>CM046997.1:35106998-36306998 GCA_025698465.1 Gossypium longicalyx
TAGAGAGTAATGTACCAGCTCCGGCTGAAGGGGCGGTGCCGACTGAAAATCCACCTCCTACTGTTGGTCAAGAAGGAGGAGAAGGGGCTCGAGAAGCCTTTCTCCAGATGATGAGTGCCTGGTATACTGAGTTCGTTCGTACGAACCCGAATGTACAACCTCCCCCACCTCTCCCAATTCCTCAATCTGCACTCGATGCCTCAAGGTGTGGATCTCGATGAAATTTCACAAAACTCCGATGATGTAATCCGTAAGTAAGGGGCCAAGAATTCGGGGCAAATGTTGATGATGATCTTGAGAAAGCGAGTTTTGGCTTGAGAATTCTATTCGGGTATTTGATGAATTGTCTTGTGTACACTGAGGAATGCTTGAAATGTGCTATATCATTGTTGAGGGATTCAGCCTATCATTGGTGGAAGACATTGATTTTAGTGGTACCGAAAGATAAGGTGACTTGAGAATTCTTTTAAGAAGAATTTCGGAAGAAATACATCAGTGAAAGATTTTTTGATCAAAAGCGTAAAGAGTTTCTTGAGTTGAAGCAGGGGAACATGACAGCCATCGAATACGAAAGGGAGTTCGTCAAAGTTGAGTAAGTATGCTAGAGAATACATTCCTACAGAGGCTAAAATGTGCAGACAATTTGAAGACGGACTCAATGAAGATATCAAAGTATTTGTTAGGATTCTTGAATTAAAAGAAATGGTAGTACTTGTTCATCGAGCTTGCAAGGTGAAGAACTACTTAAAGAGAAGAAAAAGTAGAAATTTGAGACTAGAAGTTGGAAGAAAAGATCGACGAGCGGTTCATTTTCACAGCAATCTAGAAAATCTAGAAATATGAATCCTCGTTCTCAGGTTTTGGCCGAACAATCATATGGAAACTCTAAGAAGCAAAATGTGGGTCTTAAATCTCTGACTACTTCTGCGGCTAGTGTGGGAAATACGAGATTTGTTAAGCCCGAGTGCAGTGTGTGTGGTAGGAATCATTTTGGCCCATGTAGAGCGAATGAATGTTTTGGTGTGGTTCTCGAGATCATTTTATTAGAGCGCGCCTGAGAGAGTTGAAAAAGAAAAATTTTAGAGTGTAAAAGCTAGTGGTGTAGACTCGAGGGGAAGATATTCGAGAAAAGCTGAAAATGAAGCAAGCAACAAGAATGTAGTCAGAGATCAGTAGTTAAACCTAAAGCAAGAGCTCCAGCTAGAACTTATGCCATAAAGGCACGTGAAGATACTTCATCACCCGACGTAATTACTTGTATATTTTCTTTTTATGATGTTCATGTTAATGCTTTGATTGATCCCGGTTCTACTCATTCATATGTGTGCATGAAAGTGGTGTCTAGTATGAATATACCTATTGAGAACACAGAATTTATGATTAGAGTGTCGAATCCATTAGGCAAATGTGTGATAGTTAATAAAGTATGCAAGAAATGCCCTTTAATGATTCGGGGTCATTACTTTCCGGCCGACTTGATGTTGTTGCCGTTTGATGAATTTGATGTTATTTTGGGTATGAATTGGTTGACATTGCATGATGCTATAGTAAATTGCAAAGAAAAGGTTATAGAATTAAAATGTGAAAGTGGTGAAATTCTACAAGTTGAACCAGGCAAATCAGAGGCACTATCCAGTGTGATTTCTTCGATGTCGGCTCAGAGATATTTGAGGAAGGGTTATGAAGCTTATTTGGCGTATGTAATTAATACAAAAGAAATTGAAAAGAAAGTTGAATCAGTGCTGATTGTGTGTGCGTTTGCGGATATATTTCCAGAAGAATTGCCGGGTTCGCCTCCAGTCAGGGAAGTAGAATTTGGTATTGGTTTGATACCGGGAACAGCTCCGATCTCGATTGCTCTGTATAGAATGGAGCAGAGTTGAAGGAATTAAAGTCACAGTTGCAAGAGTTGACTAACAAAGGCTTTGTGAGACCGAGTTTTTCACCTTGGGGTGCTCCCGTGTTATTTGTGAAAAAGAAGGATGGTTCTATGAGATTGTGTATTGACTATCGGCAATTAAACAAGGTGACAATCAAGAACAAGTATCCGTTGCCGAGAATTGATGATTTGTTTGATCAGCTAAAAGGAGCAACATGGTTTTCAAAGATTGACTTGAGATCTGGGTACTACCAGCTGCGAGTAAAAGAGTCGGATGTGCCTAAAACTGCTTTTAGAACAAGGTACGGTCATTATAAATTTTTGGTCATGCCATTCGGATTAACAAATGCTCCTGCTGTGTTTATGGATTTGATGAATCGTATATTTCGGCTATACTTGGACAAATTTGTTGTGGTGTTTATTGATGATATCTTAATTTATTCAAAAGATGAGACAGAGCATACTGAGCATTTGAAGATAGTTTTGCAAACTTTGAGAAACAAGCAGTTATATGCCAAGTTTAGTAAAAGTGAATTTTGGCTTCAGGAAGTTTGATTTTTGTGTCATATTGTTTCAGGTGATGGTATACGGGTTGATCCTAGTAAAATTTCAGCCATTGTTGATTGGGAACCACTGAAAAATGTAACTGAGGTTAGAAGTTTCTTGGGGCTAGTTGGGTATTATCGACGGTTTGTAAATGGATTTTCTATAATTGCTGCTCCTATGACTAGATTACTCCGAAAGGATGTTAAGTTTGAGTGGACGGAAGAATGTGAACAGAGTTTTGAAGAATTGAAAAAGTTATTAACTGAAGCACCAGTGTTGGTACAACCCGAATCAGGTAAAGAATTTGTGGTGATAGTGATGCTTCTCGAAATGGCTTAGGATGTGTACTTATGCAAGAAGGAAAAGTAGTGGCTTATGCTTCGAGGCAGTTAAAATCTCACGAAAGAAATTATCCGACTCATGATTTGGAATTGGCTGCTATAGTATTTTCTTTGAAGATTTGGCGACATTATCTGTATGGTGAAAAATGCCGAGTAAATACTGACCATAAAATTCTTAAGTACTTGATGTCACAAAAAGACTTGAATTTGAGACAGTGAAGATGGTTGGAGTTATTGAAAGATTACGAGCTTGTTATTAATTACCATCCAGGAAAAGCGAATGTAGTTGCCGATGCTTTGAGCAGAAAGTTGCTATTTGCTTTGAGAGCTATGAATACTCAGTTAAAGGTATCAGATGATGGTTCGATTTTAGTAGATTTAAGAGCAAGACCGATGTTTTTACAAGAGCTTTGTGAAGCTCAGAAAAGCGATGAAGATTTGCAAGCCAAAAGAAAACAGTGTGAAGATGATACGGGGTCAGATTTCAAAATCGATTCTGATGGTTGCTTGATGTTTAAAAACTGGATTTGTGTACCGAAAAATGATGAGTTGATTCAAAAGATTTTGCATGAAGCACATAATGGTTGTTTGGCGGTTCACCCGGGTAGTACGAAAATGTATAATGATTTGAAGAAAATGTATTTGTGGAACGGAATGAAAAGAGATATCTCCGAGTTTGTTCAAAGTGCTTAGTTTGTCAACAAGTGAAAGCTGAACACCAAGTACCTTCGGGACTACTCCAGCCTATCATGGTTTCTGAATGGAAATGGGATTGGATTACTATGGATTTTGTATCAGGATTGCCATTAACTCCGGGGAAGAAAGATGCCATCTGGGTAATAGTTGACAGACTGACTAAATCAGCTCATTCTATTCCGGTATGTACGAATTATTCTCTTAATAAGTTGGTCGAATTGTATATTAGTGAGATTGTTAGACTTCACGGAATACCTTTGTCAATCATTTCGAATAGAGATCCGAGATTTACTTTGCAGTTTTGGAAAAAGTTGCAAGAGGCATTAGGTACGAAGTTAAAATTCAGCACTGCCTTTATTCCACAAACTGATAGACAGTCAGAGAGAGTGATTCAGATTCTTGAAGACATGCTCAGATGTTGTGTATTAGAATTTCAAGGTAGTTGGGAAAGATACTTACCGTTGGTAGAATTTTCTTATAATAATAGTTACCAGACGAGTTTGAAGATGGCACATTATGAAGCATTGTATGGTCGTAAATGTCAGACACCATTCTATTGGACTAAACTCAAGGAAAATTAGATTTATGGAGTTGATCTAATAAAAGAAACCGAAGAAAAAGTGAAAGTGATTCGAGATTGTTTGGAAGCTACTTCGGATAGACAAAAATCTTATACGGAATTGAAACGAAAGGAAATCGAGTTTCAATTTGGTGATAAGGTATTTTTAAAAGTGTCTCAATGGAAGAAAGTTCTTAGATTTGGATGGAAGGGCAAGTTGAGTCCGCGTTTTATTGGACCGTATGAAATAATTGAAAGAGTTGGACCAGTAGCTTATTGGTTAGCATTGCCATCTGAATTACAGAAGATGCATGATGTGTTCCACGTATCTATGCTACGTCGGTATCGTTCGGACCCTTCACATATAATTTCATCGACAGAAATTGAGCTACGACCAGATATGACTTATGAAGAAGAACCGATTAAGATTTTAGCTCGAGAGGTCAAGCAACTAAGAAATAAAAGTGTCGCTCTCGTGAAAGTATTGCGGCAAAAGCATGGGGTAGAAGAGACTACATGGGAGCCTGAGAAAACTATGAGAAATCAATACCCACACCTGTTTACCGGTAAGATTTTCGAGGACGAAAATCCTTAAAGGGAGGGAGAGTTGTAATATCCCAAATTAGGGCCTAATCAGAATAGTGGTTTTGTGACCACAAATCCGAGATAGAAATAATTATTTTATAATTATTTTGAGGTTTATGATATGATTGCATGATTGTGTGAAAATTTCGTGACGAAATTCTATGCATAAAGTGCTTAAGTTGAAATTAGGGACTAAATCGAATAAGTTGCAAAACTTGCATTCTAGAAGCTTTTAGTATGAAATTACTTTGGAATATTAATGAGGAGGTCTTAAATAGAAATTTCACCAATTTCTAAAATTTTGGACAAAAATGGGCTTGTACATGAAAATTTTCAAAGAAAGGTATTAAGGGTATTTTGGTCATTTGCATATTAAAAGAAATAAAATGAGAAAAATAACACAAAATAGTCATCTTCTCCATATAGTTGCTGCCAAATTTTGCTCTCTCCATAGCTAGGGTTTCTTCAACTTTTAAGCCTTGATTGTAAGTGATTTTTATGCCCGTTTTTAATGTTCTTTACATTTTTGAAATCCCGATAGCTCGATTTAGCTTATGCTAGCAATAATTCAACCTAGAGTTCATATTTGGAAAAATAACCATATGTGAAATTTGTGTATTTTGGTGTTTTATGATAGAATATGAGGTTTTAAATTATGCTAGACAACTTGTGCTACTCGATTTTAAGTGAAAACGAAAAAAATGGCTTAATCGGTAAAAATACCTAATGGTTATAAGTACATGTTAGAATGAGAATTTGATGTTGTCATAGAAGGGAAAAATGATCAGCATGTCATAAAGCATAAGAAAATGGGATGAAGTTTAATTCCCGGGCCTAGGGCAAAAGTGTAATTTTTAAAAAGTTTAGGGGCAAAATGGTAATTTTGCCAAAGTTTGTATTTGGGGCTGTTTTGATGAATGTATGTATTAAATAAGATTAATTTGGCATTATAGATCAAGAGAAACAAGATTCAAGTCGTGATCGAGGGAAAAACAAAGTTTACGAGGAATAGGCTTGATTGCTAATATTTTGTATCGAGGTAAGTTCATGTGTAAATGTAGTAACATAATTGTCATTTTAAGTAATTTAATGTTATTTATGTGATATGATGATTAGTATCATAAAATATTATGCTTTATGGTTATTATTGAATAATATGTAAATTATGATTTGCTACCGAGTATCGGTTTCGATGTTCCGTGGAAGACGGTAAAGATGTGTAATCGAGGAAAAAACCTGTTTGAACCTTGGGAATAGATTAGAATAAAAGTGATATGTCACTAGGATGGTTGGGCATCCGAACTTGTTGAGTTGAGTCCGAGTTCACTTATGGATGCAAATGTCCGAACTCGTTGAGTTGAGTTCGAGTTCATGAGATGTAACTAGGCATCTGAGCTCGTTGAGTTGAGTCCGAGTTCACTTATGGATGCGAAAGCCCGAGCTCGTTGAGTTGAGTCCGAATTTGCTGATGGGCGGGTTACATGGTAGCTTGGCTATATATATGGCACTTATGTACAAACTTTCTGTGTATTCGAATTATATTCCGATGTGTTCAACGGGTGAATCTTAAGAGAATAAGAAGAATGCCTAAAACGAAGGTGACATGTTGGTAAGTGTGGTAAATGAGAAAATTTGACAGGTATGATGAAATCGTAGTATGATATTAAATGCAAATGTAACATGAATGTCTTGGTGTTGTTTATGCAAATGATGTTTTTATGTGGAATTGCATGATTATGTTACTTACTATTTGCATGTGAACTTACTAAGCATTTATGCTTACTCCTTTCTTTTTCCTTCATTGTAGTTTTGACAAACCGGCTTGAGAATCGGGATAGGTCGAAGACTCGTTCACACTATCCGAAGGCCTAAATTGGTAAAATGGCTTGTGTATCTTGAATGTGGCATGTATGGCAAAATACTCACTTTGTGTAAATGATCTTATGATATGATTATGCTTTGGCAAGAAAAGAGTTTGTGAATGATTAGCCATTGGAATGGCCAATCTAAATCATATTTGATACCATGTATGTTTAAAATGCTATTTAGTCCATGAAAATTTATAGTAAAGTAAAATTTGCTATAAAATAGAATATTGCTGCAGCAATGATGTGAATTTGAAAAATCACTAAAAATAGTATAAATGGACTTAAATGGTCTATAAGTTATAGAATCGAATCTTAATGAGTCTATTTTCATATGAATGGAACAAAACAGGTATATGAATGATATTCTATGACATGTTTAAATTTTTGTGAAACAGGGCCAGAGTGATTTCTAGATCCCCTGCTCTGACTTTGGAAATTCACCATAAATTGTATAAAAATATTTAGAAGTCATGCTTTATATGTACAGATTTCTTATAGAGTCTAGTTTTAATAGAAATAAACGGCATAGTCATTGAAACTTTGTACAGGGAGATATCTAATTCGTAATACACAGAGGTCAGAGCAGTCGTACCCTGAAACAGGGGAGACTTTCACTAATAAACTGTTCTAATTGGCCTGATTAAAAATTATAGAAAAAAATTAGTAAATAGATATATGAGTCTAGTTTCAAAAAAAATTACGAAATTGGATTTTGAGTTTCGGAACTCGAGATATGAATTTTTAAGTGACTATGACGCAGTTAGCCAGCTTGTCTGGAAATTTTAAAAATAAATTGTTTAAGCTATTTAATTGATGAAATTAAGTTTAGTAACACCTCATGCTCGACTCCGGCAACGGTCTCGGGTACGGGGTGTTACACCCTTTGATCATGGAATTGTTGATGGACTCAAATCAAGCAAAGTTAAATATCATGAGATTTTCGATAGACCTTATTCAAGTAGAAGATGATGAAAGAGGAGAAAATACTTATTAAATTACATTAGCAACTGTGTAATGTGATTATTCCAATTGTAGTTAGTATTATTGTAATAAAAGTTAAGATGATAGCAGAGATAATCAAGCTTTCGAACCATTATTCATGTAAGTAAAAGTATGATAAATAAATCCAGTTCACTAGAAAAAAATTATCATTCTTAACCTCCAAAACGTAATTTGTAAGGAAAAAAATTCAAACGAAGATGAACAAATGGTGTATGGAAAAAAACGAACGGTGGGGTTTTTTAAAAAATAGAGAATAATCAGGCGTAGTTTGCCGTGACGATTTAGTAACGAAAAAAATTTCTTTAAGTTTGAAAAAGGACAAACGGGAAGAAAAATGTAGAATTGGGGAGAATAAAGAAAACAGAAAAAATGAATAAAACAAACAGAAAAAAAGGTCTAACTTGCGTAGTCAAATTGACGTTAGGTGGCAGGCCAGTGCTAGCCACATGCCTTTTCTTCTTTTTCTTCTTCTCCCTCTCTTCATATATAAATCCCAATGGTTCCCCTTCTATCCCACTAGCTGAAATTTATAAAAAAAAGAAGAGAGAAATTGAAATTTTTGTATTTTTTTGTGTTATTTGAAGTTTTGAGAGTTTTGTGTTAGTATTTTGGGGGGAAATTCTAATAGATTTAAAGGTATGTGATTTTTTAATTGTAATAATATATTATAATATAATGTTTAATTGTATATATTATAATATAATGTTTAATTGTATTTAGTTTTTTAAAGTAGTGATTCTTTTTTTATTAATTATGTAGATATCATAAAGAGTTCTCTTCTCCAAGCATCCGATCACACTACACTGATGATTACGGAACCAGTAAAATATTTTGTTATTGAAAAATATATTTATAGTGTTGCGGTTTAATTTATATTTACTTTGTCAATTTAACAAATGTGATTATATGATATGGACAGGATGAGTACCGGGTGTTGAGGCCACGAGTCCATATTCTAATGTACTATTCGAACGAACGGATTATGCCGCACTTGGATGTCATCGGATTTGGAACAATGATATTGGTTCAAACGTTTGAATTGAGGGCAAACTTAATATCCACCTTTGTTGAACGATGACGCTCGAAGACCCACACTTTTCATTTTTCGTGTGGGGAGTGCACCATCACCTTAGAAGATGTCGCAATGCAACTCAGGCTTCCAGTTGATAGTGATGTAGTCACGGGTCCGAGTAATGTGGCCGAACCTTCTGCCTTCTGCTATTAGTTGGTTGGATGCTCGCCAGGTGATGGGGAAGCTAGATTTTCTAGTTTGAAATTTTCTTGGTTGAATGAAAAATTCCAAACCTTATCGAGTAGTTCCACTGAGTCAAAGTTGATGCGCGTTGCTCGAGCATATATATTGCAGTTGATAGGGGGTACTTATGCCGTATGAAAATAATAATAAGGTCCACAATATGTACTTGCCTCTATTGTCCAATTTGTACCAGGCTCATTCCTACAGTTGGGGCTAGCGGTATTGGTGAAATTGTATCATGAGCTTTGTTGGGCGACAAGGCATGACACACAAGATATATGCAGATGTCTAATATTGCTGTAGTCCTGGGCTCTGTACATGATGTCATTTCTGGCATTAATGAGTCACCAACCACATGTGTGTCCACTTGTAAATAGGTAAAAAGAAAATGTAAAATTGAATCAAGAATAATTTTTTTCTTAATCTATACTAACAAGTTTGCTTCGTTTTCAGATGGTATAAGTGTTCGGGTATTGGCAAGTCTGAGACACTTGTTGTCTACCGCCAGAAGATAGAGGCATATGCCGGGGACAAGGTAATATATTTTTTAATTAAGTTATATTAATTTTATTTAATTACTTTGACCATTTTATTTGACTCATGTAACTATAATCATCTTAAATATTGTGCAGTTCATATGGATGTTGTAATAACCTAAATTCGCCCGGCCCATAAAGTAAATAAATATAAAAATGAAAACAAAAAAAAAGGGAAATAAAAGTCCATTTACAAGTCCAAATTGATAGCCTATATACATAGCCCAAATTGAGCATTGTCTATGGCCTATTTACAAGAAATACCGGTAGCCTACATACACTTTAAACTCTTAACCCAAGACCCAATTAGCCTATTACCCCATTACACCCTTAACCCAAAAAACGAACGGGGCCCAAGAGGCCCAAACTGTTAAACAGAAGATGGAAAGGCCTAGGGTTTCAGAAACCCTAGGCGCCCCAAGCATCTCAACAGACACGCCTCTTCGCCTCACCCCGTGACTCCGACCCCAAATCGCGCCGTAGTCAACGCGCAAATCAATGCCAACATCATCGTCCCAATCAGTGCACCAGTGAATCATCATCAGTGCCTGATTGTCACTGTTCATCGCCGGATTTTTCGTCATTACCTGCAAAAGAGGAAAGAAAAATAGCAGCAAATATGGCAAGAAAATAAAATCACAGATTGTAAATTTGTTTTCAGTGGCTATAAAAACCCAAATCAAGAAAATGTAAAGGAGGTTTTTTTTGGATATGTACACAGATTCAATAAAAAGAACACAGTTATATACAGATATTCGCAAGAAAAGAAACATCAACAGATTATCGAAAAAACAGAGGTGAATCTTTTACCCTTTTTATGATCATTGTTTTGTCATAAGTAAATAAAAATATCGTTAAAAAGAAGAGGAGGGGCTTACCGATGGATTCGTACTGAAAAATGAAGCCTTTTAGCTTCTGGCCGCCGTATTCGGCAGAGTTAGCGTCGGCGCGTCGGCGCGTGTCCCCAACGATCAGGGCTTGGCCTGACGAAGGCCGGAGCCCGGAGAGCTCTCCCCCTTTCTCCTCTTTTAGAGGATTTCTTTTCTTAAAATCGGGTTGTAAAATGATTTCAAAGTTGAAATTTGGCATATATAGCCCTAACGAAACGGTGTTGTTTTGCTTGAAACCAATTAGATTCAAACGACGTCGTTTCAAAGCTCAAGATCCGCGTGTCGACCCGGGACACGAATAGGATCCGCGTGTTTTTATTTAAGGGGCAAATTGCCCAATCAATCCTTCCGTATTTTTAAAAATTTATAATTGCATTTTACTTATATTTTAATTTAGCCCTAATTTTTTACATTTATTTCAATTTAGCCCCTATGGCTATTATAATACTTATTCTGAAACGACATCGTTTTTGGGATTAGGGCTAATTGCCCAATGAGTCCCTCCGAATTTAGCGTGTATTTCAATTAGGCCATTAAAATTTTTATTTTTATTTATAATTAACCCTAGTTTTTTAATTAAATTCGATTTTAATCATTTTTATATATTTGATTCATTTTAAATATTATATGTATTATTTATTTTTATAAATGTCAGTTATATGAAAAATAATATATATTATTATATACATCTTTATAAATTTTATTATATGTTATATATTTTTTACTATATATATATTATTTATTTTACTATATTTTTATATGTAAAATTACTTGTTATATTATTTTTATTATTTTATATATTACTTATCATATTGTTTATATTATTATATATTTTGTTTATAAATTTTATTATATATTATATATTTTTCCACATATTATCTCTTACATTACTTTTATTTTATTATAAAATATATTATTTTATCACTCATTAATTACATATGTATTTTTATTTTATTATTAAATAAATATGTGTAATATTAATATTTGGTACATTATTTTGTTATTATATCCTATAATATGGTATATATATATTAATCATTTTAAAAATAAAAAAAAAGGTTTTCCTTTGTCATTCATATATTATTCTAAATATTTCTAAACATCTTTATTTTTATTTTATTTTATTTTTATTTTATATGTTTATAATTTGCTTATTTTTTTCTTTTATTTTGATATTGTTTAGTAGGTTAAACTTTCATATATCATTTGTTATTTTGTGTTATTGTTTTTACATATTAGCATGAAATAAATTATTTATGTTATTTTAAGTTACAATTGTATAAAATATTATCATATATATATTGCAATTTATATTTGTTGTACTTATTATGCACTATATTGTATTTTGCATGTAACGATAGTGCATGTATATTTTATATTATCTATGATCATATATGCATAAAATGATAACGTATATTGTGTAATTTATGTTATTACTCATCATCTTTATTATATTTGCACGGAATGTTAAAATGGATATCATATGGGTTAATATTAATCCTTTATAATATGTTAAATGCATTATCACTTTAAAGAACTTTTATATTTTATTCGATCCAAAAAGGATTTTTAAAAAGGATAAGGCAATATTTTTTGGTAGTTAGAAATTCGGGAAATAGTGCCCTAACATGCTGGGTTGCGATATCCCATTTGTCTAAATACCTAAAAGATCCTTCTAAATAAGTTTTAAAAATCATAAGATGATCTTAGTTACAAAAGTTAAAAAAGTCGTGTCCAATCATGCTGGATATGATGTTTATATTCTTTCGAAGCAAAAGAATCTTGATTTTTTTTAATTCAAATTATTACGGTTTTAAAAGAGATCTTATTTCTAAATTTTTTCAAACTTTTGACATTAAGACAAAATTATTCAATTTGGTACCAATTTTGGGCGTTACGAGGGTGCTAATCCTTCCTCGTACGTAACCGACTCCCGTACCTATTTTCTCGTAATTTTGCAGACCAAAACGTTTTATACAGTGATCCAATCACACTTTAAAAGATTGGTGGTGACTCCCGTTTTTGTTTTTTTTTTAAAAAACTCATTTTTAAAAAGGTTTTGACAGATGTCATATTCCACACCAGACGTTGTGGCTGCCATTCCACTGTGGGTTCACAAATATGCAACTATGTGGTGTATCAATGCACCAATGTTGAAATTTTCAACCGTAGAGTGGTACAGTGTTGATTGGGTTCTGTGATAATTTGGGTACGTACAAGATGTTTCAAATGTTCCGCATAGACTCAACAATGTCCACAAGATCAACAATAGGGGAAAAGAAGGAAAGAATTGGGTAGTGAAACATTAAGAATATATTACATTATAGAACGCCCGGATGGAGAGGTGGCCTCGGTTGCATTCATGTTTTTTTAATTTGACACCCTTGATCCATTACCAATGTTGGTACTTGGAGAACGATTTGCCTTATTTATTTGGTGGGCAGTTGATTGTAGTCTCAAAACACATACATCGACAAGGGAGGAAACAAATAGGATTGAGTCAACCACGGTCTTACTGAGGTCAACCATTTCGTGTTACGCAAATATTGGTGGTGCCTGAGCCCAAACCTCTGAGGTCACATTCACAATAGGAGTTGCGAGTTGACAGCTTTAGTCCGGGGTCCTAAAGCTACACATAACATACGAAAATGATCGGTTGTAGTTTTCATTATCAGCTTTCCTAATCATCAATGATAGTTGATATGTTAAGCTTGACACCCCAATATTCACAATACTCCACGCCCCAGGCAAACCTTTGATCCGACATATGATTTTTCGAGTGTGTTGAATACACCCCAAGGATCGTCCATGGTTGATGAATATGTCAGTTCAGGTGAGGAGGATATGGACCACTACGATTAACCCTGACGTTGATGGAGGGAGCTATAACGTTACACCTCCTAAACAACTCCGGGTTCCCAACATTTTTTATACTTGTAAATTTGATAATTTATACAATATTTGTAATTACGAAATTGTATATATTTGATTAAAAAATTTATAATAAATTTATACTTCCACACTCGTGTAATTTCTCTTTATTTTTTAAAACATCGATACCTTGGTATAAATGCAATGATACTTAGGATTATTTTCTCAATTTTCCAAAACATCGAAGCCTAAAATGGTATCAATATCGGCAATGGGATCGATATTTATGATTTTTTTTCTCAATTTTTCAAAACATCGAAGCCAAAATTGGTATTGATATCAACTATGGGTATCAATACTTTTGGCATGGTATCGATACCTTCGTGAAGGTATTGATATTTAGGATTTATTTCTTAATTTTCCAAAACATTGAAGCTAAAATGGTATCAATACCAACTATGGGAATTGATACTTATGGCTTGGTATCAATACCTTTGCGAAGGTATCGATATTTAGGATTTATTTCTCAAATTTCCAAAACATCTAATTTGAAATTTGTCACACTTGAATTTCTTGAAGGACTTTAATTTAAATGAGCTTTAGGAGTTAATTGAGCAAAGTATTACATTGACGGGCTCTACTAGGAATTTTTGGAAATGTTTGTGATTGTTAGACAAATAATTAGATTACAATTCTAGCTTGGTTAGGTTGGAACCAATTGGTTCCTCAATGAGGGACAAAATAATTAGTAATTGTTGGCTGGGTTGGACTATGGGGACTGTGCTAAATTAGGATATAAATATATATGTATATATCTGTGAGGGAGAAAGGAATTCTCCTCAATTAGTTTATAACCTTCTTCTTCCTAGCACTGTCTTCCTCGGTTGTTCCGAAGAAGAGGAGAACTTGGTGGAGGTTTGCATGAAGCAGTAGTTTGGAAGTAAAGACATTAAGAAACTGGTAAGCTTCTTAACCTTTTATGCTCGAGAATTAGGGAAAGTAGGGTAAGGACTCCTAATAGGTTTCTATAAACTTGGTTCTAGGTTTTAAGGTTTAAATGACTTTGAATTAATCGAGATAAATATTTGTTATGCTTAGCTACTAGGATGAAGGAGGCTATGGCATTGGGAAGGTTAAGCTGATAATGAGGAAGAATTTAAGGTGAGTTTCTACACTATAATTTTTTTAGGGAAAACGGCTAGATTTTTATTAAAACAAAGCCCAATAAGTTTGCTCATTAAGAGCCTAAAGTCAAACAATTAAAAAAAAAATTGAAAAATCATAAAAGCACAAAAAAACCTTAATCATAAAAGAAAACCTAACCACATGGAATGACACTTAATCTTATCCATGAATCTGAAATAATAAACATTATCAAATTTCATTTTTTTCCTTTTGAGCACCTCTATGTGTCTGTTCAAAATCTCTTCAAACCAGTCTCTAGATCATCTAATTGGAAAATTAATGAAGCAAAGTGTCACCATTTCCTTTTTCAACATACCACTTATTGGAAGAATAGATCCGAAGAACTTCGATCATTTTCCATCGCTGAAAGTCCTAACCTATGTTCATCTTCTTTCACTATTTCTTTTGCATAGTGACCAACATCACCTCTTAGGTAAAGAGCTTCCTGCCTTTTGAGACCCTTTGTAGCCAAAACATGGGCAACTTTGTTCTCTTATCTTAATACATGTTTAAAGCCACATTTTTCGAACCCTTTGCTTATAGATCCGATATCTAAAATACATGCCTTAATTACTAACCTATCAATTTTTTATCCATTCAATTTTTAGATCATGGTTAAAGCATCATCTTCAACCTTCACCGCTAGTAGACCCACATGTAGTCCCAGTTCCACCACCTACACACACGCCACTACTTCAGATGCAAAAAAGGTATGTTTTGCATGCAATGACACTTTTGAATGCAAAACCTTGCCATTTGCATCTCTAATGATAACTCTTGAACTTGATTTGTTTTCTTTCTGGTTGTAAGCTACACCAAAGTTAATTTTTTGCTATCTGTAAACTCAGGTCTTTCTATGTTGCTATATCTACAGTATTAACGCTCTCTTTCTTGTTTGTACTATCAAGTTCTTGTAAATAAAAACTAATAAAATTCACTATCTTTAAAGCCATTCTCTATTTGCCTTTAGGTAGGAACTAATTCCTTCCATTCCAGATTGCTCAAATTGCATACCTAAAAATTCTGCCGAGATGACTAGAATGATTATCAAAGAATTGGATCATCTAGTCCTTAATGTTTGTATTAGGTATCATCACTGACCATCTAAAGTTCAGCAACTGCCATATCTCAATTGATTTTTGATAATCCCTAAATACATGTTCCATTGTTTCAACACAACTTGCACAACATGAACATCCAAGATTTCCACTTAATCTTCTATAATGTAAATTAACAAATGAAGGTAATATTTTTTTTTGTAATTCTACAAATTGTTATTTTTATTTTATTGGGCAGTCGAATAGCCAAATTTTTTTGTAAAGTGAGGGGCCATTAGTAATTGCCCCCAGTTCTTCTTATAATAGCAGTCTGTAAGCACTATGCACAGAGTATTCGTCTAATGCCTTCCGTTTCTAGACTAAAAAGTCATCTTGTGGAAACTTCACTAATGGAATACCAAGTATTCTTTTTGCATCATTGTCATAAAGGTATTTTAAACCAGATTCTCTTTCAAATTTTTAGTATTTTGATCAATCAAATCTACTACATTTTTAACCCTTGATTATCTATAGAATACTGATCTGTTACTTTGCCTCTCCTAGGAATCCAATCATCATTCCATATCAATACGACTGTAACTTTTCCTATTCGCCAACTTAGCCCCGATGCCAAAAGACCCTTTGTTGACCATACACTCCGCCAGATATACGAAGGTAGACTCTCTAAACTTAAATTTAGAAAATTTGTATTCAGAAAATATTTGGCTTTCAGCAATCTGGAAAGTAAAAAATTAGGATAGCTAATCAACCTCCGCCCTTGTTTCGCCAAAAAGGCTAAATTGAACTTAGCTAAACTTCGAAAGTCCATTCCTCCTGCTCTTTTAACTTGCACGGGTGCTTCCATTCACATTAATGAATTCTCCGCTTACTACTACTTTTTTGCCACAAAAAAATTGCAATAATACTCTCTAACTCAACACATAATGAATTTGGTAACAAAAAGCATAACATAGAGTACGTTGGAATTACTTGCAAAACGGATTTAATGTATAGCTTTTTTACACCTTATGAAAGATATTTGGTGCTCCAACTGCTTAGCTTTTTTCGTATTTTGTCCTTTAATGTTTCGAGAGCCTATCGTTTGCCTCTTCCCACCATATTTGGCAATCCCAAATATTTCTCTAGGTCCTCTGATACCTTAACATTAAGACGTTGTGAAATCTCCTATTTATCCTTAGCAGAAACATTATTTCTAAAGAATGCAATGGACTTACCAAAATTTATACATTGCCCCAAATTTTCTTATATTCCTGAAGAATGTTTTTGATAACATTTGCTCCTCTACAAGTAACCACTCCAAACAATATACAATCATCTGCAAACATCAACTGAGTAATCTGTTGTCCCCTTCTTCACACTCTTTCCCCCTTAATTGTCCCTGATGTAAAGCCATTCTCATCAAGGTCGAAAGACCTTCACAGCAAAAAAAGGAATAAATATGGACTTAATGGATTGCCCTGTCTCAATCCTCTATTTGGCCTAAAAGTTGCACCTAATTAATCATTAATGATGATTGAGCATGATACTAAAATAATATAGTGCATTACAAACTATACCCATGATCTTTTAAAACCCATTTTCAGCATCATTTTTTCAAGAAAATGTTGTTCCACACAATCATAAGCCTTGCTTATATCCAGTTTTAGAGACAAACATCCTTGCCTCCTTATCCTCTTTTTTCCAAAAGAATCTAAAACTTCATAAGCTAGAAGCACATTATCTATGATTAGCCTGCCAGACACAAAAGCACTCTGTGCTTCAGCAATGCACCTTTCTAGAGTCTTTTGTAATCTATTTTCAACTGTCTTCACAATAAGTTTATAAACCACCGTACACAAACTTGTAGGTCTAAATTTTTTTTAAGTTTGTAGGGTGATTCATTTTTGGAATTAACACAATCTTTATTTTATTCAAAGGTTCGAAAAATTTACCTTTATTTAGAATGTCGAGGCAAATATGACAAATGTCCCTCCCCATTATGTGCCGGTACTTTTGGAAGAAAAAAGTTGGAAATCCATCCTCTCCCAATGCTTTAGTTGGTTCCATCGTATTCAAAGCATAAAAAGTTTCCTCCCCTTTGTATTCAATTGTCAACTCATTATTTATATCATTAGTAAAACATGTCTTAACTTTTGCTAATAGTGATCAGAATTATCTTCTCCTCTAGTTGAAAAGAGATCAAGAAAATAAGCTCTAGCCAACCTTTCCATTTCCCCATATTCAATGACTAAAATCCCATCCTCATTTTAAAACTCATTGATTCAATTTTTTCGACGTTTTTGGGAAGCAAAATTGTGGAAAAAAAAGAGTATTTCGATCACCCATTTTTGGCTAGTTTGCCCTCGCTCTTTGTTCTTAGTACCTTTCCTCATTCTCAGTCTCCAAATTAAAATGAAATTTGACATTGATCAATTCAGCCATTACTTCATCAGTTTTTTCCTAACTATCCAATTCTTGCAATCTTTTTCTTAACGTCGTAGTCGCCCCCCACTTTTTTACTTTACCTGGAACAGCCCGTTTTCTGTGAAATCAGAATAGTGGTTTTGGGACAACAAATTTGTAAAAATATTTATTTTATTATTATTTTAATATCTACAGCATGATAGTAAAGTCATATGGAAATTTTGTTAAGAAATTTTATCGTTTGCATGCTTAATTTGATAAAAAGGATTAAATCGCATATGGTGCAAAACTTATGTTCTATTAGTTAAAAGTACCAAATGGCTATGAAATTAATTAGTAAGGAGTTTATGTGGTAAATAGACCATTATTTATTAGACAAGACAAAAATGGACATTTAATAGGTGAGTTTTAAAGTTATAAGAAAAGGTTAATTTGGTAGTTGCATAAATACATATTAAATCAAAATAATGAAAAGGTGGTATCATCTTCCCACTTGAGCTACACCACCGAAAATTTGAAGGAGAATAGCCATTTTTAAAGCTTAACTTTCGACCAACCTTTATTCACTTGCATGTAAGTATTTTACATCCCGTTTTTAATGATTTCTATGTTTTTGGAGTCGTTGTAGCTTAATCTAGCTAGCCTAGGGACTAATTTGCAAAACTGTTAAAAGTCTAGGGTTTTACCATTGATGAATGTGTATGTTTTTTTAAAGTTTATTGGTAGAAAATTAATGGTTATTGTTAGATAAACAACATTTGTTAAGTGATTTTGAATGAAATTGCAAATTAGGGATTAAATCGAGTAATGTAATAAATTGTGTGGTAAAAGTGTGAATATGTGAAAAATATGGGTTGCTATAGGTATGTTTAATATTCGGTTAGGCTTGGGTAGAGATAAAATTGAATGAATTCCATTTTACGAGCCTAGGGACTAAATTGTAAAGAAGTTAAATGTTTAAGGGCAAAATAGTAATTTTGCCATAATATGAATTTTGGGTTAAATTGAATAGAATGATATTTAAATAAGTTAAATTTTATTATATAGATCAAGAAAAGCAATGTTCGAATTTAGATCAGGGGAAAAAGAAAGTAGTGGATTGATTGGTCAATTTTTTCGTACTAATTTGAGGTAAGTTCGTATGTTTAATAAGCATTAAATTATATGTGTTTGAATGCTCAATTGATATAATTGTGATGATACGATACCACAGAAATTCTCGACGAGTTATTAGCAATGTATAAATTTCGGTTGAACCTTAGGAATAGATAGGATGCAAATGACATGTCATTAGGGGTTACCGTGTTTTGGGTGCTGGTCCATACATTCTATCAGTGGCTGAGTTTTCCTGCATGTGTTACAGTTACACATCAGCTTGTGTCAGTAGCACTGTGTAGCTACGTCTTGACCATCAGCTTGTGTGAGTAGACTCAATGATAGCTCGAGAGTGAGCATTTATATGAGATACAAGATTGAGATGGTTTCGAACATATTTTGGAAATTAGTGTGAAAGATTCCCGAGTATCTGATAGTATTCTGAATGGTTCAACAAGTAAAGATGACGGTACAAGAATATAAATGATAATACGAACCAATTTAGGTATTTGTAAGAAGTATGATAAGTAATTTATAGTTGATGTATTCATACATGACTAACATGGTTATGATTAAGTGCTAACCTTTGAATTTGATTGAAACTTACATATGTTTAATTATGCTTCTTTAAATTGAGAATGATTTGTAAGTTGTACTTATTAGACATATGAGCTAACTAAGCTTAATAGCTTACTCTGTATACTTTTCCGTGTTTTATAGTGATTTTGAAGCTTGCTCAGATTAGAAGTTGTCAGAGATTCTATCACACTATCCAGCCGTTGCTTTGGGTACTTTTGAACTTTTTGTATTTTGCTTATATGGCATGTATAGTTCATTTGGCTAATGGAAGTCTATATGTTTTGGTTATGTAATTAGTCATTTAATATGACTTGATTTGATATATTTTGGTTTATGAATGTATTTATGTGTTATTCTCATTTTGTATATATTTGGATTGCCATGGAAATGCTTTGATTGTGGTTTGGAAATTTTGAGCATCATGTGGTTGAGATTGAGAAATGGTAAATTGGTTATGTGTTAGTCACAGAAGTATATATGCATTTGCCCTTTTAGGTGATTTTTGGAAGTGATATTGGTATGATTTTGAATGCCCAATTCTGAAGTTTATGAGCATTGTTTATTGCTGGTATTGGTATAGTATGATTTGGACTTGGTTATGATTGGTTTGAATGCTTAATGATGTTAGTGTCATATGCTATTAGATTAATTTTGTTGATGCAAATTTGGGTGAGAAATGTGCCTTGAAACATAGCCTATTTTTGTCCACATGGGCAAAGACATGGGCGTGTGTCTCAGCCGTGTGTAACACACGACTGGACGTGTGTCCCCTGATACTTATTTAGAAACCAAGTCAGTAGCTTCACACGGCCTAGCACACGAGCGTGTGGCTTGGCCGTGTGGCACAAGTCAGTATACCTTTTAGTTTTCAGATGGCCTAGCACACGGCTTGGTACACAGACGTGTGAGGCCATTTTGAAGGGTACACGAGCTAGTCACACGGGTGTGTGATTGGCCGTGTGACCCAAGTCAGAGAGTTGCATGAGGTCAGACACGGGTTGGGACATGACCATGTGATCCCATTTCAAAGGTCCACACGGCTTGTGACATGGGCGTGTCTCTTGGTCGTGTGAGACACACGGCCTGGTCACATGGGCGTGTGTCCCCTTGTAACACCCCAATTTTGGGTCTAGTCGGAACAGTGGTTTTAGGACCACAAATTTGATGCAGAAAAATTTACTTTTATTATATTTTTATGGTCTACAGTTTTATGGAATGATTTCGTTAAAATTTCGTTCAAAAATTTTGACATTTGGGCACTCAATTTAGTTAAAAGGACTAAATTGTAAAAAGTGAAAAACTTGAGTTCTATAAGCTAGAGGTGTCTAATTGTTATGAAATTTTAAATTGAAGGTCCTTAAATGGTAATTAGACTATTGGTTAAGTTGGTGGACAGAAATGGACATGGTTAGGTATGTTTCTAAAGTTTTTCATTAAGGGCATTTTAGTAATTTGGTAATTAAATGAATTAAAAAGCCAATTTAAAAGCCAAATTTTGTCCATCTTCCTCCCATGGCCGAATTTTACAAGAAAAAACCATGGCTAGGGTTTTTAAAGCTTCCAAGCTCGATTGTAAGTCCGTTCTAGCCCTGTTTTTAATGATTTTTATGTTTTTAAAATCCTTGTATCATGGTCTATCTATTTCTACCACTAATTTAAGATATAATCAAAGTCTAAAACTTTACCCATGATGGATATTTGTGTATTTTGATGTTTAATGATAGATTATGAAAGTTTGATGTTTGAAAAATAACTTTTGCTAAGTGGTTTTCGATGAAAATGCCTAAAAAGACCTATTTTGTAAAAAGTTGTAAAATGGGTGTTATAATAATGTCAAACTTTAGGGGCAAAAAAGTGAATTTTTCCATAATGTGATTTTGGGCTGATTTGAACAGTATAATGACTAAATAAGTTAAATGTGATATTATAGATCAAGAAAAATGAGGTTCGGAATTAGAACGGGGGAAAATGAGTATTTGATGGTTAGGTCCTTTTCACCATTTTTATTTCGAAGTAAGTTCATATGCAAATAATGCATTGTTTTTAATTATGCTTTAAATGCTTTGTTATCGTATGAATTGTAAATTACACTTGGAAGTATTTGACAAAGTTCCAACAAGAGTGAAATCCCGCTTGAACCTTAGGAATAGATAGGATACAAATGTCATGACATTAGGGTCACTAAGACTAACGTGTAAGACCATATCTGGGATATGGAATCGATATGAGACTTCGTGTAAGACCATAGCTGGGCTATTGGCATCTATACGAGATTACATGTAAGACCGTAACTGAGATATGGCATTGGTACGGTACCGTGTGTACGAGATTCCTGAGTATCCTTTAGTATTCCAAGTGGTTCAACGAGTAATTTAATGGGTATGTCAAAGAAGAGAAAGAGCATGTAAGTATTACGAATTTGTACAGGTATGTACATAAAGTTTATAAGCATTGACTTCATGATATTGTCAGTTCATGATTTCCATAAGAATGTTTTTGCGAAAGCCTTGTGATTATTGATCTATACTTATGATGTACGAAATATATGGTAAATTCGGTTGGCGATTGTGTAATTGGCTTTCGAGCCAAATTGAGTTATGATCTAGCATGTTTGATTCGCACAAATTGTGATTTATCAGATATGAGAAATAGGAAAGATTGGCATAATTGCCTATTAAAATGATTATGAAAAGATATGGGTTTTAAATAATTGAAAGATGTTAGAATATATGCTTGAAAAGTGAACACTCATAATTAATGTGCATGTTTTTTATGAGGTTTGAAATGATTGGTTGATTGTGGTAAACGGTTATAATTGAGAGATTTCGGTTATTAGGCTAATGTCAAGACATGTTAAATTGTGCTTGCAAATTGATAGAACAAATAATGTGTCTGAATAAGTTATAACTGCGAGTTTTAATTCAATTTATATTATCTTGTGTTTATATCATTGGATTTGGTAAATGATTTGTAAGAGTTGCTTATTATGTTCATACGGACTTACTAAGCTATATAGCTTACCCCTTTCCTTTCCCATGTCTTATATTGCCGTCAAGCTAGCTCGGGTTGGAGATTGCCAGAGATCGTATCACACTATCAAGCTATCATTTTGGGTATTGATGAATTCAAGTATTTTGAGTTATGACATGTATAGGGATTTGGTCATTTTGTTATATGCATCATATGATTTTAGACAATGTAATGGCTTGTAATCGTCAAATGCTTGTTTTGCTATACTGCCATGTAAGTTGGCTTATAGTGGCAACATGGTTGTAAGCCTAAGTATATTCATATATGTGCCAATGTCTATAGTGATATGATCATGGTATGCTTGGTGAATGTGAAATAGTTGGAAATGTGATTTATGGCATGATTTTGTAATGTTTGGAATTGTGACCTATTGATGAGATGCGAAATTTGGGTATAATTTGGCACCTAGAAAGTAATTGAATGAAGTCTAATGAATGTGAAATTTGTATGTTTGATTTAGGGCTTATTAAATGTAGTGAATATGTTAGATAAAGACATTGAGTTGATATGTTTTAACCATGAATGTGGATGCTTTGGTTACCCAAGTAAGTATTATTTTGTGCCTTTGAATTGGGGTAAGTGTATATGTGAATAAGGGTGGCAAATGGCTTGGCAAATGGCCTTATTATTGTCCACATAGGTAGACACACAGGCGTATGTCTAGGCCGTGTGTGACACACGGTTAGCCCCATGGGCATGTGATCTGACCGTGTGTCCCCTGCACCTAAATTGTTGCAAAACAGAATGCTCAGTATCGAGCACATGGGCATGAGACACGGCTGTGTGTTTTAGTCGTATGAAGGACACAGCCTTAGGACACGAGCCTGTGTCTTGGCCATGTGACTTTAATTTGTTCTTGGGTGACAAATATAGAGTTATATGGGTTAGGGACACGGGCATGTGTGACCACACGGCCTGCCCACACGGGCGTGTGACCCCTGTTTTAGCAAAAATTCTCTAAGTGTCGTAAAATTTTCTAAAGTTCTCAGTTTAGTCCTGAACTACTTCCAAAGCATGTTTTGGGCCTCGTAGGCTCATTTTTGGGATGATGTTATTGATTGTTAAAAAGTTTTAATTTGGTGCCAAATTTACAACTCAGAATGTATGTTTGCTTATGTTTACGTCCGGTAATGCCTCGAACCCTGTTCCGGCGTCGAATATGGGTAAAGCGTGTTACACCCCTTCTAAATATTTATTAAGTATTTGAATTAGTCCCAAACTACTTCTAATGCTTATTTTGAGTCTCAAGGGCTCGTGTATGGGACTATATGATTTTATTTAAATAATTTCTGTTTGGATTTGAGAAATGTATATGAAATGTATGATTATTTAAGAAATAATTTCGGTAATGCTTCGTAAACCTATTCTAACGACGGATACAGGTTAGGGGTGTTACATTATCCCTTTTTGCCCAAACCATTAAACCCGAACTTATACACCCCAATCTATCAATTAGATCACTAGAGCTAGTTTCCCATAGATGTTTAATTTCTACCTCACATGACTCTTCCATGCACCACCACGCCTCAAATCTAAATTACTTTTTAGCCCTTATATATTCCCCTTGATCCATTTGGATGGATAAAGGGTAGTGATTAGAGAACAAATATGCAAAATGCCTTGAAGAAAAATTTCAAAAAGTCTATATCCACACAACAGTAACAACAACATGTTCAAGTCTTTCTTTAACGTTGGTTTATGGTAAATTTCCCCGTTACCACGTAAACCAAGGACATAAAAATTTGGTATCCTTTAAACTACACTCTTTTAATACCTTCCTGAACTCTTCTATTCTCCTTTCATCCATAGGAACAACTCCTTTCTTCTTGTAATCGAATAAAATTTCATTAAAATCCCCACTTACTATCAGAGACCTCCCCAATTATTTTAGTAGATTCCAAGTCTCTTCTTTGTTTCTATTATCAGATGCACCATAAAAACCTTTCTATCTCCACTCCTAGATATCTAAAGTTTCCTTTATTATAAAATAAATGTGATTTTTCAAGAAACTTTGAAGAGTAACTGAAAACCCTTTCTCCACCCTAAACATAGGCCCCTTCTTGTGCCCTCAGTCGACACGTCAATTCCGCAATAATAGCCACAATGCCTTCTTACTTTTTCCATCATTTTTTATCGAGATTTTTCTCCATAAGGAAGACTAGTTGGGGATTATAAGTTTTCAGCAAATGCTGAAGTCACTGAATTGCCCACAAATTCCCCAAATTGAGAATGTTCCAGCATAGCATTTTCATGGCATCCAGTAGGCCTACCAATTGGCGGCCGTCGATATCTTTTGGGTTTTGTCATTGCCATTTTTTTTGGTTTCCTCTATCTAGATTGGATTGTTCGGCCCATTTGAACACAACATCTCAAATCTAGGCATCTTTTTCCCTTCCATTAACTCTAATGAATTTTCTTCCGGATCTTGATCCATTGTCTTCTGGCCCATTCCATTTAAGATTCCATCATTATTTGAATTTTTTCCTACTTGATTGACCTTCCAAATTAAATCCTAAAATTGAATTTATTTGCTGTCGGTAATTATTCAACATGTCATCCCTCCAAATTGTTCCTCAAATTTTGCCCACCCAAATTATCCCCAAAAATCTATCTTCACCTTCCTCCCTTAACCAGATGTTGTTTCTGATAGCTGCCCTCCAAGGCTACGCTCGCAATTAAAGATTTCAATCCAACTCTATTTCCTTCCCCCTTTAATGAAGACAATCTGGACAAAAACTATATCCATGCCCCAACACACCACAAATAGAACAAAATAGAGTTAATTTTTCATACCTGAAAATGGCATAAATGTACTTTGAAGATGAGATCATCAATTTCTTCCTCCTTTTGAATGGCTTCCAAACATCCAATTGAACCAGAATTACTAGGAAATTCCTCAGCCCCTTGTTGAACTGTTTTGTATCATAGTCAATGAACTTTCCAATAAAGTTTCCAAACTATTTTGCCACCGATTTTGAAAAAAGTTCAGGAGGCAGGTCATGCAATTAGACCAAAAACTTAACGTATACCAACGGGATCTACATTAGATCTTCCTCTTCCTTCAACTGATGTCTAACTAGTAAATGGTTATTAAACATCCATAGTGCTACATTATCCACTCTATCAATATTTATCTCATTAAAAAACCATAATAGTGTAAACTCAAAATTATATAGGGTTTTTCAATATGTTTTTACCACTTTTTTACTTAATTATTATGTTTATCTCGAGTAATTATTATTGAAATAAGTGAATTTTACTTAAATTAGTAATTTTAGACATGAATTTGGAAAGTATGTGAAATTATACTTAATTACATGATTTTCATGCATATTTTGTATTAATTCCTGTTAATTTATTAATGTATGTACTTTTCACTATATAGGAGGTCCATTGGAGACATGATTTAAATAAATAAAAGATGGCCATGCACAAATTATTCATGTGGACGGTAAGACCATGAAATTTTGGGCATGGGGTTGACTACTTAACTGAGTAAAGAAGGTGATAAAAGATGGTCATGTTTGGTAAGTTATTGGACTAAAAATTCGTCTAACAAGGGGAATTAAAAGCCTAATTTTGGCACTTGATGTTGGATGCCCAAAATGTATTTTGGGATATTTAATTGAAGGTCCCTGTAGCTGCAAAATAATCAGAATTCACCTAACAACTTCTATGTTGAAACCGTCCACTCTATAGCTATTTTTAGCTTCAAATTCGAATTCAAATTGAGAAGACTTGGTCATTCCTTTTCCTTGAAGCATGGCTGACCACATGACAGAGGGAAGGAAGGAAGGAAATTTAAACCTATTTTTAGTAAACTCAAACCCTCACCTTAACTTATAAATACCCTACCATCCTTCACTTCTAAATCATCCCTCATTCCTCAACAATCCTCTGTCACACACTTTAGTTTTCTCTCAATTCTTTTCCCCTTTTTCCCTTGTGTAGTCGTCCATCCAATCTCCCTTCTTTAGCCTCAAAAGCTTTGTCAAAAGCACTCTTTAGCCAACTACCTTCTAAACCCTTAGCAAAAGAAGCTTCAATCAGAATGGAGGAGCACTTCAGTCAGAATAGATCCAAAAGGCTGTTGAACTGAGTAGAGTTGAGCACATCAATCAGAATAGATTCGAAAGGCTACTGAACTGAGTCTACTATTTCCTCTTGATTATCTATTTTAACATGTTTATTTTGAGTTTTATGTTTTTGACATGAACTATGAAGTTTTAAATCCTATTTGTTGGGATAATTTTATTAATTTAATGTGATTTACTTAATTCATTTTAACATGTTTTGTGCCTCAGTCGATTATGTTTTCAATTAATATCATGATGCATTTCATTCATACATGATTGGGTGCATTTAGATTAGCTGAGTGATCCTAACCAGACGACGACTAGTAGACGCATAATTGAAAAGTGCAATGCTTAATTTAGGTCATTAAAATTGAATAAGTTAAGGTTCAGAATATCTTTAGTTAGCTCTGTTATCTTGCATGATTTTTAGATTTATGTAATTAAACTGTTGCAAACATAAATGTCCCTGTGACTTTGATAAATGCTAAGAAACCCTTAATCTAATATGGTTAGTAACATGCATATTTAACTACGTAAAAGATCCGAGAGGACTTAATTTGGTTTCCAAAATCATAAGAGATCGAGTTGCCATGGAAGTAATGTCGAACATGTTAGCATGATGAAAGTAAGTTGATTTGATTAATATAATTATCATAGCTCATTTAATGTTGATTGTTTTTGTGGCTAAAGCCTTTATTCATACATTTAGGTAAATTACATTTAGATTAGATATTTCATTAGGGATGACTCTTGCATTTAATTAATATAATCATCACTATCCAAATTTATTGAGTCTTTTAAAATCAAATTGTTAATTATAATTTTGCAATTAATTGTTTAAGCTTATACAATCCTTATGGAGATGATAACTCATTTTTACTTACTTATTACTTGAACAACTATGTACACTTGCTTAAACACGTTACAAATCGTTACAAGTTTTTGGTGCCATTGCCGGGGATTGTTGCCTTAATCATTTTCATTGTGAAATTATTTTTCCAATTTGGTTTTTATTTTTATTTATTTATTTTTACCCCTACTAATTTATTCTTTATACTTTATTCTTTTTTGTGATTTATTTTCAAGGGTTTTATAAGCATAGATCGAATCATTGATCTATTACCCGTGGACCCTGAAATCGACAAGACTTTTAGACAAAGAAGACAGGAGAGATCTGCTGAAAAATAAGCTGAGATGGACTTTGAAAACCAAATTGATGGACAAGGTAATGGAGCCAATCAAGTGCACAACTCAATCCTTATTGTTGATGATAGGATCTTGCCATTACACAATATGCTGTGCCAATCTTCAATGAGTTAAATCTGGGAATTAGAAGGTCGGATATCGAAGCACCCCAATTTGAATTGAAACTAGTGATGTTTCAAATGCTCTAAATGGTGGGCCATGTAACATCCCAATTTTAGTGAAATCAGAATAATGGTTTTGGGACCAAAAATTTGAGTCAGAAAGAAATTTTATTTTAATTTTATTGCATGGTCTGCATTATGATAGGAATAACGTATGAAAATTTTGTTAAGAAAATTTTACCGATTACATGTTTCATTATAGAATGGACCAAATTGTATAAAATGCAAAAAAATAGAGTTCTAGTAGCTATAGGTATTAAATAGCAATAGAATTCAAAACTTGAGGTCCTTATATGACAATTAGACCATTAAGAGAAGTTAGTAGATATTTTTGATGATTCATCTATGGAAAATTAGAAAAGGAAAATGACTAAATTGGAATTAGAAATAAATAAAGATGATAATAACTTAATATCATCTTATTTCATCATCTTCACCAAATATTTTCTATGGAAACCCTAGCTAAGAGAGAGAGAGATTCAATCAAGCGTAATTGGGTAAGTATTCAAGTCCCGTTTTTAATTTTTTTACATTTTCAAGATCGTAACAACCTAATTTATCTATTTTGGGGATCAATTTGAAAAGTTATCAAGGTATTAAAATTTTTGCCATGGATGTATATGCTGAAATTTTGAAATTTATGGTAGAAATTGAAAGGTTGATAGATAAACAACTTTTGTAAAGTGAATTTTGATGAAATTATGATTTACGTACTAAATTTTAAAGAAGTAAAATTCATGGAAAATTTATGATTTTTGTGAAATACATGAGCTGTAAATGTTATATGATAAATTCAACTAGGCTTGGAATATGGATTGAATTGTATGAATTTCATTTTCCTAGTCTAGGGACGAAATTGTCATTAATTAAAAGTTTAGGGGCAAAATGGTAATTTTGCCTAAGACGTGAATTGGGTTGATATGAATGTGAAATGTAATAAATTGATGATTAAATTCATTTATATAGATCCAGAAAGACCAAATAAGGAGTTAGATTGAGGAAAAGAAAAAGTATCGGATTAGTAGATTTTTATACACGAGCAAGTGTTGAGGTAAGTTCGTGTAACTAAATTGTGTATATTTTCATGTTTGAATTGAATGTTGTATATGTGAATTATGAATTTTTTATGTATATGAAAAAAATTATATATCCGACATGCCTGAGAATTATTAAGTCCCGTTTGAATAGATGAAATTCGATGGATACAAGTTTTCCTGAACTTGGTTGTGGTCTTGCATATGTTGCAGACACACCACAGCTCGAAAGAACATCCTGTTATTAGCCCTCTCGAGCTTTCCATTATAGCTCTTCGGAGCATCCCGATAGGTTTTGATCTTACATGTGTTGTGGACACACCTTAGCTCTTATGAGCATCCTATTACATGGCTCTTCATGAGCTTCCCAATTAAAGACTCTTTGTGAGCTTCCCGATAATGGCTCGCTTGAACTTCCCGATATATGATTATCTGGAGCTTCCCGTTAATGGCTCTTCGAGTTACCCATTATTGGCTCGTACGAGCTTTCTAACTATGGCTTTCATGAGCTTCCTGTTATTTAGCCCGGATAAGCTTCCTGTTACATGGCTCACACGAGCTTCCTGATTATGTGCTCTATTGAGCACTCCTGAATATGAATTGACAGATTACAGTTTCATACACTTCGAGTGTAGTACTAGTGTATCCATTGAAATTTCAAATAAACTCAATAGGTAAAGTTTTGATATGAGACAATCTTAATTTAAGATGAATTATTTTAAAGGTATAAGATATATGGATATAGGATATGGAAAACATATGTATTTGAAATTGCTACATGATGAGCTCATCTTTGTTACATGAAAAGTACTTGGAATTCATGACTAACTTGTTTGATGAGTATATGTGTTTAGGCAATTGGCCAATTTTCTTTATGTTCATGTTATTTGTATGTTTATTTTAAATGAACATGAATGGTAAGTTAATTTCCTGTTATGCAAACTTATTAAGCATTAAAACACACTTTGTTTTCTTTCCTCTATTTTATAGTGCACGAAAGCTCATACAGGTTGGGAATCGGGTCAGAGCAAGATTACACCATCCTACAGCTCACTTTGATATAAATAGTGAAACTACTTTTGGTATAATGGCATGTATAGGCCAAGTTAAACCAAAAGATTAAATGTTTTGGTTGTAAATAGCCATTGGAATGGCTAGTGATAATATATTTTGTATATATATACATGAGGTTGTATTATGATGATATGAGTATGCATGAAGTGGTATAATAGATACAAGCATATTTAAATGAATGTTTGATCAAAAAGGTAAGATGGATACTTAAACATATGTAGTAGTATATCACACATAAGATTGGTTTTTGGCTTGGTTTAAATGTCTTGAATTGGTTGGTGAATGTGCTTAAATGTGGTTCTAGGTGGAAGACCAAATGGGTGAGAAAAGGGCCTTGAAAATGGCCTATTTAAGTCCACATGGGTAGATACACAAGCGTGTGTCTCGGCTATGTTTGACACACGGCCATGCACACGGACGTGTGATTTGGTTGTGTGTCCCCTGTATCTTAAAAATTTAGAAACCAAATGCGTCAAATTGTTCACACGGGCAGAGACACAGGTATGTGCCTCAGCAGTGTGTGGCACACGGTCTAGCACACAAGCGTGTGTCTTGGCCTTGTGAATCATGCACATAAATTTTGAAATTTTAAATTGTCCACACGGCCTGGCACACGGGTGTGTGGTTGGCCGTGTGACCTAATTCAGAGAGTTACACGGGTAAGGACATGGGATGGGACACGGCCTACTCACACGGGCGTGTGACCCCTGTATTTAAGAAAACTTTTGAAATTTCGCAAAAAATTCTCTGAGTTTTCTATATAGTCCTAAATTTTTTTTATAATGCATAAATTGGGCCTCGAAGGTCCATTTAAGGGACAATATGATTGAATTATGATTTGTTTCGGATATGAATAGTAAATGACAGGAATTAATTTTATTTCATCTATAAACTTTGGTAATACTCGATAACCCTGTTCTGATGACGGATATGGGTTAGGGGTGTTACATTTATTGTTATCAAAGCTACAGTTTAGCCGATTCTCAGACTAACATAGCAAGTACGAGTTTAGCTATACATGTCATTATATAAATTGTGACAGTGTGATAATTCCTGACCATTTTGAACATGTTTTTCATATAATAATGTCGTCCAACCGAGCTAGAGCTAAATTTGAGGAAGCTGAGAGTAATGCTCCAACTTCAGTTCAAACAGCTGCATCTAATAGTAGTAGAAGTCTTGTACCTGAGAGTCGAGGTGAGGAGGTAAAGGAAGCCTTCTTTCAAATGATGAATGAATGGTTTACTAAATATCTAAGAACATATCCTACTGTACAACAACCTCCCCTCCTGTTTCTTGATCGGTTACTGATATGCCACAAGGTACAGAGCTTGTTAGATTTGGTAAGCCTCCGATAGATAAAATCTATAAATATGGGGCAGAAGAATTCAGAGCAATAGCCAAAGGTGATCCAGAAAGGGCTAACTTCTGGTTAGAAAACACTATCAGGGTTTTAGATGAATTGTCGTGTACCCCGGCTGAATGTCTAAAGTGTGTTGTATCCTTGTTAAAAGATTCAGCTTATCAATGGTGGAATACTTTAATTTTTGTTGTGCCAAAAGAACAGGTTACTTGGGAATTTTTCCAAACATAATTCAAAAAGAAGGAGTTTTTAGAACTTAAACAAGGAAATATGTAACAACCCATTTTTTAGTGAAATCGGAACAGTGATTTTGGGACTACAAATGAGATCCGAAAACAAAAAATTATTTTTATTTTATTATATGGTACGTGTTATGTTAGAAGTGTCATGTGAAAATTCTGATAAGAAAATTTTATTGATTATGTGCTTAATTACGAGAAGAACTAAATCACATAAAATGTAAAAGTTGAATTCTAGTAGCTATAAAGATTAAATAGCTATGGAATTCAAAATTTGAGGTCCTTATATGGTAATTAGACCATTAAAGAAAAGTATGTAGATATTTTGGTGACACATCCATGGAAATTTAGAAAAAGGGCAAGGACTAAATTGGAATTTAAAAATATTTAATTAATTAAAAAGATGATAAAAGATATCCTCTTAGTTTTATGTCATCTTCAACCTAAAATACATGGAAACCCTAGGAGAGAGAGAAAAAACTTTTATGGCTTAATTGGGTAAGTTTCCTTGTCCCGTTTTTAGTAATTTTGATATTTTTGAAACCGGGATAGCTTAATCTATCTATTTGGGGGATCATTATCAAAGCATGAAAATTAGGTCATGGATGAATATGTTGAAAATTTGAAATTTATGGTAGAAAATGAAAGGTTGTTGATATATAAACAACTTTTACAAAGTGATTTTTGATGAAAACATGATTTAAGGACTAAAATGTTAAGATGTGAAAATTAATGAAAAATTCTGAAATTTATAGAATGTCGAAACCATTTTTAAATCGAGTTTTGGAAAATGGGAATCGACTTTAAAAACGAAAACGGGAGCCGCCACCAATCTTTTTAGGTGTGATTGGATCACCTTTAAAACATTTTGTTTTAAAATCATTAGTTTTGGTCTACGAAATAAAAGAACGGGTTCGGGAGTCGGTTACGTTCGAGGAAGGGTTAACACCCTCATAACGCCCAAAAATTGGTACCTAATTGATTATCAAGTGTCTTTAATGTCGGAAATTCAAAAATTTTAAGATGTAGTCCTCTTTAAAATATTTTAATTTTGAAAATTGGGGTTCACTCGTATCAAAGTATTGACATTAAGTTAACCTTTTTGGAAATTCCTATCTTGAAACCACAAAACACTATATCCAATAAGTTAGGACATATTGCTTTGAAATTCCAAGATAGTGGCTTGCATTTGGAAAACCTTTAAAACTTAGAAGGGTACTTGATTATTCGAACTCAACGAGAAAAGTCGCAACCCAATAAGTTAGGGCACTACTTTTCGCGAAGCTTCCAAACACCGAGCATTGCCTTTTTATTTTTTTTGAAAAATTTGAAGTCTCGTTTTTTTTAAAACAAATCGATGCATGAAGGAGCATATTAACATAACATACGAGATAACATGTTACCATGATAGGAAAGTAAGAGCATAACGGCATAAATATCATACACTAATCAACATATATAAAACATGACAATTTTTAAATAAGAAAAATATACATAAAACGGAATATATATTAAAGAAGAAATAGGTAAAAATCCCTAAACATATAATTCAACATATATTTAATCATATAAATGATGCGTGATATACAATATATCAATGTACATATATAAAAAATTATTCATTTGAAAATAAAATATAAAAGTCTAAGATATAACATATAACATAACAATAATACATTAATACTAAAGTAAAAATAAATATTGTATAATAATAAAAACAAAAGTTTTAAAAATATATATGTATAATATAAACAAATAATAAAAATGTGATATTTAATAATAAATTTAAAATATAATATATAATAAAAATGTATTTATAAGCATAATAATTAAAAATACAAAAGATATTGTTTTAGTAAAATAATGTATAGAATATAAAATATGCAAAAGAATTTATATTTATAATGAAATAATTATATAATATATGTATATAAATATAAGTTTAAAATGAATAATTAATGATGAAATCTATGTATTATAATATTATAATATCTTCAAAATGTGTAATAATAGAATATAAATAAAAATAATTATTAACATATAAATAAATATATAACACAAGTTTAAAACCTTTAATGATAATAATATATAGATAAAAATGTATAATAATATAAAAATGACTTAATAATATATAAAATAATTATAATATATAATATAAAAGCATATGTATAAAAATAATATATAATATATAATAAACATATAATATAATAATAATATATAAATAATGATGTAAAATAATAATAACTTGTGAAAAATAATATATAATAAATAATAATAATATACATAATATATAATAAAATAATTTTATAATATATAATATGAAAATAAGGCTAAAAATATAACAAAATATAATAAATATATAGGGTTAAATTTAAAGTTCAATAAAATCACAGGCAAATTTAAAAGAAATAATAGTGAATTAAGGCCCTAATTAAAACGCGTGTAAAACAAGAGGGACTCATTGGGCAAATTGCCCTATTCCTCAAAACGGCAACGTTTTCCAAAATGTAATTTAACAACTGTCGAGACTAAATTGAAACAATTGTAAAATATTAGGGACAAATTAAAAAATAAAATAATACGAAATTATAAATTAAAATAGGCGAAAGGACCGATTGGGTATTTAACCCAATTCTAAAAAACACGCGAATCCTCCCCGGGTAATCGGGTCAACATGCGGATCCTATGGCTTAATACGACACCGTTTTGAGCTTATTGAGTTAAGCAGAAACGATGTCGTTTCGAAGAGTCTATATAAGCCAACTTTGCAGCTTAAAGATCATTTTAACACTGGTCTTTTAAAAAAAAACAAAAAAAAATGCTCCGCAGAGGGGAAGAGAGAGGTCCCAGCTCTGACCTCCGGCCACGGTGCGGTGCTTGCGCACGCGCCTCACGCGTCATCGTACACGGTGGTCTGAAGGCTTGAAAACCTTCGTCCTTCCACAAGTAATCTCTCTTCTCTTAGATCCTTACTCATGCAGGTTAGAACAGTTCATATATATTCCAAATAAAGCACAAGATATGCGATGTAAATCACCTTTTGAGAGACTGTTGATATTTTTGAATGAATATCTGTGAATATATCTTTCTCTTTCGTAAAAAGTGTCCATTTACAGTGTTTGATTCAGGCTTTTATAGCCACTACTGTGATTACATAAACTGGAAAGAAATCAATATTTCTTTCCATTTCTTGTCTGTTGTATCATATCTTTGATTGTGATCTATTGAAATCTCTTTATTTTAGTTTCCCTTTTTTTTGTTTTTCGTATCTGATGTGTTTCTTTCCTTTCTTTGCAGGTGCTCGCGAAAAATCCGGTAATGGAAGGGTCGCTGGCGTTGATAGAGGCCTGAAGTCTAGCGGTGGTGTCGGTGAGGCGCTGATTGGTAGTTGAGGAGTCGTCCAGGCTTGCTGAGAAGGCTCATTAATGGCCTCGATTTTGGGGAATTCAACAGACACTCCCCAAGGCTTCCAGAAGCTACTGCGGCGCTGTAGTCCTCAGGAAACCCTAGGTTTCCTATTTCCTTAAAGTTACTTGGGCTTTTGGGCCATTTCTGATTTAGGTTTGGTTTATTGGTATTCTATTTGGGTTAAGGGTGTAAATGAGTCTACTGGGTAGTTTTAGGTCTGTTGGGTAGTAACCGGGTTAATGGGTCTGAAATATTTGATTTTGGGCCCACTATTTGGGCTTTGTAACATGGACTTGGACTGTTAAATAAACAATTGTTTATTTATTTATTTAGTTTTCAACCCGCTCAAATTTGGGCTCTTACATAGAAAATATGTGTTGTAAATTTTATGTTGAAATTTCAGTTAGGCTTGGAATAAGGAGTAAATTGCATGAATTTCATTTTCCGAGCCTAGAGACGAAATTGGAATTTATGGAAAAGTTAGGGGTAAAACGATAATTTTTGCCTAGGATGTAAATTGATTCCAAATAAATATGAAATGTGTGAAATTGATGATTAAAGTTATTTATATAGATCCAGAAAACACAAATTCGAGTTTAGATCGAGGAAAAGAAAATATTTCGGATTAGTAGATTTTATATGCGAACCAGTGTCGAGGTAAGTTCGTGTAACTTAATTGAGCATGTAAATATGTTAATTTGAATGTTATGATTGTATGCAATATGAACTATATTTATGTGAATGTTATAAATGAGTGAAATGGTTACATGTTCGGAAATGTTGGAAAAAAGGTAAAGTCTAGTTTGAATATCCAATTTTGATGGATAAATGTGCTTCCCCGAAATGAATGAGGTCCTGCATTTGTTGCTGACAGGATTTAGCTCAGACGAATAACCCTATTGACCTCGCTATAGAAAGTATTTAGCCCGAACGGGTAATCCTGATGAAATCCCTCTCGAGCATATGTTACAATTAGAATTTAGCTTGGAATAGTAATCCTAATTGAGCTCTTCTGAGCATACGTTACAAAAGGATTTAGCCTAGACTGGTAATCCTGTAGTACGATATGTGGCTGGAGAGTGTGTTCTTCGATTAAGCTCCCTAACGGGTACCTCTGAATAAGAATTGACGGGTTATTGAATTGCGCACCTTGAGTGTACTACTCAAGTATCTATCGAAATTTCAATGATTCAACGGAAAAAACTCTTAGCATGATAAGAGAATTATGGGATGAAATGAATGATGTCTTGAAGGAAAATTGTATAATGAGCTCATCTATGTTACTTGATGTGTATGAAAATTTTGTGACCAACATGTTTGATTGAATGCATGTGTTTAGGCAATTTTGCCAATGGATGGAAAACATGATATTGTATGCTTAGGTTTAATAAATAGGATTGGTAAGTTTAGTTTCCATTTCACAAACTTATTAAGCATGTAATGCTTACTTCATTTTATTTTCCCCCTGTTTTATAGTGCTCGGAAGCTCACGAAGGTTGGAGGTCACTGGAGCATCATCACACTATCCACTAGTTATTTTGGGTATATATAGTAAAATCATTTTGGTATAATGACATGTATATGCTTATTTGGCCATAGATGGTTTAAATTTGTGGTTTGTAATTAAGCCATCCGAATGGCTAGTAATGGTTGTTTTTGACATACTTGTAATGTCATACTGTGGTAGCTACATATATGTTAAGTAATTGATCCAATTAGGCCTAACCTATGGAATATACCAAGGTAAGATTATAAAACATGTATGCATGTAATGATATGTCATGTTAAATGATAAAGTTTGCTCAATTTGAATGCTTGAAATGGTTGGTATTTGGATGTGAGTTTAAGTGCAGGTCATTGGTGTGATTTTGGAGGAGAAATGAAGCTAGGAATGGCTTCATTTTGTCCATACGGGTAGACACACGAGCGTGTGTCCAGACCATGTGTGACACACGGCTTGGTACATGGGCGTGTGGTTAGGCCGTGTGTCCCCTGCACCTTAAATTAGAGAAACAGAATGCTAAGAATTGAGCACATGGGCAAAGATACGGGCGTGTGTCTCAGCCTTGTGTGCTATACGACCTAGAACACGGGCGTGTGTTTTAGCCATGTGAAACTTGTACCTAATTTCGAAAGAATTTAATTAAGCACACGGCCTAGCACACGAGCGTGTGGCATGGCTATGTGCACAAGTCAAAGAGGTACACAGGGTCGAACACAGCCTGCAGCACGGGAATGTGAGCCTTATAACTTAGAAAATTTTTGAAATGTCATGAAAAATTCTTAGGGTTTTTGATTAAGTCTCGATTCAATTCTAATGCTCGTTTTGGGCTTTGAGGGTCCATTTAATGGATTATATGAATAATCTTGATTAACGAATTGTAATTTAAGTAAATTATCTAAAAAATATTTTGAAAGTTTCAGTAATGCTCCGTAACCCTATTTCAGCGATAGATACGGGTTAAGGGGTGTTACAAAATATGACAATATCCGAGTACGAACGAGAATTTGTTCGGTTAAGTAAATATGCCAGAGAGTATGTTGCCATGTGTAAAAGATTTGAGGAGGGATTAAATGAAGACATCAAGTAGTTAGTTGGGATCTTGGAATTAAAAGAATTTGTTGTACTAGCTGACCGAGCACAAAAAGCTGAAGAACTAAATAAAGAAAAGAGGCAAGCAGAGGTGGAAGCCCGAACTCCGAGTAAAAGATTTATGGGAAAGTCACAATCATCAGCTTCAAAGAAATCAAAGAAATATCATGATCGTTCTATCACATCTACGGGATATTCTAGTAAGGATCGAAGTATTCAACGCTCAAATTCGAGATCTCCATTCCCATCTGTAACAAGTGTAGGAAGTCCTAAACCAAGATGCAAACAATATAATAAATTGCATTTCGGTGAATGTTGTATGAGAAGCAAAGTCTGCTTTAGGTGTGGTTCTTTTGACCACTATCTCAGAGATTGCCTAGAAAGACCTGAGAAAGATATTGTTCATATTTCAAAGCCAAGTAACCCCGCCTCTAGAGGTAGACCACCTCATCACCCCAGCAATGTCAGTAGTTGCCAAGGTGTGACGAAAGATTCAACTGTCAAATCTAAAGTATGAGGACCGACAAGGACATATGCTATTCGTGCAAGAGAGGATGCCTCTACACCAGACGTAATTACTGGTACATTTTCTCTTCTTGATATTGATATTACTGCTTTGATTGATCCTGGTTCCACACATTCATATATATGCACGAATTTAGGGTTTGTTAAAAATTTACCTGTTGAGTCCATTAAATTTGTGGTTAAAGTTTCAAACCCCCTGGGCCAGTATGTAATGTTGGATAAAGTTTGTAAAAATTGTCTGTTAATGGTACGGGGTTACTATTTCTCTACTAATTTAATGTTGTTGGCATTTGATGAATTTGATGTAATTCTGGGTATGGACTGGTTAACTCAGCATGATGCAGTGGTAAATTGTAAACAGAAATACATTGTGTTAAAATGTCAGAATGGAGAATTGCTTCGTGTTGAATCCGATAAACTGTATGGGTTGTCAAATGTAATATTAGCAATGTCAGCACATAAATATATCAAAAAATGGTATGATGCCTATCTTGCATATGTGTTGGAAACTAAAGTATCTGAATCGAAGATTAAGTCAATGTCTGTTGTTTGTGAATTTCCTGATGTGTTTCTAGAAGAATTACCCGGATTACCGCCAGTCAAAGAGTGGAATTTTCCATAGATCTTGTTTCTGGAACAACATTGATATCTATAGCACCCTACCGAATGGCCCTTATAGAATTAAAAGAGTTGAAAGCACATTTACATGAGTTGATTGACAGAGGCTTTGCTCGACCTAGCTCATCACTTTGGGGTGCACTGGTTTTATTTGTTAAAAAGAAAGATGAATCGTTGAGGTTATGTATTGATTACAGAAAACTCAACAAAGTCACAATAAAGAATAAGTATTCACTGCCTAGTATTGATAACTTGTTTGATCAGTTGAAAGGTGCCACTGTATTCTCAAAGATAGATCTCCGTTCTGGTTACTATCAGTTACGGGTGAAAGATTCAGATGCACCAAAGACAACCTTCAGAACCAGGTATGGGCATTATGAATTTCTTGTGATGCTGTTCGGCTTAACTAATGCACCTGCAGTATTTATGGATTTGATGAATAGAATTTGTAACGCCCCGAAATTGGGCCTAGAAGTATTGGGCCTTGAGCATAGGAGTGGTTAGGAGACTGCTCATAAATATTTATGTATTCAAGAAAATGACACAAATTGCATGTTTATTTTAATGGTTAAGTGATTTGGGTGTGTTGGGAGTGTTGGAGAAGCCTAGGTTCAAGTCTTGGCTTTTGTAGAATTTTTTAGATTTGCTCTTAAATGAATCTGGACATTGGCACATAAGCTTTAAAGATAATTGCAGTTGAATTATGACAACAAGAGGCATGGTGGTCTAGTGGTAGTGGCGTGTTATGGCTACTATGAGGGCTTGAGTTCGTATCACTCCTTGCACAAGGAATATTTATTTTATTCCTTGGCTGTGTGAGTGGTGGAGCTGGATTGAGACTCTAAGTTTGAATTGGTTATGAGGAATCTGAATTGGAGGTTAGAGTGTTTTGTGGAGTGAATAGTGGAGGGATAATGGTATAGATTTTTGGAGAAAATCAAGGGATATGATTGTGGTAGGGGGTTATGGCCGAATAGAACACTAAGGCTCCCTTGGTTTTGGTTTGGGAAAAAATTTTGGACGTTTTGTATGGTGTGTAAGTGGTCGAATTCTCCTAATTCAATTTCGGTACTCTTTTGTTTTGAGGCCGCGTTTGCTCGCGTTATTATTTCTCTTTTGGTTGTTTCCCTTTCTTTTCTTGTTTTTGGCCGAACAGGTATTCTTTTCATTTGGTTTTATTCTTTTCTACTCTTATCGTTTCTCTCTTTTCCCTCTACTCTCTTCTCTTCCTTCCTCACCTTTTGCCGATTTGAACTCTTTTCTCTTGCTATTCCCTCTTTCGATTTTCCTTAGCCAAACCTCTCTTGCTCTCTTCTCTGTCTTTTCTTGAAGTCTTCTCGTTTTTCTCCTCCTAGGCCGATTATTGTGCTCCTTGTCTTTGTATTTTCGATTCTTTTGGACATCTTGTTTCTGACGATAGTCCATTTCTCCAGCATCTTTTCTTGTCTATCATTTGATTTTGGGTAAGTGTTCTTTGTTTTATTGCTTTTGTTTCTTATTCTTTTGTTTTCTTCTTAAGCTGAATGTTCGGTTTATGGTTGCTAATTCTCTATCCCTTTTTCGTATGTATGGGTCTCTGGGTTCTAAAACTCTCGAAGAGAAAAAAGGATCCACCAGTGCTCAGAGGCATTCAAAATCCTTCTTCGGTATTCGATCAAATATCTGGGGGTAAGTAGACTTGTTTTTGTCAGTAGTAGTCGAATACCAAATCTTTTCTAACTCTAGTTTTGGGACTTATTTGGACTATGGGTATTAAATCAAGCCTTGGATTATACGTTTGTTGCTAATGAGATCTATTATTAATGCAGTAAATCGACAAGAAGTTTGTGATCATTTTCAACCAGTGATCTAAGTGAAATAGATCGCATACCTTTCAGTCAAGGTTGGATGTCTGAGAAACTTGGAGCGGTTTTGTAAATAGGTGTGTAACTGTACACCGAAACCTATCTCTGTGAATCGACAAAAGTCGAAAAGTCGAAACTTTAGCATTTGAGGTCACACGAGCGTGCAATAGCTCGTGTGGTGAACCGAGCCCCCAAATCGTGGGTGATACACTGAAGAGGCCACCACGAGTGATCTCGTGGACTTAGGCTGTAATGGGACACGTTGGGTCCAATGGGCCCGTGAGCCCATATGGGTGAATCTCACTGTCAGGTGGGGAAGGTTGGATTGGCCATGTCGCGTACATGGCATAGGCCGTTCTTGGCCACGATGGGTCGAAACGGGGCCGTGTGGGTCAATGGGCTTGTGGGCCCATACGGATAAAATGTAATTTATGTGTAAGTTTTGGACTGGGCTACGTCGTTCGTACAACCGTGAATAGTTCTGGGTTAAATGGGCCGTATGGGCCTAATAGGCCCGCGAAGATAAATTTCGCTGTTGAGCGGGAAGTAGATGGACTTGTTATGTCACGCACATGACTTAGGTTGTTTTGGGCGTCGATGGGCTGTGTGGGCCTAATGGGCTCGTGGGTCCACACGGATAAAATTTTTGGTAAGTGAATATTAATGAACCGGGCTATGGTGTACATATAGCCGTATCTAAATTTGGGCTAAATGGGCCACACAAGTGTGTGGGCCCACTTGGGCCGAGTATTGGGCCTTAGGCCCACTTGTATCGTTATGTCTATTTAGGTTATTTATGTCACTCGAGGTGACAATGGACCCTCGGTTGGGTCGTTAAGACCCTCATTTTGTAAAATTACTGAAATACCCTCGGGTTGTAAAATTATCGCATTTGTAAAATTACCGAAATACCCTCAATTTGTTAAATTATCAAAATACCCTCAATTTGCAAAATTATCAAAATACCCCTGTAGGGTGGGATTACCGTAATACCCCTGTATGGTAAAATAACGATTATGACCTTATGTTTCGTATGACTGATGTGCTAATGATTTACATATATGATTGTACTGAGTATGGCTTTGCATACACATAATATTTATGACATGACGTACTACATGGGGTAGGGATTTTGATATGGAAGAAGTATTGTACTGGTGACAATATCACATTCACTGTTACTGGTGGCTACACCACAATTACTAATATTGTGGCTTTGCCACATTTACTATTTCTGGCAGCTATGTTGCATTATTATTACTGGCAGCTTTGCTACGATATTGGTGTGTTGGTTGGGTGGGTCGATTTACATCCCCACAGGTGTGTTGGTTGGTACGGGTGGTGTGCTGGCTGGATTTGGGTGGGATGCATAATTGCATTACACTGTACTGATATTGTATTGGGCTTAGGCCCACACTATTGCTATATAGGGCTAAGGCCTAGATTTGATCGAATCGAATAGGGCTTAGGCCTGCATCATTATCGCATGCATTGTTTATCGCTTGGTGATAGGGGTTTACACATGATAGGGGTTTACACACTAAGTTTTTGTAAACTCACCCTTTCATTTCAACTATACAGGTAATCCCCAGCCTTAGACGATTTGGTCCTGCGAGGGACTCGAAGGTGGCTACACGATTGCTGATGTTTTACTTTTGACTTTATTTAATTAAATTTCATATTGGGTTTTGGTTATGTAATAAGGCTATTTGTGGTTTTAACTTTTTATTTGGGCTTGATTTCTCACCTTAAACTGCTAGACTAGGAAAAGATGAGTTTTCAAAATAATAACTGTTTTCAAGGAAAACAAGCATTTTAAATGTAACATCCCGAAATAGGGCCTAGTCAGAACAGTGGTTTTGGGACCACAGATCTGACCTCAAAATATTTATTTTATGATTTTTATGAGACCTAGAATATAAGATTATGCATGTGTTAAAGTTTCATGAAGAAATTCCTTGAGTAAGGTGTCCAATTGGAAATTAGGGACTAAATTGAATAAATTGCAAAACTTGGATTCTAGAAGCAATTTGTATGAAATTGCTTTAGATTATAAGCTAGAAGGTCTTAAAGAGAAATTTTCCCAATTTTTAAGTTTTTGGAAAAAAAATGGGCTTGCATGGATGAAATTTCAAAGAAAGGGCATAAGGGCATTTTGGTCATTTGGTTTTTTAATGAAATAAAATGGGAAAAATCAAGCCAAAATCAGCCATCTTCTTCCCCATAGTTGCCAAAATTCTCTTGTCACGATAGCTAGGGTTTTCAAACATTTCAAGCTCAATAGTAAGTGCTCCCAAGCCTCGTTTTTAATGTTCTTTGTATTTTTGAAATCCCGGTAGCTTGATCTTTCCATTTCTACCCATATTTCATGCTAGGGTTCATGTTTAAAAATTTACCCATGCATGAGTTGCTTGTATTTTGGTGGATTATGGAGGGGTATGAAAGTTGAAGGTGTGTTAAACATCTTTTCTTAGGTGATTTTCATGAAAAACCCCTAGAGGGACCTTTTTTGCAAAAGTTATTAAATATGTGGTAGAAATGTGAAAATAATGGAAAATGTGGGCTACTATATGAGGGAAAAGTGTTCAGATAGGCTTGGGTAAGATAGAAATTGCATGTGTTTCATTATACAAGCCTAGGGACTAAATACTAAAAATGTCAAAGGTTAGGGGCAAAACGGTCATTTGGACCAGGGGTAGAAATTAAACTTGAAAAATTTAATGTAATGAATTAATAATATAATTGTGTTGTTATAGACCCTGAGGAAAAAATTCTGGAGGTCGATCGAGGTAAACGCAAGGTATCAGAATAACCGAAACACAGCTTCGAAACGAATATCAGGTAAGTTCGGATAACTCGAAGTAAACCTATAACATCCATAATTGTATGTTTTATGAATGTATGATAATTGCATTGTTGATGGCATGAAAATGCATGAATTGCATCTTTAATAATGAATTTGTGCATAATGTCTCGGTTGAGGTTGGAAAGGGAATTCGAAGGATAAACCATGATTTACATGAGACTTGAGATCCTGCATGTGTTGCAGAAAAGGATTTAGCCTGGGCTGGTAATCCGAAGACCTCAAGTATAAAAAGGATATAGCATGGACCGGTGTTCCTTGAGTGATCGAGCCTCCTGATGAATATGTGTGCATTATGGATTTAGCCCGGACAGGTAATCCGATTAGGGTCTGAATTTAGCCTGGACTGGTAATTCAGATCCGAGCTCATTAAGGGTGCTTGTCGTTATAAGGGATTTAGCCTAGACTGGTAATCTCGGCATCACCTTATGAGTTTATGTTACGGTGGATTTAGCCTGGACTGGTAATCCCGCCGTAAGATGTGAGGTTCGCGGGAGTGCATACTGAAACGATCATTCGTACGAATTGATGGTAAATGGATAATCCATCAAGATTTCCTAGAAACTCAACGGGACTATCACAACGAATATGTATAGATGATATGTTAAATGATGAGCTCATCTAATATGAATTACACGGTACATTGTTATGTAACTAACTTGATGATTGAGTATATGTGTTAGGGAAACCATTTCATGCTTGTTGGTTTCATTGCCTTATATGGTTGCATGCTAAATAATCGATAAGTTTACCTTCCAGTTATACTGGCTTACTAAGCATGTAAATGCTTACCCCTTTCTTTTCCCTGCTTTTCAAAGCTCAAGGTCTCATAAGGTTTGGAAGACAATTGGAGAGTCAACACACTATCAACTAGACGAGCTTTGGTATAAAGACGTTTCTATTTTGTCCAATGGAATGTATAGGATTTTTGGGTATTTTGTTATATATGTCATTTGATTTGCCTAGTGAAGGCATGTAAAAATATGTTTATCTTTCTTTGTATATGGCCATGGGAATTGGCTCATTTGGAAGTAGGCTATGCCTTACAAATCTATGCATGTTTATATTCATATGCGATGACTTAGTTATAATTGGCAAAGAGTTATAATAACGAGCCAACCTTAATATGTCAAGCAGGCATATAGATCATTAAATGCAAAATAAGAATTAACTTAGCATGTATGAAACCAATGATACGAGGTTCACATGCAATGATGTTAATTAAAGTTTCATACTTACAAATGGATAAGTTGGCCCAAACATGCACTATAGTAATTTATAAGTGTAATTGGCTAGTAGAGTGTGACTTAAAGCTTGGAAAATAACCTAACAAGGTCCACATGGGTAGACACACGGGCGTGTGTCTAGGCCATGTGTGACATACGAGCTACTCCCATGGGTGTGTGTGCTATGACCGTGTGTCCCCTGCACCTGAAATTTTAAGTCAGCATAGAGCACGGGCTAAGCACACGGGCGTGTGCCTTGGCCGTGTTTATTTAACAGAATGGTGAGGTTGATGTCAGTGTAGCACACGAGCTAGGCCCACGGGAGTTTGCCTTGGACGTGTTGTATACTGGAAAAAGGACACAGGCGTGTTCTATGCCCCCCGGGTGTGTTACACTTCAACTAAGGGGAAATTTCCTAAAGTGCCCAAGTCTATCGGACAATTTCGGTTTTGCTCCGTACTGCCCCTAAGAGTGTTTTTAGGCCTCAGAGGCTTGTATAAGAGACAAAGTGCACACATTTGAAAAGTTTTAAATTATGAACGAAATTCAGTAACCCAATTGTATAAGTTTATAAAGGTGAATTATCGGTAACGCCTCGAACCCTATCCCGACGTCGGATACGGGTGAGGGGTGTTACTTTAGTGGTATCAGAGCTACAGTTTAGTCGGTTCTAGGACTACCGTAGAGGATGTTAAAGTTCGCTATACATGCCATTATTCGAATATTGATAGTGTGACATCTCCTAATTATTTAAATTGTTCTGAATATAGTAAATGTCTTCCAATCGAGCACAAGATGAGTCCGAGGGAGCCGAGATCCATGCTCCAGCTTCCGTACGGTGAGCTGTATTTGGTAGTAGTAGAAGAATTATGTCTGAAGGCCGGGAAGAGGCCCGAGCCGCCTTCTTTGATATGATGGAAGAATGTTTTGGGGATTATCTAAGGAATCGCCCCAACATACCACGAATGCCCCTACCCCCTAACCAACTTGATGAGGATGTGCCACGTGGTATGGCACCGGTAAGAATCGGTAAGGCCATTGTAGACAAGCTTAAAAAGTATGGGGCTGAGGAATTCAGAGCGAAAGTCGATGATGACGCTGACAGAGCCAAATTCTGGCTCGAAAATACTACACGGGTGTTAGATGAATTGTCATGCACACCCAAGGAGTGCTTGAATTCCGTCGTGTCCCTCTTGAAGGATACTGTATACCACTGGTGGAAGACCGTATTCTCGGTAGTGTCAAAGGAAAATATTACTTGGGATTTCTTCCAAATAGAGTTTAGGAAGAAGTTTATTAGCCAACTGTAATATCCCGAATTAGGGCCTAATCAGAATAATGGTTTCGTGACCACAAATCCGTGATAGAAATAATTATTTTATAATTATTTTGAGGTTTATAATATGATTGCATGATTGTGTGAAAATTTCGTGACGAAATTCTATGCATAAAGTGCTTAAGTTGAAATTAGGGACTAACTCGAATAATTTGTAAAACTTGCATTCTAGAAGTTTTTAGAATGAAATTACTTTGGAATATTAATGAGGAGGTCTTAAATATAAATTTGACCAATTTCTAAAATTTTGGACAAAAATGGGCTTGTACATGAAAATTTTCAAAGGTATTAAGGGTATTTTGGTCATTTGGTAATTAAAAGATTAAAAAAAGGAAAAAGATGGCAAAATATGTCCATCTTCTTCATTAGGACAAAAATTAAAGGGTTCTCCATAGCTAGGGTTTGTTTCAAGCTTCCAAACTCCATAGTAAGTGATTCAAAGCCCTGTTTTTAATGTTCTTTATGTTTTTGGAGTCCCGGTAACTTGATTTAGCTTATGATAGCAATAATTCAACCTAGGGTTCATATTTGGAAAAATACCCATAGGTGAAATTTGTGTATTTTGCTGTTTTATGATAGAATATGAGGTTTTAAATTATGTTAGACAACTTGTGCTACTCGGTTTTAAGTGAAAACGAGAAAAAGGGCTTAATCGGTAAAAATACCTAATAGTTATAAGTACATGTTAGAATGAGAATTTGATGTTGCCATAGAAGGGAAAAATGATTAGAATGTCATAAAACATAAAAAAATGGGATGAATTTTAATTCCCGAGCCTAGGGGAAAAAGTGTAATTTTGTAAAAGTTTAGGGGCAAAATGGTAATTTTGCCAAAGTTCGTATTTGGGCTGCTTTGATGAATATATGTATTAAATAAGATTAATTTGGCATTATAGATCAAGAGAAACAAGATTCAAGTCGTGATCGAGGGAAAAACAAAGTTTACGAGGAATAGGCTTGATTCTAATATTTTGTATCGAGGTAAGTTCATGTGTAAATGTAGTAACATAATTGTCATTTTAAGTAATTTAATATTATTTATGTGATATGATGATTAATATCATGAAATATTACGCTTTGTGGTTATTATTGAATAATATGTAAATTATGATTTGCTACCGAGTATCGGTTTCGATGTTCCGTGGAAGACGGTAAAGATGTGTAATCGAGTAAAAAGCCCGTTTGAACCTTGGGAATAGATTAGAATACAAGTGACATGTCACTAGGATGGTTGGGTATCCGAACTCGTTGAGTTGAGTCCGAGTTCACTTATGGATGCAAATGTCTGAACTCGTTGAGTTGAGTCCGAGTTCACTTATGGATGCGAACGCCCGAGCTCGTTGAGTTGAGTCCGAGTTCGCTTATGGGCGGGTTACATGGTAGCTTGGCTACATATGTGGCACTTATGTACAAACTTTTCGTGTATTCGAATTATATTCCGATGTGTTCAACGGGTGAATCTTAAGAGAATAAGGAGAATGCCTAAAACGAAGGTGACATGTTGGTAAGTGTGGTAAATGAGAAAATTTGTGGTATGTGCTTAGATCTTGGGTTGAGAACTTGGTATGATGAAATCGTAGCATGATATTAAATGCAAATGTAACATGAATGTCTTGGTGTTGTTTATGCAAATGATGTTTTTATGTGGAATTGCATGATTATGGTACTTACTATTTGCATGTGAACTTACTAAGCATTTATGCTTACTCCTTCCTTTTTCCTTCATTGTAGTTTTGACAAACTGACTTGAGAATCGGGATAGGTCGAAGACTCGTTCACACTATCCGAAGGCCTAAATTGATAAAATGGATTGTGTATCTTGAATGTGGCATGTATGGCAAAATACTCACTTTGTGTAAATGATCTTATGATATGATTATGCTTTGGCAAGAAAAGAGTTTTGTGAATAATTAGCCATTGGAATGGCCAATCTAAATCATATTTGATACCATGTATGTTTAAAATTCTATTTAGTCCATGAAAATTTATAATAAAGTAAAATTTGCTATAAAATAGAATATTGCTGTAGCAATGACGTGAATTTGAAAAATCACTAAAAATAGTAGAAATGGACTTAAATGATGAATAAGTGATAGAATCGAATCCTAATAAGTCTATTTTCATATGGATGGAACAAAACAGGTATATGAATGATATTCTATGAGATGTTTAAATTTTTGTGAAATAGGGCCAGAGCGATTTCTGATCCCCTATTCTGACTTTGGAAATTCACCATTAATTGTATAAAAATAATTAGAAGTCATGATTTATATGTACAGGTTCCTTATAGAGTCTAGTTTTAATAGAAACAAACTTCATAGTCATTGAAACTCTGTACATGGAGATTTCTGATTCGTAATACACAGAGGTCATAGTAGTCGTATCCTGAAACAGGGGATACTTTAACTAATAAAATGTACTAATTGGCCTGACCAAAAATTATAGTAAAAAAATTAGTAAATATATATATGAGTATAGTTTCAGGGAAAATTTACAGAATTGGATTTCGAGTTTCGGAACTCGAGATAGGAGTTTTTAAGTGACTATGACACAGTTAGCCAGCTTGTCTGGAAATTTTAAAAATAAATTGTTTAAGCTGTTTAATTGATGAAATTAAGTTTAGTAACACCTCGTGCTCGACTCCGGCGACAGTCTCGGGTACGGGGCATTTCACCAACGATTTTTAGACTCGAAGCGAAAGAAGTTCCTGGAACTGAAACAAGGGAACAAGACTGTAGCGGAATATGAGAGAGAGAGTTTAAATACAGCTAAGTCGAAGACATGGCTGAATGGGTCCAAACTGAATCAAAAATTTGTAAATGCTTCGAGGAGGGTCTAAATGAGGACATCAAATTGTTGATCAAAATTCTTGAAATACAGGAGTTTGCCGCATTGGCTGGTCGGGCCAAGAAATCCGAGGAGCTTAATAACGAAAGAAAGTAAGCAAAGAGAGAGGCTCAACTTGCGAGCAAGAGGACCAGCGGTAAAACACTCTCTTTCTCCACGAAGAAAGCTAGGAGCCAGCATGAATGCTCCACTTCATCAGTAGGATATTCGGGTAGAGTGAAGGGTCCTAGACAACAAAGTCAAAAGTGTTCCTCCCCGATGATGACTAGTGTGAGGATTGTAGATGATCAAAAGCTAAAGTGTAAGAGCTACAATAGATTTCACTTCAGAGAGTGTCGAGTAAAAAGCGGTGCGTGTTTCAGATGTGGTTCTCTTGACCACTTTTAAATTATGAACGAAATTTAGTAACTCAATTGTATAAGTTTGTAAAGGTGAATTACCGGTAACGCCTCGAACCCTATCCGGCGTCGGATACGGGTGAGGGGTGTTACATTAAACTTCAAGGTTTTTAAAAGCTTTTGCGATTTTATTCAGTTTAAGGAATCAACGGTGATAAATATGGCAATCGTTTTTGACAAATTGATTTTAATTAGTAACAACTTAATTTTCTGATTTTTCTCAAGAAATAAAAACTAAAAGGTTTTTTAACTTAAATTCGGATTCTTAACAACAAGTCCTATTTCCAAAAAGCACTTCGATGTGACATGCCTGATTCAGCCATAACGTCCAGGCCAGGTTTGGGATGTTACATTTAGTGGTATCAGAGCCAAGTTACAAAACTTGACTGTGGAATGAGTTTTTGAAAATTTGATTTTTTTAACATTGTGATTGGAAATGTGGCACACCGAGTCTCCCGCACCAAATCTGTAAGTTTTCTGACACTGTTTATTGTTATAGATTGAATTGTATTACTGAGGGACTACTATAGGTAGTAGGACTACACCAAAACTCTTTAGTTAGAGTAAGTTGAAACTATAGAAGACTGAAAACTGTAGTAAGATTCTGTTCTGCAGAAACAAAACCTAATTACTGTCATACATAACACATTGTTAATAATTACTGAAGTTATAAACTGATTCATAAGACTTTTAAATAGATATAATATTATATGTTATGAGTACTAGAGGTACTTACAGAATGGGTACACGGGGCTGCGGTAGAGGCTGTGGAAGTGCTGGTGCTGGGGCTGGGTCTTCAACATCAGGCCACATGTCTAATGATGAGGCTAGGGATGCATCAGTTGCACTTGTAACTGAGACGGAGGCACCAGTTTCATCGGAACATGAGATGGTTCAAGAGACGGAAGTTAGGGTAAGTCTGCCAACTTCGGGTAGCGATAACTCAGAGCTTGGTAATGAGACGTTAACCCGGTTAGTAAGGGAAGTGCTGGAGGAAGTTAAGGAGATTGGTGAAACACTTCGGGCTAGGTGTATGGACTGTAAGAAGAAGTGAGATCGCAGTTCTTTGGGGCTAGAGTCTCGTTTTGTGAAGCATGTTAAAATGCGTCTGAACTTTCTGGCTTGTGACCCATTGCAGAAGACGTCATCCTGGAAAATACTGGAGAAATTTAGGAGCATGTCTCAGATGCAGGTCTAAGGAGCATCGGGCTCGGGATTGCGAAGTCGCCTTTAAGTTAGGTATGTTTTGTTAAGTGTGATGATTTGGACATAAAAATTATATACGTGTGATGTCTATTGCTTTAGTAGTTAAGTGTTTTGGGTGTGTGTAAGAGGTTCAAAGTTCAAGTTAAAGTGTGTTAGTGTCATTAGGATCAGAGTGTGCAGCAGGAGCGTAGTGGTGTAACCTTGATGGTGCAACTGTTTAGTTGGAAATTTTGAGGACAAAATTTCTTGAAGGACGGGTGAATTGTAACGCCCAAAATTGGGCCTAGAAGTATTGGGCCTTGAGCATGGGAGCGGTTAGGAGACTGCTCATAAATATTTATATGTGTAAGAAAATGACACAAATTGCATTTTTTTTAATGGCTAAGTGATTTGGGTGTGTTAGGAGTGTTGGAGAAGCTTGGGTTCAAGTCTTGGCTTTTGCAGAATTTTTTAGATTTGCTCTTAAATGAATCTGGACACCAGCACATAAGCTTTAAAGATAATTATTTTTGAATTATGACAAAAAAAGGGCATGGTGGTCTAGTGGTAGTGGCGTGTTATGGCTACTATGAGGGCTTGAGTTCGAGTCACTCCTTGCACAAGGAATATTTATTTTATTCCTTGGCTGTGTGAGTTGTAGAGCTGGATTGAGACTCTAAGTTTGAATTGGTTATGAGGAATTTGAATTGGAGGTTGGAGTGTTTTGTGGAGTGAATAGTGGAGGGATAAGGGTAGAGATTTTTGGAGAAAATCAAGGGATGTGATGGTGGTAGGGGGTTTTGGCCGAATGGACACTAAGGCTCCCTTGGTTTTGGTTTGGGAAAAATGTTTAGATGTTTTGTGTGGTGTGTATGTGGCCGAATTCTCCTAATTCAATTTTGGTACTCTTTTGTTTCGAGGTCACGTTCGCTCGCGTTATTATTTCCCTTTTGGTTGTTTGCCTTTCTTTTCTTGTTTTTGGCCGAACAGGTATTGTTTTCATTTGGTCTTATTCTTTTCTACTGTGACTGTTTCTCTCTTTTCCCTCTACTCTCTTCTCATCTTTCCTCACCTTTTGCTGATTTGATCTCTTTTCTCTCGCTATTCCCTCTTTCGGTTTTCCTTAGCTAAACCTCTCTTGTTCTCTTCTCTCTTTTCTCTTGATATTCCCTCTTTCGATTTTCCTTAGCCGAACCTCTCTTGTTCTCTTCTCTGTCTTTTCTTGTTGTCTTCTCGCTTTTCTCCTCCTTGGTCGATTATTGTGCTCCTTGTCTTTGCATTTTCGATTCTTTTGGACACCTAGTTTCTAACGATGGTCCATTGCTCCAGCATCCTTTCTTGTCTATCATTTGATTTTGGGTAAGTGTTCTTTGTTTTATTTGTTTTGTTTCTTATTCTTTTGTTTTCTTCTTAAGTCGAATGTTCGGTTTATGGTTGCTATTTCTCTATCCCTTTTTCGTATGTATGGAATCTCTGGGTTCTAAAACTCTCAAAGAGAAAAAGGGATTCTTCAGTGCTCAGAGGCATTCAAAATCCTTCTTCAGTATTCGATCAAATATCTGGGGGTAAGTAGACTTGTTTTTGTCAGTAGTGGTCGAATACCAAATCTTTACTAACTCTAGTTTTGGGATTTATTTGGAGTATGGGTATTAATTCAAGCCTTGGATTATACGTTTGTTGCTAATAAGATCTGTTATTAATGCAGTAAATCGACAAGAAGTGTGTGATCATTTTCAACCAGTGATCTTAGTGAAATAGATCACATATCTTTCGGTCAAGGTTGGATGTCTGAGAAACTTGGAGCAGTTTCGTAAACAGGTGTGTAACTGTACACCGAAACCTATATCTGTGAACCGGCAAAAGCCGAAAAGTCAAAAATTTATCATTTGAGGTCACACAAGCGTGTGATAGCTCGTGTGGTGAATCGAGCCCCAAATTGTGGGCGATAGACTGAGGAGGCCACCACGAGTGATCTCGTGGGCTTAGGCTGTAATGGGCCACGTTGGGTCCAATGGGCCCGTGAGCCTATATAGGTGAATCTCACCGTCCGGTGGGTAAGGTTGGACTGGCCATGTCGCGGACATGGCATAGGTCATTCTGGGGCACGAAGGACCGAAAGGGGATGTGTGGGCCAATGGGCTTGTGGGCCCACATGGATAAAATGTACTTTATGTGGTAAGTTTTGGACTGGGCTACATCGTTCGTACAGCCGTGAATAGTTCTGGATTAAATAGGCTGTGTGGGCCCAATGGGCTTGTGGGCCCACACGGATAAAATCTGCAGTAGGTGACTATTAATGAACCGGGCTATGGTGTACACCTAGTCGTATCTAAATTTGGGCTAATGGGCTACACGAGCGTGTGGGCCCACTTGGGCTAAGTATTGGGCCTTACACACACTTGCACTGTTATGTCTGTTTAGGTTATTTAGGTCGCTCGAGGTGACAATGGACCCTCAGTTGGGTCGTTAAGACCCTCAATTCGTAAAATTACTGAAATACACTTAGGTTATAAAATTACCAAAATACCCCTAATTTGTGAAATTGTCGAAATACCATCGATTTGTGAAATTATCGAAATACTCTCAATTTGTAAAATAACTGAAATACCCCGAGTTTACAAAATTATCGAAATAACCCTGTAGGGTAGGATCACCGTAATACCCTTGTATGGTAAAATGATGATTATGACCTTATGTTCCGTATGACTGATGTGCTTATGATTTACATATATAATTATACTGAGTATGACTTTGCATACATGTGATATTTATGACATGACATACTGCATGGGGTTGGGATTTTGATATGGAGGAAGTACTGTACTGGTGACTATGTCACATTCACTGTTACTGGTGGGTACGCCACAAATACTGATGTTGTGGCTTTGCCACATTTACTATTTCTAGCAGCTATGCTGCATTATTATTACTGGCAGCTTTGTTGCGATATTGGTGTGTTGGCTGGGTGGGTCGATTTATATCCCCATAGGTGTGTTGGTTGGTACTGGTGGTGTGCTGGTTGGATTTGGGTGAGATGCATAATTGCATTACATCTGCATCGACATCTTGTATTGGGCTTAGCCCCTCATCATTCTTGTATAGGGCTAAGGCCTGATATTATCGCATGCATTGTTTAGTGTTTGACTGATAGGGGATAACACATTGAGTTTTCGTAAACTCACCCTTTCTTTTCAACTATATAGGTAATCCCCAGCCTTAGACGATTTGGTGTTGCGTGGGACTTGGAAGTGGCCACACGATTGCTGATGTTCTACTTTTGACTTTTTTTATTTAAATTTCATATTGGGTTTTGGTTATGTAATAAGGCCATTTGTGGTTTTAACTTGTATTTGGGCTTGATTTCTTACCTTAAACTGCTAGACTAGGAAAAGATGAGTTTTCAAAATAATAATTGTTTTCAAGGAAAACATGCATTTTCAACTTCAAGGTTTTTAAAAGCTTCCACGATTTTATTCATTTTAAGGAATCAACGGTGATAAATATGGCAATCGTTTTGACAAACTGATTTCAATTAGTAACAACTTAATATTCCGAATTTTCTCAAGCAATAAAAACTAAAAGGGTTTTTAACTTAAATTCAGATTCTTAATGACAAGTCCTATTTACAAAAAACACTTCAATGTGACACGCCAGATTCGGCCATAACGTCTAGGCCGGGTTTGGGATGTTACATTTAGTGGTATCAGAGTCAAATTGCAAAAATCGACTGTGGAATGGGTTTTTCAAAATTTGATATTTTTAACGTTATGGTTGGAAATGTGACACACCGAGTCTCCGGCACCAAATCTGTAAGTTTTTGGACACTATTTATTGTTATAGAATGAATTGTATTACTGAGGGACTACTATAGGTAGTAGGACTAGATTGAAACTCTTTGGTTAGAGTAAGTTGAGACTATAGAAGACTGAAAACTATAGGAAGATTTTGTTCTGCAGAAACAAACCCTAATTACTGTCGTACATAACACATTGTTAATGATTATTGAAGTTATAAACCGATTCATAAGACTTTTAAACAGATAAAACGTTATACGTTATGAGCACTAGAAGTACTCGTGGAATGGGTACACGAGGCTGCGGCAGAGGCAGTAGAAGTGCTGGGGCTGGGTCTTCGGCATCAGGCCATATGTCTAACGAGGAGGCTAGGGAGGCATTGGCTGCACCTGTAACTAAGACAGAGGCACCAGTTTCACCGGAACGTGAGATGGTTCAGGAGACGAAAGTCAGGGTAAGTCCGCCAACTTCGGGTAGCGATAACCCGGAGCTTGGTACTGAGGCGCTAACCTAGTTAGTAAGGGAAGTGCTGGAGGAAGTTAAAGAGATTGGTGAAACACTTCGGGCTAGGTGTGTGGACTATAAGAAGAAGAGAGATTGCAGTTCTCTGGGGCTGGAGCATCATCCTTTGAAACATGTTAAAACACGTCTGAACTTTCTGACTTGTGAGCATTGTAGAAGGCGTCATCCGGGCGAATGCTGGAGGAAGTCAGGAGCATGTCTCAGATGCGGGTCTAAGGAGCATCAGGCTCGGGATTGCCAAGTCACTTTTAAGTCAGGTATGTTTTGTTAAGTGTGATGATTTGGACATAGAAATTGTATACATGTGTGTCTATTTGCTTTAGTAGTTAAGTGTTTTGGGTTTATGTAAGAGGTTCTAAGTTCAAGTTAAAGTTTGTTAGTGTCATTAGGATTAGAGTGTACAGCAAGAGTGTAGTGGTGTATCCTAGATGGTGCAACTGTTTTGATAGTTGGAAATTTTGAAGACGAAATTTCTTGAAGGACGGGTGAATTGTAACACCCTGAAATTGGACCTAGAAGTATTGGGCCTTGGGCATGGGAGCGGGTAGGAGACTGCTCATAAATATTTATATGTGCAAGAAAATGACATAAATTGCATGTTTGTTTTAATGGCTAAGTGATTTGGGTGTGTTGGGAGTGTTGGAGAAGCCTGGGTTCAAGTCTTCACTTTTGCAAAAAAATTTTGATTTGCTCTTAAATGAATCTAGACACTGGCACTGTAACGCCCCAAAAATCTCGAAACCCAAAAATCTTGAAATCCCGAACTTTTTTTGTTTTCGGTTTAGATAAAAATTGTGTTTTATATTTTTGGCCCAGTGATAATTATAGTAGGTCTTAATTCAAACTTAGGGGTAAATGAAATTATAGTTTAATTATTAAAAGAATCAGGGCTTTTAAATAGCATCAAAAAGCCCTGTGGAGGAGTGGCTAAGTGACGCCACTTAGGGTGCAAAGAGGTGGCGTTAATAGCTAGCAAGGAAGTCTAAGGTTCGAATCCTAGCTTAGTGTTTTTTTTAGAAGTATAATTTTGGCCTTCTAGAAGGATGGAAGTGGCGTGAAAGTGAACTCCAAGGGAAGTGTTCAGGAGAGAAAATTAAGGAAGGGATTAAGGGGTTATCAGGGAGAAAAACGAGAAGATGAGAAGGGAGAAGTGATAGAGCCGAATGGGGAATTGGGCATGGGAAAATTTGGCTGTAAGGCTTATAAATAGGTGCCGAATGCTAGGGTATGAAGCTAATGCCAAATTTCCTCCACCCTGTTGTCAGAAACTCTTTTCTCTAAAAGCCGAAAACTCTCTACCTTCTTTTCTTTTTCTTCTTCCTTGTGCCAAATTCTATTTCTCCTCTACTCAATATTTTCTTTGCTTTAGCTGATTCTTCTTCCTCTCTTCTTTGGCGCCAAGTAATCACTTGTTTCCATTCAAATCTCTAAGAGCCGAATATCCTTTGGCCGAATACCCTTGGTGCCGCCACTACTCTTTCCACCCAGTCGATTCTAGTGTAAGTGTTCGCTCTTCTAATCAATTTTTGATAAGTATCGAGTATTCAGTTCCTCACTTTTTTTTCTACTCAAATTTGGTAGGGAAATAGTGTCAGATCTCGATTTTGGATTCCTACCAATTTGCTCCTAAGATCTGAGAGATATACGTGATTAGTGACCAAAGTAGAAGTGAGTAAAGGCTTAGCGTTCAGGTAAGGTTAAGGTAAGATTCCGACTTTTGGTAAAGTATTTAATAAGTATGTGAGATTAATCTTTGAGTGATATCGATTGTAGGTTTGGGCTACGGAAATCGCAGCATGCTTGCTTACCAGGTGTGTACATACACTGCACACACAAAATGGATTGGCAAAAGTCGAAAAGCCGAAAAGTCGAAATGCCAAAAACCTGAAAGTTTGGCTATGGTAGTCTTGCGAGTGCGCGAAAACTCGTAAGTGGGAAACCGATAGGTTACCTGAGGCCCACGGGTGATTTCGTGAACTTGGGTTGTGATTTGGCCATATGGGTCGTAATTGGCTAAATGGGTCCGATGGGCTGTTGGGCCCATAATGGGTTTTGTGATAGGAATTTGTATGTGAGCATGAATATGAATGTGACTGGGCCTAACTGGCCATATAAATGTGATTTGGGCCTAATGGGCCATATACAGGTGATTTGGGCCTAATGGGCCATACGAATATGATTGGGCTTAATGGGCCAAATACATGTATGTGAAATTGTTTGGGCTTTGTAAGGGGTTTTGGGCCTAGTATATGATATCCACATAAGAATTAATGAATATATTGCGACCGTGGGCAAGTCAAAGGGTTGAGGTATGGCAACGGGTATATGCATGTCTAGGATTAGATCTAGGGAGAGCTTGGTACTTAAACGATCTTAATGACCCACCTTCTCTTCTCTGGAATCCTACCTGGTGCATAGTATTCGTTCATCTTAGCTCACGGGACTTGTTAACGGGCCAAGATAAGTGAAAACCATAATTAAGGGGAAATTACTGAAATGCCTCTAAAGGTGAAAATGACCAAAATACCCCCAGGTGTTGAATGTAAGTTTTGTGGATGCGACATGCATACATATGATATTCTGCTTAGGTTGCATATGGGTAGGGAATTATGGAATGGAGGAAGTATATGAGGATCGCATGGTTGCTTGACAACCGTGGATCCACCGACTGCTTTTAAAGCCCAATATGTAAATGAAAGTAGTTCCGCAACCGGACTACCATGGTGTGTGGGTTGGGTGGGTCGATATTTATATCCCTACATGGTGTGACGGGGGACAGAGCCGGTGTGTAACGGATGGATAATTTGGATGGGATTGCATTGCATGAATGATGTTTTTTTTGAATGCTTGTTTTCTTCGAGGGTTGTACACACTTAGTTTGCAAAAACTCACCCTCTCTTTTATTTTATTTTCAGGTGATGCTCAGTAGAAGGTTAGATGTTTGGAGGGACTCTGGGTGGCCAGCTAGCAAGATGATTTGGACTTGGGGTTTTTTTAAAGCATTTAAGTTTTTACTTCTTTTTAAGTATGTTCCAGACCAGATTGTAATAAGGTTTTCATTGTGTTATTATTACTTGAATTATTATTATTTTCAATGTAATTGCGAGAAGTTGAACATGGATTTCTTAAATTATAGTATGTTTTCTACGTTTCCGCAACTATGTTTTTTTTAATCAAATGTTTTAAACAAGGCTTTCGTAACTGAAGGTGTTTTTTTTATAAAGTTAATTAGGGTTTCTTTTATTTTAAGAAGGGTTTTCAATGAAAACATAGTTTTCACTAAAACACTTCAATGTGACACACAAGATTTGGCCATAGCGTCTAGGCCGGTTTTGGGGTGTTACAGGCACATAAGCTTTAAAGATAATTGTAGTTGAATTATGACAAAAAGGGGCATGGTGGTCTAATGGTAATGGCGTGTTAGGGCTACTATGAGGGCTTGAGTTTGAGTCACTCCTTACACAAGGAATATTTATTTTATTCCTTAACTGTATGAGTGGTGGAGTTGGATTGAGACTCTAAGTTTGAATTGGTTATGAGGAATTTGAATGAGAGGTTGGAGTGTTTTGTGGAGTGAATAGTGGAGAGATAAGGGTAGAGATTCTTGAAGAAAATCAAGGGATGTGATGGTGGTAGGGGGTTATGGCCGAATGGAACACTAAGGCTCCCTTGGTTTCAGTTTGGGAAAAAGGTTTGGACGTTTTGTGTGGTGTGCAGGTGGCCAAATTCTCCTAATTCAATTTTGGTACTCTATTGTTTCGAGGTTGCATTCGCTCGCGTTATTATTTCTCTTTTGGTTGTTTGCCTTTCTTTTCTTGTTTTTGGCTGAACAGGTATTCTTTTCATTTGGTCTTATTCTTTTCTACTGTGACCATTTGTCTCCTTTCCCTCTACTCTCTTCTCATCTTTCCTTACCTTTTGCTGATTTGATCTCTTTTCTCTCGCTATTCCCTCTTTCGATTTTCCTTAGCCAAACCTCTCTTATTCTCTTCTCTGTCTGTTTCTTGCTGTCTTCGCACTTTTCTCCTCCTAGGCCGATTATTGGGCTCCTTGTCTTTGTATTTTCGATTCTTTTGGACATCTAGTTTCTGACGATCATCCGTTGCTCCAGCATCCATTCTTGTCTATCATTTGATTTTGGGTAAGTGTTCTTTGTTTTATTGGTTTTGTTTCTTATTCTTTTGTTTTCTTCTTAAGCCGAATATTCAGTTTATGGTTGCTAATTCTCTATCTCTTTTTCGTATGTATGGGTCTCTAGGTTCTAAAACTCTCAAAGAGAAAAAGGGATCCACAAGTGCTCAGAGGCGTTCAAAATCCTTCTTCGGTATTCGATCAAATATATGGGGGTAAGTAGACTTATTTTTGTCAGTAGTGGTCGAATACCAATTCTTTTCTAACTCTAGTTTTGGGACTTATTTGGACTATGGGTATTAATTAAAGCATTGGATTATACCTTTGTTGCTAATGAGATCTATTATTAATGCAGTAAATCGACAAGAAGTGTGCGATTGTTTTCATCCAATGATCTAAGTGAAATAGATCGCATATCTTTCGGTCAAGGTTGGATGTTTGAGAAACTTGGAGCGGTTTCGTAAACAGGTGTGTAACTGCACACTGAAACCTATCTCTGTGAACCGACTGCAACTTTAGCATTTAAGGTCACATGAGTATGCGATAGCTCATGTGGTGAATCGAGCCCCCAAATCGTGAGCGATAGACTGAAGAGGCCACCACGAGTGATCTCGTGGACTTAGGTTGTAATGGGCCACATTGGGTCCAATGGGCCCGTGAGCCCATATGGGTGAATCTCACCATTAGGTGGGTAATGTTGGACTGACCATGTCGCATACATGGCATAGGCCATTCTGGGCCACGATGGGCCGAAAGGGGGCCGTGTGGGTCAATGGGCTTGTGGGCCAACACAGATAAAATGTATTTTATATGGTAAGTTTTAGACTGGGGTACGTCGTTCGTACAGCCGTGAATAGTTCTGGGTTAAATGGGCCGTATGGGCCCAATAGGCCCACGTGGATAAATTTTGCTATTGAGCGGGAAGTAGATGGACTTGTTATGTCGCGCACATGACTTAGGTTGTTTTGGGCCTCGATGGGCTGAAGTGGGTCGTATGGGCCCAATGGGCTCATGGGCCCACACGAATAAAATCTTCTATAATTGACTATTAATGAACCGGGCTATGGTGTACACATATCCATATCTATATTTGGGCTAAATGGGCCACACGAGCGTGTGGGCCCACTTGGGCCGAGTATTGGGCCTTAGGCCCACTTGCACCGTTATGTCTGTTTAGGTTATTTAGGTCACTCGAGGTGACAATGGACCCTCAGTTGGGTTGTTAAGACCCTCAATATGTAAAATTACTGAAATACCCCCAGGTTGTAAAATTACCAAAAAACCCCTATTTGTGAAATTACCGAAATACCCTCGATTTGTGAAATAACCGAAATACCCCCAGTTTGCAAAATTATCAAAATACCCCTGTAGGGTAGGATTATCGTAATACCCCTGTATGGTAAAATGATGATTATGCCCTTATATTCCATATGACTGATGTGCTTATGATTCACATATATGATTGTACTGAGTATGACTTTGCATGCACGTAATATTTATGACATGACATACTGCATGGGGTTGGGATTTTGATATGGAGGAAGTATTGTATTGGTGACTATGTCACATTCATCGCATTCATGGTGGCTACACACCACAATTATCGATCTTCGTGGCTTTGCCACATTTACTATTCTCGCAACTATCGTTTTGCATTATTGTTAGCGCGCTTTCTTTGCGCTATTGGTGTGTTGTTTGGGTGGGTCGATTTATATCCCCACAGTGTGTGTTGGTTGGTACGGGTGGTATCTTTGGTTGGATTTGGGTGGGATGCATAATTGCATTACATTGCATCGATCATTGTATTGGGCTTAGGCCCACCTGCTTATTCTTGAATAGGGCTAAGGTCTAAATCTGCATCGACATCTTGAATAGGGCTTAGGCCCGCATCATTCATTGCATGCATTGTTTACTGTTTGAATGATAGGGGGTTACACACTGAGTTTTCAGAAACCCACCCTTTCTTTTCAACTGTACAGGTAATACCTAGCCTTAGACGATTTGGTGCTGCATGGGACTCATAAGTGGCCACACGATTGCTGATGTTCTACTTTTGACTTTATTTATTTAAATTTTATATTGGATTTTGGTTATGTAATAAGGCCATTTGTGGTTTTAACTTTTTATTTGGGCTTGATTTCTTACCTTAAACTACTAGACTAGGAAATGATGAGTTTTCAAAATAATAACTGTTTTCAAGGAAAACACACATTTTAAACTTCAAGGTTTTTAAAAGCTTCCGCGATTTTATTCAGTTTAAGGAATCAACGGTGATAAATATGGCAATCATTTTGACAAATTGATTTCAAATAGTAACAACTTAATTTTTTGAATTTTCTCTAGCAATAAAAACTAAAAGGGTTTTTAACTTAAATTCGAACTCTTAATGACAAGTCCTATTTCGAAAAAGAACTTCGATGTGACACGTCAGATTCGGCCATAACGTCTAGGTCGGGTTTAGGGTGTTACAGAATTTTCAAAGCGTATCTAGACAGATTTGTGGTAGTATTTATTGATGATATTCTGGTATATTATCAAGATGAGAATGAACATGCTGATCATTTGATAATTGTTTTGCAAACACTACGTGAGAAACAGTTATATGCCAAATTTAGTAAATGTGAATTTTGGCTTCGAGAAGTTGGTTTTCTTGGACATATAGTATCTGCTGAAGGCATTAGAGTAGACCCGAATAAAATTTCAACAATTGTTAACTGGAAACCACCGATAACTATGTCTAAAGTTAGAAGTTTTCTGGGATTAGCTAGATATTATTAGAGGTTTGTAAAAGGATTTGCTATGATAGCTTCTCCAATGACACGGTTGTTGTAGAAAGATGTAAAAGTTGAATGGTCTGACAAGTGTCAGTAGAGTTTTGACAGATTGAAAGCTTTATTGACTGAAGCACCCATTCTAATTCAACCTAAATTGTGAAATGAATTCGTAATTTATTTAGGCTGTATCTTGATGCAAGAAGGTAAAGTAATAGCCTATGCTTCTAGACAGCTAAAGCCACATGAAAAGAACTACCCGATACATGATTTTGAATTAGTAGCCATTGTTTTTGCACTAAAAACTTGGTGATACTATTTGTTTGGTGAAAAGTGCCATATAATCACTGATCACAAAAGTTTAAAGTATTTAATTTCACAGAAAGACTTGAACTTGAGACAACGCAAGTGGCTTGAATTATTAAAAGATTATGATTTGGTTATTGATTATCATCCAGGAAAAGCCAATATGGTTGCATATGCTTTAAGCAGAAAGTCTCTGTTTACTTTGTGAGCAATGAATACCCGATTGTCGTTATCTGATGATGGTTCAATCATAGCTGAACTAAAAGCTAAACTGACATTTCTACAGCAGATTTGTGAAGCTCAGAAAAATGATGATGAACTACAAGCTAAACGGGTTCAATGTGAGTCAAATTCTGATTCAGAATTTCAGATTAGGTCTAATGATTGTCTGTTATTCAGAAAAAAAATATGTGTACCAAAGAATTCAGAACTTATATAGAAGATTTTACATGAAGCCCATAATGGTACTATGTCTGTTCATCTGGGGAGTAACAAAATGTACAACGAATTGAAAAAAAAATGTACTGGTGACCGGGAATGAAACGTGATATTTTTGAATTTGTATTTTTTTGAAGCTGATGATTGTGACTTTCCCATAAATGATTTAATTAGAGTACAGGGACTAAATCGCGTAAGTAATTAAATTAAGAATTATTAAAGAATTACAATTAGAAATTAATATATAGGACTTATAAAGTGAATAAACCATTATATATGAATATATATGAATGGTTGGTTCAAAATTATTATATGTTATAAAATATTTAAATAAAAGAAAACTTAAAATAAATAGAGTATTTTCTCTCTCCTATTTCCATTTATAAAAGAGCTATATATAAGCCATTGACATTCAATGCAACATAAATGAATGAAGCTTATTTAACTGCTTCATTAACACATACATTAAGCATCTTTTAATAATGAATGGGGGGTCTCAACTCATTACTTTCATAAATGTTTAAAGGTTATAGACATCCATTTAATGTATTTACAGCACTCCCCCCTTGGATGTCTTTTAAATAGAAATCTTTTTCATTAAAACCTTTATTAGGAAAAACTCTGTGGGATAAAAACCTAATGAAAAAAAGTACACAATCTCCTATTACAAGTTGCCTCATTAAAAATCTTTAGTAGAAAAACCCAGTGGGATAAAATTTTGGTTAAAGGAAAAGAGTACAATGTGTTTTTGACTCCCCCTAATGATAATATCACATTACATCTTTCAATCAACGCATTGCAATCTTGTGTAGTATTCTTTCAAACATTAAAGTTGGCAATGTCTTGGTAAAAAGATTTTTTAAATTATCACTAGAACAAATTTGTTAAACTTCTATTTCACCTTTCTTCTCAAGATCATGAGTAATGAATAATTTTGGTGAAATATGTTTCATTCTGTCACCTTTGATATAACCACCCTTTAATTGAGCTATACATGCTGCATTATCTTCGTATAAGATAGTTGGTATATTTTCCTGTAAAGGCAAATTACATATCTTCTGGATATGTTGAGTTAATAACCTTAGCCAAACACACTCTTAGCTTGCCTCATGCATTGTAATTATTTCAGCATAATTGGAAGAGGCAACAACTAATGTTTGCTTTGTCGAACGCCATGGTATGGCAGTATCTCCACATGTAAATAAATATCCCATTTAAGATCGAGTTTTATGTGGAATCGATAAATATCCAGCATCAGCATAACCAACTAATAGGGATTTTGAATTATTTGAATAAAATAACCCCATATCAATGGTCCTTCTGAGATATCTAAATACATGTTTAATTCCATTCCAATGTCTATGTGTTAGAGAAGAACTAAATCTTGCTAACAAGTTTACAGCAAAAGCTATATCAGTTCTTATATTGTTTGCAAGATACATCAATGCTCCTATGGCACTTAGATATGGTACTTCAGGACCAAGAAACTCTTTATCATTCTCACAAGGATGAAATTTATCTTTATTCACATCTAATGATCGTACAACCATCAGAGTACTCAATGGATGTGCATTATCCATATAAATTTTTTTAAGATCTTTTTCGTATAAGTTGACTGATGGACATGAATTCCATCTTTTAAATGTCTGATCTGCAGGCCAAGGCAAAACTTTGTTTTTCCAAGATCTTTCATCTCAAATTCTTTCTTTAAATAATTTACTACATTTTAGAACTCTTCAGGAGTTCCAATAATATTTAGATCATCAACATAAAGAGCAAATATCAAAAAGTTTGTATAAAAACACATGGGCAAATTGGATCATTTTTATAACCTTCTTTTAACAAATATTCACTAAGACGATTGTACCACATACATCTAGATTGTTTTAATCCATATAAAATTTTATTTAATCTGATTGAGCAATTTTCCCAGAAAACTCTATATCCTTCAGGGATTTTAAATCCTCCTGGGATTTTCATATAAATTTCACTATCAAGTGTACCATACAAATAGGATATAACAACATCCATTAGACGCAAGTCAAGTTTTTCACGTACTGCCAGACTAATAAGGCATCTAAACATGCATCCACCTTAGGAGAATATGTCTTTTTGTAATCAATGTTGGGCCTTTGCGAAAATCCTTGTGCTACAAGTTGTGCTTTATATGTTACGACTTCATTTTTTTTATTTTTTTCTCACACAAATATTCATTTATATTCTACCAGCTTTACATATTTAGGTGTTTGGACTATAGGTCCAAAAATCTCATGTTTAGAAAGTGAATTTAGTTCTACTTGAATTGCGTCTTTCCATTTTGGCCAATCTTTTCTATTTCTACATTCCTCAATAGATTTAGGCTCAGGATCCTCATTTTCTTTTGCTATTTCAATAGCAACATTATAAGCAAACTTGTTGTCTACAACTATATTGTTTCAGTTCCATCTTTGTAACACCCTAAACCTGGCCTAAACATTATGGCCAAATCTAGAGATGTCACAAAGAATGGGTTTTGAAAACGGTTACGTTAAATCATTTCGGTTCAGACAACTCATATTCGGTTATATCCATTGTAAAAAACATTAATTAATTATTTTATTTGCCAAAATGAAATTTTGTAGCGGATGTTATAGTAAATGTTATTTTCTTAAAATCCCATTTGTAAGTTTAGAAAATCTTTGTTTTAGCCAAAACTGTGTTTTTAGCTAGTCATCCCAATAAATTATTAAATGAAAAATCCAAATCTAAAAATTTAAGTCAACAGTCTAGAGAGTCTAATTAATACAAAACTCCTAGAAATAACACTTGAATAATAAAACCTTTAATTAAAATCCGTTCGTAGACTAGTGGTCATTGCAAGACTCCACTACACCGATCCGCCTAAGTTTATGGATTACCTATACAAAACAGACAAACAAAAGTGAGTTTACGAAAACTCAGTGTGTAACCCAACAGAAATAGACATGCAAAACATACAGTAAACTCATATACAGTCAGATGCAGATTTAGATTTATGTCCATTTCAAATACAGATAACAGAAATAGATATGCGAATACAAAGAACAGATACAGTGAGTCCTACCCCCATCCTCTACACACCATCTTCGTCCATCCCATCACACCATGTGGGGTTAAAAACACCCTCCCATCCTACACACCACATAGTGTCTATGCGACACATATCAGATAATGTGTAGCCTAGCTGCTAGATGATAGGCGATGATCGCCATATAGAACACTTCCTCCTCATATGCAAATCCCACCCAAAAACAAATATAGAAAACTGGAATGACGAAAATGTGCAAGTGTAAACAATCGCAACAAGTAATAAAGTGACAAGTAAATGTCGAGTTAGCGTACCCACAGGGACAGTGGAAAGAATTATTTATGAATGCTATTTAAAACACTTTGGTGAAGAAAAATATTTTTTTTTAAAGAGGGTGATTAAAAACTAAGGTTTTAAACTAAGTAAACTAAATAAGTAAATCTCAAATGCACAATTTTAAAATATGATTTTAATGAAGATGACATAATTGTGTTAGATTAATTACATTTCTTAACTTACAATTATTAAACTCATGTTTATATTGTTACGAATAAATCACAGCAACTCGGTAATTTGCTAACTTATGAACATACTTACCTACCAAAATCCATTCATCTCTTGACTATATCCCTATGTCAATTCAACCGATTAAACAAATCTTAATAGGCAAATATGTTATTGCACATACATACTTATTAAATCGAAATAATCTCTTGTACATATCCCTATGTCAATTCAAACGATTGATTAAATTTAAGAAGCACATAAAAGACTACGTGAGGTAACAAGGTATCCCTACCTTGAAATAGTTTAACCACAATAATCTTGCAAGTTATGTAAGGCAAATGTATCGTTAGATACCGTTGCTAATTTAACCCTTAGCTACCTTAGATGATTAAGCATGCACTAATTAAGTACTATGTCCATTAAGTGCAATTTCAACCCATTTAAATAATTAATTCATTAGCTACCTCACAATTGTAATGCAAGAATAACTTAGTCATGATTTTACTTAATCAAGCATCTTACCAAGGCCTATAACAACATAAACACAATTTTAACAATTTTAGCAACGAAATGCAATCAACCTAACAGGAATTAAATTCAAGCTAAGTTGATTAAATTAACCATTCCAACAACATAAATATCCATAGATTTGTTCATCATAACAACAACAAAAAAAATTAAAGAGATAGGGAATAAAAATCAAATCCGATGTTTTTCTGTGGCTTGACTAGTTTGCTCCATTCTTCCTTCTCTGTTGTTCTCGTCGACCAAGGCTGCTATGAACACTTAATTGCTGATCCAAATGACTGATGAATGCCCCTTTTCCAAGAGGAGAAATCAGAAAGAGAACAAGGGAATTTGGAATGGAAAAGAAGAGAGAATATGAAGAGAAGAGAGAAAAGATGTGAATGCTTGATATGTGTTTTCAATGACCAGCCTAAAGGGGGTTTTTATAGCTGAAGAGGGCTGCTAAAAATAACTAAAATTATCATCCAAAGAGCCCTCCCTTGGCCGGCCACACATGTGGCAAGGTTGATAGTTTCAACTTTGCTAATTTAGGCTTGAGACAAATCTATAAAGCCACCAATTGTGGAGGGGTTTGTTTGCAACTTGAACAAGTCTTCAAGGGCCTCTTTGCAAGCTAAATAATCAGCCAATAAGCTGATTCGGGTCATCATATGGACGGTTTTGGGCTATCCATTTCTTGGTCGGTTCGGTTCACTCGGTTCGGCTCAACTGGACCACTTTTTTATAATTAATTAATAATAATTTATTTAATCCAAGTTAAATTGGATATAAATTAAAATTAATTATATCATGAATTAATACACATAATTGGACCGACTTAGGCTAAAAATTAATTCGCCTTGATACTTCAAATTGCTTCTCAATTTTGCGCTTCTAATAGTGTTTGCCGAGCCAATTTTCACCCTTCGTGCAAATCTGTCGAAAATAATAAAAATAAGCAAAATTTATTTTAAAATTAATTAAAATTCATTATGTTAATAATTTAAGTACAAAATAATTATTTTATAATATTTATATATTTTTCAACAATAATTTTACTGAAATTGTATGAATTTGATTTAAAAAGGGCATGGAAAAGTGTGTATATTTTTGTGTTTCCATACCCCCAAACTTAATTCATTGCTCGTCTTGAGTAATGCATAAATTGAAATGAATTTCTCGGAAACATCTTTGAAAAAAACTCTTTCAGAACAACATTCTTCCCAAAATTATGAGTTTAATATACTTATGCTCAAGAAATTTGATAGTTATGCTACTTAGGTATACATATCGTTCAAATTAATCTCAACAACTATTATGGTAGCAAAATTAAACTAACTGCTTCCTTAACAAAGACATGTTAACCCTTACCAATTTGATTTTATTTCCTTATTCAAGATTAAGCTGCAATCATTAAGTTTAACTTATGCCTTCATATGTTGCACATAGCAATTTCTCTCCACTAGTGTAGGTAGCATAGAAAACTTGAATCAATAGGTCTTTAAAAAGGTTGTAACATGGCTAGGCTAGTGGTAGGTAAAAGATAGGTAAATTTAGGCTTAAAACCTTAGACTTAGCATCAATCAGACTTTGGAATAATTTCCTTCAATACCCCAACCTACTTTGCTTTCACATGCTCTTTTGTACATCTATTTTCTTTCAAGTACATGTGCTTTTTTTTAACACAAGCATTTTACTGTATGTACTACAATTTTTAGAACATTTGATACTTCTTTCAACTCCCCCAAACTTATTTTCAAAGGATACTCTGAATAGTACTGAGTCTAGTGTTTGGGACAATGTAAAGATAATTAAGAGAAAAGTGATGGCTAAATATTGCAAAGGTTCAAATAAAATTAGGCCATATAGTCTCAAAGTTGTGTTTCAAGGGATAAAATTTCATTATGGTTGGCTTGAAAGGATCAAACGGTCCTAACAAAAGTTGCCTAAATCATTTTCAATATTCCATGCTTCCTAGGATTTCGCCTCAAGAAACTACTAAGTCAATTCTAAAGACTTAAACTTTCATGCACGTCTAACTTTCCTAAGGAACTAAAATTTTATGGTACAAATTGCATGCTTTATTAAAAATACATTTATGTCATTATTAAGCTAACATAACAATTTATTGAAATAATCAAACTTTATTTATACTGAAGTTTATCATACTTAACAAAATTTCAAATTTATTGAAAAATATATATCCTAATCATAATTAAAAGAAAAAATTTATTTTGAGTGGAAACAATTTCAATTTTTTAGTCCCCCTACTTAAGATGAACAAGGTCCTCATTGTTAAAAGTGAATAAATACTATACACCAGGTAGGATTCTAGAAAGGAGGAGGTGAGTCAATTTGACGGCTTAAGTACCAAGCTCTCTCTAAATCCAATCCTAGACATGTATATATCTATTGCCACACTTTATACTTTGTGACTTGTTTATTAATGATTTCCACCTTTTGTTTTATTATGCAAAAATAAAAATTCCAAATTAACTTAATCCTAAAATAAACTAAGAACATAAATAAAATAAAGTCAAGATCTCCCCTTTATTTATTTGCAGATCCTTCTGAATTCGACTCATCTTTTGCTCCATCATTATTGTCTTTGCATGAATCGCTTTGCTCCTTCTTCGATAATGGGCTCCATGGTTTAAATATGTAATTTGGAAACTCAGGAACAAAAATAAATGGGTCATTGTAAATTTTCGTAAGAGCACTTCTCATCGAGTATCTCCAGTAAGCTTGTTGCTGCCACTGCATATATTGCATTATGTCCATAAACTTTGCCAGCTCATCTCGAAGATCTAGGCAAGGCGGTTCAGCTCTGAACATTGAAGTCTCGACATCAGGTTCAGCTTCTGGTTCCATTGGTTCTGCTCTATCAGGGATTTCAGCTGATTACATTGGTTCGATCTTTGTGGGATCTTCTTCTTCTTCTTCAGGGTCCTCACTTTCTTCAACTTGTTACTGTAGAACAGAGTCTCTAGCTATTGATAGAGGTCTTAATCTGTGATTGTGCCCTGGCTATAACCTGTCTTCTTTACAATTGTAAGAATTTTAGTTTTCAAGCAAAAAATTGTTATCGTAAAAGGGAAGTAAGTTGGGCATGAACGTCTAGTAGCACAATTCCGCATCTCTCTCGAGATGATTTTTCCCACATCAATGGTATTTCTAGTTAAAATCGAGTATAATAAGACCATTCGCTCTAATGAAATTGTAGTTCCATGTGAACTAGGCATAAGGCTGAATCAGATGAAATCGAACAATACCTTCGCAAGTGGTGTCAAATATTCTGTTCGACAAGTGTGAATTCCTTGTTTTGACACAGTCCACTTGGAATTTTGAACTGTAAGTTCCTCAAGAATTTCTTGCAAATTTTTAGGCTCAATATTTCTCATCAAGGAAGAATATTCGTCATTTCCAAAATTAGGTAATTCAAAGATTTCATTAATAGCATTTGAGGTTATTGGTACCTTGATTCCATGGATAGACCTCCGCCAACTCACTTGATGTTAAATTCGTTTAAAATTCATGAACTAACTCCTCATCCACACTAGGTCTTTTCTCATAAAACAACTCCCAATTGAGTGTTTCAGCAACTTGACGAATGCGCGCCATGAAATCAACATAAATTGCTTTCTTTCAATGTGAAGCCTTTCTCTAAATGCATCTGTTGATTCTTGAAAACACTTTCGTATCTTGCTTTGGCTTCTTCACAGTGGAATTTGCTTTGTGATTCGTCATTTTGGGCAGAGGCATGTGTTCTTTTGCGGGGCATGATTAACCACCTTTTTATAAAAATTAAGAACTCCAAAAAAAATAATTAGAAAACAAAAGAGGTCGATTTAGGGTAGGTTGGAGGATTATCGGCTAAGGATGGTGTGAGTAATAGGGCTGATGTGCCGCACGGGTGCTAGGCAACAAGTGGACGTGTCGAGTAGGTTCAAGGAGCAGCATAACCTGGCGTGGGTAGCTACTCGGCAGTAGGCAGCAATGGGGTGCGCGCGGGTTGGGGCGAGTAGTAGGTGCAACACCAAGGAGAAGGCTAGGCGAGCTGTTGAGTGCGCTGTGTGAGGGCATTTGGTGTGTCGCCGGCCGGGTGTCGGTAGTCTTTGCGGCTAGGGAGTTAAAGACTCTGTAAGTAGGTGGTTTGGTGGGATAGAAGTTTGAATGAAGAAAGATGGAGAAGGTTGGTGGTATTTATAGTGAGAGGAGTAGGAATTATAGTAGAATTTTTAGAACAACTTAACAATTAAAAAAAATTCTAATTCTAATTCTACTCAAAGTTAACAACAATTAATAATTAATTAAAATACATATTAAATTATTAATTGCTATTAATTCATTAAAATAAAAGCTTATTAAATAAAATATGATACTAATCCTAATTTTATGCAAAGTTGATAATAATTAATATATATTATAATAGATATAATTATATATTAAAGATTATCATATATATATTTATAAAATTAAAAACATTTATTCTAGATGCCTTTGAAAATATTTACAAAAAGAGGCACCTAATTTTTATTATTTACAAGAAGAGCAACAAAATTTTTAAAATAGTTCAATTAAGTCCCTAGCCTTAATGAAAATTTAAAATTGAGTTGCAATTTTAAAACTTGGATCAAAATTGACCCTTTTATTTGAAAATTTAAAATTTTATTTTTCCATTTAGGGAATAATTTCTTAAAAAATTATATCAAAATGAATTCCCAGGAGAGATTCGAGGGGTCACAAGTGGTCCCGCTTACGTTCTAATCCCTTAGACAAAATTTATTTAAACATACTAATCCTGAAAATACATCCCAAATCATTTATTTAAAAAGAAAACAAGAAAATTTAATCATTTGACAAAATGAACGAGAATTGATCCCATTCAAATTTATCTCCCTAGTAATGTTTCACGCGTTGAGCATTAACTCGAAAATTACTGTAACACCCCTAACCCTTATCCGTCACCGGAGTAGAGCTATGTAGTATTACTGATCATATCACAGTTCATACAATCACGCATTACATTTTACAACTCAAAAATATTAATGACACTATTATTCGTAACTTAATCTAATATCAAACTTAAAATCATATCATTCATAACTCAATATAAATAAAACATGTTCCAACATATGTCGTAACAACAATATATGTATACGGATTATATAACTAACCAACAACTTTATTAACTTAACATCAGACCATTCATTTTTTTGACAAAATAAAAGACTTGCGTATGTGCAAATTATACGTCAAACAACACAAGTTTCATTACATCATTTATGCGGCATGTTTACATTAGTTAACATGAGTTTACATATTTCATACATTAATATAAATTAATACATCCATTCGAACATACATATATATATACACTTAATCACATTTGAATAAGGTTTTATCACAAGTCACATTTATGGTTGAATAACAACCAAACCTAGGAGATGCAACTATGTTTCACCTAGCCCAAACCTATTTCACCATATTGACTTAAACCAATTTCAATCACATATAGTAGCTCAATAACAAGTCACAAGCTTAATAAGAGAATCACATACCCCAACCGAATTTATTACCACATATTTCAGCATATATAATTATCAAATATTTTACTAACAATTTGTCCCTTAATTAGTGAACCACAAACATCATATCATAGTATATATGTATATGTTTCACCCTTCACTAATCGAATATGAAGGCATATCTTTTGCAAATTCCAAGCCAACTTACGTGATAAAATACCCATCCTATTAAGTCAATATGGTAACAAAATTCACATATGCTTCATAGGATTACATACATGCATACTACAAACCTCATTATTTACCATAATGAAATCACACGGACAAATACCATATCATAGATAAGTTAACCCATTCTCTGCACAAATAGAAACATAAGCATATACCTATTATTAGGTTGATTAAAACTGTCTCTTTATTACCTGGTCAAAATATGGATCTTGCATACTATGTAATAACATATCAAAGCATATTTATCTCACATTCGAATCTAAATATTTAATCTTTAATATGAAACTATTTAATTTTACCTTTTTAAAGCACACCAACCAAATGATCACATGCTTTCACTAAACAAGAATCAAATTCAAAACCTTTTAATAGACCTAGGTATACATGTTACGATCAATATGTTCATACCATATCCAAGCCATTAACCAACTTTAAAAAACACAACCAAGCACATATCACAAACATTACTTTTAAAAGCATAAAATACCATAACTAAAATAAACGCAAACCATTGGTAACCATAACCAATCCTAAGCCAGAAAATTAAGCCATTTTCACATGGCATATTTATACATTCATTTTCAAAATATTTAACCTCAAAACCAGCCTATACATGCCATAATTCAAGTTTAGTTTAAAGGTACCAAAGCTGTAGATAGTGTGACGAGCTTGGCTGACAATCCCCAAGCTTGTAGCGTGACTTCAAAATCTATAAAATAGAATAAACATAACACAGGGAGTAAGCTCTCAGAGCTTAGTAAGTCATAAGCAAATAAACAACTCAATGATTTATTCAACTTAATTAAATTAAACTAGGTCATTATTTTATTTCATATTTAATTCCAAGCACATATATATATTCATATTATTTTCATATAATCATATACATTTGTATTCACTGATATTATTGCCTTACCCGAATGCTCATATAATCAAATTAACAAATTATTCTTTAACCTTCAAGGTCGAATGATCATTAGATACCTAGTTCACATACTCATAATTACATAAGCTCATAGATCATAATATAGTCTCATGTATATATATTAATCACTTGGCCGAATACCCAAGAATACACATGCACAAAATTATCACTCATTCAATGATATGCAATAGGTCGAATACACTTACCTTATTCATGTTAATTATCGAACTAACTCATACTTGACCATTCAGCTCATTTATATAATCCGTACACGATTACCTTTGCCCGATGAACCATTCAGAATTGGATAGGACACTCGGATAATCACATAAATCGTACAATGCCAACGTCCCAGACGTGGTCTTACATGTTACCACAGATCAATGCCACTGTCCCAGACAGGGTCTTACTCGTAAACACATATCAGAACCACAAATCGATGCCACAGACTTACTCGCACACATATATCAGAATCCTATGTCATGACATATGTATTCTAGCTAGTCTTAAGGTTCATACAGGGATTTCGAACATCGCAACTCGATTGAAACGAACTCAGTAACGTAGTAACCAAGCCATTTTATATTTGGCTATACCAAACATAAATTCTAATATTTCATAATAGCATGTATATTTTATATTTAGCTACAATTAAACACGTCAGTTTGCTTAAAAACTTACCTCGGACGTCATAAAACGGAACGAGGCTGCTAGTCGACAACTTTCGTTTTCCCCGATCCAAATCTGATTTCTTTGGTTCTTAATCTAAACACATTCAAGTTAAGCTCATTCAAACATATTTTCATTCAATTTATTCCAAAAACACATTAATAGGAAAATTACCATTTTACCCCTGACATTTACAATTTTTACATTTTAGTCCCTATTGCACAAAGCACAAAATACACCAAATTTCTCCACACCCATGCTAGGCCGAATATTACCCATGTCTATACATGCCCATATAATTCATTAATTTCACGTTTTAATTCTTCAAACTATTATTTTTGCAATTAAGTCCTAATTACTCAAAATCATCAAAAATTCCAATACAAAATATGTTAATCTAAAACATATCTTTCATTTTTCATCATCAAACAACAAAAATCACAAACTATCAACAATGGCACAACTCAAAATATTCATCAAAATAAAAAATTAAAGCTTGGGTCTTGTAGTACTCGAAGCAGCAATCTCAAAAACATAGAAATTATCAAAAACCGAGTTGAACACATACCTTAATCGAGCTTCAAGTTGGCCAAACCCTAGTCTTTTTTTCTTTCTTTTTCTTTTGGTTTATATTCAGTCAAGAAAGAATGATAAAATCATGGTTTAATTTGTGTTATAATAACATATATATGTTTTAATAATTAAATTACTTTTATAACCTTAATAGTTTAATAAACCATGTAATATAAGTCTTAAACCATCCCACTAATATATTTATGGGTTAATTACAACATAAATCCTTCCTCTTTAAAAGTCACTAACAATTTGGCCCTTTATATATTATACTACCAAATTTTCAATTTACGCGATTAAGTCCTTTTATTAAATCAAACACCTAAATGACAAAATTAAATAACTAAAATTTCAGAGATATAAATTCACACAAAATAAACATAGAAAATGATTTTAAAATATTTTTTGACTCGAATTCATGGTCCCAAAACCACCCTTACGATTAGGGTCTAAATCGGGCTGTTATAACTCTCCCCCCAGGGATTTTCATCCCCGAAAATCTTACCAGTGAATAGGTTCAGATAGCGTTCTCTCATTGTATCCTCTGGTTCCCATGTTGCTTCCTCACCTCCGTGCTTATGCCATAATACTTTAACTAACGAAATATTCTTGTTCCGCAACTCTTTAACCTCACGAGTCAAAATGCAAATCGGTTCTTCTTCGTAGGTCATATCAGGCTGAATTTCAATCTCAGACGGGCTAATCACATGTTAAGGATCAGATCGATACCTCTGAAGCATCAAAATGTGGAATACATTGTGGATCTTTTCTAACTCAGGTGGCAACAATAGTCTATAAGCAACCAGCCTGATACGCTCTATAACCTCATACGGTCCAATAAACCTTGAACTCAATTTGCCTTTACGACCAAATCTGAGTATTTTCTTCTACGGTGAGACTTTCAAAAAGACTTTATCTCTGATTTGAAACTCTATATCTTTACGTTTCAAGTCCGCATAAGACTTCTGACGATCTGATGCTGCTTTTAAACTTTCACGGATCACTTTCACCTTCTGTTCAGTTTCTCTAATCAAGTCAACCCCGTGTATCTTATTTTCACTGAGCTCAGTCCAGTACAACGGCGTACGGCATTTACGACCATACAAAGCTTCATAAGGTGCCATTTTGATACTCGATTAATAACTGTTATTATACGTAAATTCAATCAAGGGTAGATATCGTTCCCACGTACCTTCGAACTTAAGAATGCAACATCTCAACATATTCTCAAGTATCTGAATGATTCGCTCAGACTGGCCATCTGATTGCGGATGAGCAGTGCTGAAATGTAATTTCGTACCTAGTGCATCTTGTAATTTCTTCCAAAACCGCGATGTAAATCTCAAATCTCTATCCGAAACAATAGATATAGGCACACCATATAGTATCACAATCTGAGAAACATACAATTATGCCAGCCTATCAAATGAATAGTCTGTACGTATCAGGACAAAATGAGCCAATTTAGTCAACCTATCAACAACAACCCAGATTGTATCTTTCTTGCTTGGTGTTAACGGTAAACCATATAAAAAATCCATTGTAACTCTATCCCACTTCCATTCTGGTATCATAATCGGCTGAAGTAACCTTGAATGTACCTGATGCTCAACTTTTACTTGTTGACAGACTATACATCTTGCAACAAAGTCAGAGATGTCTCGTTTCATGCCAGGCCACCAATAGAGCTGTTTCAGATCATTATACATCTTTGTACTACCTGGGTGAACAGATAACCGACTGCTATGAGCTTCATTCAAAATCATCTGAGTCATCTCTGAATTCCTCGAAACGCAAATTTGGTCTCTGAACCTCAAACAGTCATCGGTATCAACTCTGAACTCTAAATCAACATCCATCTCACACTAAGCTCGTTTCACAATCAATTCATTATCAACCTTCTGGGCATCACATATTTGTTGAACAAATAACGGTCTAGCTTTCAATTTAGCCACTATCGAACCATCATCAGACATGGTCAAATGTGTATTCATTGCACGCAAAGCAAACAGTGAGTTTCGGCTTAAAGCATCAGCAACAATGTTAGCCTTTCCAGGGTGATAATCAATCACAAGCTCGTAGCCTTTTAGTAACTTTAACCATCGTCGTTGTCTTAAATTCAGATCTTTCTGAGTCATCAAGTATTTCAGGCTTTTATGATCTAAATAAACATGACATTTCTCACTGAACAAATAGTGATGCCAAATTTTCAACACAAACACAATTGCTGCCAGTTCCAGGTCATGTGTCGGATAATTCCTTTCATGCGGTTTCAACTGTCTCGAGGCCTAGGCTATAACTTTGCCTTCCTGCATCAGAACACAGCCCAAACCATTCAAATATGCATCACTATAAATTACAAATTCTTTACCCGATTCTGGCTGAACTAGCACTAGAGCTTTAGTCAAAGGGCTTTCAACTGATCAAAGCTTTTCTGACACTTTTCTGACCACTCGAACTTAACATCTTTCCGCAGTAGCTTTGTCATCGGAGCTGCAATCATAGAGAAACCTTTCACGAATCGTCTGTAATAACCAGCAAGTCCCAGAAAGCTTCAAACTTCAGAAACATTCTTCGGAGGTTTCCAATCCAATATAGCTAAAATTTTGCTCGGATCCACCCGAATACCTGATGTTGATACCACATGGCCCAGAAAACTAACTTCATTTAACCAGAACTCACATTTACTGAATTTCATATACAACTATTTATCTCACAATGTCTGCAACACAAGTCTCAAATGTTCAGCATGTTCAGCTTCATCACGAGAGTAGATCAAAATGTCATCTATAAACTCAACCACAAACCGGTCCAGATATGGTCTGAAGATTCGATTCATCAAATCCATGAAAATAGCAGGTGCATTAGTGAGTCCGAAAGGCATAACCAAAAATTTAGTGTCCGTACCTCGTTCTGAAAGTAGTCTTTGGCACATCTGAATCTTTAACTCGCAACTGATAGTAACCTGACCTCATATCTATCTTCGAAAATACTGTAGCCCCTTTCAGTTGGTCAAATAGATCATCAATCCGTGGCAATGGATACTTATTCTTTATAGTCACCCTGTTAAACTGCCTATAATCAATGCACATTCTCATAGTTCCATCTTTTTTTTTCACAAACAACACATGTGCACCCCACGAAGAGAAACTTGGTTGCACGAAACCTCTATCTGTCAATTCTTGCAACTGAGCTTTCAATTATTTTAATTCTGTAGGTGCCATTATATACAGAGCTATAGATATCGGAGTTGTCCCAGGCATTAACTCAATACCAAACTCTACTTCCCGAATAGGTGGCAAACCCGGTAATTCTTCTAGAAACACATCCGGATACTTACATACAACAGGTACTAATTTAATATTTCTTTCAGCCGCTTTACTATCAAGCACATAGGCAAAATAAGCTTTACACCCTTTTCTCACATATTTCTGAGCTAACATCGAAGAAATCACTGCTAGCAAACCATACAAATCACTAGATTCAATTCGGATAATTTCATCATTCTGGCTCCGTAGATCAATGGTCTTTCTTTTGCAGTTCACAACAGCATCATGTAAAGTTAGTCAATCCATACCCAGAATTATATCGAACTCATCAAATGGCAACAACATCAAATCAGCCGGAAAGCACAGATCTCGAACCATCAAGGGACAATTCTTACACACTTTATCAACCATAACACACCGGCCCAAAGGGTTTGACACTCTATTCACAAACTCAGTAGACTCAACAGGTAAAGTCTTGCTGAATACTAATGTCTCACACACATAAGAATGAGTAGAACCAGGATCAATCAGTGCAATTACATTAGTATCATAAAGAGTAAATGTACTAGTAATAACATCTAGGGATGAAGCCTCCTCTCGTGCACGTATAGCATAAGCTCTAGCAGGTGCACGAGCCTTAGATCTGACTGCTGTATCTTTAGTCCCTCTTTGATTGCCACTCGTATTACCGGCATTTCTAGATGGTCTACCTCGAGCTGTAGTGTTACCCGATCTCGTATTCTGCACTAGATTTTCCTCAGCCAACATTGGGCAATCTCGAATATAATGATCTGTCGATCCATATTTAAAATAGACTCGCTCGTGCAGTCTGCAACTTCCAGGATGTCATTTGCCACAGTGCTTACACTTGGGTTGATTTGATTTAACATTACCCACACTCGCTACTGAAGAAGCTCTCAAGCTCACCGGTGGTCTATTCTGATCCAGTCTGAAGTAACCTGAAGTGGCTTTAGAATAGCTAAAATCATCTCAGAACATCTTTGATGCCAACTGGAATGACTTACCGGATGTTCTTTTGCGTGCATCTCTAGCTTCAAAGTCAGCTTTTCTTTTCTCTTTCCCGAGCTCTTTAGCTTTGCAGGCTCGCTCAACAAGTGCCACAAACTCTTTTATCTCAAGTATGCCAACTAACAGTTTAATGTCTTCATTTAGCCCGTCTTCAAATCTTTTACACATTATGGCCTTAGTAGAAACACACTCTCCGGCATACCGACTAAGTCTCATGAATTTTTGCTCGTATTCTGTCACTGTCATTCGGCCTTGTTTCAGCTCTAGAAATTCTTTACGCTTCTGATCGATAAATTTCTGACTGATATATTTCTTACGGAACTCAGTCTAAAAGAATTCTCAGGTCACCTGCTCTCTCGGAACTATTGATACTAGGGCATTCCACCAGTGATATGCTGTGTCTCGAAGTAGGGATATAGCACATTACAAACATTCATCAGGAGTAAAAGACAACTCATTAAACACACGGATGGTATTATCAATCCAAAACTCAGCCCGCTCAGCGTCATCTTCATCAGTGGCTTTAAACTCTTCAGCTCTACGTTTTCTAATTTTATTGACAGCTGGTCTATTCAATCGCAACAGATCACTTACTTGAGGTATAACAGGAATCGGAGATGGATTAATTGGGGGTGGAGGTTGTTGTGCAGCCGGGTTAGCCTGAATATATTGAGTGAACCAGTCATTCATCATTTGATAGAAGGCTTGTTTAGCCTCACTTTCTGGATTGCTCGAGGTTGGTCGAGAATCAGCCTGTATTGCCCCTTGCTCGGGAGCAGGCGCCACACTCTCGACATCATCAGCTACAGCTCTGTCGGGATCCATTTACTATATGAAAACACATTTCAAAAGTCAGAAGTCATCACACTATCACAGTACATAATTATGACATGTATAGCTAAACTCACACACGCTACGTTAGTCCTAGAACCGACTAAACCGTAGCTCTGATACCAATAAAATGTAACACCTCTAACCCTTATCCTTCACCAGAGTTGAGCTATGTGCTATTACTGATCATATCATAGTTTATACAATCACGCATTACATTTTACAACTCAAAAATATTAATGACACTATTATTCGTAATTTAATCTAATATCAAACTTAAAATCATATCATTCATAATTCAATATAAAAAAACATGTTCCAACATATGTTGTAACAACTATATATGTATACAAATTATATAACTAACCAACAACTTTATTAACTTAACATCAGACCTTTCATTTTTTTTGACAAAATAAAAGACTTGCGTATGTGCAAATTATACGCCAAACAACACAAGTTTCATTACATCATTTATGCGGCATGTTTACATTAGTTAACATGAGTTTACATATTTCATACATTAATATAAATTAATACATCCATTCGAACATACATATATATATACACTTAATCACATTTGAATAAGGTTTTATCATAAGTCACATTTATGGTTGAATAACAACCAAACCTAAGAGATGCAACTATGTTTCACCTAGCCCAAACGTATTTCACCATATTGACTTAAACAAATTTCAAGCACATATAGTAGCTCAATAACAAGTCACAAGCTTAATAAGAGAATCACATACCCCAACCGAATTTATTACCACATATTTCAGCATATATAATTATCAAATATTTTACTAACAATTTGTCCCTTAATTATTGAACCACAAACATCATATCATAGTATATATGTATATGTTTCACCCTTCACTAATCGAATATGAAGGCATATCTTTTACAAATTCCAGGCCAACTTGCGTGATAAAATACCCATCCTATTAAGTCAATATGGTAACAAAATTCACATATGCTTTATAGGATTACATACATGCATACTACAAACCTCATTCTTTACTATAATGAAATCACACGGACAAATACCATATCATAGATAAGTTAATCCATTCTCTGCGCAAATAGAAACATAATCATATACCTATTATTAGGTTGATTAAAACCATCTCTTTATTACCTGGTCAAAATATGGATCTTACATACTATGTAATAACATATCAAAGCATATTTATTTCACGTAAGAATCTAACTATTTAATCTTTAATATGAAACTATTTAATTTTACCATTGTGCTTTCACCAACCGAATGATCACATGCTTTCACTAAACAAGAATCAAACTCAAAACCTTTTAATATACCTAGGTACACATGTTACGATCAATATGTTCATACCACATCCAAGCCATTAACCAACTTTAAAAACACAACCAAGCACATATCACAAACACTACTTTTAAAAGCATAAAATACCACAACTAAAATAAACGCAAACCATAGGTAACCATAACCGATCCTAAGCAAGAAAATTAAGCCATTTTCACATGGCATATTTATACATTCATTTTCAAAATATTTAACCTCAAAACCAGCCAATACATGCCATAATTCAAGTTTAGTTTAAAGGCACCAAAGCTGTAGATAGTGTGACGAGCTTGGCTGACAATCCCCGAGCTTGTAGCGTGACTTCAAAATCTATAAAATAGAATAAACATAACACAGGGAGTAAGCTCTCAAAGCTTAGTAAGTCATAAGCAAATAAACAACTCAATGATTTATTCAACTTAATTAAATTAAACTAGGTCATTATATTATTTCACATTTAATTCTAGGCAAATATATGTATTCATATTATTTTCATATAATCATATACATTTTTATTCAATGATATTATTGCCTTACCCGAATGCTCATATAATCAAATTAACAAATCATTCTTTAACCTTCAAGGCTGAATGATCATTAGATACCTAGTTCACATACTCATAATTACATAAGCTCATAGATCATAATATAGTCTCATGTATATATATTAATCACTTGGCCGAATACCCAAGAATACACATGCACAAAATTAACACTCATTCAATGATATGCAATAGGTCGAATAAACTAACCTTATTCTTGTTAATTATCGAAGTAACTCATACCTGACCATTCAGCTCATATTATATAATCCGTACACGATTAGCTTTGCCAGATGAACCATTCGAAATTGGATAGGACACTCGAATAATCATATAAATCGTACAATGCCAACGTCCCAAACATGGTCTTACATGTAGCCACATATCGATGCCACTGTCCTAGATAGGGTCTTACTTGTAAACACATATCAGAACCACAAATCGATGCCATGGACTTACTCGCACACATATGTCGGAATCCTATGTCATGACATATGTATCCTAGCTATTCCTAAGGTTCATACGGGGCTTTCGGACATCACAACTCGATCGGAACGAACTCAGTAACGTAGTAACCAAGCCTTTTTATATTCATCTATATCAAACATAAATTCTAATATTTCATAACAGCATGTATTTTTTATATTTAGCTACAATTAAACACATCTATTTGCTTAAAAACTTACCTTGGACGTCGTAAAACGAAACGGGGCTGCTAGTCGACAACTTTTGTTTTTTTGTCGATCCAAATCCGATTTCTTCGGTTCTTGATCTAAACACATTCAAATTAAGCTCATTAAAACATATTTTCATTCAATTTAGTCCAAAAACATATAAATAGGAAAATTACCATTTTACCCCTGATATTTATAATTTTTATAATTTAGTCCCTATTGCACAAAACACAAAATACACCAAATTTCTCCACACCCGAGCTAGGCCGAATATTACACATGTCTATAAATACCCATATAATTCATTAACTTCACATTTTAGTCCCTCAAATTATTATTTTTGCAATTAAGTCCTAATTACTCAAAAACATCAAAAATTCCAATACAAAATATGTTAATCTAAAACATATCTTTCATTTTTTAAACAACAAAAATCACAAACTATCAACAATGGCACAACTCAAAATATTCATCAAAATAAAAAATTAAAGCTTGGGTCTTGTAGTACTTCAAGCAGCGATCTCAAAAACATAGAAATTATAAAAAACTGAGTTGAACACATACCTTAATCTAGCTTCAAGTTGGCCGAACCCTAGCCTTTTGTTCTTTCTTTTTATTTTGGTTTATATTTGGTCAGGAAAGAATGATAAAAGCGTGGTTTAATTTGTGTTATAATAACATATTTATGTTTTAATACTTAAATTACTTTTATAACCGTAATAGTTTAATACAAAACCACATAATATAAGTCTTAAACCGTCCCACTAATATATTTATGGGTTAATTACAACATAAATCCTTCCTCTTTAAAAGCCACTAACAATTCGGCCCTTTATATATTAAACTACCAAATTTTCAATTTACGCGATTAAGTCATTTTATTAAATCGGACACTTAAACGACAAAATTAAATCACGAAAATTTCAGAGATATAAATTTACACAAAATAAAATAGAAAATGATTTTAAAATATTTTTCTGACTCGGATTCATGGTCCAGAAACCACTGTTCTGAGTAGGGTCTAAATCGGGCTATTACAATTACCTCATTTACCTTAAAGTTCAACAACTCCGTATGGATAGACTCGATGAATCCTAAATGGACCGGACCAATGTGATTTTAATTTACCTGGAAAGAACCTTAATCTAGAATTGAATAACAAGTCTTGCTGACCTGCTTCAAATTCTCGAACTTGAATGTGCTTGTCATGCCATTTCTTGAATCTCTCCTTAAGTAATTTGGCATTCTCGTATGAAGACATTTGGAATTCTTCTAACTCATTAAGTTGAAGCATCCGTTTCTCTTTAGCAATTTTAAGATCCAAGTTGAGTCGTTGGAGAGCCCAGTAAGCTTTGTGCTCTAACTCCAAAGGCAGATGACAGGCTTTCCCAAAGAGCAACTTATAGGGTGACATCCTTAAAGGTGTCTTGTATGCTATCCTGTAAGCCCATAAAGCATCATTCTGTCTTTTGGACCAATCTCATCGATTTGGACAAACTACCTTCTCGAGTATGCCTTTGATCTCTTTGTTTGCCAGATCAGCTTACTTATTCGTCTGCGGATGGTAAGCTGTGGCAACCTTGTTCTTCACTCCATGTTTTTCAAGTAACCATTTCAACCACTTGTTCACAAAATAGGACCCTTCATCACTAATGATGGCTCGTGGGGTTCCAAACCTTGTGAACACATGCTTCAGCAAAAACTTCATCACAACCTTAGCATCGTTTGTCGGATATGCTTCAGCCTCAAACCACTTAGACACGTAGTCTACAACTACCGAGATGTACTTGTGACCAAAAGACAGAAGGAAAGGACCGAGAAAGTCAATACCCCAAACATCAAACAATTCTACCTTAATAATGTTTGTTCGATGCATCTTGTTTCTGTTGGTGACATTTTCGACCCTTTGACATCGACCATAACTCTTTATGTAAGCATATGCATCTTTAAATAGTGTTGGCCAAAAGAATCCGGCTTGCAATACTTTAGCCACAGTACGTGTTTCTCCGAAGTGTCCCCCACTCAGAGCTGAGTGACAGTGGTATAAAATCTTATGTACTTCATCTTCTGCCATGCATCTCTTGATCATTTGATCTACACACTTTTTAAACAAAAATGGTTCTTCCCAAAAATAGTACTTCACATCGTGAAGAAACTTTTTCTTTTGATGATATGTCTTATCAATCAGCATCAAACCACAAGCTAAATAGTTAGCAATATCAACAAACCAATGGGTATTATGGACATGACTTACCTTTAGTATGTGTTCATCTGGAAATGTCTCCTGAATTGGTATAAGTGGAGAATTCCCTTCTTGCAGCTCCAATCTGGACAAGTGATCTGCTACTTAATTTTCTACTCCTTTTCGATCTTGAATTTCTAGATCGAACTCTTGATGTAGAAGTACCCATAGGATCAGTCTCGGCTTAGCGTCTTTCTTGGCAAGTAAATACTTAATTACCGAGTGGTCTGTATAGATAGTCACTTTGGTACCTACAAGATAAGATCGAAACTTGTCAAAAGCAAACACAATAGCAAGTAACTCTTTTTCTGTTACCATGTAATTCAGTTGAGCTCCTATCAGAGTCTGACTCGCATAATAGATAAGATGAAAAACTTTGTTCCTTTGCTGGCCCATAACAACTCCTATCGTGAAGTCGCTTGCGTCACACATCAATTCAAATGGCAAATCCTAGTCTAGTGTGACGATTATAGGTGCTGAAACTAGTCGACTCTTCAAATCTTTAAAAGCTCTTAAGCACTCTTCATCACATTTGAATGTCGCGTCCTTATCCAATAATTTATATAAGGGTTTAGCAACTTTGGATAAGTCATTGATGAATCTTCAATAGAAATCGACATGGCCCAAAAAGCTCCTAGCACCCTTTACAAATATTGGAGGTGGGAATTTCTCAATAACATCTACCTTTGCTTTATCTACCTCGATTCCATGTCTCATTATCCGATGCCCTAGAACAATACCTTCTCGTTCCATGAAATGACACTTTTCCCAATTGAGTACGAGTTTTGTTTCTTCGCATCGCCTTAGTACCTTGGCTAGATTGGCTAGGCAATCATCATATGCATCTCCGAATACTGAAAATCATCCATAAAAACTTCTAAATATTTCTCAACCATGTCAGTAAAAATAGACATCATACATCTTTGAAATGTAGCAGGTGCATTACATAAACCAAATGGCATGCGCCTAAATGCAAATGTACCGTACAGGCAGGTGAATGTCGTCTTGTGATCTTCTAGTGCTGCTGTAATCTGATTATACCCCGAGTATCCATCAAGAAAACATTAATAGTCTCACCCCGCAAGTCTATCCAGCATCTGATCCAAAAATGGCAAAGGAAAGTGATCTTTCTTAGTCACCTTGTTTAGCTTCTGGTAATCAATGCAAATTCTCCATCCTGTAACTGTTCTAGCTGGTATCAACTCATTATTCTCACTTTCAATGATCGTGATACCTCCTTTCTTTGGTACGCACTGGACCGGACTTACCCATGAACTCTCTGAGATGGGGTAAATTATACCTGCATCTAACCACTTGATATTTTTTTCTTTACTACGTCCTTCATGATAGGGTTCAGTCTTCATTGTCCATCAAATGTCCCTTTCTCGCCATCTTCTAGTATGATCTTGTGCATGCGTACAGATGGACTAATACCGCGAATACCGGCTATGGTCCATTTGATAGCCTTCTTGAATTGTTTCAATACAAGGATGATTTCTCTTCTTTCTCATTGGTTAATTCTGCTGAAACAATCATAGGCAAGGTAAAAGCGTTACCTAAATAAACATATTTTAAATGTGAAGGAAGTACCTTGAGTTTTAATTTAGGTGGCTCCTCGATTAACACTTTTGGTTAGGCATAATCCCTACTCTCTAACTCCAAATATTCAAAATGAGATCGTAGATTAAATCCCCTTTGATTAGCTTCTAGCAAAGCTAATTATTCATCCTCCTCTTCATCATTTTGAGGGTCTGATATCAAAATTTGTTCTAATAGATCCTCAACATAGTTGAGTTCTTCTCAATGATTAAATCCTCTAAATCGGACACTGCAGAACAATCATCAATTGTGTCAGGAAATCACATAGGCTTAAAAACGCTAAATGTTACCTGATCACTCTTAACGTATTTATTTATAAAACTCATTCAAATCATTCACATTGTCCCTTATAAGGTTACGAAGCATTACCAATCAATACACATCAATCACATACATAACATATTCATTTATGCATTCATATATAAAACTCATTCAAATTATTCACATTGTCCCTTATAAGCCTCTACAAGACCTTAAAACATGATTAGAAGAGGTTTGGGACTAAACCGATAACATTTGCAAACTTTAAGAAACACAGAAAATTTTCAAACATTTAAGTGTCACACGCCCGCGTGAACAGTCTGTGTGCCTCACACAACTATCAGACACGCCTGTGTCACAGACCGTGTGAAAATAGGACATACATACTGACTTGTATCACATGATCGAGGACATGCCCATGTGCCATGGCCGTGGGAAAACTTAAGAGGTTACTGACTTGGGTCACACGGCCGACCACACCCCTATGTGCCAGCCTGTGTGCCATAACGGCCAGTAGACACACCCATGTGTCTAGGTTGTATCAAAACTGTAGGGTATATTGACTTAATTCGATAGGGTACCCCAAGAACCCACAACCGTGTAACATGACCGTGTGTTGCACACAGCTGAGACACACGCTCGTGTCTCTGCCCGTGTGGACAAAAATAGGTCATTTGAAAAGCCAATTTGCCACCCTTTTCTTTTGCACACAAATCCGCCAAAATGGTATCATTTCATCACATATATAAGCAACCAAAAACCTGTCAATTCATACACATATCATGCCATCTATTCACAACCATTTCAACTACTCAATTCCACAACTAAAACATACCATTTCATCATCTCAAAACCAAGTCACAACTTACCATCATTCCAACCTTAATACTACAATTTACAACCAACCAAAAGAACAACTATATAACCATATAAACAACTATGGCAAACGTACCAAAACACAAGATAACTTAATGGTCATACACACCAACATTTACAATCCAAATTTTATGGCTAAAATCATGACTCAAAACATACCAAAATGACACTAGCCTATACATGCCATATACCATATATACAAAGCTCCAAAAGTACCAACAAGAAGTCGATAGTGTGATGATGTTTCTCGATGATCCCCGATGTCTGAGCTAGCTTCAATAATCTATAAAACATGGAAATAACACACAAAATAAGCTTTAAAATCTTAGTAAGCCATATACAAATAAATTCATCACATGAATATTTGCATAAAAAATCAAATATGCTAAACATAGCTATTGACATTCAAATTCACAAACCTTTCTCATTGAACATATATTCAATATCTTAATCGGGTTCATCAAATACTTTCCCTTTCAATACTCATGTAAATCTCGTACATACCTGAGTCACTTAGCTCATTCACATATTCTTTATCAACTTGACTTTGCCCGTTCAACCGTTCAGAATCGTTAAGGATACTCGAAAATCACATAAGCTCATACAATGCCATATCCCAGATATGGTCTTACATGTTATTACATATCGATGCCACTGTCCCGGACAAGGTCTTACACGAAATCGATTAACGATGCCAATATCCCAGACATGGTTTTATACGTAATCTCAATACAATGTCAATGTCCCAGACATGGTCTTACATGTAATCATATCTTGATAACTTAATGTCATGACATTCGTATCCTATACTATTTGTCGGTTCGTACGGGACTTTTGGATATTAAAACTTTAATATTTCTTGCTCGTATTTGCTCGTTCCACATTCATAACAATTTAATGGCAAATAAACACATACAATTCAATTAAAAGACATTTATTTTCATATGAACTTACCTCGTAGTCAGAATAGAGAGATTGAACCGACTATTCAATAACTTTAGATTTCCCCCGATCTAAATCCGATTTCTTTCGTTTTTTGATCTATATACAATTAAAATTAACTCTTTTATTCATCAACACATTCAATTTATCCACAAACACATATTTGGGCATTTTTGCACATTAGCCGCTAAAGTTACACATTTATTCAATTTAGTCCCTAATTGACATTTTTGTCAAAAGTCACTTTAAAAAACATGTATATCAAACAACAAGCTTCCATAGTTCATCATCAAACATCATAAAACTCATGGATTCATCAAAGACATTTCACAAAATCATCATCAAATTTGAAAATTAAAACACGAGCTCGCTATTACTCAAAGCAACAATAACAAAAACATAGAAATCATCAAAAATCGAGCTCAAAAAGTACCTCAATTAAGCCACACAAATGCCGAACCCTAAATGAGCTTTAATATTTTATTTTCTTTTGATTTTCGGTGGAAGATGATGATAATGAAGCCAAAATTTTGTTTTCTTTTATTAATACTAACATTAATAAACAAATTACCAATTTAATATTAATTAAAACCATTTAAAAACATTCATTTAATGCCCATTTATGTCCATTCCCACTATCAATGGTCTAATTACAACATAAGGACCTTTCATTTAATAAGCCATAGCAAATAAACACCTTTATCATATAGAATGCAACTTTTCTATTTTACGCTATTTAGTCCTTTTTTCTCAAATTGAGCTATTAAACGATAAAATTAGCTCACAAAATTTTCACACATATATAATCACATGTTATAAACACCAAAAATAATATTAAAAAAAATTTGACCTAGGATTTGTGGTCCCAAAACCACTGTTCCGATTTAGCTAAAACCGAGTTGTTACATAATGAGTTCAACTAGGCTCGACTCCCTTAGTGAATATGGGAACAACTTCAATCGTAATGCATCTTCGGGTACTCCGACTAACTTGAAAGAATAGCTCACCTCTGTTAACAGTCTTAAGTGTTGGTGAGGATCTTCGATAGGCATTCCACTTAATTGGCCCACTGTCTGAAGCATCTGGAATATGACTAGTTTCAACTCAAATTGTTGTGCCTCGATTTCAGGTCTCATAATACCTAGATTAAGATCATGAAACACTAGCACGGCATACTATCTTAAAGCTCTACCCTTATCATCAACAATAAGGATAGGATTTTGAGTAGGGTTTGCTCCGTTTCCTTGATTCAAATTTTCAAGGTTCATCTCGTCGGTCCTTATCTGATTCGCTTGTCTTCTTTGCTATCTAAAAGTTCTTTCTATCTCAGGGTCTACAGGGACTAAATCAATAATTTGGTCAATACTCATAAACACTTGAAATAATCACAGAAAAATTAATTAAGTTAAAATTGAATAGAAAAATAAACCAAAATGCAAAACTAACAAATTCAAAAATAATGACTTTTTATAACAATCCCCGACAACGGTGCCAAAAACTTGGAATGACAGAAATGTGCAAGTGTACACAATTGCAACAAGTAATAAAGTAACAAGTAAATGTCGAGTTATCGTACCCACAGGGACTATGAAAAGAATTATTTATGAATGTTATTTCAAACACTTTGGTGAAGAAAAATATTGTGTTTGAAGAAGGTGATTAAAAACTAAGATTTTAAACTAAATAAACTAAATAAATAAATCTCAAATGCACGATTTAAAAATACGATTTTAATTAAGATGACATAATTGTGTTAGATTAATTATGAATATATTCACGACAACTTGGTAATTTGCGAACTTATGAACATACTCACCTACCAAAATCCATTCATCTCTTGACTATATCCCTATGTCAATTCAACCGATTAAACAAATCTTAATAGGCAAATATCTTATTGCACATACATGCTTATTAAATCGAAATAATCTCTTGTACATATCCCTATGTCAATTCAAACGATTAATTAAGTCTAATAAGCACATAAAAGGCTACGTGAGGTAACAAGGTATCCCTACCTTGAAACAATTTAATCACAATAATCTTGCAAGTTATGTAAGGCAAATGTATCATCAGATACCGTTGCTAATTTAACCCTCAGCTACCTTAAATGATTAAACATGCATTGATTAAGTACTGTGTCCATTAATTACAATTCAAGCTAAATTGATTAAATTAATCATTCCAACAACATAAATATCCATAGATATGTTCATCGTAACAACAACAAAAATTAAAGAGATAGGGAACAAGAATCAAATCCAGTGTTTTTCTTGGCTTGACTAGTTTGCTCCGTTCTTCCTTCTCTGTTGTCCTCGTCGACCAAGGCTGCAATGAACACTTAATTGATGCTCCAAATGGCTGATGATTGCCCCTTTTCTAAGAGGAGAAATCGGCAAGAGTGCAAGGGAATTTGGAATGGTAAAGAAGAGAGAATGTGGAGAGAAGAGAGAAAATATATGAATGCTTGAGATGTGTTTTCAATGACCAGCATAAGGGGGTTTTATAGCTGAAGAGGGCTGCTAAAAACAGCTAAAATTATCAGGCAAAGAACCCTCCCTTCGCCGGCCACACATGTGGGAAGGTTGATAGTTTCAACTTTGCTAATTTAGGCTTGGGGCAAATCTATAAAGCCACCAATTGTGGAGGGGTTTGTTTGCAACTTGAACAAGTCTTCATGGGCCTCTTTGCAAGCTAAATAATCAGCCAATAAGTTGATTTGGGTCAGCATATGTAACACCCCAAACCCATATCCATCGTCGGACTAAGGTTAAAGGCGTTAGTAGACAAATCTAAACATCTCATATTCATTTCTCAATCATCATAGCATCATCGTCACACATCATTATAAAGCCCTTTACATAGGTCAATGAGACCTTAAACATGCTTTAGAAAGGGGTCGGGACTAAACCAAGCACATACAAATTTCTCAGAAACTTTACAAAATTTTAAAAGTTTCAAAGGTCACACTCCCGTGTGAACAGACCGTGTGCCTCACACGGCTTTAGACACGCCCGTATGTCTATACCGTGGTAAAATAGGACATACATACTGACTTAACAACACGGCCATAAGACACGCCCGTGTGCCTTGGCCGTGGTTGAAACTAACTTAGGTCACACGGCCAACCATACGCCCGTGTGTCTAGCCCGTGTACCCTTCAAAATGGCCACACTCGCCCATTTGCCAAGGCTGTGTGCCTCACACGGCCACCAGACACGCCCGTGTGTCTAGGCCGTGCTCAAGACTGACTTGCATAACTAAGTTATAACAGACACACGGTCGAGACACATGCCCGTGTGCTCATCTGTGTGGAGCAAAATTAGGCTTGGTTTAAGCCACATTTCCCACCTATCTCAAGCATTCCAAAAACAAAACATTTTAGCAATATTTGTATACATCCATAGGCAACCAATTCAACCATTTTGTATATATATATGATACCATCCAAATACCATCCAATTCACTACTCAATTTCACAACCAAAACATAACAAATCAATCTACCAAAGTCATCACAACTTACATAAGTTTCCAATACATAAAGTCATCATTTTATTACATACTTCATACCACGAAACTTGCCAATTCAACATTCCATATTCAAACCATCACATGAACATTATATACACCATATGACTTACCTATCAAACACATCATTTAGGCCAACTTAAGAGGCCATACATACCAACATTTACAAGCCAAGTCTCATGGCTAATCACAACACAAAACCTACCAAAATGACACTAGCCTATACATGCAATATACCATATATGCAACTCTCTAAATTGTACCAAAATAGATGTCTGATAGTGTGATTGATGTTGCTGACAGTCCCCAGATCTGAGCTAGCTTTATAACACAGTAAAACAGAGAACATTTAACACAGTAAGCTTTAAAGCTTAGTAAGTTCGTACCATAAATAATCAACAATTTATAATATACGAAACATTAACTAATAACACACATAGTAATTCACAATTCATCCATCAATTCTATTCTATCTCATTTAATATGTCCACACGAATTCATCAAGTTTTATACACGTAATATCATCTACCACATAGGTATCGAACATACCTGAACTTTCCTGTATTTATTCATTTCATTCTCACCTCTCGTTCAAATAAATTAATTCATTCAGAAGTCTTTCCATGCTTTAAGAATTCGCACACTTAGTGCATCAGTGATTTGCTGAAACTGTAACAATCTTGCACATTTAGTGCCATTTCAGTAAACCGAGGCTATCTCGGTATCGCACACTTAGTGCTTCATATAGCCGAAGCTATTCCAACTCTCACACTTAGTGCCATTTGTAGCCAAAGCTATTTCGAACTGCACACTTAGTGCCGAACATAGTCGATTATCATCATGCTCAAACCGTAATCAAATATCTATAAAATTGATACATTATCAAAGCATTAAAACATAACTATAACATCATTTATCACGTACGAACTTACCCCGTACTCAGAATTGACGACTCGGATCATTTTCTTGATAATTTCGATTTTCCTCGATCTAAATCCGAATTCCTCTTTTCTTGATCTATATGTATTCAAAATTAACCCTTTTAATCACCAACACATTCAATTTAATACACAAACACATCTTTGGGCATTTTTGAACTTTAGCCCTTAAAATTACACATTTTGACATTTTAGTCCTTATTACACAAAACACCAAATATATAAAATTCATCAAAACCATGCCTTAGCCAAATTTTCCTATGGTCCCTATCAGCCCATAATTATCATTAATTTTACATTTTAATCCCTCAATTTCTCATTTTCATAATTTAGTCCAAAATACTCAAATTCAACACAAGTCCCCATATAAAACATAGTAATCTAACATATATCTTCCATTTACTAACATCAAACTTCATAAAACCCACATTATCAGCAATAGCTCAACTCAAAATCATCAACAATTTCCAAAATTCGTACATGGGCATGATAGTATACAGAGCAACGATAAAAAAACATAGAAATTATCAAAAACTGATAAAAAAACACATACCTAATTGATGCTTACAAGTGTCGAATGTTTGAAGGGTTTAAAACCCTATTTTCTTTCTCCAATTTCGGCTAGAAAAGATGAAATAATGTCCATATTTTGTTTTGTTTTAATTATATTAACATATTATTCCAATTACTATTTTAACCTTTGTTTAAACATAAAAATAAACACATAATGGATGGTCATTAATGTCCATTAACCTTTTCAATGGTCTTATTGCATCATAAGGACCTCTTATTTAAAGAGATAGTAATTAAGCACTTTAACAAACAGAAGGCCACTTTTACATTTTATGCGATTAGGTTCTTTTATCAAATTAAACACACAAACGATTAAATTTTCATACGAAACTTTCACACATGCTTAACCACATACTGTAAGCACGAAAAATAATATTAAAATAATTTTTTGACCTCAGATTTGTGGTCCCAAAACCACTTTTTCTACTAGAGTCTCAATCGAGCTGTTACAACTCTCCCTCTTAGGGATTTTTCTCCTCGAAAATCTTACCGTTGAACAGATCCGGATATTGCTGTCTCATAATATCTTCAGGCTCCCATGTAGACTCTTCAACACCGTGACGATGCTACATTACTTTTATTAATGGAATTTTATTATTTCGAAGTTCTTTAACCTCGTGAGCTATGATACGGATGGATTCTTCTTTATAAGACATATCAAGCTGAATTTCAACCTCAGTCGAGGAAATAACATGCGAAAGATCTAATTTGTATCTTCGTAGCATCGATACGTGAAATACGTTGTGGATATTTTCCAATTCCGATGGCAACAACAATCTATAAGCAACCGCCCCAATACGTTCTACAACCTTGTACGACCCGATGAATCTTAGACTCAATTTGCCTTTACGACTGAATCGAAGTATGTTCTTCCACAAAGATACTTTCAAAAACACTTTGTCTCCGATTTGAAACTCAATATCTTTTCTTTCTAAATCGACATATGATTTCTGACGATCTGCTACTGCTTTCAAACTATCTCGTATTACTTTCACTTTTTCTTCTATTTCTCTGATCAAATCAGCCCCGTGAATCTTATTCTCACTAAGGTATTTCCAATACAACGGTGTTCGAAATTTGCGAACGTACAAAGCTTCATAAGGAGCCATTTTGATACTCGATTGAAGGCTATTATTATATGCAAATTCAATTAGTGGCAAACATTGTTCCCACGTACTTTCAAGCTCAAGAATACAACATCTCAACATATCCTCAAGTATCTGAATAATTCGTTCGGATTAACCATCCATCTGTGGGTGAAAAACAGTGCTAAAGTGTAGTTTTGTACCTAATACGTCTTGAAATTTCTTCCAAAACTGCGATGTGAACCTCAGATCTCTATCTGAAACAATAGAAATAGGTACTTTGTGCAATCTCACAATCTGGGAAATGTACAACTTAGCAAGCTTGTCAAGTGAAAAAATTGTGCGAACTGGAATGAAATGAGCCGATTTAGTCAATCTATCAACAACAACCCAGATTGTATCTTTCTTACTCAGTGTTAGAGGTAATCTCGATACAAAATCCATTGTGATTCTGTCCCATTTCCACTTTGGAATCATAATCAGTTGTAACAAACCAGATGGCACTTGATGTTCAGCTTTAACTTGCTGACAGATTAAACATTTTGAAACAAAATCGGAGATATCTCTTTTCATTCCAGACCACCAATAATGTTGTTTCAAATCATTATACATTTTTGTACTACCTGGATGTACAGATAAACGACTGTTGTGAGCTTCATTCAAAATCATCTGAATCAACTCTGAATTTCTCGAAACACAAATCTGATCTTAAAATCTCAAGCAATCATTATTGTCAACTCAAAATTCAGAATCAAAATTCAAATCACTTCTATTATCTCATTATCAACCTTTTGAGCATCAATAATTTGTTGTAAAAACAATGGTTTCGCTTTCAATTCTGCTAAAACTGAACCATCATCAGACAAAGCTAAATGAGTATTCATGGCACGTAACGCAAACAATGATTTCTGGCTCAAAGGATCAGTAACAACATTTGCTTTTCCTAAATGATAATCGACAACAAGCTCATAATCTTTTAACAACTCTAACCATCTTCGTTGTCGCAGATTGAAATCTTTCTAAGTCATCAGATATTTTAAGCTTTTGTCATCGGAATATATGTGACTTGTCTCACCAAACAGATAGTGACGCCAAATTTTCAAAGCAAACATAATCACAGCTAACTCAAGGTCGTGCGTTGGATAGTTCTTTTCATACGACTTTAACTGTCTCAAGGCATAAGCTATGACTTTGCCTTCCTGCATCAAAACACAACCTAAACCGTTCAACAAAGCATCACTATAAATCACAAATTCTTCACCTGATTCTGGCTGTATTAACACCGGAGCTTCAGTCAATAGAACTTTCAACTAATCAAAACTTTACTGACACTTTTCAAACCATTCAAATTTTACATCTTTTTGAAGTAGTTTCGTCAATGGAGTAACAATCATTGAAAAGCCTTTTACAAATCTTCGATAATAACTAGCAAGTCCAAGAAAACTATAAACTTGAGAAACATTTCTCGGAGGCTTCCAATCCAAAATGGCTTAAATCTCTCTCGGATCAACTCGACTACCAGATGCTGATACAGTATAGCCTAGAAAACCAACTTCGTGTAACCAAAATTCACATTTGCTAAACTTCGAATACAATTGCTTATCTCACAAAGTTTGTAGTACTATTCTCAGATGTTCGGCAAGCTCAGTTTCATCATGTGAATAAATCAAAATGTCATCAATGAATATAACAAAAAATCGATCTAAATACGATCTAAAAATTCTATCCATCAAATCCATAAAAACCGTAGGTGCATTTGTTAATCCAAAAGGCATAACTAGAAACTCATAATGACCGTACCTAGTTCGAAAAGTAGTTTTCAGAATTTCTGAATCTTTTACTCTCAATTGATAGTATCCCAATCTCATATCTATCTTTGAAAACATGGTAGCTCCTTTTAACTGATCAAACAGATCATCAATCTAGGGCGAAGGATATTTATTCTTAATAGTCACTTTGTTCAACTGACGATAATCAATGCACATTCTCATTGTGCCGTCTTCTTTTTTCACAAATAGAACAAGAGCACCCCAAGGTGAGAAACTCAGTCGTGCAAATCCTCTATCAGTTAACTCTTGTAACTGAGACTTTAATTCTTTTAACTCTGTCGGAGCCATTCTGTACGGAGCTATCGATATCGGCGTTGTACCCAGCATTAATTGAATGCCAAACTCAACCTCCCGAATCGGTGGTAAACCCGGTAACTCATCAGGAAACACATCTGGATATTCACAAATAGTTGGCACTGATTCAATCTTCTTTTCAGTCACTTTCGTGTCAAGCACTTAAGCTAAATAAGCTTCGCAACCCTTTCTCACATATTTCTCAGCTAACATCATTGAAATCATTGCTGGCAATTCGTTCAAATCATCTGATTCAATGCAAATAATCTCATTACACTGACATCTCAAATCAATCATCTTTCATTTGCAATTCGTAACAGCATCATGCAATGTTAGTCAATCCATATCCAAGATTATGTCAAACTCGTCAAATGGTAACAACATCAAATCAGTTGGAAAGCAATTACTCTGAATCATCAATGGACAATTCTTGCACACTTTATCAACCAAAACACACTTCCCTAAGGGGTTCGATACTCTAATTACAAATTCAGTAGACTCTATAGGCAAAGTCTTACTGGATACTAAATTCATGCATATATACGAATGAGTAGACCCTGGATCTATCAATGCAATAACTTTAACATCATAGAGAGTAAAAGTACCGGTAATAACATCTGGAGACGACACTTCTTCACATGCTTGAATAGTATAGGCTCGTGCAGGTGCTCTAGCATCAGATCTAGCTGCAGTGTCTCGTGTCACACCTCTACCACCACTCGCATTTCCTATGTTTCTCAGGGGTCTACCTCTAGCTGCAGTGTTACTCAGCCTTATGTTCTGAGCATCATCTTTTTTAGCTAACTCTGGGCAATCTTTTATAAAGTGATCTCGTGAACCACAATTGTAACAATCTTGGTTATTACTTTTTCCCCAGCAATCTCCAAAATGCCATCTTCTACATTGTTGACACTCTGGCTTAACATCTTTTTCATTGCCAACACTAGGTACTGATGTGGCTTGGGTTTTAGGATTTATATATTGCTTCCCGCGATCTCTATTTTGAAATCCCGTTAAAGCTGTCGATCGATCAATATAGTCTATAGATTTCTTTGACAAGGAATGATAAGATTTATTCATTCTCTTCCTCAAATCTCTTGCCCCTGTAACAAATTTTTTCTTTTCTTTGCTGAGGTCCTCGACTTTACAAGCCCTCTCAACCAGTATTACAAATTCTTTCAGCTCAAGTATCCTGACTAATAGCTTTATGTCTTCGTTTAATCCATCAACAAATCTTTTACACATGATCTCTTCAGTGGACACGTATCCTCGAGCATACTTGCTCAAACGTACAAATTCTCTTTCGTATTTTGTTATAGTCATCCGACCCTATTTCAACTCCAAAAACTCTTTATTTTTCTGATCGAGGAATCTCTGACTTACGTACTTCTTTCAAAACTCGGTCTGAAAGAATTCCCAGGTAACATGTTCCTTAGGAACCACCGATGTTAACGTTTTCCACCAGTGATATACATTATCTCTAAGCAAAGATATTACACATTTAATACATTCGTCTGGGTACAGGACAACTCATCGAATACTCGGATAGTATTCTCAGGCCAGAATTCAGCCATCTCGGCATCATCATTAACCATAGCCCGAAACTCTTCAGCCCCATGTTTATGAATCTTATCAATAGATGGCTTACTCAATCGAATTGGATCTATTAGTTGTGGCACAATCGGGACTTCTTGAGGAACAGATAGGGGTGGAGGTTGTTGAGCAATCGAATTTTTTCGTACGAATTCCGTTCACCACTTAGTCATCATTTGGAAGAAGACTTGCTTAGCCTCTCCTCCCTAACTACTAGATATCGGCTTAGATTCGACCGGCGTTGCCCCTTAAGCGGGAGTTGGCGCATTACTCTCAACATTATCAGCTATCGCTCGTTTGAGATCCATTTGCTATAAGAAAAACACGTTTTAACTATCAAAAATCATCACACTATCGCAATTAATATACATGGAATATATAGCTAGACTCTCACATGCCATATTAGACCTAGAATCGACTAAATCGTAGCTCTGATACCAATAAAATGTAACACCCCTAACTCGTATCCATTGTCGGACTAGCGTTAAAGGCATTACCGGATAAATCTAAACATCTCGCATTCATTTCTCAATAATCATAGCATCATCGTCACACATCCTTATAAAATCCCTTACATAGGTCAATGAGACATTAAACATGCTTTAGACGAGCACATACAAATTTCTCAGAAACTTTACAAAATTTTAAAAGTTTCAAAGGTCACACGCCCGTGTGAACAGGCCGTGCGCCTCACATGGCTTTACACACGCCCGTGTGAACAGGCCGTGCGCCTCACACGGCTTTACACACGCCCCTGTGTCTAAACCGTGGCAAAACAAGGCATACATACTGACTTAACCACACGGCCAGAAGACATGCCTGTGTGCCTTGGCTGTGGTCGAAACTAACTTGGGTCACACAGCCAACCACACGCCTGTGTGTCTAGCCCGTGTACCCTTCGAAATGGCCACACACGCCCATGTGCCAAGGCTGTGTGCCTCACACGGCCACCAGACACGCCCGTGTGTTTAGGCCATACTCAAGGCTGACTTGCATAACTAAGTTATAACAGAAACACGGTCGAGACATGCCCATGTGCTCATCCGTGTGCGGCAAAATTAGGCTTGGTTTAAGCCATATTTCCCACCTATCTCAAGCATTCCAAAACCACAACATTTTAGCAATATTTGTATACATTCATTGGCAACCAATTCAACCATTTTGTATATATATCATACCATTCAAATACTATCCAATTCACTACTCAATTTCACAACCAAAACATAACAAATCAATGTACCAAAGTCATCACAACTTACATAAGTTTCTAATACATAAACTCATCATTTTATCACATACTTCATACCACTAAACTTGCCAATTCAACATTCCATATTCAAACCATCACATGAACATTATATACACCATATATTTAGGCCAACTTAAGAGGCCATACATACCAATATTTACAAGCCAAGGCTCAGGGCTAATCACAACACAAAACATACCAAAATGACACTAGCCTATACATGCCATTTTCCATATATGCAACTCTCTAAATGGTAAAAAATTAGATGTCTGATAGTGTGATTGATGTCACTGACGATCCCCTGATCCGATCTAGCTTTATAGCACTATAAAATAGAGAACATTTCACATAGTAAGCTTTAAAGCTTAGTAAGTTCGTACCATAAATAATCAACAATTTTAATATATGAAACATCAACTAATAAACACTTAGTAATGCACAATTCATCCATCAATTCTATTCTATCTCATTTAAGATGTTCATACGAATTCATCAAGCTTCATTCACATAATATCATCTACCACATAGGTACCGAACATACCTGAACTTTCTTGTATTTATTCATTTCAGTCTCACCTCTCATTCAAATAAATTAATTCATTCAAAATTCTTTCCATGCTTTAAGAAATTACACACTTAGTGCATCAGTGATTTGGAGAAACTGTAACAATCTCGCACACTTATTGCCATTTCAATAAATCGAGGCTATATTGGTATTGCACACTTAGTGCCTCATATATAGCCGAAGCTATTCCAACTCGCACACTTATTGCCATTTGTAGCCAAAGCTATTTCGAACTGCACACTTAGTGCCGAACATAGTCGATTATCATCATGCTCAAACCGTAATCAAATATCTATACAATTTATGCATTATCAAAGCATTAAAACATAACTATAACATCATTTATCACGTAAGAACTTACCTCGTACTCTGAATTGATGAATCGGATCGTTTACTCAATAATCTTCGATTTTCCTCTATATAAATCCGAATTCTTCTTTTCTTTATCTATATGTATTCAAAATTAACCCTTTTCATCACCAAAACATTCAATTTAATACACAAACACATCTTTGGGCATTTTTGCACTTTAGCCCCTAAAATTACACATTTTAACATTTTAGTCCTTATTACACAAAACACAAATTATACAAAATTCATCAAAACCATGCCTTAGTTGAATTTTCCTATGGTCCCTATCAGCCCATATTTATCATTTATTTTACATTTTAGTCCCTCAATTTCTCATTTTCATAACTTAGTCCAAAATACTCAAATCCATCAAAAATCCCAATACAAAACATAGTAATCTAACACATATCTTCCATTTACTAACATCAAACTTCATAAAACTCACATTATCAACAATAGCTCAACTCAAAATCATCAAAAATTTCCAAAATTCGTACATGGGCATGGTAGTATACAGAGCAACAATCACAAAAATGTAGAAATTATCAAAAATCGATAAAAAAACACATACCTAATTGATGCTTGCAAGTGCCGAATGTTTGAAGGCTTTAAAACCCTATTTTCTTTCTTTAATTTTGGCTAGAAAAGATGAACTAATGGCCATATTTTGTTTTATTTTATTTATATTAACATATTATTCCAATTACTATTTTAACCTTTGTTTAAACCTAAAAATAAACACATAATGGATGGTCATTAATGTCCATTAACCTTTTTAATGGTCTTATTGCATCATAAGGACCTCTCATTTAAAGAGACATAGCAACTAAGCACTTTACAAATAGAAGGCCAGTTTTTACAGTTTATGCGATTAGGTCCTTTTATCAAATTAAGCACACAAAGGATTAAATTTTCATACGAAACTTTCACACATGTTTAACCACATACTGTAAACACAAAAAATAATATTAAAATAATTTTCTGACCTCGGATTTGTTGTCCCGAAACCACTATTTCGACTAGGGTTTAAACCGGGTTGTTACAGCATATGGACAGTTTTGAGCTATCCACTTCTTGGTCAATTCGGTTCACTCGGTTCGGCTCAACTGGACCACTTTTTCATAATTAATTAATAATAATTTATTTAATCCAAGTTAAATTGGATATAAATTAAATTTAATTATATCATGAATTAATACACATAATTGGACCGACTTAGGATGAAAATTAATTCGCCTTGATACTTCAAATTGCTTCTCGGTTTTGTGCTTCGAGTAGTGTTTGTTGAGCCAGTTTTTTCCCTTTATGCAAATCTATCGAAAATAATCAAAGTTAATCAAAATTTATTATAAAATTAATTAAAATTTATTATGTTAATAATTTAAGTCCAAAATAATTATTTTATAATATCTATATATTTTTCGAAAATAATTTTACTGAAACTATATGAATTTGAGTTAAAACGGCATGAAAAAGTGAGTATATTTTTGTGTTCCCAAAAGCATATTCAAAAATGACAGATTTGACATGCTCAAGATGCTTATATATAGATAATAGGCATACAAATAATAACCTACTCAGATTAGTCTATCAAAATATCATAACATACGAAATAGGGTTTGGTTAGCCCTTATCGGCCCTATGGTAGGCCCACAGTGGATCGGAACGACCCGTGCGACCTTAGAGAAAATTTCAAAATTTTGGGCCCACAGGCCATTGTGGCTAGCCCGTATGGGCCCACATGCCTAGATTGGCCTTGCCCGTGTGGCTTACCCGTGTGGCCCACACGCCCAACTTGGCCTAGCTCGTGTGGCCCACACAACCACACCCATATCACCACACAACTGTATCTTGCGCACGACCATGCCTTCGTCGACCACATGGCCGTGTCTTCGCACATGGCCAACCACACTGCCGACCACAAGCCCGTGTGGTGTCGACAGTAAGTAGTTTCGACTTTTGCTGAACTTTATTTTTTGTGATTTGGGAACACACTTGTTACGATTTTGATGCAAAATCATTCCCAAGTCACACAACACCTAAAACTTGACCAATAAACTGAATTAGTCATTTAAATTGACACTAAACCGAGCTACATCCAAAAAAACAACCTTTTAATCCACCAAAGTTCTTACCTTCGAACTAGTAACAGAGATTTCACACAATTAAAGCATTGATTGGAAACCCTCAGCCCCTTGATCTTCTCCTAAACACCAAACGAACCCCATTGACCAAAGATTCACTAATCGAAACAGTAATCACACCTACCAAACTTACCGGAAATACACACTGAGCACCGAAAAAGTGAGATATCAAAATTCAATAACAGATAGAAAAATAACATAAAAATACCAGCAAGAAAAGGGAGAAAAAAACGACAGATATTTAAAAAAGAAGAAAAATTAATGTTAGATTCTTTTTAGGGATTTTGAAAGGGAGAGGAATTTTTTTGAAAAAAATGAATAAAAAATAAAAGATATCATGAATCCCTCAAATTCCTTCCAACTATCCCACTAACAATAACTTCCTCAGAATCCCAAATCCACCGAAATTCCATCAGTCAACAGAGCAAAAATTAACATCCATGCTAACACAGAGATTCGAACACAAGACCTCCAACACACCAACTCCCTTACCACTTTAACTAGCAAGCTCATTCTGATATGGATTTATAGACAATTTAATATATGCCCACTCCACAAGGGTAAGGCTTAGATCAAAAATAACAAAATTATCAAAGATGGGACTTGAACCTAAGACCTGAAACACACACCCAGAACACTGAACCACTAAAGCAGATACACAGTTGTGTCAGATATTTACAGAAATAGAAATAAATTATTCAGGGCGTTACAACTCTACCTCTTTAAAAGAAATTTCGACCTCAAAATTTACCTGATCAGAATAGATTAGGATACTGTTGATGCATCGAGTCCTCAAGTTCCCACGTGGCTTCCTCAGTGCCATGATTCTGCCACAAAACCTTTACTAACGGAATGGACTTCCTCCTCAGAATCTTAACATCTCGATCCAAAATCTGAACCGACTCCTTCACAAAAGTCAAATCCAGTCTAACCTCGATCTCTTCAACAGAGACAATGTGAGATGGATCAGACCGGTATTGCCTCAACATCTAAACATAAAACACATCGTGGATATGGTCCAACTCTAGCGGTAACTCCAATTGATAAGTGACGGGTGCCACACGCTTCAGAATTTGATTCGGCCCAATAAACCTAGGGCTTAACTTGCTCTTATGATTGAACCTCAGAACTTTCTTCCATAGAGAAACCTTAAGAAAGACGAAATCCCCCACAGAGTACTCAATATCTTTCCTCTTAAGATTCGCATAGGAATTCTGTCTATCAGAAGCCACCTTCAGACGATCCCGAATAAGTCTAACCTTATCCTCGGACTCAAAAACCATCTCAGGACCCAAAACCTGATGCTCACCCAACTTAGTCCAACATAGCAGAGCACGACACTTACGACCATACGAAGCCTCGTAAGGTGCCATCTGGATGATAGTCTAGGAACTATTATTGTAGGCGAACTCAGCTAGCGGCAGATAATCAACCTAACTACCTCGAAAATCTATCACACAACTCTGAAGCATCCTCTAGTATCTGAATCACCCTCTCAAATTGACCATCGATCTAAGGATGGAACGCAGTACTGAAGTCCAATCTCGAACCTATAGCCTCATGCAATTTCTTCTAGATTCGATATGTGAAGTGATGATTTCTATAAGAAATAATTGAAACAGGAACCCCAAGCAGTCTTACAATCTCGGAGATATAGAGCTTCACTATCTTTTGCAGAGAGTTGTCCATCTGAACCAAGATAAAATGAGCAGACTTGGTCCATCGATCCACGATGACCCAAACAGAATCCTTCTTAGTGGGTGTCAAGGGCAACCCACTAACAAAGTCCATCATTACTCATTCCCACTTCCATAAAAGAATCTTAACGGTTGTAACAAACTCGAAGGTAACTGGTGCTCAACCTTAACTTTTGGCACGTCAAACATCGAGCAACAAAATTCGTAACCTCACGCTTCAATCCCAGCCACCAGTACAACTCACAAATATCGCGATACATCTTGTTACCACTAAGATGCATAGCATAAGGGCTGCTATGCGCCTCCTTCAGAATCAGCTGCCTCATATTAGAATCATTCGGCACACAAATCTGACCTTGAAAACACAAAACCCCATCCTTATTTGGCCTAAAATCTGAAGTACTGCCACTCTCAATCTGACAAAACTGCAAACCCAAAGACTCATCCCTTAACTATTTATCCTGAATCTGATCAATCCAAGTCAGCTTAACTTGTAACTCGGCTAACAGACTCCCATCATCAAACAAGCTAAGGCTAGCGAACATCGCTTTCAAATCAGTCATCGCTCTACAACTGAGAGCATCGGCCACCACATTGGCCTTACTAGGATGATACTCGATCGAGCAGTCATAATCTTTGAGCAGCTCAATCCACCGACGCTGCCTAAGATTCCACTCCTTCTAGGGAAAAAGATACTTAAGGCTCTTGTGATCAGTGTAGATAATACACCTTTTAGCATACAAATAGTGCCTCCAGATTTTCAATGCAAAAACCACTGCAGCCAACTCAAAATCATGCATCGAATAATTCCCCTTGTGTGTCTTTAGCTGACGGGACGCATAAGCCACAGTCTTACCATCTTGCATCAGATTACAACCCAAACCAACATGTGACGCATCACTATATACCACAAATTGTTTCCCAAATTTAGGCTGTATCAGAAACAGGAGCTTGAGTTAGAATAGACTTGAGCTTCTCAAAGCTCGATTGCTACGCATCAGTCTAGACAAAAAGAACATATTTGCATAAAAGCTTAGTCAAAGGAGCTGCAATCAAAGAGAACCTCTTGACAAACCACCAATAATAGCCTACAAGACCTAGAAAGCTGCGGATTTCAAATACGTTCTTAGGCTGTTTCCAATCAAGCACAGCTTCAATCTTTCTTAGATCGACTCGGATCCCTTTAGCAGAAACCACGTGCCCCAGAAAAGTTACCTTATAAAATAAAAACTACACTTGCTCAACTTAGCATAGAGTTGTTTCTCTCGGAGTATCCAAAACACTACTCCAAGATGCTCATCATGCTCATCCTCGGTCTTAGAGTACACCCGAATATCATCGATGAAGACTATGATGAACTGATCTAAATATGGTTGAAAGACTCGATTCATCAGATCCATGAATACAGCCGAAGCATTCATCAGACCAAAAGGCATAACTAAGAACTCGTAATGTCCATAACGAGTCCTAAATACAGTCTTATGAATATTAGTTTCCTTTACTCTCCACTGATGATACCCAGAGCGAAGATCAATCTTCGAAAACACTGAAGCCCCATGGAACTGATCAAACAAATCATTGATCCTCGGAAGTGGATACTTATTCTTCTTAGCTTATTCAGTTGTCGATAATCAATACACATCCTTGTGATCCCATCGTTTTTCTTAACAAACAAAACCGATGCCCTCATGGAAACACACTAGGGCGGATGAAACCATGATTCAGAAGCTATTGAAGTTGAGCCTTAAGCTTTGTAAGCTCATTCGGTGCCATTCGATATGGAGTGATTGACACCGAAGCTGTACCCAGTAGAAGCTCAATGCTGAACTCAACTTCCCGATTTGGAGGTAAACCTGGTAACTCCTCAAGAAAGACATTCAAAAAATCTCTCACTATTCTAATATCACCTATAAAAGAGTCCCTAGAAACAGAAACACTAACGTAAGCCAAATATGCCTCACCCCCTTTTTGAACCAATTTCTCAGCCACAAGAGTGAAGATCACATTGGACAAATAATCTCGATGCTCATCGACCATAACCACTTCCTAATCATCCCTAGTTCTCAGAACAACCCTCTTACTTACGCAATCCAAGCTAACTCGGTGCTCAACCAACCAGTCCATACCCAAAATTAAGTCAAATTCCCCAGACGGAAGCTCCATTAGATTTTTTAGAAATGTAACACCCCTAACCCGAATCCGTCATCAGAATAGGGTTACAGGGCATTACCAAAATTTATAGAACAATTACAAATAATTCATGTCATTTACTATTCAAATCCAAAAATAATCATACTATCCCTTGAATGGACCCTCGAGGCTAAATTTGAGCATTAGAAACAAATCGGGACTAAATTGAGAACTCAAAGAATTTTTTGCAAAATTTTAAAAATTTTCTTATATATAGCGGTCACACGCCCATGTGAGTGGGCCGTGTGAACATGCCCATGTCTCAGGCCATGTGGGCATTCAATGTGACGCACACAGCTGTGTCCCAGCTCGTGTCCTTACTAGTGTAACTCTTTGACTTGGGTCACATGGCCAGCCACATGCCCGTGTGCTAGGCCGTGTGGTCAATTTAATTTTCAAAAATTAGGTGCAGGATCCACACGACCAAGACACACACCCGTGTTTTAGGCCACGTGTCACATACGATTGTGACACCCGCCCGTGTCACTGCCCATGTGCCTAATTCTGAGCATTTTGTTTCTCAATTTTAAGATGCAGGGGACACACAGCCAAACCACATGCCCATGTGCCCGACCGTGTGTCACACATGGTCTAGACACACGCCCTTGTATCTACACTTGTGGACAAAATAAAGCCATTTCCTAGCTTTATTTCTTACCCAAATTTTCCACGAACCTACAACGACACTTATACATATATAACAACCAATTCAATGCATATTATCCAAGCCAATTGCAAGAATTATGTGTGATATATTATCACATACGTTCATGTATTTCCAAACTTACCTTATTATCAAAACTTTTATATTTACTTTAACTTACTCAACCATATTAAGGTTTTATATATTATTTATGATGTAACCTTATGATATATACATACTAAAACATAGCATCACTAACCATTTTAATGGCTAGATTACAAGCATTCATTTACATGCCAACATTGGCAAAGTTAGCCTATACATGCCATTATACAAAAATAAGTTTACTATTTATACCAAAATGAACTGGTGGATAGTGTGATGATGCTTCGACTGATCTCCAACCTTTGCGAGCTTCCGAGTACTATAAAACAAAAAAAAATGAAGACCTAGTAAGCATTGAATGCTTAGTAAGTTCGTATAATAGGAATTAAACTTACCAATCATATTTATTTAAATAAGCATAACAATAACATACTTCCCAACAAATTGGCAAGTTTGCCTAATCACATACACTCAATTAAGCAAGTTAGTCACATATTTCACATATGCATCAAATAAACATGGATGAACTCATCATACTACAAACTTTCGAGTATTTCAGAAGTATTTGAGACATAATTCTTTTAATCTCATAATTTCTCATGTCAGAAGTTTTATCCGTTAAATTATTAAAATATCGATGGATACTTAAATAGTATACACAAGGTATATAAATCAGTGATCCGACAATTCATGTTCAGGGGTACCCGTTAAGGCATATAATCAGGGAGCACATTCTCGAGCCACATATTAGCATGCTCAAAAGAGCCATGTAACACGACGCTTGTCCGGGCTAAACAAGAAACTCATAACAGTTTTAATCAGGGAGCATATAGAGCTTAACAGGTAACTCCAAAGAGTTATTATCAGGTAGCACCGGATAGCAATTTAACAGGAAGTTCAAGCGAGCCATGTTAGGAAGCTCATAAGATCCTATATCAGGATGCTCACATAGAGTTGCATTTGTGTCCGCAATAAATGCTAGATGACAACCGATCGAATCATTTAACAGGACGCTCACATAGAGCTGCGGTAGTGCACAACACATGCAGAATTACTACCAATTAGGTTGCTCATAGGAACCATATAAAAGGATGCCCGAGAAGGCTTTTAACAAGTTGCTCGTTCGAGCTATAATGTCTACAACATATGCAGAACTATAACCAGTACGGGAAAGTACTATATCCATCGCATTTCATTATTCCAACGAAATTTATTATTTATTGAGAAATTTCAGGCATGAGATTATTTTCATTCATTAATCATTTATACAATTCTCATAAGTACAACATTCAATTCAAACATATAAATATACATAATTAAGTCACACAAACTTACCTTAACACTTGTTCGTAGTTAAAAGTCTACTAATCCTCCACATTTTCTTTTCCCCGATCTAGCTTCGAATTTGAGTTATTTGGATCTATATAAATGAATTTAAGATCAATTTAATCCATTTCATTCTCATTTACATTCAATTCATATCCTAGGAAAAATTACCATTTTGCCCCTATACATTTTATTAATTCCAATTTCGTCCCTATGCTCGAAAAATGAAATTCATGCAATTTAATCCTTATTCCAAGCCTAACCGAAATTTTCATATAACATTTACAGCACATATATTTCAAAAAATTTAGATTTTTCCATAACTTTTACATCTTTACAATTTAGTCCCTAAATCATAATATCATCAAAATTCTCTTTGTAAGAGTTATTTATCTATCAATAACCTTTCATTTTCTACAAAAAATTTCAAAATTTTAGCATATTAATCCATGGAAAAACTTTGATACTTTGATAACTTTACAAATTAATCCCCAAAATAGAAAGATTAAACTATTCCAATCATAAAAATATAAAAATATCTAAAAACGAGACAATAATTCATACTTAATTAAACTTGATTAGTTTATTTTCTCTCTCCTAAGTATTCCATGTACCTTTTGGAGAAGAATATGATATAAAATGACGTTATTTGATATTTATTTTATTTATCATCTTAAATTTTTCAATTTTCCAATTTCATCCTTTTTTTTTCTAGTTTTCCATGCATGAATCACAAAAAATATCTGCTAACTTTTATTTAATGGTCTAATTACCATATAAGGACCTTTCATTTTGAATTCTATAGCTATTTGATCCTTTAGCTACTAGAGCTCAACTTTTGTATTTTATGCAATTTGGTCCTTTTCCTAATTAAACACATAATCGATAAAATTTTCTTATCAGAGTTTTCATATAGCATTTCTATCATAATGTAGACCATGCAATAATATTAAAATAAATTTTCTTTTTAACTCAGATTTGTGATCCCAAAACCACTATTTTGATTTCACTGAAAACGAGTTGTTACAACTGTCCCCTCTTTAAAAATTTTTGTCCTCGAAAATCTTACCATTATAAAGGTTTGGGTATTGCTTTTTCATGGTATACTCTGGTTCCCAGGTAGCCTCCTCTATACCATGTTGTTGCCAGATAACTTTTTCCAAAGGTACCTTTTTTTATTTCTTAACTCTTTTGTTTCACGTGCCAGGATTTTGATCGGTTCTTCAATGTAAGTCATATCAGGCTAAATCTCTACTTCTACCGGAGAAATATCATGTGAAGGATCTAATCGATATCGTCGTAACATAGACACGTGGAAGACATTATGAATTCATTCAAGTTCTGGTTGTAATGCCAATCGATATGCAACAGGTCCAATTCTTTTAGTAATCTCATATGGCCCAATAAACTGTGGACTCAGTTTTCCTTTAGGCCAAACTGGAGAACTTTCTTCCAAGGTGATACTTTCAAGAATACCTTATCACCAATCTAGTATTCTATCTCTTTTCATTTAAGATCAGCATAATACTTTTGATGATCAAAGGCTACTTTCAAACTATCTCGAATCACATTTACCTTTTCTTCAGTTTCACGGATCAAGTCAACTTCATGTATCTTTTTGTCACTGAGTTCTGTCCAATACGATGGAGTTCTACATTTACAACCATACAGAGCTTCATATGGTGCCATTTTAATACTAGACTGATAGCTATTGTTATATGAAAATTGAACCAAAGGCAAATACTTTTCCCAATTACCTTCAAATTCTAGCACACAACATCGAAGCATATCCTTTAGAATTTGTATTACACGTTCGAATTGGCCATCAATTTAAGGATGGAATGCAGTACTAAAATGTAACTGTGTACCCAAAACTTCTTGTAATTTACTCTAGAATCGGGACTTAAATCAAGGATCTCTGTCTGAATAATGGATACCGGCACTCCGTGCAATCTGACAATCTCAAAAACATATAACTCAGCCAAACTATCCAAAGAGAAATCCATACGTATCAGAATAAAGCGTGCAAACTTTTTTAGACGGTTAAAAATTACCCAAATAACATCTTTTTTCTTTGGAGACAAGGGTAACCCCAATACAAAGTCCATGGTTATTCTTTCCCATTTCCATTCCGATATTGTAATTGGTTGTAATAATCCCAAAGGCATTTGATGTTCAACTTTTACTTGCTGATTTAGATACAAATTCAAAAATATCCTGTTTCATTCCTGGCCACCAACACATCTTTTTCAAATCATTGTACATTTTGTTACTACCAAGATGAATAGACATTGTACCATTGTGAGTTTTATATAGAATCTTCTATACCAGTTTTGAGTTCTTCGGTACGCATATTCTATTTTTGAATAATAAACAACCATCAGACCCAACTTGAAATTCTAAATCAGAATCTAACTCACAATATACTTGTTTAACTTGTAATTCATCATCATTCCTATGAGCTTCAAAGATTTGTTACAAGAATATTGGTTAAGCCTTTATTTCAGCTATGATTGAACCATCACCAGATAAAGACAACAAGGTATTCATAGCTCATAATGCAAACAGAGATTTTCTTCTCAGAGCATCTACAACCACATTGGCTTTTCCTGGATGATAATCAATAACTAGATCATAATCTTTCAACAATTCAAGCCATCTTTGCTGTCTCAAATTCAAATCTTTTTGTGACATCAAATACTTTAAACTCTTATGATCAGTGAATATGTGACATTTTTCACCAAATAGATAGTGTCGCTAGATTTTCAATGCAAACACGATGGCTGCTAGCTCTAAATCATGTATAGGGTAATTCTTTTCATGTGGTTTTAGCTGTCTTAAAGGATAGGCTATTACCTTACCTTCTTGCATCATTATATAGCCTAAACCATTCTACGATGCATCACTGTAAATTATAAATTCCTTACCCGATTCAGGCTGAACTAACAAGAGTTATTTAGTTAACAAAGTTTTCAATTTGTCAAAACTTTGTTGGCATTTATCAGTCCATTCGAATTTCACATCTTTTTGCAACAACTGAGTCATCGGAGAAGCTATCACTGAAAACCCTTTAACAAACCTCCGATAATATCCTGCTAGTCCTAGAAAACTTCTAACTTCAGACACATTCTTTGGTGGTTTCCAATTAATAATTGCTGAAATTTTATTAAGATCCACCCTAATACCTTCAACAGACACTGTATGTCCGAGAAAACCAACTTCCCATAGCCAAAATTCACATTTACTATATTTGGCATACAATTGTTTCTCCTACAATATTTGTAGCACTTTTTCAAATGATCAGCATGTTCATTTTTGTCTCGAGAGTAAACCAGAATATCATCAATAAATACCACTACAAATCTGTCTAGATATGGTCTAAAGATTCAGTTCATTAAATCTATAAATACGGAAGGTGCGTTGGTCAAACCAAATGGCATCACAAGAAATTCATAGTGCCTATACCTGGTTCTAAAAGCTGTATTTGGAACATCTGAATCTTTTACCCGTAGCTGATAGTAACCGAAACGAAGATCAATATTCAATAATACAGTGGCGCCTTTCAGTTGATCAAATAAGTCATCAATACGAGGCAGTGGATACTTATTCTTTATTGTGACTTTGTTGAGCTGCCTGTAGTCTATACACAATCTTAATGATCCATCTTCTTTTTCACAAATAGAACTGGTGCACCCCAAGGTGAGAAACTGGGTCGAGCAAATCCTCTATCAGTCAATTCTTGCAACTGTGCTTTCAACTCTTTCAACTCAGTAGAATCTATTATGTAGGGTGCTATGGATATTGGTTTTGTCCTTAGAACAAGATCTATAGAGAATTCCACCTCTCTAACCTGTGGTAATCCAGGTAATTCCTCCGGAAACACATCAGAAAATTCATAAACAATCGGCACTAATTTAATCTTTGATTCTGATACTTTAGTGTCTAACACATAAGTGAGGTAACCAATATACCCTTTTCTGATATATTTTTGTGTTGATATCACTGAAATCACATTAGGTAACCGATCTAGTTTATCAGATTCAACATGGAAAATTCACCATTCTGACATTTTAATACAATATATTTCTGTTTACAATTCACCATTGCATCATATTGAGCTAGCCAATCCTTTCCAAAAATTACATCAAATTCATCAAAGGGCAGTAGCATCAAATCAGCCGAGGAACAATAACCCTTTATGATCAACGGACAATTTTTACAAACTTTATCCACCATAACATACTGGCCTTGGGAGTTCAAAACTTTAACCACAAATTTAGTGAATTCAATAGATAAATTTTTAATAGACATTAAATTTGTGCATATGTATGAATGTGTTGAACCAGGATCAATCAAAGCAATAATATCAGTACAAAGTAGAAAAATGTTCCAGTAATGACGTTTGGTGCTAAAGCATCCTTTTTAGCATGAATAGCATATGTCCTTGTCGGTGCTCGTGCTTTCGATTTAATTGTTGAGTCTTTTGTAGCACCTCGGCTACCACTAACATTGTCAGGGTGACGGGGTGGTCTTCCTCTCGAGGCGGGATTACTCAGCTTCGAAGTCTGATCAATATCTTTTTTAATTCTTTCTGGACAATCTTTATGGAAATGGTCAAAAGAACCACATCTATAGAAGACTCCACTTCTCATATGACACTCCCTAAAATGAAATTTAGTACAATATTTACATCTCGATTTGGGACTACCAGCACTTCCCACACTTGTTACAGCTGGAGATGAAGATCTCAGGTTAGTGCATTGAGAACATCGTTCTTTTCCAGAATAACCCACAAATGCTATAAAACGATCATGGTACTTCTTTAATTTGTTTGAAGTAGATGATTGTAACTTGCCCATAAATATTTTACTAGAAATCTGGGCTACTATCTCTACTTGCTTCCTTTCTTTACTTAGTTCCTCAGCTTTGTGTGCTCGATTAGTCAGTACCACAAATTCCCTTAATTCAAAAATCTCAGTCAATAACTTGATATCTTCACTTAATCCTTCCTCAAAACATTTACACATATCAGCCTTGGTCAGAACCCATTCTTTGGCATATTTACTCATCTGAACAAATTCCCGCTCATATTCAGATACAGTCATGATTCCCTATTTGAGCTCTAAAAAGTCTTTCTTTTTCTGATCTAGAAATCTCTGGCTAATGTATTTCTTTCTAAATTCTGTTTGGAAGAATTCCCATGTAACATTTTCCCTCGGTACAACAAAAGTTATAGTATTCCACCATTGGTAGGCTATGTCTTTTAGTAAAGATACTGCACATTTCATGCATTCGATTGGTGTACATGATAATTCATCTAAAACCCTGACGGTATTTTCCAACCAAAACTTAGCTCTCTCGGAATCATCATCAACAGTAGCCCTAAATTCTTCTGCCCCATATTTTCAGATTTTATCTATAGGAGACTTACCGATTCTAACAGGTTCAACACCCTGTGGCATTCAAGAATCAATTGAGGAGCAGGTGGGGGAGATTGTTATACAATAGGATTTCTTCTCAAGTATTCAGTAAACCACTCATTCACCATTTGGAAAAAGGCTTCTTTTGCCTCCTCACCTCGGCCCCCAGATACGGGCCTTCTACTACTAGATACAGCTCGTTAAACGGAAGCTTGAGCAGTGCTCTCGACTTCCTCAGATTCAGCACTAGCTTAGTTGGATTACATTACTATATGAAAAATACATTTAAAAATGGTCAGGAGATATCACACTATCATAAATTATATAATGGCATATATAGCTAAACTCGTACTTGCTACATTATTACTAGAATTGACTAAACCGTAGCTCTGATACCAATAAATGTAACACCCCTAACCCGTATCCGTCGTCGAAATAGGGTTACAGAGCATTACCGAAATTTATAGAACAATTATAGATAATTCATGTCATTTACTATTCATGTTTGAAAATAATCATACTGTCCCTTAAATGGACCCTCGAGGCCCAATTTAAGAATTAGAAACAAATCGAGACAAAATCAGGATTTAAGAGAATTTTTCACAAAATTTCAAAATTTTTCTTATATACAGGGTCACACACCCATGTGGGTAGGCCGTGTGAGCCACACAGCCAAGTGACATACATGCCCATGTCTTAGGCCATGAGGGCATTAAATGTGAGGTAGACGGTCGTGTCCCAGCTTGTGTCCTTACTGGTGTAACTCTCTGTCTTGGGTCACAAGGCCAACCACACGCTCATATGTTAGGCCGTGTGGTCAATTTAATTTTCAAAAATTAGGTGCAGGATTCACACGGCCAAGACACACGCCTGTATTGTAGGCCATGTGTCACACATGGCTGAGTCACACGCTCATGTCTCTGCCCGTGTGCCTAATCTTGAGCAATTTGTTTCTCAAATTTAAGATGCAGGGGACACACAGCCAAACCACATGCCCATATGCCCGACCGTGTGTCATACACAGTCTAGACACACGCCCGTGTATCTACCCGTGTGGAAAAAATAAAGCCATTTCCTAGCTTTATTTCTTACCCAAATTTTCCATTAACCTACAACGACACTTATACATATATAACAACCAATTCAATGCATATTACCTAAGCCAATTGCAAGAATTATGTGTGATATATTATCACATACGTTCATGTATTTCCAAACTTACCTTATTATCAAAACTTTTATATTTACTTTAACTTACTCAACCATATTAAGCTTTTATATATTATTTATGATATAACCTTATGATATATATATACCAAAACATACTATCACTAACCATTTTAATGGCTAGATTACAAACATCCATTTACATGGCAACATTTGCAAAGTTAGCCTATACATGCCATTATACCAAAATAAGTTTACTATTTATATCAAAATGAACTGGTGGATAGTGTGATAATGCTCTGACTGATCTCCAACCTTTGAGAGCTTCCGAGTGCTATAAAATAGAGAAAAGAAAACCTAGTAAGCATTTAATACTTAGTAAGTTCGTATAATAGGAATTAAACATACCAATCATATTTATTTAAATAAGCATAACAATAACGTACTTCCCAAAAAATTGGCAATTTTGCCTAACAACATACACTCAATTAAGCAAGTTAGTCACTCATTTCACGTATATATCAAATAAACATGGGTGAGCTCATCATACTACAAACTTTCAAGTTTTTCAGAAGTATTCGAGACATAATTCTTTTAATCTCATAATTTCTCACGTCAGAAGTTTTATCCATTGAATTATTGAAATATCAATGGATACTCAAATAGTATACACAAGGTATACAAATCATTGATCCATTAATTCATTTTCAAGGGTACCCGTTAGGGCACATAATCAGGGAGCACATTCTCGAGCCACATATTGGGATTCTCAAAAGAGCCATGTAACAGGATGATTATCCGGGCTAAATAGGAAACTCATAAGAGTTTTAATCAAGAGCACATAGAGCTTAACAGGTAACTCCAAAGAGTTATTATCATAGAGACCCAATAGCCATTTAACAGGGAGTTCAAGTGAGCCATGTCAGGAAGCTCATAAGAGCCTATATCAAGACGCTCACGTAGAGCTACGTTTGTGTCCGCAACAAATGCTGGACCACAACTGATGAAATCATGTAACAGGACACTCACATAGAACTGCAGTAGTGTACAACACATGCAGAATCACTACTGATCAGGTTGCTCGCAGGAACTATATAACAGGACGCTCGAGAAGGCTTTTAACAGGTTACTCGTCTGTGCTATAATGTCCACAACATATACAAGACTTTAATCAGTACAGGAAAATATTGTATCCATCACATTTCATTATTCAAACGGAATTTATTATTTATCGAGAAATTTAGGCATGTGATTATTTTCATACATTAATCGTTTATACAATTCTCATAAGTACAACATTCAATTCAAACATATAAATATAAATAATTAAGTTGCACGAACTTACATCGACACTTGTTCATATTTAAAAGTCTACAAATCTGGTACATTTTCTTTTCCTCGATCTAGCTTCGAATTTGAGTTATACGGATCTATATAAATAAATTTAACATTGTAACACACCTCACCCGTATCCGACACTGGGATAGAGCTCGAGGCGTTACCGATAATTCACTTTTACAAACTTGAACAATCGGGTTACTGAATTTCGTTCGTAATTTAAAACTTTTCAAATGTGTGCACTTTGTCTCTTATACAGGCCTCCGAGGCCTAAAAACACTCCTAAGGGTAGTACGGAACAAAACCAAAATTGTTCGATAGACTTGGGGCACTTTAGGAAATTTTCTTTTAGTTGAAGTATAACATGCTTGTGGGGCATAGAACACGCCCGTGTCCTTTTTCCAGTATGCAACACGGCCAAGGCACACACCCGTGGGCTTAGCCCGTGTGCTACACTGATTTCAACATCACCATTCTGTTAAATAAACATGGCCAAGGCACACGCCCGTGTGCTTATACCGTGCTCTATGCTGACTTAAAATTTCAGGTGCAGGGGACACAAGGTCATAGCACACACCCATTGGAGTAGTCCGTGTGTCACACACGGCCTAGACACAGGCCCGTGTGTCTACCCAAGTGGACCTTGTTAGGCTATTTTCCAAGCCTTAAGTCACCCTCTACTAGCCAATTACACTTATAAATTACTATAGTGCATATTTGGACCAAATTATCCATTTGTAAGTGTGAAACTTTGATTAACCTCATTGCATGTAAGCCTCATGTCATTGGTTTCATACATGCTAAGTTAATTCTTATGCTGCCTTTAATGATTTTAATGTCTGCTTGACATATTAAGATTGGCTCGTTATAATAACTCATTGCCAATTATAACTAAGCCATCGTATATGAATATAAACATGCATAGATTTGTAGGGCATAGCCTACTTCAAAATGAGCCAATTCTCATGGTCATATACAAAAAGATAAACATAATTTTACATGCCTTCACTAGGAAAATCGAATGACGTATATAACAAAATACTCAAAAATCCTATACATGCCATTGGACAAAATAGAAATGTCTTTATACTAAAGCTTATCTAGTTGATAGTGTGTTGACTCTCCAATTGTCTTCCAATCCTTATGAGTCCTTGAGCTCTGAAAAGCAGGGAAAAGAGAGGGGTAAGCATTTACATTCTTAGTAAGCCTGTATAACTGGAAAGTAAACTTACCGGTTGTTTATCATACATCTATAACAGATAGTGAAACCAATGAACATGAAAATGGTTTCCCTATCACATGCACTCAATCAATGAGTTAGTCACATAGCAAATTCCATGAACTTTTTTATCTTAGATGAGCTCATTATTTTATATGTCATTTGAACATATACCTTGTGATAGTCCCGTTGAGTTTCTAGGAAATCTCGATGGATTATCCAGTCACCGTCAATTCATACGAATGATTATTTTGAGTATGCACTCCCGCGAACCTCACGTCTTACGGTGGGATTACCAGTCCAAGCTAAATCCCCCACAATATAAACTCATAAGGTGATGTCGGGATTACCAGTCCAGGCTAAATCCCCTACGCGACAAACGCTCTTAATGAGCTCGGCTCTGAATTACCAGTCCAGGCTAAATTCAGACCTTAATTGAATTACCCGTCCGGGTTAAATCCACAATGCACACATATTCTTTGGGAGGCTCGATCATTCAAGGAACACCAGTCCAGGCTAGATCCTTTTTATACTTGAGATCTTCAGATTACCAGTCCAGGCTAAATCCTTTCTGCAACACATGAAGGATCTAAAGTCTCGTGTAAATTATGGTTTATCCATCAAATTCTCTTTCTAACCTCAATCGAGACATTATCCAACAATTCATTATTAAAGATGCAATTCATGCATTTCCATGCCATCAACAATGCAATTATCATACATTCACAAAACACACAAGTATGCATGTTATAGGTTTACTTCAAGTTATCCGAACTTACTTGGTATTCGTTTCGAAGTTATGTTTCGGTTATTTCGAAACCTTACGTTTACCTCGATCGACCTCCGGAATTTGTTCCTCGGGATCTATAACAACAAAATTATATCATTAATTCACTACATTACACTTTTCAAGGTTAATTTCTACCCCCGTTCCAAATGACCGTTTTGCCCCTAACCTTTGACATTTTTACGATTTGGTCCCTAGGCTCGTATAATGAAACACATGCAATTTCTATCTTACCCAAGTCTATCTGAACATTTTTCCCTCATATGGCAGCCCACGTTTTCCCTTATTTTCACATTTCTACCACATATTTAACAACTTTAGCAAAAAGGTCCCTTTAGGGGTTTTTTATGAAAATCACCTAAGAAAAGATGTTTAACACACCTTCAACTTTCATACCCCTCCATAATCCACCAAAATACAAGCAACTCATGCATGGGTAAATTTTTAAACATGAACCTAGCATGAAATATGGGTAGAAATTGAAAGATCAAGCTACCGAGATTTAAAAAATACAAAGAACATTAAAAACGGGGCTTGGGAGCACTTACTAATGAGCTTGGAAAGCTTGAAAACCCTAGCTATTGTGGCTTGAGAATTTCGGCTGGACAAGGAAGAAGAATGGCTGATTTTTGCCTTCTTTTTCCTGTTTATTTCATTAAAATGCCAAATGACCAAAATGCCCTAAAATCCTTTCTTTAAAATTTCATCCATGCAAGCTCATTTTTGTCTAAAAACTTAGAAATTGGGCAAATTTCTCTTTAAGACCTTCTAATTCATAATCTAAAGAAATTTCATACAAATTGCTTCAAGAATCCAAGTTTTGCAATTTATTCAATTTAGTCCCTAATTTCCAATTAGACATTTTACTCAAGGAATTTCTTCATGAAACTTTAACACATGCATAATATCATATTCTAGGTCTCATAATAATCATAAAATAAATATTTTGATGTCGGATTTATGGTCTCGAAACCACTGTTCCGACTAGGCCCTATTTCGAGATGTTACATTTCTCCCCCTTAGGGACTTTCGTCCTCGAAAGTCTTACCAGTAAACAGGTTCGAATATTGGTTTCTCATGGTTTCTTCTGGTTCACATGTAGCTTCTTCCACACCATGTCGGTGCATAGAACCTTTACTAAAGTCACACTTTTATTTCACAACTGTTTAACCTCTCGGGCCAAAATCTTGACTGGTTCCTCTCCGTAAGTCATGTCTGGTCTAATCTCAATCTCCTCTGGTGAAATCACATGGGAGGGGTCTAATCGATATCATCTTAACATGGATACATGGAACACGTCATGAATCTTTTCCAATTCGGGTGGCAATGCGAAGCAATAGGCTAATGGTCCAATCCTTTTAGTGATCTCGTAAGGTCCGATAAATCGCGAACTCAGTTTACCTTTCCGACCAAATCTCAACACCTTTTCCCATAGAGACACCTTCAAGAATACTCTGTCCCCAACTTGGAATTCAATCTCTTTTTTTTTTCAGATCAGCATAAGACTTTTGCCTATCTGATGCCGCTTTTAAACAGTCTTGTATTACTTTAACTTTTTCTTCAGTTTCTCTAATTAGATCCACTCCATGAATCTGATTTTCCTTAAGTTTCGTCCAGTATAATGGAGTTCGGCACTTCCTACCATATAAGGCCTCATAAGGTGCCATTTTCAAACTTGTTTGGAAACTATTGTTGTAGGCAAATTCTACCAATGGAAGGTATTTTTCCCAGCTGCCCTAAAATTTAAGGATGCAACATCGAAACATATCTTCAAGAATTTGAATCGTCCGCTTAGACTGACCATCAGTCTGAGGGTGAATAGTTGTACTAAAACTTAACTTCGTCCCCAAGGCTTCCTGTAGCTTTTTCCAAAATCTTGAAGTGAACCTTGGGTCTTTGTCTCAAATAATCGATAATGGTACTTCGTGCAATCTTACTATCTCAGAAAGGTATAAGTCAGCCAGTCTATCAAGGGAATAATTTGTCCTTACTGGAATAAAATGAGCCGACTTGGTCAACTTATCCACTACGACCCATATGGCATTTTTCTTTTTTGGAGTCAAAGGCAATCCTGTCACGAAGTCCATGGTAACTCTGTCCTACTTCCATTCGGGAACCATCACAGGTTGTAACAAACCTGAAGGCACTTGATGTTCAGCTTTAACTTGCTGACATTCCAGGCATCTTGACACAGACTCAGAAATATCTCTTTTCATACCGTTCCACCAATACATTTTCTTCAAATCATTGTACATCTTGGTACTTCCCGGATGAATAGACATACGGCTACTATGTGCTTCTTGTAATATTTTCCAGATAAGTTTATTGTCTTTAGGTACACATACTCTCTCTCTGAACATTAAACACCCATCAAGACTAATCCAGAAATCTAATTCATTCCCTGACTCACATTGAGCCCTTTTTGCTTGCAAGTCACCATCAATAAACTGAGCATCATGAATTTCCTGCAGAAATGTTGGCTTAGCCTCTAGCTCTGCCAAGACCGAACCATCATCAAGAAATGTCAACAGAGTATCCATGGCTTTCAAAGCAAATAAGGATTTTCTGGTCAGAGCATCAGCGACCACATTCGCCTTTCCCGGATGGTAGTCAATGATCAGATCGTAATACTAATTAATTCTAACCATCTCCTTTGTCTTAAATTTAATTCTTTTTGAGTCATCAAGTACTTCAGACTCTTGCGTCCCGTAAAGATACGACACGTTTCACCATATAAATAATGCCTCCAAATCTTTAAGGCAAAAATAATCACAACAAGCTCTAGGTCATGGGTTGGATAATTCTTCTCATGAGGCTTCAATTGCCGTGAAGCATAGGCTATCACCTTGTCATCTTGCATAAGTACACAACCCAATCCATTTAAGGATGCATCACTGTAGACCACAAATTATTTTCCTGATTCAGGTAACACTAAAATAGGAGCTTCAGTCAGCAATGTCTTTAATTTCTCAAAACTTTGCTGACACTTTTTCGTCCATTCAAACTTAACATCCTTCTGTAGCAACCTTGTCATCGGAGTCGCTATCATAGAAAATCCTTTTACAAACCTTCGATAGTAACTGGCTAAGCCCAAAACGCTTCTAACCTCGGTTACATTTTTAGGCGATTTCCAATCAATAATAGCAGAGATTTTACTTGGGTCAACTCAGATGCCTTCACCCGAAACAATATGACCCAAAAATCCAACTTCTTGGAGCCAAAATTCACTATTGCTAAACTTAGCATACATTTGTTTTTCTCGCAAAGTTTGTAATACAATTCTCAGGTGCTTCGCATGTTCTGTCTCAGTTTTGGAATAAATCAAGATGTCGTCAATGAACACAACAACAAACTTATCCAAATATGGTCGAAAAATCCTATTCATTAGATCCATAAATATGGTCGGTGCATTCGTCAGCCCAAACGGCATAACAAGGAATTCTTAATGACCATACCTCGTCCTGAAAGTTGTCTTTGGCACATCCGATTCCTTGACACGCAACTGATAGTAGCCGGACCTTAATTCTATCTTAGAGAACACAGTGGCTCCTCTCAACTGATCGAATAAATCATCAATCCTTGGTAAAGGATACTTATTTTTTATGGTTACTTTATTCAGTTGTCGATAATCAATACATAATCTCATTGAACCATCTTTCTTCTTTACAAACAACACGGGGGCACCCCAAGGTGAAAAACTTGGCCTTGCGAATCCTTTATCCGTTATCTCTTGTAACTGTGCTTTTAACTCTTTTAGCTCGGTTGGTGCCATTCTATACGGAGCGATAGAAATAGGAGTTGTCTCTGGCATCAATTCAATACCAAACTCAATTTCTCTCTCAGGAGGTAATCCTGGTAATTCCTCTGGGAATACATTTAAATACTCACAAACTATCGGCACAGACTCGATCTTTAACTCTGTTTCCTTAGTGTTCAGTACAAATGCAAGATAAGCTTCATACCCTTTCCTCATGTACCTCTGGGCAACCATTGTCGTGATTACATTCGGTAGCGAACCCAATTCTCTTGATTCGACCCGTAAAGTCTCACCATCCAGACATTTTAACTTAATACACTTACTACCACAATTCACAGTTACATCATGAAGGGCTAACCAATCCATACCAAGTATTACATCAAATTCATCAAATGGTAGCAACATAAGGTTAGCCGTAAAACAATGATCTTGAATCATCAAAGGACAATTCTTACAGACTTTATCAACTAGAATCGATTTGCTTAATGGGTTCGACACTTTAATAACAAATTTCGTAGGTTCAACAGGTATGTTTATACTAGACACCAACCTCATGCAAACGTAAGAATACGTCGACCTTGGGTCAATTAAAGCAATAATACTCGTATTAAAAAGGGAAAAAGTACCCGTGACAACGTCAGCAGCAGAGGCTTCCTCTTGAGTGCGTATTGCATACGTTCTTGCCGGGGCTCTAGCCTCTGGTCTTGTAATATCTTTAGCTGCGACTCGACTGCCACTAGCACTTCCAGGGTATCTTGGAGGTCTAACTCGTGCCATAGGAGTACTCGACTTCAGAGTTACTTCCACTTCTTTTTCAAATCGCTCTGGGCAATCCCTGAGAAAGTTGTCAAGAGAGCCACATCTGAAACATGTACCACTTTTTACTCGGCACTCTCTAAAGTGAAATTTGTTACAGCTCTTACACTTTGGCTTTTGATCATCTACAATCCCCACACTAGTCATCATCGGGGAGGAAGACTTTTGACTTCGTCGTCTAGGACCCTTCGCTCTACCCGAATATCCTACTGATAAAATGGAGCGTTCATACTGGCTCCTAGCTTTCTTCATGGAGAATGAGAGTGTTTTACTGTTGGTCCTCTTGCTCACAACTCGAGCCTCTCTCTTTGCTTACTTTCTTTTGTTATTAAGCTCCTCGGCTTTCTTGGCCCTATCAGCCAATACGGCGAAATCTCGTATTTCAAGAATTCCGATCAACAATTTGATGTCCTCAGTCAGACCCTCCTCGCAGCGTTTACACATTTCTGATTCAGTTTGGACCCATTCAGTTGCGCACTGAATTAGCCATACGAAATCTCTTTCATATTCTGCTACAATCTTATTCCCTTGTTTGAGTTCTAGGAACTCCTTTTGCTTTGAGTCTAAAAACCGTTGGCTAGTAAATTTCTTCCTAAACTCTGTTTGGAAGAAATTCCAAGTAATATTTTCCTTCGGCACTACTGAGGATACGGTCTTGCACCAGTGGTATGCAGTATCCTTTAAGAGGGACATGGCACACTTCAAGCACTTCTAGGGTGTGCATGACAGTTCATCTAACACCCATGTAGTATTTTCGAGCCAGAACTCGGCTCTTTCAGTGTCATCATCGACTTTCGCTCTGAATTCCTCAACCCCATACTTTCTAAGCTTGTCTACAAAGGCCTTACCGATTCTTACCTGTGCAATACCTCGTGGCACATCCTCATCAGGTTGGTTAGGGGGTGGGGGCGGTCATGGTATATTGGGGCGATTCCTTAGATAACCCTAAAACCATTCATCCATTATATCAAAGAAGGCGGCTCGGGCCTCTTCCCGGCCTTCAAACATAAGTCTCCTACTACTACTAGATACAACTCGTTGTACGGAAGATGGAGCATGGCTCTCGGCTCCCTCAGACTCATCTTGTGCTCGATTGGAAGACATTTACTATATTCAAAATAATTTAAATAATTAAGAGATGTCACACTATCAACATTCGAATAATGGCATGTATAGCGAACTTTAACATCCTCTATGGTAGTCCTAGAACGACTAAACTGTAGCTCTAATACCACTAAATGTAACACCCCTCGCTCGTATCCGACGCCGGTATAGGGGTCAAGGCGTTACCGGTAATTCACTTTTACAAACTTGCACAATCGGGTTACTGAATTTCGTTCGTAATTTAAAACTTTTCAAACGTGTTCACTTTGTCTCTTATATAGGCCTCCGAGGGCTAAAAACACTCCTAAGGGCAGTACGGAACAAAACTGAAATTGTCCGATAGACTTAGGGCACTTTAGGAAATTTTCCCTTAGTTGAAATATAACACGCCCATGGGGCATAAAACACGTCCGTGTCCTTTTTCAAGTATGCAACACGGCCAAGGCACACGTCCGTGGGCTTAGCCTGTCTGCTACACTGATTTCAACCTCACCATTCTATTAAATACACACGGCCAAGTCACACGCCCGTATCCTTAGCTCGTGCTCTATGTTGACCTAAAATTTTAGGTGTAGGGGACACACGGTCATAGCACACACCCATGGGAGTAGTCCGCGTGTCACACACAGCCTAGACACACGTCCGTATGTCTACCCATGTGGACCTTGTTAGACTATTCTTCAAGCCTTAAGTCACCCTCTGCTAGCCAATTACACTTATAAATTACTATAGTGCATATTTGGACCAAATTATCCATTTGTATGTATGAAAATTTGATTAACCTCATTGCAAGTGAACCTCATGTCATTGGTTTCATATATGCTAAGTTAATTCTTATCTTGCATTTAATGATTTTAATGTCTGCTTGACATATTAAGATTGGCTCGTTATTATAACTTATTGCCAATTATAACTAAGCCATCGTATATGAATATAAACATGCATAGATTTGTAGGGCATAGCCTACTTCAAAATGAGCCAATTCCCATGGTCATATACAAAAAGGTAAACATAATTTTACATGCCTTCACTAGGCAAATCAAATGACATATATAACAAAATACTCAAAAATCCTATACATGCCATTGGACAAAATAGAAATGTCTTTATACCAAAGCTTGTCTAGTTGATAGTGTGTTGACTCTCCAATTGTCTTCCAATCCTTATGGGTCATTGAGCTCTGGAAAGCAGGGAAAAAGGAGGGGTAAGCATTTACATGCTTAGTAAGCCCGTATAACTGGAAAGTAAACTTACCGGCTGTTTATCATACGTCCATAACAGATAATGAAACCAATGAACATGAAAATGGTTTCCCTATCACATGCACTCAATCAATGAGTTAGTCACATAGAAAATACCATGAACATTTTTTTATCTTTGATGAGCTCATTATTTTATATGTCATTTGAACATATACTTTGTGATAGTCTCGTTAAGTTTCTAGGAAATCTCGATGGATTATTCAGTCACCGTCAATTCATACGAATGATCATTTTGAGTATACACTCCTGCGAACCTCACGTTTACGGTGGGATTACCAGTCCAGGCTAAATCCCTCGCAATATAAACTCATAAGGTGATGTCGGGATTACCAGTCCAGGCTAAATCCCCTACGCGACAAACGCCCTTAATGAGCTCAGATCTGAATTACCAATCCAGGCTAAATTCAAACCCTAATAGGATTACCTGTCCAGGCTAAATCCATAATGCACACATATTCTTCGGGAGGCTCGATCATTCAAGGAACACCAGTCCAGGCTAGATCCTTTTTATACTTGAGATCTTTGGATTACCAGTCCAAGCTAAATCCTTTTCTGCAACATATGCAGGATCTCAAGTCTCGTGTAAATTATGGTTTATCCATCGAATTCCTTTTCTAACCTCAACCGAGACATTATTAAAGATGCAATTCATGCATTTCCATGCCATCAACAATGCAATTATCATACATTCACAAAACACACAAGTATGCATGTTATAGGTTTACTTCGAGTTATCCGAACATACTTGGTATTCGTTTCGAAGTTGTGTTTCGGTTATTCCAAAACCTTGCGTTTACCTCGATCGACCTCTGAAATTTGTTCCTCGAGGTTTATAACAACAAAATTATATCATTAATTCACTACATTACACTTTTCAAGTTTAATTTCTACCCCAGTTCCAAATGACTGTTTTTCCCCTAACCTTTGACATTTTTACGATTTAGTCCCTAGGCTCGTATAATGAAACACATGCAATTTCTATCTTACCCAAGCCTATCCGAACATTTTTCCCTCATATGGCAGCCCACATTTTCCCATATTTTCACATTTCTACCACATATTTAACTTTAGCAAAAAGGTCCCTTTAGGGGTTTTTCATGAAAATCACCTAAGAAAAGATGTTTAACACACCTTCAACTTTCATACCCCTCCATAATCCACCAAAATACAAGCAACTCATGCATGGGAAAAGTTTTAAACATGAACCCTAGCATGAAATATGGGTAGAACTGGAAAGATCAAGCTACCGGGATTTCAAAAATACAAAGAACATTAATAACGGGGCTTGGGAGCACTTACTATTGAGCTTGGAAAGCTTGAAAACCCTAGCTATGGTGGCTTGAGAATTTCGGCTGGACAAGGAAGAAGAATGGTTGATTTTTTCCTTCTTTTTCCCATTTATTTCAATAAAATGCCAAATGACCAAAATGCCCTTAAGTCATTTCTTTAAAATTTCATCCATGCAAGCCCATTTTTGTCTAAAAACTTAGAAATTGGGCAAATTGCTCTTTAAGACCTTCTAATTTATAATCTAAAGAAACTTCATTCAAATTGCTTATAGAATCCAAGTTTTGCAATTTATTCAATTTAGTCCCTAATTTCCAATTGGACACCTTACTCAAGGAATTTCTTCATGAAACTTTAACACATGCATAACCTCATATTCTAGGTCTCATAATAATCATAAAATAAATATTTTGATGTCGGATTTGTGGTCCCAAAACCACTGTTCTGACTAGGCCCTATTTCGAGATGTTACAAACATCAATTTAATCCATTTCATACTCATTTACTTTCAATTCATATCCTAGACAAAATTACCATTTTTCCCCCATACTTTTTTTTTATTGTAATTTCGTCCCTAGGCTAGGAAAATGAAATTCATGCAATTTAATCCTTATTCCAAGCCTAACTGAAATTTTCATATAACATTTACAGCACATATATTTCATAAAATTCATAATTTTTCTATAACTTTTACATCTTTACAATTTAGTCCCTAAATCATAATTTCATCAAAATTCTCTTTGTAAAAGTTATTTATTTATCAACAACCTTTCATTTTCTATCATAAATTTCAAAATTTTAGCATATTCATCCATGGTAAAACTTTGATGCTTTGATAACTTTGCAAATTAATCCCCAAAATAGATAGATTAAACTATTCTGATGACAAAAATATCAAAATTTCTAAAAACGGGACAATAATTCATACCTAATTGAACTTGATTAGTTTTCTTTCGCTCTCTTAGGGTTTCCATGTACATTTTGGAGAAGAAGATGATATAAAATGATGTTATTAGATATTTATTTTATTTATCATCTTTAATTTTTCAACTTTCCAATTTCATCCTTTTCTTTTTCTAATTTTCCACGGATGAATCACCAAAAATATCTACTAACTTTTATTTAATGGTCTAATTACCATATAAGGACCTCTCATTTGGAATTTCATTGCTATTTAATCATTTTAGCTACTAGAACTAAACTTTTGTGGACCATGCAATAATATTAAAATAAATTTTCTTTATAACTCGAATTTGTGGTTCTGAAACCACTATTCTGATTTCACTAAAAAAGGGCTGTTACAAGAATTACGGCCCCTTGCACCACTAACGAAACACTCTTATAAAGTTTACTCAGGTAACACCTCTAACCCGTATCCGACGTCGGAATAGGGTTACAAGGCATTACCGGACAATACATCTCATTCACATATATTTATACAAGGCCATTTGAAGAGCCATGCATATCAATAAACCTAAATAGTACCATTTCAAGACATTTTTAAACTACCAAACACCAACCAATATGTGCACATATCATGTTATCTATACATAACCATCTCAATTACTCAATTCGATAACCAAAACATGTCATTTCAATAAACTAAAATAATCTAGATTCCATAACTTCTAAATGCATTTCATCATCATCTTAACACCTATTATATGCCATAAAACTTACCATTTCCAAATCCCATAACTAATCCATCACAATAGCATTATATACATCATATAGCTTACCAAACACTTAATTCAAGCCAACTTTAATGGTTATACATACCAAATTTACAAGCCAAATCTCATGGCTAACATCATGACTCAAAATATACCAAAATATCACTAGCCTTTACATGCCATATACCATATATACAAGGTTACAAAAATACCAATGAGATAATCGATAGTGTGATGACGTATTTTTGATGATCCTCGAGTCCACACTACCTTCAATAATCTATAAAACACAGACAAATAACACACAGTAAGCTTCATAGCTTAGTAAGTTCTTACCAAAAATACTCAACAGTTCATATTATCTAAATCATCAACTAATAAACATTTAATTGTTCCCATCTCTTCATTCAATTCTAATCCATAACCATTTATCATGTATATACCATTTCATCAAGCATCATACACATAGTATGAACTACCACATAGGTATTGTACATATACCATTTCATCAAGCATCATACACATAGTATGAACTACCACATAGGTATTGTACATACCTGTACTTTCCCGTATTTATTTATTTATTTCATCCTCACCTCTTTGTTCAATACATTAAATAGTTCAGAAATCTATAAATGCTTTAAGAAATCGCACAATTCAGTCAGTAAAGCTTTCACCTGATCAAAATTTTTCTAGCGTTTTTCAGACCATTCAAACTTTACATCTTTCTGAAGTAATCTTCTTTTCAATCACTTCTGTATCATGCACATAAGGAAAATAAGCTTCGCAACCCTTTCTCACATATTTTTGAGCCTCTATCGATGAAATCACTACTGGCAAGCCATTCATATCATCTGACTCAATTCGGATAATCTCATTATTCTGACATCTCAAATCTATCATCTTTCTTTTGTAATTCACAACAGCATCATACAATGTTAGCCAGTCCATACCCAGAATTATATCAAACTCCTCAAATGGCAACAACATCAAATCGGTTGGAAAGAAACTATCTCGAATCATCAATGGACAATTCTTGCACACTTTATCAACCAACACACACTTGCCTAAGAGGTTCGACACTCTAATTACAAATTCAGTAGACTCTACAGGCAAAGTCTTACAAAATACTAAATTCACACATACATATGAATGAGTTGATCCTGGATCTATCAATGCAATAACTTTAGTATCATAGAGAGTAAAAGTACCAGTAATAACATCTAGAGATGACGCTTCTTTACGGGCGCGAATAGCGTAGGCTCAGGCAGGTGCTCTAGCATCAGATCTCGCTGCAGTATCTCGTGTCACACCTCTACCACCACTCACATTACCCGTGTTTCTGGGTGGTCTACCTCTAATTGTAGTGTTACTCGACCTTGTGTTCTGAGCATTATCTTTTTCAACTAACTCTAGGCAATCTTTAATAAAGTGATCTCGTGAACCATAACTGTAACAAGTTCTATTATTACTTTTCCCCAAACAATCTCAAAAATGCCATCTTCCACATTGTTGAAACTTAGGTTTAACATCTTTTACATTGCCAACACTCGACACTGACGTCGCTTGAGTTTTAGAATTGGTATATTGCTTCCCGCAATCTCTATTCTAATATCTCGTTGAAGCTGTTGATCGGTTAAAATAGTCTCTATATTTTTTCGATGAAGAATGATAAGATTTATTCATCAATCTCTTCCTCAAATATATTGCCTCTGAATATGCTTTTCTCTATTCTTTGCTGAGATCTTCGGCTTTTCAAGCCCTCTCAACCAATACTACAAATCCTTTCAATTCAAGTATCCCAACTAACAGCTTTATATCTTCATTCAACCCGTCAACAAATGTTTTACACATAATCTCCTCAATAGACACATATTCTCGGGCATATTTGCTTAATCGTATGAATTCTCTTTCGTACTCAATGACAGTCATTTGGCCCTATTTTAATTCCAGAAACTCTTTATGTTTCTGATTGAGAAATCTTTGACTTATGTACTTTTTTCGGAACTCAGTTTGAAAGAATTCCCAAGTAATTTGTTCTTTAAGAACCACTAATATCAATATTTTCCACCAGTGATATGCATTATCTCTAATCAAAGATACTACACATTTGATACATTTTTCTAGAGTACAGGACAATTTCTCGAATACTCGAATTGTATTCTCGAGCCAAAATTCAGCTATCTCAATATCATCCTCAACTGTAGCCCGAAACTCTTCAGCCTCATGTTTACGTATCTTATCCACTTGAGGCTTACTGAATCTAATCGGATCAATCACTTGTGGCACAACCGGAATTTGTTGAGGAACTAGTGGGGGTGGAGGTTGTTGAATAGCTGGATTCATTCATACAAATTTCGTGAACCACTAATTCATCATTTGGAAAAAGTCTTGCTTAGCCTCTCCTCCCTGACTACTACAAATGGGCCTAGAATCGGCTGACACTGCCCCTTGAGTGGGAGCAGGTGCATTACTTTCTACATCGTCAGCTATAGCTATATAAAAACACATTTTAACAATCAGGAATCATCACACCATCGCAATTCATATATATGGCATGTATAGCTAGACTCTCACTCGCTACGTTAGTCCTAGAATAGACTAAACCGTAGCTCTGATACCAATTAAATGTAACACCTCTAACCCGTATCCAACACCAAAATAAGGTTACAAGGCATTATCAGACAATACATCTCATTCACATATATTTATATAATCATAAACAACATTCGTTCATAATGTCCCTTACGAGGCCCTACAAGACATTAAAACATGCTTAAGAGTGGTTCAGGACTAAACCGATCACATATAAAAATTTCCAAACACTTAGAAAAATTTTATTAAATCATAGGTCACACGCTCGTGTGAACAGGCACACGGCCACCTGACACGCCAGTGGCGCAGGCTGTGTAAAAATAGGGCATACATACTGACTTGTACCACACCTTTGGAGACATGTCTGTGTGCCTCGGTCGTGGTCAAAACTGACTTAGGTCACTCAGCTAACCACATGCCCGTGTGTCTAGCCCATGTACCCTTCGAAATGGCTACACACGCTCATGTACCAACGCTGTGTGCCTTACACGGCCACTAGACACGCCCGTGTGTCAAAGCCATGCTCGAGACTGACTTTAAATTGTAAGACTACCCCAGGGGCCACATGGCCGTGTAACACGACCGTGTGTCACACACGACAGAGACACACACCCGTGTCTTTGCTCGTGTCGACAAAAATAGGCCATTTAAAAAGCCAATTTTGCCACCCTTTTTGCATGCATATCAATAAACCTAAATAGTACCATTTCAAGACATTTTTAAACAACAAAACACCAACTAATATATGCACATATCATGTCATCTATACATAACCATCTCAATTACTCAATTCCATAACCAAAACATGTCATTTCAATATACTAAAATCATCTAGATTCCATAACTTTTAAATGCATTTCATCATCATCTTTACACCTATTATATGCCATAAAACTTACCGTTTCCAAATCCCATAACCAATCTATCACATAAGCATTATATACATCATATAACTTACCAAACACTTAATTCAAGCCAACTTTAATGGCTATACATACCAAATTTACAAGCCAAATCTCATGGCTAACATCATGACTCAAAATATACCAAAATATCACTAGCCTTTACATGCCATGTACCATATATACAAGGTTACCAAAAATACCAACGTGATAATCGATAGTGTGATGACGTATTCCTGACGATCCCCGAGTCTGCATTACCTTCAATAATCTATAAAACACAGACAAATAACACACAGTAAGCTTCATAGATTAGTAAGTTTGTACCAAAAATACTCAACAGTTCATATTATCTAAATCATCAACTAATAAATACTTAATAGTTCTCATCTCTTCATTCAATTCTAATCCATGACCATTTATCATGTATATACCATTTCATCAAGCTTCATACACATAGTATCAACTACCACATAGGTATTGTACATACCTGTACTTTCCCATATTTATTTATTTCATCCTCACCTCTTTGTTCAATACATTAAATCGTTCGAAAATCTTTCAATACTTTAGAAACTCGCACACTTAGTGCATAAATGTTTAGCTGAAGTTATAGCGATATTGCACACTTAGTGCCATCACATTAAACCGAAGCTATCTCGGTATCGCACACTTAGTGCCACATAAACCAAAGCTATTTCAATTTCTGCACTAAGTGCTGTATATAGCCGAAGCTATCTCGAAACGCAAACTAAGTGCCAAACATCGTAGACTTGTCGTCGTACATAGTCAGAGTCACAAATATACAGTTTATGCATTATTAAAGAATTAAAAACATAATTGTAAGTTCATTTATCATGTATGAACTTACCTAGTACTCGGAATGGATAAATCAGATCGATTACTCGATAACCTTTAATTTCCCTCGATCTAAACCTGAGTTCTTTCTTTCTTGATCTATATATATTCAAAATTAACCCATTTATTCACCAATTCATTCAATTGAATCCATAAACATATATTTGGGCATTTTTGCACTTTAGCCCCTAAAGTTACACATTTTGACATTTTAGTCCTTATTACACAAAACACCAAATATACAAAATTCATCAAAACCATGCCTTAGTCAAATCTTCCTAAGGTTCCTAGCAGCCTATGTATTTCATTTATTTCACAATTTTACCTCTCAATTTCTCACTTTAACAAATTAGTCCACCATTAGCAAATTCATCAAAAATCCCAATACAAAATATATTTATCTATCATCAAGCTTTCATATTTCACCATTTAACATCACAAAGCTTACAAATTAACAATGGCATCACTCAAATTCATCATGAAATTCTGAAATTTAAGCATGGGCTTGATAAAACACAAAGCAACAATCACAAAAAACGTAGAAATTATCAAAAACGGATAAAAAATCACATACCTAATTGATCTTCAAAGTGCCAAATGTTTTTATGCTTCAAACCCTAATTTTATTCTTCAATTTCAGTGGCCATTACGATGAATGAATCAAATTTTGTCTTTTGTTTTCTTAAATTATTAACTAATTTACACATTTACTAAACTAAGCTTGTTTCATAACATTAAAATTCTACTAACATTAGGCATTTGTGTCCATCCATTATTCCAATGGTCAAATATCATTATAAAGACCTCACATTAAATAAACCATACCAATTAGACACTTTTATCAATAGAATGAAACTTTTACATTTTCTGCGATTATGTCCTTTTTCTAAATTAGACACACAAATGATCAAATTTTTATACAAAAATTTCACACATATTAATTCACATATTATATGCACAAAAAATAATATTAAAATATTTTTTTGACTCAGATTTGTGATTCTGAAACCGCTGTTTCGACTTGGGTCTAAACCAGGCTATTACAACTAACCCGAATAGACTGCACCAACGGACTTAGTACAGTAACCTCACTAAAAGTTTTCTCAACAAAAACTGCCAGATTTTAAGAAATAGTACTAGCCACATAATAGTGTATAGAACTTATGTCTATTAGAAAAGTATAAGGTATATCAAATATAAAGAACGTACCCATGATAACATCAGGAGCATCATTATCCTCTCATCGATGAGCGGCACAAACTAACACAGGTTGTCTGGCCTCAATCTGACTAACAACTCTGCCCGGTGCTCTCTGTCCATGATCCAAATCATTGCCACCCCTAGCCGGTCCACAGCCCCTAAATGGCCACTGAACTGCCTTTTGAGGCTGTACCGAACCCAGTCTTGCATCTGGTTTGCCTGTTGTGGACACTCTCTAATACGGTGCTCTAAAGACCCACACCTCAAACAAGCCTCTAACCTCCTCCAACACTCGCCTGGATGGTGCCTACTATAATCTCCACAAGGCTGAATCCCAGTAGGAGTAGCTGGAACCCCCGCTCTAACCGGCCCACTAGGTCTAACCTTTTTCTTAGGCCTCTAAACAGAATTAGAGGGCTCTAACTCCCTCTTATTCTTACCCCTCTCACGGTCTCTATTCTGGCACTCCACGCATTTAACCTCTTTGCTGATCTTCACCTTATCAACTAGAACCATGAACTCTCGCTTCCTCTGTGAAGCAATTAGTACTCTCAAACTATCCCTCAAGCGATCCTCAAAGCGGACGCACTTCTCATTCTCAAACGCCACCATGCCTCGAGCGTAACGGCTCAACCTCAGAAACTCAGCCTCATACTCAACCACAGATCTATCATCTTCCGTGAGATTCAAGAACTCATGCCTATGAGCATCTACATAGCTCACGCCCACATACTTTCACTGAAAGGCAGTCTTGAAGAAATCCCAATTCAGACGATCAGACTGAGTACCTATAACATCCCGATTTTGAGCCTAGTGGGAACAGTGGTTTTGGGACCACAAATCCGAGGCAAAAAAATTTATTTTTCTAATAATTCTATGGTCTACAGTTTTAAGGAATGATTCTATGAAATTTTTGTTCAAAAATTTTGACGTTTGAGCACTCAATTTAGCAAAAATGACTAAATTTTAAAAAGTACAAAACTTAAGTTCTACATGCTAAACGTGTCTAATTGCTATAAAATTTTAAATTAGAGGTCCTTAGATGGTAATTAGACCATTTGTTAAGTTAGTGGACAAAAATAGACATTAAGTAAGGGAATTTTAATATTTTAAGAAAAGGGCATTTTGGTTATTTGGTAATTAAATGAATTAAAAAGCCAAAAAATCAAGCCAAAATTTTGTCCATCTTCTCCCCCTTGTGCTGAAATCTAGAAGGAAGACATAGCTAGGGTTTTTCCAACTTTTAAGCTCGATTGTAAGCCCGTTCTTATTTCATTTTTTTAATGCTCTTTACATTTTTGAAGTCATTATCACTCGATCTACCTATTTCTACCACTAATTTGAGAAATGATTGAGGTCTAGTATTTGAACCATGTTAGACATGTGTGTATTTTGACATTTAATGGTAGATTATGCAAGTTTGATGTTTGAAAAATGACTTTTGCTAAGTGATTTTCGACGAAAAAGCCTAAAATGACCTATTTGTAAAAAGTTATAAAATGAGTAGTAAAAATGTAAAAGAATGGAAAATGTGGGTTGTTAAAAGCATGAAAAAGGTTTGACTAGGCTTGGGAATTGAACAAATTGAATCCATTTCATTTTACGAGCCTAGGGACCAAAGTGTAAAAATGTCAAAGTTTAGGGGCAAAAACCTAATTTTTGCCCTAGTGTAATTTTTGGGCTGAATTGAACAATGTAAATGTTAATGAGTTAAATTTGTTATTATAGATCAAGAGAAACGTGGTTCAGACCTAGATCGGGAGAAAAACAAAGTGTTTGACGATTATGTCCCATTTCTACTATTTTTGTACCGAGATAAGTTCGTATGTAAATAATGCATTGTTTTAATTATGTTTTAAATGCTTTATTATTGTATGACTTGTGATTGACTCTTGGACGTAGTCAAAAAATTTTCGACAAGTGTGAAATCCCGGTTGAACCTTAGGAATAGATAAGATACAAATGTCATGACATTAGGGTTATTGAGATTACGTGTAAGACCATATCTTGGATATGGCATCGATATGAGACTTTGTGTAAGACTTGTTGGGCTATTGGCATCAATACAAGGTCACATGTAAGACCATATCCGGGATATGGCATTGGTACAATATTGTGTGTATGAGATTCCCGAGTATCCTTTAGTATTCCAAGTGGTTTAATGGGTAATTTAACGAGTATGTCAAAGATGAATTGTGTGTAAATGCAATTTGAGATGACTCAGGTATGTACGTAAAACTCATATGTAATGAGCTCGTGATGTGATGAACCCTCGGTAAGGTTATGATTGAGTAAGTTATGATTTTAAGATCTTAATAATATTTATGCCAATTATCATCATCTTAATTGTATATTCAATGTTTGGATTTGATGCTTATTATTTGCATAGGAACTTACTGAGCTATGTAGCTTAGTCCCTTTCCTTTTCTTATCTTATAGTGTTACCAAGCTAGCTCGGGGATCGGAGACTGTCGGAGATCGACTCACACTATCAACAATTATTTTGGTACCAATGTTTTCAACATTTTGAGCTATGGCATGTATATGGGACTTGGTTATTTTGTTATGTGTCATAATTGAATTGGCCAAATGTGTTGGCTCATATTAGTTGCTAGTTTATTTTGTATAAGGCTATTTGAAATTGGCTACAATTGGTATAAGTGATTTATTTGATGATGCCTTTCATGGATGTGGAACTTTACATGATTTGAGTTGATAAGTATGTGATGTTTGTGTATGACAAATGATAGCATGTGATTATCGTGTTGATGCCTTGGTTGTAGCTAAATTGGTGGTATGTATATACTTGAGTTGGTGTTATGTTATGTTGTATAGGTTTGTGCATAAAAGGGTGGCAAAATGGCTTGGCAAATAGCCTTATTTTGTCCATACGAGTAGGTACACGGGCGTGTGTCTAGGCTATGTGACACACGGCTTGCTCCACGGGCATGTGTTTAGGCTGTGTGTCCCCTACACCCTAATTTTTAGAAAATAGAATGCTCAAAATTGAGAACACGGGTATAGACACGGGCGTGTGTCTCAACCGTGTGGGTGACACGACCTCAAGCACAGGCGTGTGAAGTCTACACCTATTTTATGAAAAATCAAAATAATTAAATCAACCACATGGCCTAGCCCACGGGCTTTTGACGTGGCCATGTGTCTTCAATTTGTTCTTGGGTGACAAACAGAGAGTTACACAGGTTAGGGACATGGGCATGTGTGACCACACGGGAGTGTCCCAAGCCACACGGACGTGTGACCCCTGTTTGGTGTAAAATTTTTCTAAGTGTTGTAAAATTTTCTAAAGTATCCGGTTTAGTCCCAAATTGCCTCCAATGTATGTTTTGGGCCTCGTAGGCTCGTAATAGGGACATTGTGATTGAATCAGAATGGTTTTAAAATTTGACGAAAATTTATGGCTCGAGAATGTGTAGTTGTTTGTGTTTAAATCTGGTAATGCCTCGTACCTTGTTTCGGTGTTAAATATGAGTAACGGGTGTTACAGTACCCTTCTTAACTGATAACCACCACTGATATACCTCGTCACGAAGCAAAGAGATTGCACCCTTAAGTTTCTACTCAGGTGTACAGTCTATATCATTCATGATCCTCTCGGTGGCCTCCAACCAATACTTGGCCACAGTAGGGGTGACTCCCTTGACACCCCTAAATAGTTCAGCATCATTGGACCGGAGTCGTTCAGTTATCGACCCACGGCCTCCAGATCCAGAATGGGGTCCAATGTCACTCATGTCTAAATTTGGCATACTGCCCAGAGAGGAAGACTCAGCTCGGCCCTCCTACGGCCTCTACCGCTGCCACGAATACCACGTCCGCAAGTTCCACGAGCGCTCATCGTAAATTTTGAATTTTTATCTACATTATAAAGTTTTATGCATCAGTCCCAATATTTATTAGCAGATATTTTATGTATAAATTATTAAAAGTTCAGAGATGTTTGAGAGATTTTAGTCTCTAACTATCTCAGTATAATTCTTAGAAAGTACTAACGATAGTGTTTTCAAAAAGTGCTATCTAAGTTCAAAAATACTTACAGGATCGGCGCCGGAGACTCGGTGTACCACATACTTTCTCATATTATTCAAACTATTTAAAAATCAATTCTTTTTGAAACAAAATTTTGGAACCCAAAATTCACAGCCCGAGTTTTACAACATGGCTCTAATACCACTAATGTAACACACCAAACCCAAATCCGGAGATGTCATAAAGAATGAGCTCCGAAAACAGATACGTTAAATCATTTCGGTTTAGAAAAATCATATTCGGTTATATCCATTGTCGAAAACGTTAATTAATTACTTTAAATTTTGCAGCAGATGTTATAGTAAATGTTATTTTCTTAAAATCTCATTCGTAAGTTTAACCTTTGTTTTAGTAAAAACCATGTTTTTATCTAGTCGTCCCAATAAATTATTAAACGAAAAATCCAATTCCCAAAATTTAAGTTAAAAGTACGGAGTGTCCAATTAATACAAAGCTCCTAGAAATAATCCTTGAATAATAAAACCTTTAATTAAAATCAGTTCGTAGACTAATGGTCACTGCAAGACTCCGCTGCACTGATTCGCCTTCTATGGATTACCTGTACAAAACAGACAAGCAGAAGTGAGTTGACGAAAACTCAGTGTGTAACCCAACAGAAATTGACATGCAAAACATACTGTAATCTTATATACAATCAAATGCAGATTCAGACTTATGTCCATTTTAGATACAGATAACAGAAACAGATATGCAAATATACAGAACAAATACAGTGAGTCCTACCCCCATCCTCTACACACCATCTCTGTCCATCCCATCACACCATGTGGGGTTAAAAACACTCACCCATCCTTAGACACCACATAGTGTCGATGTGACACATATCAGATATTGTGCAGCCTAGCTACCAGATGACAGGCGATGATCGTCATACAGAACACTTCTTCCTAATATGCAAATCCCACCCCAAAACAGATACAAAAATGACAGATTTGACATGCTCAACATACTTATATACAGATAACAGGAATACAAATTGTATCCTACTCAGATCAGTCTATCAGAATATCATAACATATGAAATAGGGTTCGGTTAGTCCCTATCGGCCCAATGGTAGGCCCACAGTCGATTGGAACGACTCGTACGACCCTAGGGAAAATTTCAAAATTTTGGGTCCACATGCCTCTGTGGGCCTACACGCCTAAATTGGCCCAGCCCGTATGGCGCACATGGCCACATCCATATCATTACACAGCCGTGTCTTACACACGACCATCCCTTCGTCGACCACACAGCCAGCTATATGCCCGTGTAGCGTCGACAGTAAGCAATTTTGGTGTTCACTAAAACATCATTTTTCATGATTTGGGAAAACTCCTATTACGATTTTGATGCAAAATCACTCCCGAGTCACACAACACCTAAAAATTGACCAATAACCACTGAATTAGTCACTTAAATTGACACTAAACCAAACTACATCCAAAACAACAACCTTTTAATCCACCAAAGTTCTCACCTTCAAACTAGTAATAGAGATTTCACACAATTAAAGGCTGATTGGAAACCCTAAGCCCCTTGATCTTCTCCTAAACACCAAACGAACCCCATTAACCAAAGATTCACTAACCGAAACAGTAATCGTACCTACCAAACTTACCAAAAATGTACACTGAGCACCGAAAAATGAGATATAAAAATTCAATAACAAATAGAAAAATAACACAAATACACCAACAAGAAAAGGGAGGAGAAAAAGGCAGAAAGCAAAAAGAAAAGACATTGACATCAAATTCTTTTTGGGGATTTTGGAAGAGAGAGGAGTTTAAAAAGAAAAAGAAAATAAAATAAAAGATATCATGAATCCCTTAAATTCCTCCCCACTATCTCACTAACAACAACTTCCTCATAATCCCAACTCCACCGAAATTCCATCAGTCGACAAAGTAAAAATTAACATTCATGCTAACGCAGGGATTCGAACACAAGACCTCCAACACACCAACTTCCTTACCACTTGAACCAGCAAGCTCATTCTAATATTGATTTATAGTAAGCCCACTCTACAAGGGTAAGGCTTGGATCAAAAATAAAAAAATTATCAAAGATGGCACTTAAACCCAAGACCTAAAACACAGACCCAGAACACTAATCCACTGAAGCAGATACACAATTATGTCAAATATTTACAGAAATAGAAATAAATTATTTAGGGCGTTACAATCTTTTTCCTGAAGTAACATAACTTATTAAGGTTCATTCGTTATCACCATTTTCAATATCTAAACCTCTTTTGGGGGTTTTTTATTAGTTATATCTTTGGCCTCTTCTTGGGCACTTGCCTCCACAATATTACCATTTTGAAAAATTGCTCATTTTCTTTTATAAGGATTTTTATCTATAGAACCGAATGGCCTTCCATGCTTTAGGCGTGTATTACTTTCTTTTGCACTAAAAATTTGCCCTATTGGGATATCGATTCATAATGGAGCATTTTCAGCTGGTATGTGAGATTTCTTAGTTCTCTTTAGGTTAGTAAATGAATTTGACAGTTTATTAGCGATGTTTTGCAAATTTATGATCCTTTGAACTTCTTGTTCACATTAACTTGTGCGAAGATCTAATTGAGATAATGATGATCCATTCCATGTAATTTCTTTTACCATTTGTATTTTCTCTCCCCCTAATGTTGGGAATCTTGTTTCATCAAAATTACAGTCAATAAATCGTGCAGTAAATAAATCTCTAGCTAATTGTTCAAGATATTTAATTATAGAAGGAGATTCATAACCAACATATATTCCCAACCTCCTTTGAAGACCCAGCTTTGTATGTTGTGGTGGAGCAATTGGAGCATATAATGCACATCCAAAAATTCTAAGATGGGAAATATTTGGCTTCTGACGAAAAGCCAATTGTATTGGAGAGTACTTATTATAACTTGTTGGCCTTAAGCGCATAAGTGTTGCATTCAAAATAGCATATCCCCAAGCTGTAACAGGGAGTTTTGTTCTCATAAGTAATGGTTGAGCTATTAGTTAGAGGCGTTTGATAAACGATCAGCTAAACCATTTTGTGTGTGAACATGAGCTACAGGATGTTCAACTTTTATCCCAATTGACATACAATAATCATTAAAAGCTTAGGATGTAAACTCACTAGCATTATCAAGACAAATAGTTTTGATTGCATAATCTTGAAATTCTGCTTTTAATCAAATTATTTAAGAAAATAGTCTCGCAAACGCCAGGTTGCGAGTCGATAATAAACACACAAGTGACCACCTACTAGATACATCTATTAATACCATAAATACCTGAATGGTCCACATACTGGATGAATTGGCTCACATATATCACCTTGAATAAGTTCCAGAAATACGAGAGATTCAATCCCAACTTTAGCTGATGATGGTCTAATAATTAATTTTCCTTGAGAACAAGCAACACAAGATAAATCCTTGAATTCAAGAATTTTTTGGTTCTTTAATGGGTGTACAATTAAATTCTCGATGATTCTTCGCATCATAATAGATTCGGGATGGCCTAATCGATCATGCCAAATAATAAATGTATGTGGTCCTACAAACTTCTTGTTTGTAGCAACATGTGACTCAATTGCACTAATATGTGTACGATATAAACCTGATGAAAAAGTAGGTAGTCTTTCCAAAACATATTTCTTTCTACATTCAACATTTGTAATATATAGATATTCAATATTTTTCTCAGTCATAGTCTCAATATGATATCCATTAAAACAAATATCTTTAAAACTCAATAAAATTCTTTGAGACTTAGTGGAATAAAAAGTATCATCAATGATAAATTTTGTACCTTTAGATAATAATAAAATAGCTCTTCTAGAGCCCTCAATAAGTTTTGAACTACCTGATATTGTATTAACATGGGCATTACTCATTGTCAAATGAGAAAATTATTTTTTATCTTTGAGTATCGTATGTGTTGTAGCACTATCTGCAAGACACGTGTCTCCATTGATTTTGGGCCCATCGAAATTTTCCTAAATATTCATATTATTCATAAAAACAAAAAATATATAATATGAGAAATATTGCAAATATTTATTAAATATATAAATTATTCTTTATGAAAAAACATAAAACATAATTAAAACAACATAAAAATGCCAAAATAACATCAATTTTTCTAATGATTCTCAAAGAAATCTGCCACATCTAGGTGAGTTATGTTATTAAGGTCATTAAATTTATCACCCTCTTAGGCATGGTCAATTTTAGTATTGTAGTGAATATCTTCATCTTTTGCCTTAATTTCATCATTTTGGGATATAAAATTTGTCTCCATATGATTTCCTTTCTTTTTAATAGATGCTTGATAAAGTTTCACTAAATGCTAAGAAGTACGACAAGTACGTGACCAATGCTTATATTATCAACAATCTTTGAAGGATTATTTTGACCACTTCTTTACTGTCTTTCATTATTATTATTTTTCTGGTGGTTAGAAGTATCATTGTTATGACCACCATGATAACGGTTACTAGTACGTCCTCGACCACGTCCCCCACTGTAAGTTATTATGCACTAAATGGTTAATTTTGCATGAAATGTTTGAATGTGGCTATGAGAAATTTATGATGAGACTTAACGTGATAAACTCACGGCTTAACTTTGCGAATAAATTGGATATTCATGCCATGACATTTGGGTGACATGTGTGCTAGTGTAAGACATGTCTGAGACATGCATCGACCACATTATGAGAGTTGCTGTAAGACCATGTCTGGGACATGGCTTCGGCATTGAGATGAGATCTAGTGTAAGACCATGTCTGGGACATGGCATCAGCCTTGAGATATGAAAGCTAGTGTAAGACCATGTTTGGGACATGGCATCGGCACCGACAGATGAGAGCCAATTTAAGACCATGTCTGGGACATGGCATCGACTTCGATATATAAGAGCCAGTGTAAGACCATGTCTGGAACATGGCATCGAACTTGATCTGTGAGCCAGTGTAAGACCATGTCCGAGACATGGCATCAGCATCTTACCCTATGTTTGAGGCCTATTGAATATCCTCTAGTATTCCAAGTGGTTCAATGGGTAGTTAAAATCTTGTGACGAAAGCAAGAAGGTAAGTATATGAGCATGTTGAAAAGGTACAGGTATGCACTCGAAGCTCAAATACTATTACGGTCATGAAATGATGCATCTTTGGTAAGGATACAAATAAGTAAGCTATGCCTATGAGAATGAAATATTGATGACCTTATGATTATAGTTCTATGCTTATGATGTACCAATATGTATTTTTACCATGATGTTTAAAATGGTTTGTAAAGGTGTTATAAGCTTAGTTACCATTATTTTACACTAAACAGATTTGGGACAACTGTAGTAGTCCAACTTGGAAAATACATCAAAAATAGTGGAAGAGGGTTAAAGATTTAATGAAATATGGAATTAAAGCTAATCGAGTCTAGTTTCTTATAAAGGACACGGTGTAGCAAAGGAATTTCATATTATGAGATATTTGAATTTGTGTGAAACAAAGTTAGAACGATTTTGAAATCCCCTATTCTAATTTGAGAAAATCATTTACAATTGTAAAAAAATAGTTATGGTGTAAAGCCCCAAAAATTGGGCTTAGAAATTGGGTTTGGAGTCCGAGTTCGAGTAGAAGATGGCCCGAGATAGAATTATTGATGTTTTAACTTTTTAAGGGAAATTATTATCAATATTGTTATTAATTATTTAGTGTAGGATCTAAGTGACTTACGATGGATTTATAGTGTGGGAAAGGCTTGGGTTCGATTCAAGACTAGCAAAAAAAAATTAAATTTTATGCTACCTTAGGGAATTTGAGGAGTAGGCCGTATTAATAATTTGGGCTGAGTTTTAGCACAAACAAGCACATGGCCCAGTGGCTAAGCATGATAGGAGGGCGTGGAAGGTGCCTGGGTTCGAGGCACGGTGCACGCAACGTTTGGGTTTTTTTTAGTAATCAGGTGGCATAAAGATAGGCCTTAAAGGAAGTTGCGAATGAAGTTTGACACAAAGAGCGCCCTTGGCGCAGTGGCAGCAGCGCTCTAAGTAGACCCAGTGGTCGCGAGTTCGAATGCAGGGGATAGCGAAACTTGTTTTATTTTTTTAAGTAGCCCGTGACTGAACCGAATAAGGCTTATAAGTAAATACAGTCGTATTATAACAAAAGAGAGGTTGTGTCGCAGCGGCAAGTGGTGTAGCTAGGTGTTCTGGAGGTCACAGGTTCGAGTGGCGTGGAAGGCAAAATTCTATTTTATTTTTAAGCGGACCGGAGCTTCAGCAGATAAGGCTTATAATTAATTGTGACCCTGTATTAGTAAAGAGAGAAGCATGGTGCAGTGGCCAGCAGCACGGGAGAAGGCGTAAGGGCGGACGGAGGTCTGGGGTTCGAGCCTCACGTCGCGTACGGAAGGTTGGGTTTTTGCTACACGTGTGGGGAAGTAGTTGGGGTCTGATCAGGACTCTCTTGGCAGCGTACTGAAGCGGTGCAAGGAGTGGATAAGGATGCTACTAATCGATGGAAGGAGTTTGAGTGAAATTCAAACTTTGCTATGGTCTAAATTCAAGGGATTTGAGTTAGAGGGAGTGGTATACCGAAAGTAGGACTTTGGAGTTGCATATTCGGCTAGGAGAGTTTGGTGCAGTAAATTAGCATTTTTAGCTTGTAGGGGGTGTACCGATTGTTGAGTTGCCGAATAGGTGTAGGTTCTTTAGGGGCTGAATTCTGTTGGTTGCTTTCATTCTTTTATTTTGTCGTTTTACCTAAAGTCGAATTCTTTCTTCTTCTTTTCTCTCTTTCTTTTTCTCATTTTTTCCTTCCTTGATTTCCTTCAAAGCCGAATCTCTACTGTTATCTCCTCTCTTCTATTTTCTTTTCTCTTCCTCTCCTCTTCATCCATATCTCTCACATCTTGTTAGCCGAATTTCTTTGTGGCCGAATCCTCTATTCTTTCCTTAGAAGCCGAAACCTTCATAAGTCATAGTGATTCGGGAATTAATATCTAGTTCTATTCTTTAAACAATAAGAAAGACTTTAGATAAAACATGACTTTCTTAGTAACGCTACAATGCGACACGCCAGATTCGGTCATAACGTCTGGGCCAGGTTTGGGGTGTTACATTTAATGGTATCAGAGTCCGGTTGCAACAACTCGGCGTGGAATGGGAAAAAAAATAGAGAGATTTTCAAAAATTGCTTTAGGAATTCATTTTTTTTTTAGATTTTCTTCCTATAGTAAATGATTTCAAAGACTGCACATCTGGTTTTGTAACACCCCCACGCCCGAGACCGTCGCCGGAGTCGAGTATGAGGTGTTACTAAATTTAATTTAACATTTTTAGAACTTTGGATTATTTGATTCTACATTCACAGCTTTCTAGCTACTTGCATCACAGTCACAACAAAAATTATATCTCGAGTTAAAAAACTCGAAATCAAGATCCGTAAATTTTCCCTGAGTCTAAACTCATATATCTATCTACTAATTTTTTTCTAGAATTTTTGGTTGGGCTAATTAGTACAGTTTATTAGTTAAAGTTACCCCTGTTACAGGACTTGACTGGACTGACCTCTGCTTACTACGAAGCACATTTCTCTCTGTACAAAATTCATATGACTATGATATTTATTTCTCCTGAAACTAGACTCAATAAGGATTCTTATAATATAAAATACATCACCTAATTATATCTTTACAATTTATAGTGAATTTATAAATTTGGAACAGGGGATCCAGAAATCACTCTGGCCTTGTTTCACTAAAATTCAAATATCTTATAACATATACTTTCTTTACCTGTTTAGTTTGTTTTATGTGAAACTAGACATAATAAGCTTAAATTTAATATTTAATCCATCACCTAATTCAATTTCTATGATTTTTAGTAAATTTTCAAACCCACGTCAGTGTTGCTGCAATGTTCTGTTTATGACAAATTTCATCCCTTTTATGAGTTTTCATGAACTAGGTATCCTAATAACTTTCCATAACATCAAACATAATCTAAACTAACCATTTCCATAACTTATCATTATCAAGCATTTCCTTAACCATTCCATCACCATATCATAAGATCATTTACACAAAATAGGTATATTGCTATACATGCCATACTTAAATTTTACAAGCCATTTACCAAAAAGTCTTCCAGATAGTGTGACCGAGCCTTCGACCTATCCCGACTCCTGAGCTGGCTTGTCGAAAACTACAATGAGTAAGAAGAAGGGAGTAAGCATAAATGCTTAGTAAGTTCATATGCAAATAATAAGTAACATAACAAACAATCATACCAATCAACATTAGCATGGTATCACCAAAACATATATCACATTTCTAATCATTTTTTTATCATCTTATTACCTTATCATTGTTGTATCAATACTCAACCTGAGGGTTAAATACATACCTGTCCAAAGTATCCATTTCACATCACTTACCAATACGTCTCTTTTCATATCGAGTATTCCTCCATTTGAGTAAAACTTTACCCGTTGAACACATCGGAATATAATTCGGATACATGGATAACTTGCACATAAGTGCCACATATGCAATCAAGCAATCATGTAACCCGCCCATAAGCGAACTCGGACTCAACTCAACGAGCTCGGGCGTTCGCATCCATAAGTGAACTCGGACTCAACTCAACAAGCTCGGATGCATAGTTACATCTCACGAACTCGGACTCAACTCAACGAGTTCGGATGCTCAACCATCCTAGTGACATGTCACTTGTATCCTAATCTATTCCTAAGGTTCAAACGGGATTTTCCTCGAACACATATCCTTGCCGTCTTCCGTAGGATGCCGAATGCAATACTCGGTAACAATTTATATTTAACAAGTAGCTCATATAATTTGCAATTTGTTCGAAAATAACCACAAAGCATATATTTCATGATAAAAATCAGCATATCACATAATTAACATCAATAACTTAAAAATAACAATTATGCTACATTATTTACACATGAACTTACCTTGGTACCAAAATACAAAGATTTTGCAATTTAGTCCACAATCTTTTCTTTTCCTCGATTGGGGTTGATTCCACGTCTTTCTTGATTATGAAGCTTGAGAGTTGAAGAAACCCTAGCTATGGAGAGATGGAGCATTCGGCAGCAACTATGAAGATGGTAACTAATTTTGTGTTATTTTTCCCTTTTAATTTCATTTAATACCCAAATGACCAAAATGGCCCTCCTTACTAAACTTTCAAAATTTCCTTTCATGTCCTAATTTTGCCCATAAACTTAAAATTGGCAAAATTGCTATTTAAGACCTCCTAATTAATATTTCAAAGCAATTTCATACTAAAAACTTCTAGAATGCAAGTTTTGCAACTTATTCGATTTAGTCCCTAATTTCAAATTAAGCATTTTATGCATAGAATTTCTTCACAAAATTTTCACACAATTATGCAATCATATCATAAACCTCAAAATAATTATAAAATAATTATTTATATCTCGGATTTGTGGTCACGAAACCACTATTCCGATTAGGCCCTAATTCGGGATATTACAACTCTCCCCCCTTTAAGGATTTTCGTCCTCGAAAATCTTACCGGTAAATAGATGTGGATATTGATTTCTCATATTTTCTTCGGATTCCCATATAGCTTCTTCTACTCCATGCTTTTGCCACAACACCTTCACAAGTGCAATATTTTTATTCCTTAGTTGTTTGACCTCTCGAGCTAAAATCTTAATCTGTTCTTCTTCATAGGTCATATCTGGTTGTAGTTCAATTTCTGTCGGTGAAACTACATGTGAAGGATCCGAACGATACCGATGTAACATAGATACGTGAAACACATCATGAATCTTTTCTAATTCAGGTGGTAATGCTAGCCGATATGCTACCGGTCCAACTTTTTCAATTATTTCATACGGCCCAATAAAATGCGGACTTAATTTACCCTTCCGTCCAAATCTAAGAACTTTCTTCCACGGAGACACCTTTAAAAATACTTTATCACCAACTTGAAATTCAATTTCCTTTCGTTTTAAATCTGCATAAGATTTCTGTCTATCTGAAGCAGCTTTCAAACAATCTCGAATTACCTTCACTTTTTCTTCGGTTTCTTTTATTAGATCAACTCCATAAATCTAATTTTCCTTGAGTTCAGTCCAATACAATGGCGTTCGACATTTACGACCATACAATGCTTCATAAGGTGCCATTTTCAAGCTCGTTTGATAACTATTATTGTAAGCAAATTCTACCAACGGTAAATATTTTTCCCAACTTCCTTGAAATTCCAATACACAACATCTGAGCATATCTTCAAGAATCTGAATTATTCTCTCTGATTGCCCATCAGTTTGTGGATGAAAAGCAAGATCTTGAAATTTAACCATTACCTAACGTGTCTTGCAACTTTTGCCAAAATCGCGAGGTAAACCTTGGATCTCTATCTGAAATAATCGACAATGGTATTCCGTGTAGTCTAACAATTTCTCTAATATACAATTCAGCCAACTTGTTAAGAGAATAATCCATACGTACCGGGATAAAATGAGCCGACTTAGTTAATCTGTCAACTATTACCCAGATGGCATCTTTCTTTCCTGGAGTCAATGGCAATCCTGATACAAAATCCATAGTAATCCGATCCCATTTCCATTCAGGAACCATAATAGGCTGAAGTAATCCCGAAGGCACTTGATGTTCAGCTTTCACCTGTTGACAAATTAAGCATTTGGACACAAACTCTGCTATATCCCTTTTCATTCCATTCCACCAATACATTTTCTTCAAGTCATTATACATTTTCGTACTACCCGGATGAATCGAGAAACAACTATTGTGTGCTTCTTGTAGGATCTTTTGAATCAATTCCTCATTCTTTGGTACACAAATTCGATCTTTAAACATTAAGCACCCATCAGAACCGATTCTGAAATCTGACTCTGTATCAACTTCACACTGCTTTCTCTTGGCTTGCAAATCTTGATCATCTTTCTGAGCTTCAGAAATCTCTTGTAAAAACATCAGTTTTGCTCTTAACTCTGCTAGAATCGAACCATCATCTGACATTTTCAACTGAGTGTTCATAACTCTCAATGCAAACAACAACTTTCTGCTTAAAGCATCGGCAACCACATTCGCTTTTCCCGGATGATAATCAATGACAAGCTCGTAATCTTTCAATAACTCCAACCATCTTCTTGTCTCAAATTCAAGTCTTTTGTGACATCAAGTACTTAAGACTTCGTGGTCGGTATATACCCGGCACTTTTCACCATACAAATAATGTCGCCAAATTTTCAAAGCAAACGCCACCGCATGACCAATTCCAAATCGTGAGTAGGATAATTCCTCTCATGAGGTTTTAAATCGCCTCGAAGCATAAGCCACTACTTTTCCTTCTTGCATGAGTACACACCCCAAACCATTTAGAGAAGCATCACTATACACCACAAATTCTTTACTGATTTGGCCTGTACTAACTTTGGTGCCTCTGTTAATAACTTTTTCAATTCTTCAAAACTCTGTTGACATTCTTCCGTCCATTCAAATTTAACATCCTTTCGGAGTAGTCTAATTATAGGAGCAGCAATTATAGAAAATCCATTTACAAACCGCCGATAATACCCAGCTAGCCCCAAGAAACTTCTAACTTCGATTACATTTTTTGGTGGTTTCCAATCAACAATGGCTGAAATTTTACTAGGATCAACCCGTATACCATCACCTGAAACAATATGACCCAAAAATCCAACTTCCCGAAGCCAAAATTCACTTTTACTAAACTTAGCATACAGCTGCTTATCTCTCAAAGTTTGCAAAATTATCCTCAAATGCTCAGCATGCTCTGTCTCATCTTTTGAATAAATTAAAATATCATCTATAAACACCACAACAAATTTGTCCAAGTATGGTCGAAATATGCGATTCATTAAATCCATAAACACAACAGGAGCATTTGTCAACCCGAATGGCATAACTAAAAATTCATAATGACCATACCTTGTTCTAAAAGTAGTTTTAGGCACATCCGACTCTTTTACCCGCAGTTGGTAATATCCAGATCTCAAGTCAATCTTTGAAAACCATGTCGCTCCTTTTAACTGATCAAACAAATCATCAATTCTTGGCAACGGATACTTGTTTTTGATTGTCACCTTGTTTAACTACCGATAATCAACACACAACCTCATAGAACCATCCTTCTTTTTCACAAATAACACGGGAACACCCCAAGGTGAAAAACTCGGTCTCACAAAACCTTTATCAATCAACTCTTGCAACTGCGACTTAAATTCCTTCAACTCTACTGGTGCCATTCTATATGGAGCAATCGAAATCGGAGCTGTTCCCGGTACCAAATCAATACCAAATTCTACTTCCCTGACTGGAGGCAAACCCGACAATTCTTTTGGAAATACGTCCGCAAATTCACACACAACCGGCACTGATTCAACTTTCTTTTCAACTTCTTTTGTATTAATTACATACGCCAAATAAGCTTCATAACCCTTTCTCAGATATCTTTGAGCCAACATTGAAGAAATCACACTAGGCAATGCCTCTGATTTATCTGATTCAACCCGCAGAGTTTCACCATTTTCACACTTTAATTCTATAACCTTTTCTTTGCAATTTATTATAGCATCATGCAATTTCAACCAATCCATACCCAAAATAACATCAAACTCATCAAACGGCAACAACATCAAGTCGGCCGGAAAGTAATGACCCCGAATCATTAAAGGACATTTCTTACATACTTTATCAACAATCACACATTTGCCTAACGGATTCGACACTCTAATCATAAATTCTGTATTTTCAACAGGTATATTCATACTAGACACCAGTTTCATGCACACATATGAATGAGTAGAACCGGGATCAATCAAAGCAATAACATTAACATTATAGAGAGAAAATATACCGGTAATCACATCAGGTGAGGAAGCATCTTCGCGCGCTTTAATAGCATAAGTTCTAGTCGAAGCCCTTCCTTCAGGTCTAACTGCTGCATCTCTAGCTACATTCTTACTGCTTGCTTCACTCCCAGCTTTTCTTGGATATCTTCCTCTCGAATCAGCACCACTTGTTTTTGTATTCTGAATTTTTTCTTTTTCAGCTCTCTCTGGGCAGTCTCTAATAAAATGATCCGGAGAACCACGTCGAAAACATTCATTTACTTTGCACGGACCAAAGTGATTTCTACCACACCGCTGGCACTCAGGTTTAACAAATCTCGAGTTCCCTACACTGGTTGCCAAAGTAGTTTGGGACTTAGGACCCACATTTTGCTTTTTATAATTCCCATATGATTGCCTAGCAGAAACTTGGGAACGAGGATTCATATTTCTTGACTTTCCGGGTTGCTGTGAGAATGAACTGCTCATCGGTCTTTTCTTCCAATTTCTAGTCTCAGCCTCTACCTTTTTCTTCTCTTTAAGTAGTTCTTCAGGCTTGCAAGCTCGATCAACCAATACTACCATTTCTTTTAATTCAAGAATTCCAACAAATACCTTGATATCTTCGTTAAGCCCGTCTTCAAATCGTCGGCACATCTTGGACTCTGTAGGAACATACTCTCGGCATACTTACTTAATCGAACAAACTCTCTTTCATATTACAGAATTGTCATATTACCTTGCTTCACTCAAGAAATTCTTTATGCTTCGATCAATAAATCTTTCACTAATATATTTCTTCCAAACTCTTCTTGAAAGAATTCCTGAGTTATTCTCTCTTCGGTACCACGAAATCAAAGTCTTCCACCAATTATAATTTGAATCCTCAAAAAGATATAGCACATTTCAAACATTCTTGGTGTACAAGATAATTCATCAAATACCCGGATAGAATTTTCAAGCCGAGAACTCGCTTTCTCGGCATCATCATCAATATTTGCCTTGAATTCTTCGGCCCCTTGTTTACGAATTCTATCAACTAGAGTTCTGTGAAATTTCATCAGATCCATACCTTGAGGCATCGGGGGTACAGGTTGAGGAATTGGGGGAGGTGGGGGAGGTCGTACATTTGGGTTCGTACGAACGAACTCAGTGTACCATGCACTCATCATTTGGAGAAAGGCTTCCTGATCCCTTTCTCCTCCTCCCTAACCAACAGTAGGAGGTGGATTTTTAGTCGGCGCTGCTCTTTCAGCCGGAGATGGCACGTTACTCTCTACTTCATCTACCATAGCTGGATCGGGATCCATTTACTATAAAAAAAATCATTTAAAAAGGTCAGAAGTCGTCACACTATCACAATTTATACATATGGCACGTATAGCAAAATTCGTACATATAACACGTAGTCCGAGAACCGACTAAACCTGCTCTGATGCCACTAAATGTAACGCCCCCACGCCCGAGATCATCGCCGGAGTCGAGTATGAGGTGTTACTAAACTTAATTTAACATTTTTAGAACTTTGGATTATTTGATTCTACATTCACAGCTTTCTAGCTACTTGCGTCACAGTCACAAGAAAAATCATATATCGAGTTACAAAACTCAAAATCAAGATCCATAAATTTTCCCTGAATCTAGACTCATATACCTATCTACTAATTTTTTTCTAGAATTTTTGGTTGGGCTAATTAGTACAGTTTATTAGTTCAATTTACCCCTGTTACAGGACTTGACTAGACTGACCTCTGTTTACTACGAACCACATTTCTCTCTGTAAAAAATTCATATGACTATGAGGTTTATTTCTCATGAAACTAGACTCAACAAGGATTCTGATAATATAAAATACACAACCTAATTTATGGTGAATTTCTAAAGTTGGAATAGGGGATCCAGAAATCACTCTGGCCCTGTTTCACTAAAATTCAAATATCTTCTAACATATACTTCCTTTACCTGTTTAGTTTGTTTTATGTGAAACTAGACATAATAAGATTCAATTTAATATTTAATCCATCACCTAATTCAATTTATATGATTTTTAGTAAATTTTCAAACTCACATCAATGTTGTTGCAATGTTCTGTTTATGGCAAATTTCATCCCTTTTATGAGTTTTCATGAACTGGGTATCCTAATAACTTTCCATAACATCAAACATAATCTAAACTAACCATTTCCATAACTTATCATTATCAAGCATTTCCTTAGCCCTTCCATCACCATATCATAAGATCATTTACACAAAATAGGTATATTACTATACATGCCATACTTAAATTTTACAAGCCATTTACCAAAAAGTCTTCCAGATAGTGTGACCGAGCCTTCGACCTATCCCGACTCCTGAGCTGGCTTGTCGAAAACTACAATGAGTAAGAAGAAGGGAGTAAGCATAAATGCTTAGTAAGTTCATATGCAAATAATAAGTAACATAACAAACAATCATACCAATCAACATTAGCATGGTATCACCAAAACATATATCACATTTCTAATCATTTTTTTATCATCTTATTACCTTATCGTTGTTGTATCAATACTCAACCCGAGGGTTAAATACATACCTGTCCAAAGTATCCATTTCACATCACTTACCAATACGTCTCTTTTCATCTCGAGTATTCCTCCATTTGAGTAAAACTTTACCCGTTGAACACATCGGAATATAATTTGGATACATGGATAACTTGCACATAAGTGCCACATATGCAATCAAGCAATCATGTAACCCGCCCATAAGCGAACTCGGACTCAACTCAACGTGCTCGGGCGTTCGCATCCATAAGTGAACTCGAACTCAACTCAACGAGCTCGGATGCATAGTTACATCTCACGAACTCGGACTCAACTCAACGAGTTCGGACATTCGCATCTATAAGTGAACTCGGACTCAACTCAACGAGTTCGGATGCTCAACCATCCTAGTGACATGTCACTTGTATCCTAATCTATTCCTAAGGTTCAAACGGGATTTTCCTCGAACACATATCCTTGCCGTCTTCCGTAGGATGCCGAAACCAATACTCGGTAACAATTTATATTTAACAAGTAGCTCATATAATTTGCATTTTATTCGGAAATAACCACAAAGCATATATTTCATGATAAAAATCAGCATATCACATAATTAACATCAATAACTTAAAAATAACAATTATGCTACATTATTTACACATGAACTTACCTTGGTACCAAAATACAAAGATTTTGCAATTTAGTCCACAATCTTTTCTTTTCCTAGATTGGGGTCGATTCCACGTCTTTCTTGATTATGAAGCTTGAGAGTTGAAGAAACCCTAGCTATGGAGAGATGAAGCATTCGGTAGCAACTATGAAGATGGTAACTAATTTTGTGTTATTTTTCCTTTTAATTTCATTTAATACTCAAATGACCAAAATGCCCCTCCTTACTAAACTTTCAAAAATTCCTTCCATGTCCTAATTTTGCCCATGAACTTAAAATTGGTAAAATTGCTATTTAAGACCTCCTAGTTAATATTTCAAAGCAATTTCATACTAAAAACTTCTAGAATGCAAGTTTTGCAACTTATTCGATTTAGTCCCTAACTTCAAATTAAGCATTTTATGCATAGAATTTCTTCACAAAATTTTCACACAATTATGCAATCATATCATAAACCTCAAAATAATTATAAAATAATTATTTCTATCTCAGATTTGTGGTCACGAAACCACTATTCTGATTAGGCCCTAATTCGGGATATTACAGGTTTTCTAAAACATGGATTCTGAGAAGGTGGCACACCGAATCTCCGACCCAAGTCTGTAAGTATTTCTATTACTCATACTACACTATATTAAGAAATTACTATAGATAGAACTGAGACCATATCATAACACTGTAGCTAGGGCAATACTAAAAACCCTAGAATACTGAGACTGTAGCTAGGCTATGATTCTGTGAAAATAGAAACTTTAAAATACTATCTCAGGATAAAACATATGAATAAGTACTAAAATTATTGAATCGAGGCCTTGGTAGTTATTTGATACGTATGCCGGTAATGTAGAGTATTGATATGGATTCTGAGGGTAAGTAAAGTCTGCCAACTTCAGGTAGCAGTAACTTGGAGCTTGGTACCGAGGCATTGGCCGAGATAGTAAGGAAAGTGGTAGAAGAGGTATTGGAGACCAAGGTTAAGGAAATTAAGGAAACGCTTCAAGTAGGGTGCTTGGAGTGTAAGAAGAGGAAGGATTCTAGTTCTCAGAAGACCGAGCCTTGTTCTGTGAAACATGTTAAGACACGACCAAACTTTCCAACCTGCAAGAACTGTAACGGGCGTCATCCGGGTGAATGCCATAGGAAGACAAGAGCATGCTTTAGATGTGGGTCCAAGGAGCATCGAGCTCAGGATTGCCAAGCTTATTCTATTTAAGTGTGTGTTACGAGTTGTATGCGTACTTGATAAATGTTTCTTTACTTTGGTAATTAGATGTTCTGGGTCTTACTAAGAATTATTTTTAATCAGAGTGCGCAGCGGTAGCATAGTGCAATAGTCGGTATTAAACAACCGATAGCTGGATGGAAAATTTCGAGGACGAAATTTTTTTTAAGGGAGGTAGAGTTGTAACGCCCCAAAAATTGGGCCTAGAAATATTGGGTTTGGAGTCCGAGTTTGGGTAGAAGATGGCCCGAGATAGAATTATTGATGTTTTAACTTTTTACGGGAAATTATTATCAATATTGTTATTAGTGTAGGATCTAAGTGAATTACGATGGATTTATAGTGTGGGAAAAGGCTTGGGTTCGATTCAAGACTCTAGCAAAAAAAAAAATTTAAATTTTATGCTACCTTATGGGCAATAGGCCTTATTAATAATTTGGGCTGAGTTTTAGCACAAACAAGCACCTGGCCCAGTGGCTAAGCACGCTAAGAAGGCGTGGGAGGTGCCTGGGTTCGAGGCACGGCGCGCACAACGTTTGGGTTTTTTTTTAGTAATCAGGTGGCGTAAAGATAGGCCTTAAAGGAAGTTCCGAATGAAGTTTAACACAAAGAGCGCCCTTGGCGCAGTGGCAGCAGAGCGCTAAGGAGAACAAGTGGTCGCGAGTTCGAATGCAGGGGACAGCGAAACTTGTTTTATTTTTTTTAAGTAGCCCGTGACTGAACCGAATAAGGCTTATAAGTAAATGTAATCGTATTATAACAAAAGAGAGGTTGTGTCGCAGCGGCAAGTGGTGTAGCTGGGTGTTCTGGAGGTTGCAGGTTCGAGTGGCGTGGAAGGCGAAATTCTCCTTTATTTTTAAGCGGACCGGAGCTTCAGCAGGTAAGGCTTATAATTAATTATGACCCTATATTAGTAATGAGAGAAGCATGGTACAGTGGCTAGTAGCACGGGCGAAGGCGCAAGGGCAGACGGAGGTCTGGGGTTCGAGCCTCACCTCGCGCACAGAAGTTTGGGTTTTTGCTGCACGCGTGGGGACAGAGTTGGGGTCTGATCAAGACTGTCTTGGCAGCATGCTGAAGTGGTACAAGGAGTGGATAAGGATGCTGCTAATCAGTGGAAGGAGTTTGAGTGAAATTCAAAATTTGCTACGGGCTAAATTCAAGGGATTTGAATTAGAGGGAACGGTGTACCGAAAGTAGGACTTTGGAGTTGCATATTCGGCTAGGAGAGTTTGGTGTAGTAAATTAGCATTTTTAGTTTGTAGGGGGTGTACCGATTGTTGAATTTTCGAATAGGTGTAGGTTCTTTAGGGGCTGAATTCTGTTGGTTGCTTTCATTCTTTTATTTTGCTGTTTTACCTAAAGGCGAATTCTTTCTTCTTCTTTTCTCTCTTTCTTTTTCTCATCTCTTCCTTCCTTGATTTCCTTCAAAGCTGAATCTCTACTGTTATCTCCTCTCTTCTATTTTCTTTTCTCTTCCTCTCCTCTTCATCCATATCTCTCACATCTTGTTAGTCGAATTTCTTTGTGGCTGAATCCTCTATTCTTTCCTTAAAAGCCGAAACCTTCATAAGTCATAGTGATTTGGGAATTAATATCTAGTTCTATTCTTTACTTTCATTTTAAGATTGGATTCACTGTAGATCTGGGATTGGGGAAGTGTTGGAAACGCTTTTGACAAGTACATCATTGGTGGTAAGTACTCGGAATCTTATTTCCATTCTTTATTTTGGGATTTAAAGAAAAGCCGAAAACCCCTATATGCAAAGGGTGCCTGTTGACTAAACTAAAAGGGTTTAGTGGTGTTATTTGATTTATTTTACTCTAGTGTGGATTACAGGCTACTGATCGAGGGCTTCGATTATTGGAACGACTAGATTTAGATCTAGTCCATATTCTGGCAAAGGTAAGAACTTTAGTGCCTAAGGTGTTAATGGTCGATTATTGGTAAGGGGATTTGTATATAAGTTGTTATGAATTCATAGTTTAACGTGTTAGTAACTAATTGTAGGCAACTCATGTGGTGAACTCGTCAGCGTTTCATCGTAAAACAGGTGTGTAAACGACACCTACTTATAGTCTAGATCGGTAAAAGTCGAAAAGTCGAAATGCCGAAGAGCCGGCATTTTGTGAACTTGCGAGCGTGCGAGCACTCGTGAGATAGTTTGTTTGTTAATACTGGTAATCTCAAGCGGTAAGATTGCAGAGTGCGCAATTTCGTGCACTTTGGTATATTTGGGCTTAATGGGCTGAAATCGGGTTAATGGGCCAATGGGCCCAATTCGGTAAAAACCCTCGGTAAGTGTTTCTGTTAATACCTTAATAGCTGTAATGTACATGAAAACCCTAAAATATTAAATTTACTAGAATACCCCTAAGTATGAAAATTACCATTACACCCGTAGGTGCAAAATGACCATTATACCCCTTGGGTTAATTCTGTTTGAAACGCATGATATTCTATTTTTGTATGCTATATGCCATGACATGCGTATCTGTTGCATGGGATTTGGGATCTATTGATGGAGGAAGCATTCTGGTGGCTATGCCACAAATATCTGTTTCTGGTGGCTATGCCACAAACATCTGTTCTGGTGGCTCTGCCACAATATCTGTATCTGGTGACTCTGTCACAATATCTGTTCTGGCAGCCATGCTGCAAATTCTATGGTGTGTAGTGGATGGGTGGGTCGAGTTGTCTCCCCACATGGTGTAAGGTTGGTACGGGGGTGTATACGGATGGATATGGGTTGGGTTTCTGCATACATGCATAATATATGCTCATTATTGTAATGGGCTTAAGGGCCACATCGATTTACGAATAGAGTGAGGCCCAATTAATTCTATTTCTGATAGGGCTTAGGCCCAGTAAAGCTTGAACTGATTTAGGCTCTAGTTGGGTTTACTTTACACATTGAGTTTTCCAAACTCACCCCTTAATTTCATCCATGCAGGAAATCCCCAACCATAGTGGACATGGAGCTGTGAGGGATTCGTAGTGGCCACATTTTCTGCAAATTCATTTTTCTTCATGTGTTTTGATCAGCACTTACTTACTTTAATTGTTTTGGGTTTTTAAGTTGTAACAAGGCCGCTTTATTTATTTTTAATTGTTCTTAGTATGTTTTGTTAGCTTGAATGTGATATTGTTTTGATTGTTTGAAATTGAATAGCTCTAGGACGCGTTGTAATAAGGTTACTTGATTTCAAAATATCGCGTTAACAAAGCAAAGCTTCCGCAACGAAAACGTTTTCAAAATTAACAACCTTTTCAAATGGTTTTAAACGAATTGGTTTTCCCTGAACAATCACTCAGTTAAAGTGTGGCAATGGTTGTGTGCATGTCTAGGATTGGATCCGTGGAGAGCTGGGTATTTAAGCAGTCTAATTGACTCACCTCCTCTTTTCTAGCATCCTACCTGGTGCACAGCTTCCATTCACTTCAATCTATAACGAGGATATTCTTTAAAAACTAAGAAAGACTTTAGATAAAACGTGACTTTCCTAGTAATGCTACAATGTGACACGCCGAATTCGGTCATAACGTCTGGGCCGGGTTTAAGGTGTTACATATGGGTTAAAATTTTATATTCTTAGAATTCTTAATGAGTCTATTTTCAAGAGAAATAGACGAGAACATCATCCGAGTTTCGCATTATGAGATAATTAATTTTTAGTGAAGAGGGATCAAAATTGTCAAATAGCATAAAAGGGGTAACTTTAAAGAATAAATTGTACTTATTGACTAGACCAAAAATTATAAAAATTTTATGGTAAGAAGATATGTGAGTCTAGTTTCAGGGAAAATTAGAGGATCTTAATTTGGAGTTCCTTAGTTGTAGATATAAATAATTTAGTAACCATGACTCGAGAAAATAACATGACCAGAATATAAGTAAATGTGTAATTATGGTTGTATTACCTTGAGAAGCATGTTAGCATATTGCTTATTATTTTCATATGGACTTACTAAGCGTAAAGCTTACTCCCTCCTTTTCATTTCTTCAGTGTTGTCAGGTTAGCTCGGGGTTAGAGATCGTCAGAGGCAGCATCACACAATCAAGCCATCATATTTGGAGTATTAACATATGTGTATTAAGCACCTTCAAGTGAGTGGCATGTATAGGGACTTAGTTTTTATGATAGATGTTGTTATGATTAGCCAAATGTATTGGCTTATATTGATTCATTGTATATAGCTATGAGATGTGGCTTATAATTATTGTGGCTTCTAAGCCTAGTTATTCATGATAAGTTCTAATGCTTGTGATACAATGATGTTTTTATGCTTGTGGGACATGCATGATTGGTGTTAAGACATGTGTGTATGATAAATGCTTCATGACCAATCAAGATGGTTATAGCCATAAAGTAATTGTATGGTATAGAAATCAGACGATAATGATTGAACATGAATGCTTAATGTTTAAATAAGGTCACTTGACAAGGTCAATGAATATGGATTATTGCTTCTAGACTTAATATTATATGAGTATGTGAAACTTGTGAACGATAGCATGTTAAAGTTAAGAATACACCTTAGTGAAGTATGCTAAATCATTAAAATGATGCCATGATGTATAACTTTTATGTGTGTAAAGATGTGAGGGATTAATGGTAACAAAAGGCTTGGAAAATAGCCTAAGTGTTAGCCACACGGGCAAAGACAAGGCTATGTGTCTCAGTTGTGTGGATGACACGGCCTAGCATACGGGTGTGTGGCTTGGCCGTGTGGTTAAATTTTGTTTGCTAATGTAATATCCCGAATTAGGGCCTAATCGGAATAGTGGTTTCGTGACCAAAAATCTGAGATAAAAATAATTATTTTATAATTATTTTGAGGTTTATGATATGATTGCATGATTGTGTGAAAATTTCGTGACAAAATTCTATGCATAAAGTGCTTAAGTTGAAATTAGGGACTAAATCGAATAATTTGTAAAACTTGCATTCTAGAAGTTTTTAGTATGAAATTACTTTGGAATATTAATGAGGAGGTCTTAAATAGCAATTTTACCAATTTCTAAAATTTTGGACAAAAATGGGCTTGTACATGAAAATTTTCAAAGAAAGGTATTAAGGGTATTTTGGTCATTTGGTAATTAAAAGATTAAAAAAAGGAAAAAGATGGCAAAATATGTCCATCTTCTTCATTAGGACGAAAATTAAAGGGTTCTCCATAGCTAGGGTTTGTTTCAAGCTTCCAAGCTCCATAGTAAGTGATTCCAAGCCCCGTTTTTAATGTTCTTTACGTTTTTATAGTCCCGGTAACTTGATTTAGCTTATGCTAGCAATAATTCAACGTAGGGTTCATATTTGGAAAAATAAACATAGGTGAAATTTGTGTATTTTGGTGTTTCATGATAGAATATGAGGTTTTAAATTATGCTAGACAACTTGTGCTACTCGATTTTAAGTGAAAACGAGTAAAAGGGCTTAATCGGTAAAAATACATCATATTCATAAGTACATGTTAGAGTGTGAATTTGATGTTTCTATACAAGGGAAAAATGATCAGCATGTAATAAAACATAAGAAAATAGGATGAGGTTTAATTTACGAGCCTTGGAGCAAAAGTGTAAATATGTGAAAGTTTAGGGGCAAAATGGTAATTTTGACAAAGTTCGTACTAAGGGCTGTTTTGATGAATGTATGTATTAAATAAATTAATTTGGTATTATAGATCAAGAGAAACAAGATTCAAGTCGTGATTGAGGGAAAAACAAAGTTTACGAGGAATAGGCTCGATTGCTAATATTTTGTATCGAGGTAAGTTCATGTGTAAATAAGGTAACATAATTTTTATTTTAAGTGATTTAATGTTATTAATATGATATGATACTTATTATCATGAAATATTATGATTTGTGAATTATTATTTTGTAATATGCAAATTATGTGAACAACTTGATAAGTATGAGATGCTAGCAAGTATCGGTTTCTACATTTCGAAGAAGGCGATCAAAATGTGTAATTGAGAAGAATCCCGTTTGAACCTTGGGAATAGATTAGGGTACAAGTGACACGTCAGTAGAATGGTTGAGTTCCGAACTCGTTGAGTTGAGTCCGAGTTTGTGAGATGTAACTAGGCATCCAAGCTCGTTGGTTTGAGTCCGAGTTCACTTATGGATGCGAACGCCCGAGCTCGTTGAGTTGAGTCCGAGTTCGTTTATGGGCGGGTTACATGGTAGCTTGGCTACATAGATTTCAAAAGCTATTGAGCTTGTTTAGCTATGAGTATAGCACTTACGTGCACACTATCCGCGTATCCGAAATTATATTCCGATGTGTTCAACGGGAGAATCCTAAGAGAATAGGGAGAGTACTTAAAACGAATGTGATTGACAATGAATGTGTTGAAGAAGTGAAAATGGACAGGTATGAGTTTAATCCTTGGTTGAAAATTTGGTAAGACAAAATTGTGGTAAGATAGTAAGTATTCTTATGACATGAGTGTCTTAATGATGTTTATGTTGGGTTGCATGATCATGTTACTTGTTATTTGCATGTGAACTTACTAAGCATTTTTGCTTACTCCCTCATTTTCATTCATTGTAGTTTTGACAAGCCGGCTTGAGAATCGAGATAGGTCGAAGGCTCGTTCACACTATCCGAAGACCTAAATTGGTAAAATAGCTTGTATATTTTCAGTGTGGCATGTATAGCACTATACCCACTTTGTGTAAATAATCTTATGATATGATTATGGTTTGGTAAGAAAAGGTTTGGAAATGATTAGCCATTGGAATGGCCAATCTAGATCATATTTGATGTTATGTATGTTTAATGTGTTACTTAGTCTATGGAAAACCATAAAATGGTGAAATTGGTTATAAAATAGAATCACATAGCAGCAGTGACGTGAATTGAAAAAATCACTAAAAATAGTAAAAATAGAATTAGATGATTAATAATATATGAAATTTAAGACAAATGAATTTATTTTCATGTGGAGGAAACAAAATAGGTAAAATAGTTATATTTTATAAGATATTTATATTTTTGTGAAACAGGGCCAGAGCAATTTCTGAATCCCCTGTTTTTATTTTGTAAATTCACCCAAAATTGTACAAAAATAATTAGAAGTTATTCTTTATATGTACATGTTCCTTATTGAGTCTAGTTTTAATAGATACAAATAGCATAGTATTTTGAGTTCTGTACAAAGAGCAAAGTGGTTCGTAGTGAACAGAGGTCAAAGCAGTTGAATGCAGAAACAGAGTAAATTTTAACTAATAGATTGTACTAATTGGCTCTACCAAAAATTCTAGAAAACAATTTGTAGATAGATATATGAGTCTAGTTTCATAAAAAATTTACGGATCTTAATTTTGAGTTTTGGAACTCGAGATATGAATTTTTAAGCGACTGTGACACAGTTAACCAGCTTGTCTGAAAATTCTAAAATAAATTGTTTGAGCTGTTTAATTAATGAATTAAGCCCGTTAACACCTCGTGCTCGACTCCAGACACGGTCTCGGGTACGGGGGCGTTACATTTGATGGTATCAGAGTAGGTTTAGTCGGTTCTCTAACTAACGTGTTGTATGTACGGGTTTTGCTATGCATGCCATGCTATATATGTGATAGTGTGACGACTTCTAACCTTTTAAATGATTTTTTTATAGTAAATGGATCCCGATCCAGTTGTAGCTGATGATTTAGAGAGTAATGCACCATCTCCGGCTGAAGGGGCGGTGCCGACTAAAAATCCACCTCCTACTGTTGGTCAAGGAGGAGGAGAAGGGGCTCGGGAAGCCTTTCTCCAAATGATGAATGCTTGGTATACAGAGTTCGTTTGTACGAACCCGAATGCACAACCTCCCCCACCTCCCCCGATTCTTCAACCTGTACCTCCGATGCCTCAAGGTATGGATCTGATGAAATTTCACAGAACTCCAGTTGACAGAATCTGCAAGCAAGGGGCCGAAGAATTCAAGGCAAATGTTGATGATGATGCCGAGAAAGCAGAGTTTTGGCTTGAGAATTCTATTCGGGTATTTGATGAACTGTCTTGTACACCTGAGGAATGCTTGAAATGTGCTATATCATTGTTGAGGGATTCAGCCTATCATTGGTGGAAGACATTGATTTCAGTGGTGCCGAAAGAGAAAGTGACTTGGGAGTTCTTTCAAGAAGAATTTCAGAAGAAATTCGAGAAAAGCTGGAAATGAAGCAAGCAGCAAGAATGTAGTCAGAGATTCAGCAGCTAAACCTGAAGCAAGAGCTCCAGCTAGAACTTATACCATAAAGGCACGTGAAGATGCTTCATCACCCGATGTGATTATTGGTATATTTTCTCTTTATGATGTTAATGCTACTGCTTTGATTGATCCCGGTTCTACTCATTCATATGTGTGCATGAAATTAGTGTCTAGTATGAATATACCTATTGAGTACACAGAATTTATGATTAGAGTGTCGAATCCATTTGGCAAATGTGTGATAGTTGATAAAGTATGCAAGAAATGTCCTTTAATGATTCGGGGTCATTACTTTCCGGCTGACTTGATGTTGTTGCCGTTTGATGAATTTGATGTTATTTTGGGTATGGATTGGTTGACATTGCATGATGCTATAGTAAATTGCAAAGAAAAGGTTATAGAATTAAAGTGTGAAAGTGGTAAAATTCTGCGGGTTGAATTAGGCAAATCAGAGGCATTATCTAGTGTAATTTCTTCGATGTCGGCTCAAAGATATTTGAGGAAGGGTTATAAAGCTTATTTGGCGTATGTACTTAATACAAAAGAAATTGAAAAGAAAATTGAATCAGTGCCAATTGTGTGTGAGTTTGCGGATGTATTTCTAGAAGAGTTGCTGGGTTTGCCTCCAGTCAGGGAAGTAGAATTTGGTATTGAGTTGATACTGGGAACAGCTCCGATCTTGATTGCTCCGTATAGAACAGCACCAGCAGAGTTGAAAGAATTAAAGTCGCAGTTGCAAGAGTTGACTGACAAAGGCTTTGTGAGACCGAGTTTTTCACCTTGGGGTGTTCCCGTATTATTTGTGAAAAAGAATGATGGTTCTATGAGATTGTGTGTTGACTATCGGCAATTAAACAAGGTGACAATCAAGAACAAGTATCCATTGCCGAGAATTGATGATTTGTTTGATCAGCTGAAAGGAGCGACATGGTTTTCAAAGATTGACTTTAGATCTGGGTAACTGCTTTTAGAACAAGGTACGGTCATTATGAATTTTTAGTTATGCCATTTGGGTTAACAAATGCTCCTGCTGTGTTTATGGATTTGATGAATCGCATATTTCGGCCATACTTGGACAACTTTGTTGTGGTATTTATAGATGACATCTTAATTTATTCGAAAGATGAGACAGCGCATGTCGAGCACTTGAAGATAGTTTTGCAAACTTTGAGAAATAAACAATTATATGTCAAGTTTAGTAAAAGTGAATTTTGGCTTCGGGAAGTTGGATTTTTGGGTCATATTGTTTCAAGTGATGGTATACGGGTTGATCCTAGTAAAATTTCGACTATTGTTGATTGGAAACCACCGAAAAATGTAACCGAGGTTAGAAGTTTCTTGGGGCTAGCTGGGTATTATCGGCGGTTTGCAAATGGATTTTCTATAATTGTTGCTCCTATGACTAGACTACTTCGAAAGGATGCTAAATTTGAATGGACGGAAGAATGTCAACAGAGTTTTGAATAATTGAAAAAGTTATTAACTCAAGCACCAGTGTTAGTACAACCCGAATCAGGTAAAGAATTTGTGGTGTATAGTGATGCTTCTCGAAATGGCTTAGGATGTGTACTTATGCAAGAAGGAAAAGTGGTGGCTTATGCTTCGAGGCAGTTAAAATCTCACGAAAGAAATTATCCGACTCATGATTTGGAATTGGCTGCTATAGTATTTGCTTTGACGATTTGGCGACATTATCTGTATGGTGAAAAATGTCGAGTATATACCGACCACAAAAGTCTTAAGTACTTGATGTCACGAAAAGATTTGAATTTGAGACAGCGAAGATGGTTGGAGTTATTGAAAGATTACGAGCTTGTTATTGACTACCATCCGGGAAAAGCGAATGTGGTTGTCGATGCTTTGAGCAGAAAGTTGCTATTTACTTTGAGAGCTATGAACACTCAGTTAAAGGTATTAGATGATGGTTCGATTTCAGAAGAGTTAAGAGCAAGATCTATGCTTTTACAAGAGATTTGTGAAGCTCAGAAAAATGATCAAGATTTGTAAGCCAAAAGAAAACAATGTGAGGTTGATACAAGGTCAGATTTCAGAATTGGTTCTGATGGTTGCTTGATGTTTAAAGATTAGATTTGTGTACCAAAAAATGATGAGTTGATTCAAAAGATTTTGCATGAAGCACATAATAGTTGTTTGGCGGTTCACCCGGGCAGTACGAAAATGTATAATGACTTGAAGAAAATGTATTGGTGGAATGGAATGAAAAGAGATATCTCTGAGTTTGTATCAAAGTGCTTAATTTGTCAACAAGTGAAAGCTAAACACCAAGTACCTTCGGGACTACTCTAGCCTATCATGGTTTCTGAATGGAAATGGGATCGAATTACTATGGATTTTGTATCAGGGTTGCCATTAACTCCGAAGAAGAAAGATGCCATCTGGGTAATAGCGATGATCGACTAAATCGGCTCATTTTATTACGAGCACGCATGCGAATTATTCTCTTAATAAGTTGGCCGAATTGTATATCAGTGAGATTGTTAGACTTCACAGAATACCTTTGTCAATCATTTCAGATAGAGATCCAAGATTTACTTCGCGATTTTGGCAAAAGTTGCAAGAGGCATTAGGTACGAAGTTAAATTTCAGCACTGCCTTTCATCCACAAACTGATGGACAATCAGAGAGAGTGATTCAGATTCTTGAAGACATGCTCAGATGTTGTGTATTGGAATTTCAAGCTAGTTGGGAAAGATACTTACCGTTGGTAGAATTTCCTTATAATAATAGTTATCAGATGAGTTTGAAGATGGCACCTTATGAAGCATTGTACGGTCATAAATGTCGGACGCCATTGTATTGGATTGAACTCAAGGAAAATCAAATTTATAGAGTTGATCTAATAAAAGAAACCGAAAAAAAAGTGAAAGTGATTCGAGATTGTTTGAAAGCTACTTCGGATAGACAGAAATCTTATGCGGATTTGAAACGAAAGGAAATCGAGTTTCAAGTTGGTGATAAGGTATTTTTAAAAGTGTCTCCATGGAAGAAAGTTCTTAGATTTCGACGGAAGGGCAAGTTAAGTCCGCGTTTTATTGGACCGTATGAAATAATTGAAAAAGTTAGACCAGTAGCTTATCGGTTAGAATTGCCATCTGAATTACAGAAGATGCATGATGTGTTCCACATATCTATGCTACGTCGGTATCTTTCAAACCCTTCACATATAATTTCACTGACAGAAATCGAGCTACGACCGGATATGACTTACAAAGAAGAACCGATTAAGATTTTAGCTCGAGAGGACAAGCAACTAAGAAATAAAAGTGTCGCTCTTGTGAAAGTATTATGGCAAAAGCACGAGGTAGAAGAGACTACATGGGAACTTGAGGAAACTATGAGAAATCAATACCCACACCTGTTTACCGGTAAGATTGTTGAGGACGAAAATCCTTAAAGGGGGAGAGAGTTGTAATATCCTGAATTAGGGCCTAATCGAAATAGTGGTTTCGTGACCACAAATCCGAGATAAAAATAATTATTTTATAATTATTTTGAGGTTTATGATATGATTGCATGATTGTGTGAAAATTTCGTGACGAAATTCTATGCATAAAGTGCTTAAGTTGAAATTAGGGACTAAATCAAATAATTTGCAAAACTTGCATTCTAGAAGTTTTTAGTATGAAATTACTTTGGAATATTAATGAGGAGGTCTTAAATAGAAATTTGACCAATTTTTAAAATTTTGGACAAAAATGGGCTTGTACATGAAAATTTTCAAACAAAGGTATTAAGGGTATTTTGGTCATTTGGTAATTAAAAGATTAAAAAAAGGAAAAAGATGGCAAAATATATCCATCTTCTTCATTAGGACGAAAATTAAAGGGTTCTCCATAGCTAGGGTTTGGCTCAAGCTTCCAAGCACCATAGTAAGTGATTCCAAGCCTCGTTTTTAATGTTCTTTCCGTTTTTGGAGTCCCGGTAACTTAATTTAGCTTATGCTAGCAATAATTCAACGTAGGGTTCATATTTGGAAAAATACCCATAGGTGAAATTTGTGTATTTTGGTGTTTTATGATAGAATATGAGGTTTTAAATTATGCTAGACAACTTGTGCTACTCGGTTTTAAGTGAAAACGAGTAAAAGGGCTTAATCGGTAAAAATACCTAATATTCATAAGTACATGTTAGGGTGTGAATTTTGTAACACCCCTAACCCGTATCCATCACTAGAATGGGTTACGAGATATTACCGAACCAAATACTTATTCGTAAAATTTTCATGCATCTTCTTCTATCATCTTCATTTCGCTAAGTTCATCTTTAATAATGCATAACTCATTATACTACCATATACGATCCTTATTCATACATAGCAGGAACACATAATTAATCATTATTAAGTTCAATCAAAACCATTACATAAGTTTACATCATATAACAACCATATCATACGATTTTATGTTATGTTCAGATATAACCAGACGACCCATTACGCTATCTCAATTTAAATACTAAGATCATATACAATAGCCAAATTGCAATTAATCACTTATATAAATGTGCCATAATCGAACCACCCCAAAAACACATAGTCAAAATTTCTTAGCATTTTCAACCCTCAAACATATGTATATTTATATATATATATCATTCATTAATAGCATTAAACATTATAACCAAGACAAATTACACCATGATTAAACATAACCAAGTTCAAACTCAGTATTTAGGCCATATTCGCATGGCTGGAAGTATACATATCAAAGTTCAAACAAAATACATATTAGCATATACATGCCGTAATGTTTACTTAGACCAACTAAGAAGAGGGTACCAAAACGTTGCAGGCTGGTGTGATGACTTCGACGATGGTCCCGAACACACAAAATGGGTCAAAGAAATCTAAATAAGAGACAAGTAAACACACCAAATGAGTATTCAACTCAGTAAGTCGTAAGCAATATAATACAGACCATTAACATGAGATCATAATAAAAATATTGTAAGATCAACCATTTAACCATACCGAATTATGCCACAATTACTTAAATTATCGATTCAACCACAAGCCAAGTCTTGCCATCTAATTAAATATCAAAACAACTAGATAGTTTAGATCCTTTCCTCGAAGTACAAAACAATGATAAACTAGATGGTTCCATGCCTATACGTTTTATGTCTCAAATTTGATTTTTTTTTCCGTTAATAGCCTAAGCACTTTATTCTTTTCCGGCACACATTATATCCTCAACCGATTTTGCACACATAGTGCTAACCAAATTCGCACACATAGTGCCATGCTAAACCGCACACATAGTGCTTTGAAAATTCACTCATTTATTGACATTCAAACCAGCATACATAGTGCCAATCGATTTCACAAACATAGTGCCATTTAAATCTGCACACTTAGTGCCAATGTTGGCTCATTATAATAAGGCAATTTACTTAAATCAAATAGCACACACTACCACATTTATAAATACGTATATCACTCCAAATAAATACCTACCCCAAGAAATTCTTTTATGATACGTTAATATTAATTATGTATAAATTAATCAACCTACAAATGCTTATAGACTTACCTTATATCGGATGATATGATTCCCAACCGTCTACTCAATATTCTTTGCTTTGCCTTTGCTTGTTTCCCCTCCTTTGGGTTCTTGAGCTAGAATAAATAAATTTAGTAGTTTAATTACCTTGCAAGATACTCATATATATGAATTTAATGATTCCACTTCTTCTTACAACCATCCTTGTTCAAGACATCAAACCTCAACTAATGCTTATATTATGTCTCTAAGCCGAATGCATTAACACTTCCAAAATAATATTATGTCAAATATGTTTACATTCAAATATACATAATTATGAATCAAACTCAACTTTGTAAGCCAACATCCCTCATTGGGTCGATTATATAGAATCAAAAATTATTTCACAAATGTCATACTATTTAGCCGAATATGCAAGACCAAATTTAACATTACCTATGTATTTAATTATAAGGTCGAATATACAATTTCAAATGTAATATCATTTTTATTTCATTTAAACACTTAGTTCCTCCACATAACAATTTGACCGAATGTTTCTAACTAAAAAAATAAAAATAAAAACTCCACATCTATTCATAAGTTCATACCAATGTTCATATATCTATTAACTAGTTCATTCTTCATCTTTAATATTCCATCCAAAGCATCAAACACTATCCTCATAACATCTAAACATCACAACCGAATGCACATTTTGTCACCAAATAGAAAAATCAACCTATGGGTTATAATATAGATTTGTCTACTAAATAAATTTCATAAAATTTAATAAAAGAAAAAAATGAAATCTTACCTTGATTAACCCTTAAATTGACCGAATGCTTTTAATAATTTTTCTTTCTTTCTTCACTTAGGTTCGGCTTTGCAATAAGAAGATGAACACTTCTCCCTCCTTCCATTTCTTCTTTTATTCATCTTTTTTCTTATTAATCTATTTTTCTATTTAGATTATTTTGTCATTTACCATTATAATATATATATTTAATTAGACTTAATAGAGGAACATCATCACATGGCCAGCCACTTCATGCATTAAGGGTTTTTTGACATGCAAATCCATGTTTTCTCACCTTGTTGTTATTTGATCCTTACAATTTACCTATCATCTTTTCTAAGTTTCTCAACTAAGTCCTTTCAAGAAAATTCACATTCCTAAGACTAATTTTAAACATTTTTTGTTTCATACACTATCACACATAAATATATGCAATTAAAATAAAAATAAATTTTTGTGAATCGATTTTGTGGTCCGGAAACCACATTCCGACAAGGGTCTAATTAGGGCTGTCACAACTCTCCCCCACATAAGGTATTTTTGTCCCCAAAAATCTTACCAGCGAATAAGTTAGGATATCGATCCTTCATACTGTCTTCAAGTTCCCAAGTAGCTTCTTCGACCCCATGTTTAAGCCACAGTACCTTCACTAATGAGATTTTCTTATTTCGTAGTTCTTTTACTTCACGAGCCAAAATACGAACCGGTTCTTCTTCGTAACTCAAATCAGATTGAATCTCAACCTCTGATGGATTAATTACGTGCGATAGATCGGATCTATAACATCGAAGCATCGAAACATGAAAAATGTTGTGAATCTTTTCAAGTTCAGGGGGTAAAATCAATCTATATGCGACTGGCCCAATTCGTTCAGATATTTCATACGGCCCAACGAATCTCGGACTCAATTTGCCCTTACGGCCAAATCTGAGCACCTTTTTCCAAGGTGAGACTTTAAGAAACACTTTGTCTCCAACCTGATATTCAATGTCTTTTCTTTTTAAATCCACATATGACTTCTGACGATTTGAAGCTGCTTTCAGACTTTCACGGATCACTTTTACTTTCTGTTCAGCATCTTTAATCAAATCAACCTCGAATATTTTACTTTCACTAAGTTCGGTCCAAAACAACAGTGTACGGCATTTACGACCGTACAAAGCCTCGTAAGGTGCCATCTTAATGCTTGATTGAAAACTATTGTTGTAAGCGAATTCAATCAAAGGCAAATACCTTTCCCATGAACCACAAAACTCTAGGATACAACATCTCAACATATCCTCGAGTATCTGAATTATCCGCTCAGAATGACCATTAGTCTGGGGATGAAAGACCGTGCTAAAATACAACTTGGTACCCAATGCTTCTTGCAATTTTTTCCAAAATCGCGATGTAAATCTCGGATCTTTATCCGACACAATAGAAATAGGTACTCCATGTAATCGAACAATTTAGGAGACATATAATTCTGCCAATTTATCAAGCGAGAAATTCGTACGGATAGGGATAAAATGAGCAGACTTCGTCAATCTATCAACAATAACCCAGATTGAGTCTTTCTTACTCTGTGTCAACGGTAAACCAGATACAAAGTCCATCGTTACTCGATCCCATTTCCATTCAGGTATCATGATCGGCTGAAGTAATCCCAAAGGCACTTGATGTTCTGCTTTCACTTGTTGACATATCAAACACCTTGAAACAAAGTCAGAAATGTCTCGTTTCATACCAGGCCATCAAAATTGACGTTTCAGATCGTTGTACATTTTTGTACTACCCGGGTGGATTGACATTCGACTACTATGAGCCTCGCTTAAAATCATCGAAATAAGTTCCGAATTTCTTGGAACACATAATTGACTCTTGAACGTCAAACAATCATTGTCGTCAATCTGAAACTCTGATTCCACATTTGAAACACATTCAGCTCGTTTAGCAACCAATTCATCGTCGACCTTCTGGGATTCAAGTATTTGATGAATCAATAATGGTTTGGCCTTTAATTCTGCTACTAACACATTATCGGATGAAACGGACAGGTGAACATTCATCACTCTTAAAGCAAATAGCGATTTACGACTTAAAGCATCGGCAACCACGTTAGCCTTTCCCGGGTGATAATCAATGACGAGTTCATAATCTTTCAACAACTCAAGCCAACGTCTTTGTCGCAAATTCAAATATCTTTGGGTCATCAAATATTTGAGGCTTTTGTGGTCCGAATAAATATGACACCTCTCTCCAAACAAGTAGTGTCGCCATATTTTCAAGGCGAATACAATGGCCGCTAATTCAAGATCATGGGTCAGATAGTTTTTCTCATGTGGCTTTAATTGCCTCGACGCGTAAGCCACAACTCGACCTTCTTTCATCAGCACACAACCCAGCCCAACTCTTTACCGGATTCTGGCTGTACTAGCACTGGAGCTTCAGTTAAACAGGTCTTCAATCGGTCGAAACTTTTCTGACATTCTTCTGACCATTCAAACTCAACATCTTTTTGAAGTAGTTTCGTCATCGGTGTGGCTATCATCGAAAAACCCTTTACAAACCGTCTGTAGTAACCGGCAAGTCCCAAAAAGCTCCTAACTTCAATAATATTCCTTAGAGGTTTCCAGTCAAGTATGGCCGAAATTTAGCTTGGATCAACTCGAATACCCGATGCGGATACCACATGTCCCAAAAAGCTAACTTCTCTCAACCATAACTCACATTTACTGAACTTAGCATATAATTGTTTATCCCGTAAAGTCTGCAACACTAATCTCAAGTGCTCGGCATGTTTAGTTTCGTCTCGCGAATAGACCAAAATGTCGTCGATAAACACAACTACAAACCAGTCCAAATACTGTCTAAAGATTCGATTCATCAAGTCCATAAATACCGCAGGAGCATTAGTAAGTCCAAACGGCATCACTAAGAACTTGTAGTGACCGTATCTCGTTCTGAAAGCAGTTTTAGGTATATCTGAGTCTCGAACTCGCAACTGATAATAACCCGATCTCAAATCTATCTTTGAGAACACTGAGGCTCCCTTCAACTAATCAAACAAGTCATCAATACGCGGTAACAGATATTTATTCTTTATTGTCACTTTATTCAATTGACGATAATCGATGCACATCCTCATGGTTCCATCTTTCTTTTTCACGAATAATACTGGTGTACCCCAAGGTGAGAAACTCGGTCGAGCAAAACCTCTATCTGTCAACTCTTGCAACTGAGTTTTCAATTCGTTCAATTCCGTTGGTGCCATACAATACGGAGCTATCGAAATTCGTGTGGTACCAGGTGCAAGTTCGATGCCGAATTCTACCTCCCGAACGGGTGGTAATCCCGGTAACTCCTCAGGAAAAACATCTGAATACTCACAAACCACGATGCGATTCAAGTTTCTTTTCGACTCTTTGCTATCAAGCACGACGCAAGATATGCTTCAGACCCTTTCTCACATATTTCTGAGCGATCATCGAGGATATTATTGCTGGCACTCCGTTCAAGTCAGTAGACTCAACTCGGACTATCTCATTATTTGCACACCTCAAATCAATGGTCTTCCTTTTGCAATTCACAACTGCATCATGTACGGTCAACCAATCCATACCGAGAATAACATCAAATTCATCAAACGATAAAAGCATCAAATCGGCCGAAAAACAGGAATCTCAGATTATCAGGGGGCATTTCTTACACACTTTGTCAACAAGTACATATTGACCCAAGGGATTTGACACTCGAATTACGAACTTAGTAGACTCAACAGGTAGAGTCTTACTGGATGCTAAAGTCTCACATACATATGAATGAGTAGAACCAGGGTCAATCAATGCAATCACGTTATTATCAAAGAGAGTGAAAGTACCAGTGATAACATCAGGGGAAGATGCCTCCTCTCGTGCACGGATGGCATAAGCTCTGGCAGGAGCACGAGTCTCAGATCGAACAGCCGATCGGGAGTCCCTCTCTGACTACCACCCCTGCCTACTGTATTTCTCGGTGGTCTGCCTTTAGTCGTTGTACCACTCGATCTCATACCTTGTATCTTATTCTTTTCATCAGATTCCGTGCAATCTCGAATAAAATGATCCCGTGATCTGCATCTATAACAGGCCCTCTTAATAGACTTACCCCAACATTCACCTACATGTCGTCTTCCACATTGTGGACATTCAGGTTTTTCTTGTTGGTTGTTACCAACACTAGCAACCGAATTAGCTCGAGAGTCCGTTGATGGTCGCTCCCTAATAAAAATTCCTGCAGTCGTCTTTGATCTAATAGTATCGTCTTTGAACTTCTTTGCAGCCGAGAAAGAAGTTTTACTAGTCGATCTTTTACGAAAGTCTCTAGCTTCAAATTCAGCTTTCTTTTTCTCCTTTCCAAGTTCTTCAGCCTTGCAAGCTCGTTCAACTAGGGTTACAAATTCTTTTAGTTCTAAAATACCCACTAGTAGCTTTAAATCTTCATTCAATCCCTCCTCAAATCTTTTACACATGGCAACTTCATCAGCTACACACTCCCGAGCATAACGGCTGAGTCTTACAAACTCACGCTCATATTCAGATACCGTCAAACGGCCTTGTTTAAGCTCTAAAAATTCCTTGCGCTTTTGATCAATAAATCGTTGACTGATATACTTTTTTCGAAACTCTGTCTGAAAGAAATCCTAAGTAACTCGTTCTTTTGGAACAATAGAAATCAAGGTTCTCCACCAATAGTAGGCCGAGTCTCGTAATAAAGATATGGCACACTTTAAACACTCATCAGGTGTGCAAGACAGCTCATCAAAAACTCGGATGGTGTTATCAAGCCAAAACTCGGCCCTTTCAGCATCATCAGTAACTGTAGCTCGGAATTCCTCGGCCCCACGCTTCCTAATCAAATCCACAGGAGGTTTACTTGGCCTCAAAGGATCAGTAGTTGGTGGTATTATAGGCACTTGAGGCGGATTATTTAAATTCGAGAATGGTTGAACAGTCGGGTTAGTTCGGGCAAATTGTGCGACCCACTCGTTCATCATGGTAAAGAAGGCTTGTTTTGCCCCATCATCTTGATTATTCGCAGATGGTTGAGGTTCAACAGGCGGGGTCCCTTGCGCAGGAGCAGCCACTACACTCTCAACGTCATCCGCTAAGGCTCTCTCTAAATTGGGTTCCATTTACTAATCAAAACACCAATTTCAACCGTCACAAGTCATCACACTATCATATACTAACATTAAGGCATGTATAGCTAGACTCATACGTGCTACGGTAGTCCTAGAACCGACTAAACCGTAGCTCTGATACCAATAAAATGTAACACCCTTAACCCGTATCCATCACTGGAATGGGTTACGAGATATTACCGAACCAAATACTTATTCGTAAAATTTTCATGCATCTTCTTCTATCATCTTCATTTCGCTAAGTTCATCTTTAATAATGCATAATTCATTATACTACCATATACAATCCTTATTCATGCATAGCCGGAACACATAATTAATCATTATTAAGTTCAATCAAAACCATTACATAAGTTTACATCATATAACAACCATATCATACGATTTTATGTTATGTTCAGATATAACCAGATGACCCATTACGCTATCTCAATTTAAATACTAAGATCATATACAATAGCCAAATTGCAATTAATCACTTATATAAATGTGTCATAATCGAACCACCCCAAAAACACATAGTCAAAATTTCTTAGCATTTTCAACCCTCAAACATATGTATATTTTTATATATATATATCATTCATTAATAGCATTAAACATTATAACCAAGACAAATTACACCATGATTAAACATAACCAAGTTCAAACTTAGTATTTAGGCCATATACGCATGGCTGGAAGTATACATATCAAAGTTCAAACAAAATACATATTAGCCTATACATGCCGTAATGTTCACTTAGACCAACTAAGAAGAGGGTACCAAAATTTTGCAGGCTGGTGTGATGACTTCGACGATGGTCCCGAACACACAAAATGGATCAAAGAAATCTAAATAGGACACAAGTAAACACACCAAATGAGTATTCAACTCAGTAAATCGTAAGCAATATAATACAGACCATTAACATGAGATCATAATAAAAATATTGTAAGATCAACCATTTAACCATACCAAATTATGCCACAATTACTTAAATTATCGATTCAACCACAAGCCAAGTCTTGCCATCCAATTAAATATCAAAACAACTAGATAGTTTAGATCCTTTCCTCGAAGTACAAAACAATGATAAACTAGATGGTTCCATGCCTATACGTTTTATGTCTCAAATTTGATTTTTTTTCCGTTAATAGCCCTAGAACTTTATTCTTTTCCGGCACACATTATATCCTCAACCGATTTCGCAAACATAGTGCTAACCAAATTCGCACACATAGTGCCATGCTAAACCACACACATAGTGCTTTGTAAATTCACTCATTTATTGACATTCAAACCAGGATACATAGTGCCAATCGATTTCGCACACATAGTGCCATTTAAATCCGCACACTTAGTGCCAATGTTATCTCATTATAATAAGGCAATTTACTTAAATCAAATAGCACACACTTAAATCAAATAGCACACACTACCACATTTATAAATACGTATATCACTCCAAATAAATACCTACCACAAGAAATTCTTTTATGATACGTTAGTATTAATTATGTATAAATTAATCAACCTACAAATGCTTATAGACTTACCTTATGTCGGATGATATGATTCCTAATCGTCTACTCAATATTATTTGCTTTGCCTTTGCTTATTTCCCCTCCTTTGGGTTCTTGAGCTAGAATAAATAAATTTAGTAGTTTAATTACCTTGCAAGATATTCATATATATGAATTTAAGGATTCCACTTCTTCTTACAACCATCCTTGTTCAAGACATCAAACCTCAACTAATGCTTATATTATGTCTCTAAGCCGAATGCATTAACACTTCCAAAATAATATTATGTCAAATATGTTTACATTCAAATATACATAATTATGAATCAAACTCAACTTTGTAAGCCAACATCCCTCATTGGGTCGATTATATAGAATAAAAAATTATTTCACAAATGTGCATACTATTTAGCCGAATATGCAAGACCAAATTTAACATTACCTATGTATTTAATTATAAGGTCGAATATACAATTTCAAATGTAATATCATTTTTATTTCATTTAAACACTTAGTTCCTCCACATAACAATTTGACCGAATGTTTCTAACTAAAAAAATAAAAATAAAAACTCCACATCTATTCATAAGTTCATACCAATGTTCATATATCTATTAACTAGTTCATTCTTCATCTTTAATATTCCATCCAAAGCATCAAACACTATCCTCATAACATCTAAACATCACAACCGAATGCACATTTTGTCATCAAATAGAAAAATAAACCTATGGGTTATAATATAGATTTGTCTACTAAATAAATTTCATAAAATTTAATAAAAGAAAAACATGAAATCTTACCTTGATTAACCCTTAAATTGACCGAATGCTTTTAACAATTTTTCTTTCTTTCTTCACTTAGGTTCAGCTTTGCAAAAAGAAGATGAACTCTTCTCTCTCCTTCCATTTCTTCTTTTATTAATCTTTTTTTCTTATTAATCTATTTTTCTATTTAGATTATTTTGTCATTTACCATTATAATATATATATTTAATTAGACTTAATGGTGGAACATCATCACATGGCCGGCCACTTCATGCATTAAGGGCATTTTGACATGCAAATCCATGCTTTCTCACCTTGTTGTTATTTGATCCTTACAATTTACCTATCATCTTTTCTAAGTTTCTCAACTAAGTCCTTTCAAGAAAATTCACATTCCTAAGACTAATTTTAAACATTTTTTTATACACTATCACACATAAATATATACAATTAAAAATAAATTTTTGTGAATCAGTTTTGTGGTCCCGAAACCGCATTCCGACTAGGGTCTAATTAGAGCTGTCACAAATTTGATATTTCTATAGAAGGGAAAATGATCATCATGTCATAAAACAAAATAAAATAGGATGAGGTTTAATTTACGAGCCTTGGAGAAAAAGTGTAAATATGTGAAACTTTAGGGGCAAAATAGTAATTTTGCCAAAGTTCGTACTAAGGGCTGTTTTGATGAATGTATGTATTAAATAAATTAATTTGGTATTATAGATCAAGAGAAACAAGATTCAAGTCGTGATCGAGGGAAAAGCAAAGTTTACGAGGAATAGGCTCGATTGCTAATATTTTGTATCGATGTAAGTTCATGTGTAAATAAGGTAACATAATTTTTATTTTAAGTGATTTAATGTTATTTATATGATATGATCCTTATAATCATGAAATATTATGCTTTGTGAATTATTATCTTGTAATATGCAAATTATGTGAACAACTTGATAAGTATGAGATGCTAGCAAGTATCGATTTCTACATTTCGAAGAAGGCGATCAAAATGTGTAATTGGGAAGAATCTCGTTTGAACCTTGGGAATAGATTAGGTTACAAGTGACATGTCACTAGGATGGTTGAGTTTTGAACTCGTTGAGTTGAGCCCGAGTTCACTTATGGATGCGAACGCCCGAGCTCATTGAGTTGAGTCCGAGATCGTTTATGGGCGGGTTACATGGTAGCTTGGCTACATAGATTTCAAAAGCTATTGAGCGTGTTTAGCTATGAGTATAGCACTTACGTGCACACTATCCGCGTATCTGAAATTATATTCCGATGTGTTCAACGGGAGAATCCTAAGAGAATAGGGAGAGTACTTAAAACGAATGTGATTGACGATAAATGTGTTGAAGAAGTGAAAATGGACAGGTATGAGTTTAATCCTTGGTTGAGAATTTGGTAAGACAAAATTGTGGTAAGATAGTAAGTATTCTTATAACATGAGTATCTTAATGATGTAAGATAGTAAGTATTCTTATGACATGAGTATCTTAATGATGTTTATGTTGGATTGCATGATCATGTTACTTGTTATTTGCATGTGAACTTACTAAGCATTTATGCTTACTCCCTCCGTTTCATTCATTGTAGTTTTGACAAGCCGGCTTGAGAATCGGGATAGGTCGAAGGCTCGTTCACACTATCTGAAGGCCTAAATTGGTAAAATAGCTTGTATATTTTCAGTGTGGCATGTATAGCACTATACTCACTTTGTGTAAATAATCTTATGATATGATTATGGTTTGGTAAGAAAAGGTTTGGAAATTATTAGCCATTGGAATGGCCAATCTAGATCATATTTGATGTTATGTATGTTTAATGTGTTACTTAGTCTATGGAAAACCATAAAATGGTGAAATCGGTTATAAAACAGAATCACATAGCAGCAGTGATGTGAATTGGAAAAATCACTAAAAATAGTAGAAATAGAATTAGATGATGAATAAAATATGTAATTGAAGCCTAATGAATTTATTTTCATGTGGAAGAATAAAATAGGTAAAATAGTTGTATTTTATAAGATATTTATATTTTTGCGAAACACCAGAGCAATTTCTGAATCTCCTGTTTTGATTTTGGAAATTTACCAAATATTGTACAAAAATAATTAGAAGTTATTCGTTATATGTGCATATTCCTTATTGAGTCTAGTTTTAAGAGATACAAATGGCATAGTCTTTTGAGTTCTGTACAAAGAGAAAAGTGGTTCGTAGTGAATAGAGGTCAAAGCAGTCAAATGCAGAAACAGGGTAAACTTTAACTAATAAAATGTACTAATTGGCTCACCAAAAAATTCTAGAAAAATATTAGTAGATAGATATATGAGTCTAGCTTCATAGAAAATTTACTGATATTAATTTTGAGTTTCGGAACTCGAGATATGAATTTTTAAGCAACTGTGACACAGTTAACCAGCTTGTCTAAAAATTCTAAAATAAGTTGTTTGAGCTGTTTAATTAATGAATTAAGCCCGTTAACACCTCGTGCTCGACTCCAGTGACGGTCTCAGGTACGGGGGCGTTACAGCTGACATCATAGTCAGAGACTTACATAGCCTGAGGACATGGGCATGTCCCTGTGCCCACACGGGCGTGTGACCTTGTTTCTTGGAAAATTTCTTAAGTTTTTCCGAATCCTTTTAAAGTACCCGGTCTAGTCCCTAACTGCTCTCAAAGTACGTTTAGGGCCTCGTAGGCCCGTTTAAGGGACGTCTTGCATATGTATGAATGTTTTTAAAAAGAATAAAATTTTATGACTCGGATTTGCATGTGTGTTTACAATTATGTCCGATAATGCCTCATACCCTGTTCCGGCCTTGGATACGGGTAAGGGGTGTTACACCGACTACGTCCATGACTACGGCCGTGACCTCTATATTTTCTATTTTCATAATTATTGTGTACTACTACATTCACTTCAGGGAATGGTGTAACGTCCTGAATTAGGGTTTAGTCAGAATAGTGGTTTCGAGACCACAAATTTGAAGTAGAAATAAGTATTTTATGATCACTTGATGATCCATGATATGATTGCATGTCTGTGTGAAATTTTTATGAAGAAATTCTATGGCTAAGGTGTCCAATTTGACTTTAGGGACTAAATTGAATTAGTTGTAAAACTTGTGTTCTAGAAGCTTCAAGCATGAAATTGTATTGGATTATTAATTAGAGGTCCTTAAATAGTTATTTGACCAAGTTCTAAAATTTTGGACAAAAATGGGAACAAATAGGAAAAATTTGAAAGAAAGGTCTTAAGGACATTTTGGTCATTTGATTAATTAAAGAATAAACAGGGAAAAATAAGTTAAAAATCTTGCCCATCTTCCTCCTAGTGTGCCGAAAATTTCAAGGAGCCATAGCTAGGGTTTTGTTCAACTTTTCAAGCTTGATTGTAAGTGTTCCCTAGCCCCGTTTTTAATGTTCTTTACATTTTTAAAGTTGTCATCGATCGATCTAGCTATTTCTACCATTATTTTGAGCTAGGCTTCATGTATGAAATTTGACCCATGTGTGACATAGTTGTATTTTGATGTTTAATGGAGGAATATGAATGTTTGATGTGTGATAAACATCTTTTATTAAGTGATTTTTAGTGAAAACACCTAAAAAGGACTTATTTGTAAAAGGTGTAAAAATGAGTAGTTGAAATGTGAAATAAAGGAAAATATGGGCTGACATGAGTTAGAATATGAATCGGCTAGGCTTGGGTAATAAAGAAAATGCATGCATTTCATTTTACGAGCCTAAGGACTAAAGTGTAGATAAGTGAAAAGTTAAGGGTAAAAAGGTAATTTTACCAAAGTATGTGTTATGGGTCAATATGAGCAATGTGTGTATTGAACAAGTTAAATTATGCATTATAGATCAAGAAAAATGTGATTCGGGTCTTGATCGGGGGAAAAACAAGGTTTACAAGGATTAGGCTCATTTCCATCATTTTGTATCGAGGTAAGTTCATTTGCAATACCATACTTTAAATGCTTTAATATTGCATGTATGGTAAGTACATACATATTCAATATGATGTTGTATCATGTGTTTATTGCCTAAATTTTATCATGAATTATGCTTTGATTATTCCATGAATATGTGATTGGTGCTATGAGCATTGAAATCGACGTTACAAGCAAGTTCTACAGAAATGTGGTATCGAAGAATACCGTTTGAACCTTAGGAATAGTTTAGGATACAAGTGACATGTCACTAGGAAATATGTGATCTGAACTCATGAGTTGTGGTTTGTGTTCATGATATATGTGACTTCTGAACTTATTGAGTTGTGGTCTGAGTTCATGATATATGTGACACAAGTTTTGGCACTTCGAGTACTAGTCTCGTATATATTACCGATGGCGGGGTACTCCAACATGTGTTGCGGATACCTGACAGCCTGTGTGAGCAGACCCATGAGTAGCTCGACAGCAAGCAACATGTGATATAAGATATGAGGTAGCATTGCTACATATGAGGCACTTAGGTGCGAGATTCCGATGTATCCGATGGTATTCCAAGTGTTCAACGGGTAATTCTAAAAGAAGTTAATGGGTAATCTTGATGAATACGTCAAAGGCAAGAAAGTAAGTTATTATGTGCAAGTGGACGCAGGTATGTACATCGAACTCATGAGAATGACATGAGATATGATGAACTTGTGGTAAGAATATTTATATTTATATATATATGAAGAATAAGTTTAGGAGATTTGATAAAATGCAAAAAAAGAAAAAAAAACTATGCTCATTATGTTAAATGTATGATTAATGCTTATTTAAGTTACATTTCATTTGCATGTGAACTTACTAAGCTTTAATGCTTACCCCCTTTCCTTTCCATCTCTTATAGTGTCGCCAAGCTAGCTCAGGGATCGAAGGACGTCGAAGTTTTCAATCACACTATAAATTGGAAAGATTTGGTATAGTTAGATTCAACATTTTGAATATGGCATGTATAGGGACTTGGTCTTTTTGTTATGTGTCATATTGATTAGCCAAATGTGTTGGCTCATGAAAGTATTATGATTATTTTGTATATGGCCATGAGAGGTGGCTCATATTGATTATTTGGGTTGTAACCCTAATTATTGGTGCATGCATGCAAATGTGCTTATGTTTTAATGTGGTTATGGTTGCTTATAGTTAATGAGTGTGATGGATGGCATGTATGTTTGGTGTATGAAAAATGATTAATGTGTATGACAATAAAGGTCATGCAAGTGTGTAACTTGAAAGTAGGTTAGTAAAAATTATAGACAAAGATGAAATTGGTGTGGAATGTCGTATGAAAGCATGATAGTTTGAATACGTTATATGTTGACATTACCAAGTCATAATTTAACCATGAAGGTGAATGCTTGAGTAATTAAATATCCCATGTTGCATGCCATGCAGTGAGTGTAAGTATGTGAGTGTTTAAGGGTAGCAAATGACTTGGAAAATAGCCTAGAAATTGTCCACATGGTTAGACACACGGGCATGTGTCTAGGCCGTGTGTGACACACGATCTGCCCCATAGGCGTGTGATCTGGTCGTGTGTCCCCTGCACCCTAATTATGCAAAACAGAATACCCAGTAGTAAACACACGGGCAGAGACACGACCGTGTCTCTCAGTCGTGTGAAGGACACGGCCTTAGGACATGGGCGTGTGCCCAGGCCGTGTGAAGTCTGCACTTAATTTTGGAATTTAATTCACCACACGGCCAAAGCACATGGGCGTGTGACTTGGTCGTGTGACTTATTTTGTTGATGATGTCATAGTCAGTAAGTTACACGGGCTGAGGACATGGGCATGTCCCAAGCCACACGGGCGTGTGTGACCACATGGCCTACCCACACGGGCATGTGACTCTCCAAATCAAGAAAATTTTCTAAGTCTTCCTATTATTTGCAAAGTTCTCGGTTTAGTCCCGAACCACCATCGATGTATGTTTTGGGCTTTGTAGGCCCATATAAGGGATAGTTTGTATGTGTATGAAGCATTTTATTTTGAACAAAAATTTGATGTCCCGGGTTTGTATGATTGGTTATGTTTAAGTCCGGTAATGCCTCGAACCTTGTCCCAGCTTTGGATATGGGCAAAGGGTGTTACAAATGATGCAGAACAAGTGGAACGAATTAAATGATTTTTCATCAACAGCTCATTATTTTGTTCAGCCAGCAAAAGGCATGAAATCAATTCAGAATACCTTTTAAAATCTTTTTCACGGTATTGCTACTGCAAGAGCACATTAGTAGCATGAAAGGTTGAAAATGTTTTCTCTAACAAGTGCTCATTAGTTATGTTTTCTCCACATAATTTTAGTTGAGAACTAATTTTGAAAAGTTCTAAATTGTATTCACTTACAGTCTTAAAATCTTGCAACCTTAAGTGCATCCAATCATAACGAGCTTTAGGGAGTATCACTATTTTCTGATGGTCAAATCGTTATTTCAAATTTTTCCACAACTCAAGGGGGTCTTTCACAATGAGATATTCCACTTTTAATCCTTCATATAAATGATAACGGATGAAAATCATTTTTTTTGCCTTGTCTTGATTAGATGCTTCTTTATCTGCTAATATAGAGTTTCCTAGACCTTTAGCATCTAGGTGAATTTCAGCATCTAACACCCATGACAAATAATTCTTGCTTGAGATGTCTAAGGCTACAAATTCAAGTTTGGCAAAAATTTGACATTATAATCACTTGAATCAAAATAATATATATATATATATATTAGTAAAATAATAAGCATTCTCAATCGTAAAATAATTCAATTATATATAACAAATTTGCTAAATAATAATATGTATGTCAAATATTGGCAATATTGGCATAAAGAGGAATAGTCATAATAATAACTTAACACAAATTACATTAATTGAAATTTCTTTTAATAAAAAAATGTATATATAATTATCATTATTAGATTTGAGTTGTAAAAATAAATGTACAAATATTACCCAAAGCAAATATTTCATCTAGAAAATAAAATAAAAGAATTATGAAAAATACGTATACCATATATAGTTTAACGAGAGTTATACGAGCAAATTATATAAAGTGAAATGACGTGAACTTCACTATGAACTCGTAGAAGCTCGTGCTGATAACGTGTTATAAAATAATTAAATAAAAGAACACTTAAAATAAATAGAGAATTTTCTCGTCTCATCTTTTCATTTATAAAAGAGCCATATATAAGCCATTGACATTCAATGTAACATAAATGAATGAAGCTTATTTAACTGCTTCATTAACACATACATTAAGCATATTTTAATAATGAATGGGGGTTTTCACTCATTACTTTCATAAATGTTTAAAGGTTATAGACATCCATTTAATGTATTTATAACATTATATATATTTTATATTATAAACTTTAGTTAATTTATTGGTAAAAGAACAAAAATGATAAAAATAAAAAGAAATTAAAGGATGATATTAGTGGATGGAAAGAGAAAGATTGTTCAATTTCATCCCAACCTTTCGAAGCAAAAAAAGATGAAAGTAATAATGATAATTTAGTCTTTTTTTTAATTTTTATATTTTCAGAATCTTGGTATTTTAATCTAACTTACCCATGTTGTAATTTTTGTTATTGTTAAAATTGGAGGATGTTACTTTAGTTTGAATATTTGAAGTCCTGGTGTTAAATGATTAACTTTTAAACTTAAATATGAAAAATGACTAATTCGTAAAGTGAAAATTGTTAATTTTGAACATAGGGACTGAATCGTGAGTAAATTAAAATTGATATAAAACTTCTATAATTATTGATAATAAAGGGTTATTGAAGGATGAAATTGAAATGGGTTTAAAAATTGGAGCTCAAATATGAAAGTTAACCTTATTTCGATTTTAAGAACTAAATTGAATAAAATATAAAATTTTAAGGAAATTATGAAAAATATTAATAGGAAGAAATATGCATTATATTGAATGTTATAAAACACTTGGGATTGATAATTGAAATAAATTATTATATAGATTGAGATTTGAGCTAAGTGGTGGATTAGTCCTCAGCGTTAGGTGTGTCGTTATTTTTGTCAAGTATGTTCATATGGAACTTACTAAGTTGATTCATGTTATGTTTTTGTTACATATTTATTTTGTTACGCAAGGTATGATATCAAGGGAAATTGAAATAATTATTTGAGTTTAAAATGCTATGTTTAAGATTGATTATAGAACTAAAGGACTAATTTGGATGGAAATGAAAATTTGTGTAGGTTATTGATTACATGTATTGGCATTGAATTTGGCTGAAATGTAGTATGTTATAAAATGAAATGAGAACTTACTCAACTCATGGAAGAGCAAATTGTTTAACTACACACTTTATGGGCAGTAGTGGTAGTACGACTTTAAAAATTCACCAAAAATTGTAGGAATTGAGTTAGAGATCGAATAAAATATGAAATTAAAGACTATTAAGTCTAGTTTTGCATAAAAGCGACAATGAAAGCAGTGAAATTGTAAATTATGAAATATAATACTTTTTATGAGACTATTTTAAGTCTAACTTTGAAAAATTAGTATAAATTGTAAAAATATATTTAGGAAAATTTATATGCCTAAAATCTTAATGAGTCTATTTTCAAAAGAAACAAACAACAACATAATATTAGGCTTGTATTGAAAGATATTTAATTTTTAGTGAAGAAGAGTCGAAGCTACCTAGCAGCATAATAAGGGAGGTTTTAAGAAACAAACTGGTATTAATATAATTTGAAATAAATTCTGAAATTTTTATGGTAAAAATTTAATTGAGTCTAGTTTTAAAAACAAAATGTGGATCTTAATTTCGAATTAATTAGGTTTGGATATAAATAATTTAGTGAATACTACTCAAGAAGATAGCTTTGTTAAAAGTATATGTATAAATATTGAAAGGATAATCATGTTGCATATAAGCATGCCATACTAAGGGTAAAGATTCTTGTATAAATACTTGTAAATAAAGGAAGTGGAATGAAGAGTAGGAAGAGGAAAAGTAATAGAAGAATTATAAAATGAATTAATAGTTGATTATGATTGATCGAATCATATTGGTGTGAATTTAATTGATTATTGAGATAGATGATTAAATTGAATAAAAGTGAAAATATTAAAACTAAATGAAATGGTGAAATTGGTTTGGAATTGAGACGATATGTTATGTTATGTTATGTATGAAATGATATCATCAGTGATGAATTGATAATATTGAGATCAATAGAATGAGAATTAAACTTGTAAGGGAATTGGATAAATGATTACCCTATTAATTGTTTGGGTGGAGTTATTTTGACTATATGTCAATCAGCATCGGATGCAATTTACTTCAGACGTTCCGATGAGGCACTAGGTGTCAAATGATTACTTCGACTATGTGCTGATGAGTGCTGGACATAATTTTTACTTCAGTCAATTGATGAGTGTTGGGTGCAAACTAATTACTTCGGACGTTCCAATGACGCACTGGGTGTCTAATGATTACTTTAACTACGTGTCGATGAGTATTATAATTACTTCGAACGTTCTGATGAGGCATTGGGTGCCAAATGATTACTTCGACTACGTGTCGATGAGTGTTGGGCAAAATTTTTACTTCGGCCATACCGATGAGCGCAGGGCGCAATCTAATTTTCTTCTAAAATTGTCTGATGAGGAACTGGGTGCCAAAATTAGGGTGTTGGTTGGATTTGTGTATTAGTTCATGTCTGACTCAAGCTAATAAGGATTTCATATGTAAAAATTTATAATGATAATGAAAAGAATTGTTAATGTAAAATATATTTGTAAACTGGATTTATAAGTCTGGAAGATCGGTACGAAATTGTGATGAATTCAATTATTCAACTTGAGAAATGGCGTGTTAACATGATATGTTCCTAACTAGTTATTTGTTCATATTTAAGATGATTCATAAGACACATTTATCATGAGATATTATGTGTTGATGATTTATTTAATTGTGATTTTGAAATTGAATGGGAATATATATTGGATTGAATTGTAATGAAGTCATTGTCATACGATAAGAACATTATACATGATACGAGTATGCAAATGCGACTGAATTTAGGGTATGTTATGTAATTGAAAATAATTATAGAATATGATATGTGAAAAATGAATGGTTACATCGGGTGTGATATTATAATTGGAATTGGAAACTTGAAAATGAAATGAAATGATTCACAATAAAATAATGTAATGAAATGAGTTATGTGAAATTGGTATGAGTTTACGACTTGATAAAAGATATCGAAATGAAATAGTATAATGTTATGGCATCAATTGTTCATATATATGTGTGTGTGTGTGTGTATTTTGATAAAAGAAATACTTGAACTTCTATGTGAATAAATTTTAAACAAGCCCTATGGGAGGTTGAAATGAATATGAATGAGTCGTCTGACTTTGGAAAGAGACTTTATGGTTTATTATTATGGAATTAACATAAAATTGACTGTTATAATGTTAAGGATATAAATGTTTTATTCATGATTGGTATTGAATTAAAAAAAAAAGCTTTACGATAGGTGTTGGCATATAAATAGAATTGATCACTTCTATTGAAATGCTAAATGAATTGGTTTTCCACTTGATATGAATACATACTACTTGGATGTTACAATTTTCTTAACTTGAAATTTTGTTATTTGAATCATAAAAATACTACTGAGTTTCATTGCTCAACATACGGTTTATTTTTCTTGCATAGGTTAGGTATAATTCAAGATAATTGAACTACGACTTTAGCATCTAGTCAACAATCTCAAACTCATCAACATTTTTATATCCCATTATTATTCTAAGCTGGCATGTACCTACTTGAGTCTAGTTTGATTTGTTCTTAAGTGAATGTTCCTGTTGAATTTGGTATCTTATGATGGATGTTTGGTCCCTATTCAACCTCGAATTTGTTCTTGGAGCTTTTGTGAGTTCGTATAAATCCCATAAATGGTTGGTTATTTTGATTAAGATTCGTTTGATTGAACTAAATCTTACAATGATTTAAAATTGAATAAAATTGATCGTAGTAGCTCTGACGATGAATTAACATCCTATAGCTCAGACCCAATGACTGGGTCGGGTGTAGGGTGTTATAGGCACCCCTAGAGGCCACACCTCAGGGATTAAGTTGATTACATTTGTATTAAATTTTTATTTAAAATTTTATAAATAGATGTTGGAATCAAAGTTGTAATATATTATCACTAGTTCCGTATAAGTTTTAATATTGGTTAGATTTTGAAATTTAAGTTGTTTAACTATGTAATCAAAGCAAAACTAGAAATATCGTTCAGTGATTTGGATTATTGTACCATCCAAAACCCAAACCTAGCAACCAGGTTGAGTATCAATACTTATGGCCTGGTATCAATACCTTAGTTTATTTTTCATTTTCTCAAAACATCGAAGCCGAAATTGGTATCGATACCAACTATGTGTATCGATACTTTTATTACTGGGAGCACTTTTTGACTTGATAAAAATGTTTAACAAAATTTTAATATAAAAACTTCTTTTAAGTACTTAATAATTTTAATATGAAACGATTTGAACTAAAAAAAATTTTAAACTTGAACTCATGACTTAAATTAAAATATTTAATTTGGTCACGTAAATTGTAAGTATGAAATAATACATTATTGTATATATTTTTACAAATTTAAAATTTTAAAAATAAAATAATCGTAACAAATAAAAGAATCACAAAGAATGCAACAAAAATATTGGAAGTACAATGGAACATCAAGTACATCATTTTAGATTCCCCTGATCGTGAAGATTGACTAGAATGGTAGTTTCAACATGAGCACTTGTTCTGATTGTTCTACACAACCCGCAATGTTTTGGTATGGTTGTCTCCTTGACGTCTATGTCACCACGAATCCTGGTGATCTCCATGTAACAGCCCGATTTTGGGCCTAGTCAGAGCAGTGGTTTCGGGACCACAAATTCGACGAGAAAAATTTTATTTTTATTATATTTTTATGGTATTCAATTTCACGGAATAATTTCGTGAAAATTTCATTCGAAAATTTTGACGTTTGGGCACTCAATTTAGTCAAAAGGACTAAATTGTAAAAATAGCAAAAGTTGAGTTCTACACGTTAGAGGTGTCCAATTGTTATGAAATTTTATATTGGAGGTCTTTAAATGGTAATTAGTCCATTGGTTAATTTTTTAGACAAAAATGGACATGAAATAGGTGAAATAGAATATTTTTAAGTTAGGGGCATTTTGGTTATTTAGTAATTAAATGATTAAATAAACAAAATAAAAGCCAAATTTTGGCCATCTTCAACCCCTTGGCCGAAATTTTGAATACCACCATGACTAGGGTTTTGTTCAAGCTTTCAAGCTCTATAGTAAGTCCGTTCTTGCCTCGTTTTTAATGATTTTCACGTTTTTGAAATCCTTGTTACAAGATTTACCTATTTCTACCATTGATTTGAAGTAGGGTTCATGTTTAAAAATTTAACCATGTGTGACATGTGTGTATTTTTATGTTTAATGGAGGAATATGAATTTTTGTTGTGTGTTAAACGACTTTTACTAAGTAGTTTCCGGTAAAAATGCCTAAAAGGACTAATTTGTAAAAGTTATAAAATTTGTCATAAAAGTGTGATTTAGTGGAAATTTCTGGCTACTATAGTTATTAAAATGATTCGGCTAGGCTTGTATGTTAAAGAAATTGAATGAAAATCATTTTACAAGCCTAGGGGCAAAAGTGTAAATATGACAAAATTTAGGGGAAAAAATGTAATTTTTCCATAGTATGATTTTTGGATCACATTGACTAATGTGACTAATAAATAGGATACATGTGATATTATAGATCAAAGAAAATGAGGTTCGGACCTAGAACGGGAGAAAAATGAGAATTTGACGGTTAAGTCCCTTTTTGCCATTTTGGTGTCGAGGTAAGTTCATTTGCAAATAATGTAACATGTACCATACTTTAAATACTTTAATATTGCATGTATGGTAAGTACATACATATTTAATATGATGTTGTATCATGTGTTTATTTCCTAAATTTTATCACGAATTGTGCTTTAATTATTCCATGAATATGTGATTGGTGCTATGAGCATTGAAATCGACATTACGAGCAAGCTCAACGAAAATGTGGTATCAAAGAATCCCATTTGAACCTTAGGAATAGTTTAGGATACAAGTGACATGTCACTAGGAAATATGTGATCTGAACTCATGAGTTGTGGTCTGAGTTCATGATATATGTGACATGTCACTAGGATACTCATATCGTATATATTACTGATGGCGGGGTAGTCCGGCATGTGTTGCGAATACCTGACAGCCTATGTGAGCAGACCCGTGACTAGCTCGAAAGTGAGCAACATGTGATATGTGATATAAGGTAGCATTGGCTACATATGAGGCACTTAGGTGCGAGATTTCGATGTATCCGATAGTATTCCAAGTGTTCAATACGTAGTCCAAAGGGAAATTCAATGGTAATCTTGATGAATACGTCAAAGACGAGAAAGTAAGTTGTTATGTGCAAGTGGGCACAGGTATGTAAATCGAACTCATGAGAACATCATGGGATCTGATGAACTTGTGGTAAGAATATATATATGAAAAATAAGTTTAAGTGATTTGATAATAAAGTGCAAGTTTATGTTCATTAAGTTAAATGTATGATTAATGCTTGTTTAAATTGCATTCTATTTGCATGTAAACTTACTAAGCTATAAAGCTTACTCCCTTTTCTTCCCCACTTCTTATAGCTTTATTCAGCTAGCTCGGGTTGGACATCGTCGGAGATTCCATCACACTATCAAGCTATCATGTTGGATAAATGAAAGCAAACCTTTGAGTCTATGGCATGTATAGGGACTTTGTGTATGTGTCATTATGATATGGCCAAATGAATTGCCTTGTAATGAATAAGGATTTGATTTGGTATGTAGCCATATAAATTGGCTTATATTGGCAAATAGGTTGCAAGCAACTCATATGCCTATTCCAATGTCATTGTGTGATGTGGTTTATAATAGTATGTTAATGAAAGTTAGTACACGAGAATCATGAAAGAGTAAATTAGCATTAAAGCAGTTTTGGACAGCAGCAGTAGTATAAATTTGAAAAATCACCAAAAATTGTGAAAATAAAATCAGAGGTTGAATAAAATATTAAATTAAATTCTATTGAGTCTAATTTTACATAGAAGAAACAGTGTAAGCAAAATAATTTCATTTTATGATATATTTGAATTTTTATGAGACAAGGTCAGAATGATTTCGGGTTCCCCTATTCTGGCTTTGTTAAATCATTAAAAATTGTATAAAAATGCTTGGGAGTTCAAATTTATATGTTTAATTTCTTAATGATTCTATTTTCAATAAAAACAAATGGGAACATCATCTGATCTCGTATTAAGAGATAATTAATTTTTAGTAAAGAAAGGTTGAAACTATCAAGCAGTAGAACAGGGATGAATTTGAAGAATTAAATTTACTTATTGGCTAAACCATAAATTCTGAAAATTTTATGGTAGGAAGATATTTGAGTATAGTTTCGGAAAAATCAAGCGGATCTTAATTTAGAGTTCCTTAGCTCAAGATATAAATAATTTAGTGACTATGACTCAAGTGGACAGTTTTGTTATGAACAGTAAATAATTGTTTTGATATGTTTAAGCCTTGATTATGGTTGTGTTGGTAGCTTAATTATGTCATGTTAACTGTCATTGAAAGTGTTTATGTGAGTGTGCAAATGAGGGTGGCAAATGGCTTGGTAAATAGCCGTTTTCTTGGCCACACGGGCAGAGACACAGCTGTGTGTCTCAGTCGTGTGAAGGACACGGCCCCGGGACAAGGGCGTGTGACTTGGCTGTGTGACCCCAAATTGTGCATGACATCATAAAAAAGATAGTTACATGGGCTGAGGACACGAGCGTGTGTGACCACACGGCCTACCCACACGGGCGTGTCCCAAACCACACGGGCGTGTGACCCCTGTTTTGATGAAAATCTTTTTGAGTTTTCCAAAATTCTCAGTTTAGTCTCGAACCACCTTCAATGTATGCTTTGGGCCTCGTAAGCCCGTAATAGGGACGATATGCATCTGCATGAATGGTTTTAAATTGGATGAAATTTTATGGCCCAGTTTTGTATGATTGGTTATGTTTAAGTCCGGTAATACCTCGTACCCTATCTCGGTGTCGAACACGGGTAAGGGGTGTTACACTCCAGTTGACCTTTGGGTACCCTATGTAGTCCTTTGTGCAACAACAACTCAAATGCAGTCGGAGGCACTTCCCATGTTGAGGCATCTCGCAGTATAAGAAATTTGTTATCCCAAATACACAATGTGTGTTTCATTGTGTACACATCATCAATATATTGTTCAACATTCAAATTGGCGGTTGCACATGCTGCAACGATATGCGCACATGGGTACAGAATGGTCTGGAACCTCCCGTATTCACACCACCTGTTTCAAAGATCAACTCCGTAGGACCTAGCCAGGACCCTCGTGCAACGGTCGATATACTCTATCACCCGGAAAGTTTTCAAGTTTTGGGAATATGGTTCTACATTTGTTGACCTTGCTCCCCAAGCATTGTCGTCCATGGCCTTTCTAACCTCCTCTACGTACAAATGTCACGCCTCCATCTACTTAACTTGTCTCAACCCTATTCTTGGCATCAATGTTTCCAGCTTATAGAATGTAGATGAGAAAACAACTAAAATTGGAAAATGACGCGTACGCTTCAAGACAAAGTTAAACACCTCTATGAGGTTGGTCATCATATGACATTATCGATACCCATCATCAAATCTTTGAGCTCATTACCACAACTCCATGCTACCCAACCACTACCGAAAAGGAGTACCTGTTTGCCCCTTCCATATCAACCTCAAGCCTTGCCAACATGTACTTGAAATGGTGTGGTTCTAGCTCGTAACCTGCATATGTATTCAGATATGACACGTTATCATTCATTTTAGTTTGTAAAAGTGCTTTAAATTATTTTAAAATAAAAAACTAAATATTGAATTTTACTCAAGTTCACGAGTTGTTTGCACTAGTTTTTATTATTGTATTCTCAGTGGAAATTGATATCGATGTGGTGGATGCACTAGATAGATCTCTACGAAACCCCCGAATGCCTAATTGAGGCAACTAGTCCCTTCAATCTGTTGGACATAGTGCAAATGTTGTCTTGCCTAATGTAACAGCCCGATTTAGGACCTAGTTGGAGCAGTGGTCTCGGGACCACAAATTCAAAGTTAAAAAGATTATTTTATTATTATTTTGATGTTCTAGCATGTATATATTAGTGTATGAAAATTTTGGTAAGTTAATTTTGAAGTTTGTGAGCCCAATTGCGAAAAGGGACTAAATCGTATAAAGTGAAAAAGTCTTAAATTGATAGCTAAAGGTGTAATTTTGTTGGGAAAATAGACCCTTAATTGATAGTACAGCCGGCCATGAGACATAGGGGAAGTAAGTGATTTTGATAGGTTCTCTTAATGATTTTTACATTTTTGAACTCCTTGAAGCATAAGCTTTCAAATAAAAGGATTATTATGAATAATAAACAAGAGTTTAGGGTTTTTCCATGAATGTATTTGTGATGGTTTCTGAGTTTTTATGGAAGAATATGGGTCCTAGTTGTGTCATAAACAACTTTTGTGAAAGGTGTTAGCATGAAAACACCTAAAGGGGTTATTTTACATAAGTTGCAAAATAGATGATAAATGTGTGAAATAGTAGGATTTTGGAGTTGCTATAAGAGTAAAAAAGGTTCGGCTAGGCTTGAGATACGAAGAAATTTGATAAAAATCAATTTTTGAGCATAGGGGCAAAATGGTTATTTTGTCAAGGTCCAGGGGCAAATGGTCATTTTACCTAAAAAGTGAATTTTAGATTGCCTAATTGTGTTTAGTGACTAAATGAGTGCATTTTGCTATTATAGATCAAGATTTACCAAATCCGAACCTAGACCGGGGGAAGGCCAAACAAATTGACTGAATTGACTAGTCGTGTACGTTTTGTAATCTAAAGTAAGTTGGATGTAAACAATACAACTACATTGTCATTATATGTGCTTGAAATATTATAGCATGAATTACTTGATTTTGGAATTGAAAATGTGTAACGATAAATGAGATAGTAGAAATTCCGTTGGAACTTTAAGAAGTAAATCGGATATTCATGCCATGACATATGGGTTATTATGGGCTAGTGTAAGACATGTCTGGGACATGGCATCGGCATTGAGACGAGTGCCAGTGTAAGACATGTTTGGGACATGCATCGGCCTCGAGATGTAAGCCAATGTAAGACATGTCTAGGACATGCATCGGCCTCGGGACGTAAGCTAGTGTAAGACCATGTCTGGGACATGGCATCGACACAGATATGTGAGAGCTAGTTTAAAACCATGTCTGGGACATGGCATCGGCACCTTACCCCATGTTTGAGGCTTATGAAATATCTAGTAGAGTTCCAAATGGTTCAAAGGTGAAAATTATGATTGTGAGATAAATAAGAAAGTATAATTGTGTTGTGAGTGGTACAGGTACCTAATTGGTACGTATGAGAAATGAGCTCAATATAGTATATGAGACTTGTATGGATGGTAATGAGTAAGTGTGCTTATGCCTACCTTTATGTTATGAGCATAATGATCATTGATGAATTTCTTGTTGTATATTTATTTATATGCAATTTACTAAGCTTCACGCTTACTCCCTTTCCTTTCCATTTCCTTTCAGTGCCGCCTAACTAGCTTAAGGATCACCGGAAGTTAGAGATATCGATCACACTATCAGCCGAAACATTCGGTATAGTTGGATTTATATTTTTGAGTATGGCATGTGTAGGGCTAGACCTTATTATTTTGTGTCTTGTGAATTGGCCAAATTTGTTGGCTTGGGATAGATCCCACACTTTGCATTAAGCCTTGAAGGATGGCTAACATTCATGTTGAGTTTATAAAAGATGTATCTTCATGGTTGAAAGAATGTCTATTGTGGTTGATTTGATTATAAAAATTATGTTCGTTTTGGTATTGGTTGGTAATTGTATGGAAATAGTTATGCAAGGGTGGCAATGAGGCTTGATAAATAGCCTTATATTGTCCACACGGGTAGACACACGGGCGTGTTTCTAGGCCATGTGTGACATACGGTCTACCCCATGGGCGTGTGGTCCGGCCGTGTGTCCCCTGCATGTAAAAATTTCAAGTCAGTATGCATGGTAATAAATACCGTGTCTCTGCTGTATGGAGCGCACGGCCTAGTACACGGGCGTGTGCCATGACCGTGTGACCTTTTGGGGATGTTGACGTCAAAAATAGAATACCTAGGTTTTTGCACACGCGCTAAGACACAGGCGTGTTGTGGCCGTGTGAGGGACACAAGCCACAGACATGGGCGTGTGTGTTTGGTCGTGTGAAAAACCCTATAGGTGTGACTTAGAATTTAATTCCATATGGGTGTGGGACACGGACGTGTCCCAGAGTGCTTAGGCCATGTGAGCTACACGGGCCATCAGCACGACCATGTTGAAATGGTCACACGGGCGTGCCACCCTTCCACACAGGCGTGTGCCCTGTTTTATAGGCAAATTTCCTAAGATTGGTTTAAGGACCCGAAATGGTCCCGATAATTTTCAATAGTCGATTTGGGGCTCGTAAGCTCATAAATAGAAGTTTAATGTAGAAATTGAAAAAAAATTTTAAATTGGACCGAGTCCCGGTGACTTGAAGTCATTCGAATGCATGAGACCAAGTTTGGTAATGCCTTATACTCCGCCCCGGTGTGGGTTACGGGTATGGGGTGTTACACCTAACATGTCTCCGTAAGTTGGTCATGAAAAATTGTCATGATTAGAATTTCTCTAACTCCACGATGGAAAAGTTGATGGATAGTATGTTTCAGTTACTGCCTTGTGCTACCGCAATCAGGAGTATCTATGTATATTTACCATAAAGTTAAGTACCATCAACCTACACCAGTGGCTTGTAATGGGAGAATGCCCTCACACATTAATCGAACATCTAGAACAAGCCATGGAAAATTCTTTTCCTCAGTTGTAGTTTGTCCTTCAAGCTGTAACAAGACAACGTTTGCAAATCGAAGACAATACCTGACATGTACTCTTGCATCGCAGATATCCACCTCTGAAGTTTGTTGTATGACATATCCTAGTTGTAACAACCCGATTTTGGGCCTAGTCGGAACAGTGGTCTCAGAACCACTATTCTGAGGTTGGAGAAAATTATTTTTATGTTATTTTATGAGATATAGCATGTTTATAAAGGTGCATAAAAATTTTGGTATATTAATTTTAGCGATTTCTAGTCCAATTTCGAAAAAGGACTAAATCGCGTAAAAAGTAAAAGTTGTGTTTTAATACCTAAAGGTGTTAAATTGCCTTGTATCTTAAATTGGGGGGTTTTAATGTGAAATTAGGCCATTTAAAGAGTGATGGTCGGCCATGAGATAAGGAATTAAAAGGTCAAATAGGTTAGGTAAGTGTTGGGTGACTTATTTGACAAATAAGTAATAAAATAAAGAAAAGAAAATATCATCTTTTCTTCATCTTCTCTCCACCGATTTTTCCAGCCAAGAAAAGAGTTTTGAAGCTGGAAAATTTCAGCAAAGAAACTCCCATGCTAGTAAGTGATTTTAATGTCTTTCTTGATGATTTTTACATTTTTTGAACCCCTAAAGCATGAGCTTTCAAAAGAGGGGACTATTTTGCAAAATGATTTTTTCCATGAAAGCATATGTGTTTTTTTCTCAGTTTTTGTGGAATAATATGAGTCTTAGATGAGTTATAAACAACTTTTATGAAGGAAATTTGCTTGAAAACACCTAAAAAGGGTTATTTTGCAAAGTTGTAAAATAAGTTGTAAATGTGTGAAATAGTTGAAATTATGAGTTTCTATAGTTATGAAAATGGTTTTTCTAGGCTTAATGAGTAAGAAAATGTGATAAAAATCATTTTACAAGCCTAGGGGCAATTTGGTAATTTTGGCAAAGTATAGGGGCAAAATAAAAAATTTTGCCAAAATGTGTCATTAGATTAATTTGATTAGTATATTGTGTTAATAAGTTAAATGTGATTTTATAGATTATGAAAAAATAAGATTCGGGATTAGAACGAGGAAAAACGAGAAATTGATGTTTAGGCCTCTTTTACCAATTTGGTGTCGAGGTAAGTTCGTATGACTAAATAAGCATGTTATTCATGTTATTGTTAATATACTTGAATCTATCTTGTCTCGGTTGTATTGAATTATATGTTGATGATATTGAGTATGATGAAAGTGATGCCAAAAGTTAATAACATTCACGTGATGGTAGAATACATTAGAAATTCAATGGAATATGATATTCCATTGAAACGAGTAAGTTGTATGTAAATAATACAACTACATTGTTATTATATGTGTTTAAATTGATATAGCATGAATTGTTTGGTTGTGAAAATGATTATGTATGATGGATATTGAGATAGTAGAATCCCCGTTTGAACCTTAAGGAACAATTCGGATATTCATGCCATGACATTCGGGTTATTTGTGTGCCAGTGTAAGACATGTCTGGGACATGCATCGGCCACATTATGAGAGCCAGTGTAAGACCATGTCTGGGACATGGCATAAGACCATGTCTAGGACATGAAATAAGACCATGTTTGGGACATGGAATCGGCATTAAGACAAAAGCCAGTGTAAGACATGTCTAGGATATGCATCGGTCTTGAGATGTAAGCTAGTGTAAGACATGTCTAGGACATGCATCGGCTACGAGATATGTTAGTGTAAGACCATGTCTAAGATATGGCATCGGCACGGATATGTGAGAGCTAGTGTAAGACCATGTCTGGGACATGGCTTTGCCCTCGATCTCGATAGTCAGTGTAAGACCATGTCTGGGACATGGCATCGGCATTAAACCCTATGTTTGAGCCGATAGCTTTCTGAATGGTTCAACGATGAGAGTTATGGTTTAAGCTAAACGAAAAAGGTTATGACCATATTGTGAGTGGTATAGGTCCTTACATGGAATTTATGAAATGTGAATGCAATCCATGTTATATGATTAGTAAGAAATGAAAATGAGCATGTTGAGCAACACAGGTATGTATGCCAAGCTCATGAGAAATGATTTCAGTTTATGATGCACATTTGATGAAGATGTAAATAGGTAATTCATGCCTATGAGAATGATTTTGTGATGACCTTGTGATTATAGGTCTATACTTATGATGTATGAATATGTAGCCTTACCAATGTGGTGGAAATGAATTAATATAGTTTGATAAACTTAGTATCGTTAATTTACACTAAAATAGTTTTGGACAGCAGCCATAGTCTAACTTTGAAAATATACTAAAAATAGTGGAAAATGAGTTAGAAGCTGAACAAAATATGGAATTAATGCTTATTGAGTCTAGTTTCTTATAAAAGAAACAGTGTAAGAAAACAATTTCCTATAATGAGATATTTGAAGTTGTGTGAGACAGAGTCAGAATAAATTTGAAATCCCTTATTCTGATTTGAGAAAATCATTATAAATTGTACCAAAATATTTATGAGTTATAATTTATATTTTTAAAATCCTTAATAAGTTTATTTTCAAGAGAAATGGACAAAAACATTATTCGAGTTTTGTGCTATGAGATAATTGAACTTTAGTGCAGAAGGGTCGGAACTGTCAGATAGTGAATCAGGGGTAAATTTGAGGAGTAAAATGTACTATTTGGCTAAACCAAAAATTCTGTAAATTTTATGGTAGAAAGTTAAATGAGTCTAGTTTCAAGGAAAATTAACAGAACTTAATTTGGAGTTTCGTAGCCCTAGATATAAATATTTTATTGACTGTTATACAAGAAGACAGCTTATCATGAACTTGAGAATATGTTGGGAACATTGATAAAACATGTTAATGAGTTGCTTATTGTTTTCATATGAACTTACTAAGCATAAAGATTACCCCCTTCCTTTCCCATGTTTTCTAGTGTTGCCAGGTTAGCTCGGGTTGGAGTTCGTCGGAGATATTATCACACTGTCAAGCTATCGCTATTGGTGTAAGTGATTTCAAGTACTTTGAGTCTATGGCATGTATAGGAGTTTAAGTATTTGAGTATGTGATATTGCTTTAGCCAAATGTATTGGCTTATTTTGATTATGGGGTTGTAAACCCATCTTAAATATGCATGCATGTGCTATGGTCTTACGTGATGAGTTTATAATGATTATGACATGTTGATAGCTATAGCATTAATGTGGTAAAGATGAAGGTAAAATCTATGATATTGGTTGCATGTGAAATTGCCATGGTCACGACATGTTAGGAATGTTTAAGTGCCTAACTTTGCCATGTTGTATGCTATTGTTTAACTATGTGTGCATGTGTTGTGAGGGTGACAAAATGGCTTGGAAAATAGCCTTGTATTTGTCCACACGGGTAGACACACGGGTGTGTGTCTAGGCCGTGTGTGACACACGGTCCACCCCCATGGGCGTGTTGTCCAGCCGTGTGTCCCCTGCACCTAAGTTTTTGAAGTCAATATGTATGGTAGTGAGTACACAGGCAAAAGACATGGCCATGTGTCTCAGCCGTGTGAAGGACACGGCCATAGGACACGGGCGTGTGCCTTGGCCGTGTGGCTTCAATTTGTTCATGACCAAATTGGCAAAATGTTTAGGTTTTTAGACACGGGTTAGGGACACAGGCGTGTCCCTAGCACACGGGCGTGTGCCCTATACCCACACGGGCGTGTGGAGCCTTAAAGCATAAAATTTTTCCAAGTTTTTCTTAAGTTCTCGGTTTAGTCTCAAATCGTCTCTAATGCATGTTTTGGGCCTTGTGAGCCTGTTTAAGGGAAAAAATGTATGTGAAATGAAAAGTTTTAAATTGATCAAAATTTTACAACCTGGTTTTATATAGTTAGTTGAGTGTAAGTCCGGTAGCACCTCGAACCCTGTCCCGACGTTGGATATGGGCGAGGGGTGTTACACCGGTCACCGTACAACTGCTCCATGGTCATTTGTTTGGCCCATCATGTTTTCCTATACGACGCCCTATACTAGAACCAAGCTTGCATGTCGACAATAAGAACCGATACATGAATGGTAGGATCTCTTTCACCAGCGGTAAGATACAATTGCATATTGTTTTGGCATCCAATTTGTGATGATTTTCTGTCATACATGCAGCAGTGCATGTATGGGGCCCTTTTAATTTTCAGATTGTCCACTATTGAATCTTCTATATAAATACAGCCCAAACTCGTCAGTTGCTGTAACACCCCTAACCCGTAACCGTCATCGGAATAGGTTAAGAGGCATTACCGGACTTATAACTCAATTCAGAACAATCATTTATCTGGTAACATCTTATCTCAATCAATATCATTCAATCACATTCAATAGGTACTTAAATCAAGCATACAAGGCTTTAATCATGCATTCGGAACTAAGTTGATAACATATATTTCAGAAACTTAGAAAATTTTTCAACATTTCAAATATCACAAGCCTGTGTGTTTAGGCCGTGGAAAAACAGGGCATACATACTGACTTGTACCACATGGCTGGAGACATGCCCGTCTGCCTTGACTGTGGTCGAAACTGACTTGAGTCACCCGGCTAACCACACGCCCGTGTGTCTTGGCCGTGCTCGAGACTAACTTTAAATCAAAGGGTACCCCAGGGGACACACGGCCGGGTAACATGATCATGTGTCGCACACGGCTGAGACACACGCTTGTGTGGACAAAAATAGGCTATTTGCAAAGCCAATTTGTCACCCTTAAGGGTCATCCCTACAAGCATCAACCAAAGCACAATTCATGACCAAAAAGGCAATCAAAACCATACTCAAACATGCGTATTTCAATCCACAATATCACCAATCAATTTCATACTCAATTTCATATCAAAGCATACCAAATTCATATACTAAAAATCATTCATTCGTACATGTCATTATCCCAATTTTTTTACATCCATTCTCTTATCAAAATCATACCATTTCCATAACTAATTCACAAAACTAACTTACCAAATTGACCATTACTCACTAGGCCATTTATGCACATCAAAACATACCATTTCTTAACATAACTTATACACCAAAAACCAAACCAAATAGCAACTTTGATCTAGCCATATCACATGGCATGATATACACTTCACAAATCATATTCAAATACTTCTAGCCTATACATGCCATACTTCAATAATCACATTTTTAGAAGATACCAAAATAGAGTTCGATAATGTGGTGATGATTCTCGACGATCCTCAAGCTTCCGGTAGCTTTGATAATCTATAAAATAGTTGAAAAGCACGCAAAGTAAGCTTTCAGAAGCTTATTAAACCATATACAAATAAACTTATCACATAACACAATTCTAAACTAATTCATTCATGTAACTCATAGAAAAATACAATCATATATCCATATGTCTCATATAGTTCATTTGATCATAATTTACTTACATAGAACACATCTCATTCTCATAATAATTCATACAAATATCATATGTCCACAAATGTACATATTCTTAACTTTCATTCTCAAACATGACATACATTTCAAACGTACCTAAATTGGATATACATTCACATAGTCATTCATTTCTCGGAATGCCCATTGAACCGTACGGAATCAAATAGGATACGCGAATAACTTGGAAAACTCGTACAATGCCAATGTCCCAAACGTGGTCTTACATGTAATCAAATATCAATGCCATTGTCCCAGACAGGGTCTTACACGAAATCAAATATAATGTCGATGTCCCAAACATGGTCTTACATGTAAATCTCAAATTGATGCGAACGTCCCAGACGTGGTCTTACACGAAATCACATATCGGAATCCTATGTCATGACATATGTATCTTAACTATTCCTATAGTTCATACGGGGCTTTTCAGATGTGACATTATCGGAACTTTCTCGGATTTCTCATATTCAACTCAAATAGCCATTCATCACTATTCAATAGCAAATAAGCAATAATAATTCGATTCAAAACACATTCGTTTGTATATCGACTTACCTCGTACGGGAATGAACGGAAATGAATGGCTATTCAACTACTTTCAACTTTCCCCGATCTAATTTTGTTTTCTTTGGTTCTTGATCTATACACATTCAAATTTAACTCCTTTATTCACCAAATCATTCAATTCAATCTAAAAATATATAATTAGGGCATTTTACAAATTAGCCCTCATATTTTCACATTTTGACATTTTAATCCCTAATTCATAAAATCACAAAATACAAATAATTTCACATTACACATGCTAAGCCGAATTTTCCTCTAGCCCATATAAGCCGATATATTTTATTTATTTCACATTTTAGTCCCTCAAAATCTCATTTTCACAATTTAGCCCAAATTACTCAAATTCATAAAAAAATTCAAATGCAAAACACATTAGTCTAACACATGTCTTTCATTTTTCATCAATTAACATCACAAAGCTCACAATTTCATCAATGGCTCAACTCAAAATCTTTATCAGTTTCTTAAATTGAGACATGGGCTTGATAAAACACTTGACAACGATTACAAAAACATAGAAATTATCAAAAACCAAACAAAACTCATACCTTCATTAAGCCAAAACCATAGCCGAACCCTAGCAAGCTCTTCTTTCCTTTTTTTTTGTATTTTCGGCAAAGATGATGAATAATGGATAAATTTTATGCCTTTATTTTATTTAATCTATATTATTAACTAGTTTACCATTTTACCCTTGCATTATAACATTAATAAACCATTATCTATTTTCCATCTAAGTCATTTAATGCATGCCATGGTCAAAAAACCACATAAGGACCTCTTAATAATAAAGACACATCAATTCAGCCATTAATCAAATAGAAGGACAATTTTGCATTTTCTGCAATTTAGTCTTTTTTTACAAATTAAGCATACAAACGATAAAATTAAATTACGAAAATTTCACACATATCAATTCACATATTATAAGTATGGAAAATAATATAAAAATATTTTTTGACTCAAATTTGTGGTCCCAAAACCACTATTCCGACTAGGGTCTAAACCGAGTTGTTACAACTCTCCACCCTTAGGGATTTTCGTCCCCGAGAATCTTACCGTTGAATAGAGTCGGATATTACTATCTCATAACATCTTCGGGCTCCCACATAGCCTCTTCAACACCGTGACAATGCCATAACATTTTTACTAGCTAAATTTTCTTATTTCTCAATTCTTTAATCTCACGAGCTAAGATACGGATCGGTTCTTCTTCATATGTCATATCGGATAAGGGATTTGATCTGTATTGTCGAAGCATCGATACGTGAAACACATTGTGAATATTTTTTAGCTTAGGTGGCAATAACAATCTATAAGACCGGCCCAATATGCTCGATAATCTCATACGGTTCGATGAACCTCGGACTCAATTTGCCTTTTCTACCGAACCTAAGTACTTTCTTCCACGGAGATACTTTCAGAAACACTTTGTCCCCTATCTCAAATTCAATATCTTTTCCTTTCAAATCTGTATATGATTTTTGATGATCGGAAGTTGAATTCTGACGGTCGGAAGCTACTTTCAGACTATCTCGAATTGTTTTTACTCTTTGTTCAGCCTCTTTAATCAAATCAACCCTGTGAATCTTATTCTCACTGAGCTCTGTCCAATAAAAAGGTGTACGACATTTTCTACCATAAAAGGCTTCGTATGGTGCCATTTTAATGCTCGATTGAAAACTATTATTATAAGCGAATTCAATCAATGGTAAATATTGTTCCCACATACCTTCAAACTCTAAAATGTAACATCTCAACATATCCCCAAGAATCTAAATAATCTGCTCAGATTGACCATCCCTCTGTGGATGAAAAGCAGTACTGAAGTGCAATTTCGTACCTAAAGCCTCTTGCAGTTTCTTCCAAAACCGCGAAGTGAATCTCGGATCTCTATCTGACACAATGGGTAATGGCACCCCGTACAATCTCACAATATCAGAAATGTATAACTCAGCTAATTTATCAAGCGAGTAGTTAGATCATACCGAAATAAAATGAGTTGATTTCATTAATCAGTCAACCACAACCCAAATCGCATCTTTCTTTCTTGGAGATAGGGGCAAACCCGAAACAAAATCCATCGTTATTCTATCCCATTTCCACTCCGTAATCATAATCGGTTGTAACAAACCGAATGGCACCTGATGTTCAGCTTTAACTTACTGATAGATCAAACATTTCGAAACAAAGTTGGAGATATCTATTTTCATTCTAGACCACAAGTAATGCTGTTTCAAATTATTATAAATTTTTGTACTAACAGGATGTATTGAAAGATAACTGTGATGCGCTTCTTTCAAAATCATTTGTATCAATTCTGGATTTCTCGGAACACAAATCCGATATCGAAATCTCAGACAATCATCATTATCAATTCGATATTCAGATTCAGAATCCAAATCACACTGAGCTCGTTTGCTATAATCTCATTATCAACTTTCTGAGCTTCAAAAATCTGCTGAATAAATAACGGTCTCGCTTTCAATTCAGCTAATATCAAACCATCATCAGACAGAACTAAATGAGTATTCATTGCACGCAATACAAATAATGGTTTTCGACTCAAAGCATCAACAACAACATTTGCTTTTCCCGGATGATAATCAATAACAAGCTCGTAGTCTTTTAACAGTTCTAGCCATTTGCTCTGTTGTAGATTCAAATCTTTCTGAGTCATCAGATATTTCAAGCTTTTATGATCAGAATATACGTCACATTTCTCACCAAATAGATAGTGTCGCCAGATTTTTAAAGCAAATACAATAGCAGCTATTTCAAGTTAGATAATTCTTTTCATGTGGCTTTAACTGTCTCGAAGCATAAGCTATAACTTTGCCTTCTTGAATCAGAACACATCCTAAACCGTTCATCGAAGCATCACTGTAAATGACAAATTCTTTACCTGATTCTGGTTGTACTAACACTGGAGCTTCAGTCAATAAGGCTTTCAATTGATCAAAACTTTTTTGACACTTTTCAGACCATTCAAATTTCACATCTTTCTGAAACAATTTCGTCAACGGAGTTGTAATCATAGAAAAGCCTTTTATGAACCGTCAGTAATAACCAGCAAGTCCCAGAAAACTACGGACTTCAAAAACATTTCTCGAAGGCTTCCAATCAAAAATAGTTGAAATCTTACTCAGATCAACTCGGATACCAGATGCTGACACAATATGTCCCAGAAAATTGACTTCTCGTAACCAGAATTCACATTTGCTAAACTTCGCATACAACTTGTTATCACGTAGAGTCTGTAACATTATTCTCAAATACTCAGCATGTTCAGTTTCATCACGCGAATAAATCAAAATGTCGTCAATGAATATGACAACAAATCAATCTAAATACGGTCTGAAAATTCTATTCATCAAATCCATAAAAATAGCAGGTGCATTTGTTAATCCGAAAGGCATAACTAAAAACTCATAGTGGTCATACCTCGTTCAAAAAGTAGTTTTTGGAATGTCTGAATCCTTTACTCTCAACTGATAATAGTCTGATCTCAAATCTATCTTTGAAAACACAGTAGCTCCTTTCAACTGATCAAAAAATCGTCAATTCGAGGTAGAGGATATTTGTTCTTGATAGTTACTTTGTTCAACTGACGGTAGTCAATGCACATTCTCATCGTGCTATCTTTCTTTTTCACAAATTGAACGGGAGCACCCCAAGGTGACAAACTCAATCTTACGAATCCTCTATCAGTCAACTCTTACAATTGAAACTTTAATTCTTTTAACTCGGTCAGAGCCAGTCTATATGGAGCTATCGAAATCGAAGTAGTCCCTGGTACTAATTCAATGCCAAATTCAACCTCTCGAATCGGAGGTAATCCCGGAAGTTCTTCAAAAAATACATCAGGGAATTCACAAACAATAAGCACTGGTTCAATTTTCTTTTCTGTCACTTTCGAACCAATCACATAAGCAAAGTAGGCTTCACAACCATTTTTCACACTTTTCAAAGCTTTCATTGAAGATATCACAGCGGGCAATTATCTTGCATCATTCTTACATCTCAAATCAATAGTTTTCTGTTTGCGATTCACAATAGCATCATACAAAGTTAGCCAATCCATACCCAAAATTATATCAAATTCGTCAAAAGGCAATAACATCAGATCAGCCGAAAAGCAATTATCTTGAATCATCAACGGACAGTTCTTGCATACTTTATCAACCAGAACACATCTGCTTAAGGGGTTCGATACTCTAATCACAAATTTAGTATACTCTACAGGTAAATCCTTACTGTATACTAAAGTCTCACATACATAAGAATGAGTAGATCTAGGATCAATCAATACAATCTCAGAAGTATCATAAAGAGTGAAAGTACTAGTAATAACATTTAGAGATGAAGCTTCCCCATGAGCGCGAATAGCATAAGCTTTGGCAGATGCCCGAGCCTCAGATCTAACAGTGGTGTCTTTAGTTATTCTCTGTGTGCTAGTCGCATTACCCGTGTTTCTGGATGGTCTACCTCGAGCTGTATTACCACTCAGCCTCAGATTTTGCACAATCTCTTGCTCTACAGACTCAGGACATCTACAGATAAAGTGATCTAAGGATCCACATCTAAAGCAAGCTCGTTCATTCAATATACAACTTCCCAGATGTCTTTTACCACAATGTCTACACTCAGTTCAATCAGATCGGACATTTCCAACACTTGCAACAGAGGTAGCTGGAGCTCTGAAGCTTGAATGTGATCTAGTATGATCTCTACTCGAATGTCCCACATTAGCCTTTGAATGGCTACAATCATCTTAGAATTTCTTTGATGCTGACTAAAATGACTTATTCAATGATCTGTCTTGCACCTCTCTAGCTTCTAAATTTTCTTTTCTTTTCTCTTTCTCGAGTTCTTCAGCTTTACATGCTCATTCAACAAGCACAACAAACTCTTTTATTTCCAAAATCCTGACTAGCAATTTGATGTCTTCATTCAAGCCATCCTCGAATCTCTTGTACATAATTGCTTCAGTTGAGACACATTCTAATGCATACTGGCTCAATCTCTTTGTGTTTCTGATCGATGAATCTTTAACTGATGTACTTCTTTTTTAACTCAGTCTGAAAGAACTCCCAAGTGACTCGTTCTTTCAGAACCACTGATATCAACGTTTTCCACTAATGATACGTCGTATCTCTCAGAAGCGAAACAACACATTTAAGGCATTCATCGGGAGTACATGACATTTCATCAAACACCCGTATTGTATTCTCGAGCCAAAACTCAGCTCTCTCAACATCCTCATCAATAGTAGCTCAAAACTCTTTAGCCCTATACTTTCTAATTTTATCAACTGGTGGCTTACTCAACTAAATTGGATTTACAATTTGTGGTGTGACAGGGACTTGTGAAGGATTAGGCGGGGGTGAAGGTTGTGGCATAGCCGGATTGGTTCTAATATACTGAATGAACCAATCATTCATCATTTGGTAAAAGGCTTGCTTAGCCTCTCCCTCATGGCTACTCGAAACAAGTCTAGAATCAGATTGCACTGTCCTTTGAGCGGGAGCGGGTGTATTAGTTTCAACATCGTTAGTTACGGCTCGATTGGGATCCATTTACTATATAAAAACACATTTTTAACTATCAGGATTCATCGCACTATAGCAGTTTATAAATATGGCATGTATAGCTAGACTCATATACGCTACGTGAGTCCTAGAATTGATTAAACCGTAGCTCTGATACTAACCAAATGTAACACCCCTAACTCATAACCGTCCTCGGAATAGGTTAAGAGGCATTATCGGACTTATAACTCAATTTAGAACAATCATTTATCCGATAAGATCTTATCTCAATCAATATCATTCAATCACATACAATATGTACTTAAATCAAGCATACAAGGCTTTAATCATGCAATCGGAACTAAGTTGATAACATATAAAAATTTCAGAAACTTAGAAAAATTTTCAACATTTCAAATATCACACGCCTGTTGAACAGGCCGTGTGCCTCACACAGCATTAGACACGCCCATGTGTCTAGGCCATGGCAAAATAGGGCATACATACTGACTTGTACCACAAGGCTGAAGACATGCCCTTGTGCCTTGGCCGTGGTCGAAACTAACTTGAGTCACACGGCTAACCACACGTTCATGTGTCTAGGCCGTGCTCGAGACTAAGTTTAAATCAAAAGGTACCCCAGGGAACACACGGTCGTGTAACATGACCATGTGTTGCACACGGCTGAGATACACACTCGTGTCTCTACCCGTGTGGACAAAAATAGGCTATTTACAAAGCCAATTTGCCACCCTTAAGGGTCATCCCTACAAGCATCAACCAAAGCACAATTCAAGACCAAAAAGGCAATCAAAACCATACCCAAATATGCGTATTTCAATCCACAATATCATTAATCAATTTCATACTCAATTTCATATCAAAACATGCCAAATTCATATACTAAAAATCATTCATTCATACATGTCATTATCCCAATTTTTTTACAGCCATTCTCATTCAAAATTATACCATTTTCATAACTAATTCACATAACTAACTTACCAAATTGACCATTACTCACTAGGCCATTTATGTATATCAAAATGTGCCATTTTTTAACACTACTTATATACCAAAAACTAAACCAAATAGCAACTTTAATCTAGCCATATCACATGGCATGATATACACTTCACAAATCATATTCAAATACTTCTAGCCTATACATGCCATACTTCAATATTCACATTTTCAAAAGGAACCAAAATAGAGTTCGATAGTGTGGTGATGATCCTTGATGATCCCTGAGCTTTTGGTAGCTTCGATAATCTATAAAACAGTTGAAAAACACGCAAAGTAAGCTTTCAAAAGCTTAGTAAGACATATACAAATAAACTTATCACATAACACAATTCTAAGCTAATTCATTCATGTAACTCATGGCAAAATACAATCATATATCCATATGTATCATATAGCTCATTTGATCATAATTCACTTACATATAACACATCTCATTCTCATAATAATTCATACATATATCATATGTCCACAAATGTACATATACTTACCTTTCATTCTCAAACATGATTTACATTTCAAACGTACCTGAATTGGATACATATTCACATAGTCATTCGTTTATCGGAATGCCTGTTGAACCGTACGGAATCAAATAGGATACGCAGATAACTTAGAAAACTCGTACAATGCCAACGTCCTAGACGTGGTCTTACATGTAATCAAATATCGATGCCACTGTCCCGGACAGGGTCTTACATGTAAATCTCAAATCGATGCCAACGTCCCAAACATGGTCTTACACGAAATCACATATCGGAGTCCTATGTCATGACATATGTATCCTAACTATTCCTATAGTTCATACGGGGCTTTTCAGATGTCGTCACATTATCAGAACTTTCTCGATTTCTCATATTCAACTCAAATAGCCATTCATCACTATTCAATAGCATATAAGCAATAATAATTCAATTCAAAACACATTTGTTTGTATATCGACCTACCTCATTTGAGAATGAACAGAAACGAACGGCTATTCAACTACATTCGACTTTCCCCGATCTAATTCTGTTTTCTTTGGTTCTTGATCTATACACATTCAAATTTAACTCATTTATTCATCAAATCATTCAATTCAATCTAAAAACATATAATTAGGGCATTTTTACAAATTAGCCCTCATATTTTTCACATTTTGACATTTTAGTCCCTAATTCATAAAATCACAAAATACACATAATTTCATATACACATGCTAAGCAAAATTTTCCTCTAGTCCATATAAGCCCATATATTTCATTTATTTCACATTTTAGTCCCTTAAAATCTCATTTTCACAATTTAGCCCAAATTACTCAAATTCATCAAAAATTCAAATTCAAAACACATTAATCTAACACATGTCTTTCATTTTTCATCAATTAACATCAGAAAGCCCACAATTTCATTAATGGCTCAACTCAAAATCTTCATCAATTCATAAATTGATACATAGGCTTGATAAAACACTTGACAATGATTATAAAAACATGGAAATTATCAAAAACCAAACAAAACACATACCTTCATTAAGCCAAAACCATAGTCGAACCCTAGCAAGCTTTTATTTCCTATTTCTTTTGTATTTTCGGCAAAGATGATGAATAATGGATAAAATTTATGCCTTTGTTTTATTTAATCTAATATCCATCTAAGTCATTTAATGCATTCCATGGTCAAATAACCATATAAGGACCTCTTAATAATAAAGACACATCAATTCGGCCATTAATCAAATAGAAGGACAATTTTGCATTTTCTAGGATTTTGTCTTTTTTGCAAATTAAGCACACAAATGATATAATTAAATTACGAAAATTTCACACATATCAATTCACATGTTATAAGTACGGAAAATAATATAAAAATATTTTTTTGACTCAAATTTGTGGTCTCGAAACCACTATTCTGACTAGGGTCTAAACTGGGTTGTTATAGTTGCACCCTTCTTTATTTGTAACAGCCCGAATTAGGGCCTAATCGAAATAGTGGTCTCGGGACCTCAAATTCGAAGTTGGGAAAATTATTATTATTATTATTATTATTATTATTATTGTTATTATTATTATTATTATTATAATTATTATTATTATTATTATTATGAGGTTTTCGCATGATTATATTAGTGTATGAAAATTTTGGGTAGTTAATTTTAATGTTTGTGAGCCCGATTGCGAAAAAGGACTAAATCGCATAAAAGATAAAAGTTGCATTTTAGTACCCAAATGTGTTAAATAGCTAGAGAACTAAAATTGAAGGCTTTTAAAGGGTAATTATACCCTTTTTAACTGTGTTGGACAGCCATGAGATAGATATTAAACAAATAGTCAAGGTTTAGGTAAGTGATGTCATGATTTGCTGATAAAATAGTTCCTAAAAGCCTAGCAATTATTTTCTTCTTCTCCATCTCTTCTCTCCACCAAAAATATCAAAAAATTTGGAGGTTTGAAAGTTGAAAATTTTCAGAAACTTATTCCTCTCATAATGTAAGTGATCTTGATGATTTTCTTGATGATTTTTACATTTTTGGAATGCCTGTTTTATGGGCTTTCAAATGAGAGGACTACCTTGCAAAATGGTGATAAGTCTAGGGTTTCACCATGTGAATGTGAATGTTATTTTATAAAATTTTATGGAAGAATATGAGTCTTGGAAGAGTTCTAAATAACTTTTGTGAAGGGTGTTAGCATGAAAACACCTAAAGGGACTATTTTGCATAAGTTGCAAAATAGGTAATAAGTGTGTGAAATAGTGGGATTTTGCTGATGCTATAAGAGTAAAAAGGGGTCATCTAGTCCAAAGATATGAATAAATTCAATAAAAATCGAATTTGGAGCATAGGGACAAAATGGTCATTTTGCCAAGGTCTAGGGGCAAAATGGTCACTTTACCAAAGAAGTAAATTTATGAATTCCTAATTGTAATTAGTGATTAAATGAGTGTATTTTGTTATTATAGATCAAGTTTTGCCAAATCCAAACCTAGACCGGGGGAAAGCCAAGCAAGTCGATTAAACCGACTAGTCGAGTACATTTTGTAATCCGAGGTAAGTTGTATGTAAATAATACAACTACATTGTTAATGCATGTATTCGAATTGTTATTAATTTGATATAGCATGAGTTGCTAGATTGTGAACTGAGAATGCATATTAATGATTGAGATAATTGAAAGATCCCGTTGGAACCCTAGGAAACAAACCAGATACTCATGCCATGACATTTGGGTTATTTGTGTGTTAGTGTAAGACATGTCTGGGACATGCATCAGCCACATAATGATAGCCAGTATAAAGACCATGTCTGGGACATGGCATTGGCATTGAGACGAGTGCTAGTGTAAGACATGTCTAGGACATGCATCGGCCACATAATGATAGCCAGTGTAAGACCATGTCAGGGACATGGCATCGACATTGAGACGAGTGCTAGTGTAAAACATGTTTGGAGCATGCATCGGCCTCGATGATGATAGCCAGTGTAAGACATGTCTGGGACATGCATCGGCTAAGAGTTGTGCCAGTGTAAGACATGTCTGGGACATGCATCGGCTAAGAGTTGTGCTAGTGTAAGACATATCTGGGACATGCATCAGCACGTATATACGAGAGCTAGTATAAGACCATGTCTAGGATATGGCATTGGAAACTACCCCACGTCTGAGGCTTATAAAATATCCAGTAGTATTCCAAAAGGTCCAAACTTAAAGGTTATGAAAGTGGTTTAATAAGGAAATTATAATAATGTTGTGAGTGGTACAGGTACCAAGTTGGTATGCATAAGTACTGAGCTCAATTTAGAAAATGTGACTTGAGTAGTCAGTAATGAGTAAGTCAATTTTATGCTTTCCTTTGATCTAGAGTACGATGACTAATGGTGAAATTGTTGTTGTGTATTTATATGCGGCTTACTAAGCTTTATGCTTACTCTCTTTCCTTTTCCTTTACTTTCAGTGCCGCTTAGCTAGCTCAAGGATCCCTTGAAGTCAGAGATATCGATCACACTATTAGTCGTAATTCTTGGTATAGTAGGATTTACATTTTTTATTATGGCATGTATAGGACTAGACATTATTATTTTTTGTCTTTGAGAATTAGCCAATTGTATTGGCTTGGAATTGATTCCACACTTTACATTAAACCTTGAATGAGGATAATAATCATTTTGAGTCTACAATAGATGCATTTTCATGGTGAAATGAATGTCTATTATGCTTGATCTGGTATTGGTTGGTATTGACATAAAAATAGGCATACTATGGTGGCAATGAGACTTGGTAAATAGTCTCATATTATCCACACGGGTAGACACACGAGGGTGTGTTTAGGCCATGTGTGACACACGGACAGCCCCATGGGCGTGGGAGAAAGCCGTGTGTCCCTTACACATAGAAATTTCAAGTAAGAATTCAAGGTAATGGTCACACGGGCAGAGACACGACCATGTGTCTCAGCCGTGTAGAGGGGCACGGCCTAGTACACGGGCGTGTACCATGGTCGTGTGATGCTGACGTCAGAAATAGAATACCCAGGTTTTTGTACAAGGACTGTGCCACGGGCGTGTCGTGGCCGTGTGAAAGGACACGGATAAGGGACACGGGTGTGTGTCCCGGTCGTGTAAAGTCTGTACCTATTTTATGAAAAATTATGGAATTAAATTGGCCACACAGGTATGGGACACGGGCGTGTGCCCTATACCCACACGGGCGTGAGGAGCCTTAAAGCATGAATTTCTCTGAGTTTTTCTTGAGCCATCAGTTTGGCCCCGAACCACCTTGAATGTATGTTTTGGGCCCCGTAAGCCCTATTAAAGGGCAAATTGAAAATGAAATGGAAAGTTTTACATTGATCAAAATTTTATGGCCCAATTTACTAAGATTGGTTGAGTTTAAGTTCGGTAGCACCTTAAACCCTGTTTCGGCATTGGATACGGGTGAGGGGTGTTATATTTAGTGGTATCAGAGCTATAGATCCTGATAGTGTGACGAGTTCTAATGATTATAAATTATGTTTTCATATAATAAATGGATCCTGATAAAACTACGGTGGATGACGTGAAAAGTAATGCGTTGGCTCCTGCAGAAGGGACCGCGCCAGTAGAGAGCGAGCCCGTGACTATGGGCCATGATAAAGGAGCTAGAAAAGCCTACATCCGTATGATGGATGTTTGGTATACGGAGTTTGTTCATACGAACCCAAACACTCCACCTCCCCCACCTCCTCTGATTCCTCATTATGCCCCGGTAGCTCCGCAAGGTGCGAACATGTTTAGAAGAGAGAGGCTTCTGGTAGACAAGTTTGGAAACAAGGGGCCGAGGAATTTCGGGCTAGTATAGATGATGATCCAGAGAGGGTAGAGTTCTAGCTAGAAAACACCTTCAGGGTTTTCAATGAACTATCATGCACGCCTGAATAGTGTATAAAGTGTGACGTATCACTTCTACAGGACTCTACTTATCAGTGGTGGAACACTCTTGTGTCCGTGGTACCGAGTGAAAGAGTAACTTGGGAATTTTTCAAAGAAGAATTCAGGAAGAAGTACATTAGCCAGAGGTTCATAGACCAGAAAAAGAAAGAATTTTTAGAGTTAAAGCAAGGCTGAATGTCAGTAACGGAATATGAACTGGAATTTCTGAAGCTCAGCAAGTATGCACGGGAGTGCGTATCTACAGAAGCCATCATGTGTAAGATGTTTAAAGATAGCCTCAATGAGGATATTCGAGTGCTTGTTGGCATTCTTGAACTACGGGAATTTGTAGCCCTTGTGGATAGAGCTTGTAAGGCCAAAGAGTTAATTAAAGAAATAAGGAAGACGACTTTTGAGTCGTGAGACTCAAAGAAAAGACAAGTGGGGAAATCACAACAGTCCTCCTCTAAGAGGTCGAAGGAATTCATTACCCAATCAAGTACTTCGGTGGGATTCTCAAATAGAAATAAGAACCGACAGAACATAATTTCGAGAGCTCAGACCACTTCGGTCGCAAGTGTCAGTAGCACTCGACCCAATAGGCCAGAATGCTTACAGTATGGTAAGCGTCATTTTTGTGAGTGCCGAGGGAACGAGAGGGGCTACTATAAATGTGGGTCACTAGACCACTTTATTCGCGATTGCCCTAAGATAGAAGAGAGAGAGAGACAGCAAGAAATAAAGATAAGCAGTGCTCCGTTGAGGGGTAGACCACAAAAGAACCTTGGGAGTGGGGCTAGTAGTAGAGGTACGGTAAAATACGTTGTAGTAAGGTCCGAGGGTAGATCACCTGCAAGGACTTATGCTATTCGTACCCGCGATGAGGTAGAGTCTCCTGATGTGATCACGGGTTCTGTTTCTATCCATGATATATCTGTTGTTGCATTAATTGATCCGGGGTCTACCTACTCCTATGTTTGTATGGAATTGATTCCTCGAATGAACATGATAGTAGAGTCTACTGAATTTGTAATAAGAGTGTCCAACCCCTTGGGTAGATATGTGTTAGTAGACCAAGTGTGTTGAGATTATCCTTTAACAGTTAGAGGTCATTGTTTTTCGGCTAACTTAATGTTATTGCCGTTCAATGAGTTTGATGTAATCCTCGGGATGGATTGGTTGATTGCCCATAGTGTTGTAATAGACTATGGAAAGAAAGAAATTAAGCTGAAATGTGAAGACGGGAATGTCCTTCGAGTTGGACCAGATGAGTCAAATAGATTGCCCGAAATAGTATCATTTTTAACTGCTGAAAAATATTTGAGAAAAGGATATGAGACTTATTTAGCTTTTGTGTTGAATACTCGAGAGTCAGAGTTAAAGACTGAATCAGTGCCAGTAGTCTGCAAGTTCACAGATGTGCTCCCAGAAGAGTTACCTGGATTGCCTCCAGTAAGGGAAGTTGAGTTTGAGATTGAATTACTTCTTGGAATGGCACCCATCTCGATCGCCCCATATAGGATGGCTCCAACAGAGTTGAGAGAATTGAAAGCACAGTTGCAAGAGCTAACAGACAAGGGTTTTGCGAGACCGAGCTTTTCCCCGTGAGGTGCTTCGGTACTTTTTGTGAAGAAGAAAGATGGATCGATGAGGCTATGCATCAACTATAAACAACTCAATAAGGTGACAATGAAAAACAAGTATCCTTTACCAAGGATTGATGATTTTTTCGATCAGTTAAAAGGAGACACCATGTTTTCTAAGATCGACCTGAGGTCTGGCTACTATTAGCTAAGGGTTAAAGAGAAGGATGTGTCGAAGGCTGCATTTCGGACAAGATACGGGCATTATGAATTCCTCGTCATGCCTTTTGGCTTGACTAACGCTCCGGCAATTTTTATGGATCTGATGAACCATATTTTCAGGCCGTATTTGGATAAGTTTGTCGTCATCTTCATCGATGATATATTAATTTATTCGCGTGATAAGAGTGAGCACGAGGATCATCTGAGAGTTGTATTGCAAACCTTGAGAAACCAACAATTGTACGCCAAATTCAGTAAGAGTGAATTTTGGCTTAAGGAGGTTGGGTTCCTAGGACACATTGTGTCAGGAGACGGGATCCGAGTAGACCCAAGCAAGATCTCGGCTATTGTTGAGTGGAAGCCGCCAAGGAATGTGATAGAGGTCCGAAGCTTTTTGGGTTTGGCCGAATATTATAGACGGTTTGTAAATGGTTTTTTTATGATAGCTACCCCGATGACTAGGCTGTTGCAAAAAGACATCAAGTTTGAATGGACGGAAAAATGCTAGCAAAGTTTTGAGAGATTAAAGGCTTTGTTAACGGAAGCCCCGATGTTAGTACAGCCAGATTCGGACAAGGAGTTTGTGATTTTTAGCGACGCCTCCTTAAATGGTTTAGGCTGTGTGCTTATGCAAGAAGGTAAGGTTATAGCCTACACCTCAAGACAGCTAAAACCACACGAGAGAAATTATCCGACCCATGATTTGGAGCTAGTGGCTATAGTGTTCGCGCTGAAGATTTGGAGGCACCATTTTTTTGGAGAGAAATGTCGGGTATTCATTGACCATAAGAGTTTAAAATACTTGATGACTCAAAAGGAGTTGAATTTGCGGCAACGCCGATGGTTAGAGCTATTAAAGGATTATGAGTTAATTATCGATTACCATTCGGGAAAGGCGAATGTAGTCGCCGACGCCCTAAGTCGGAAGTCATTGTTTGCCTTGAGAGCCTTGAATACTCAGTTGACTATAGCTAATGATGGTTCGATTCTAGCCGAGTTGAGAGCTAGATCGACCTTTCTTCAAGAGATCCGAGAAGCTCAGAAAGATGATAAGGAATTGCAAGCTAAGAGAATTCAGTGTGAGTCAGAAATTGAATCAGATTTTCGCATCAATCCGATGGATGTTTAATTTTCAAATATAGAGTTTGTGTACCCAAATACAATGAGCTTATTCAAAAGATTCTGAGTGAGGCACATAGTGGTTGTTTATCCGTTCACCCAGGTAGTGCAAAAATGTACAACGACCTTAAGAAAATGTATTGGTGGTCGGGTATGAAAAGAGACATTTCAAAGTCCGTTTCTAGATGCCTAGTGTGTCAGCAAGTAAAGGCTGAACATCAAGTACCTTCGGGTTTACTTCAGCCTATTATGGTCCCCGAGTGGAAATGGGATCGTATCACTATGGACTTCGTGACCAGTTTGCCAGTAACCTCGAAAAAAAAAGATGCAGTGTGGGTTATTGTCGACAGACTAACTAAGTCAGCACATTTCGTACCAGTACGTACTGATTACTCCCTCGAGAAATTAGCCGACTTATATATTTTCGAAATTGTGACACTTCATGGAGTGCCATTGTCGATTGTGTCAGATAGGGATCTGAGGTTTACCTGAAGGTTTTAAAAAAAATTACAAGAGGCTTTGGGAACCAAGTTGAGTTTCAGCACGACATTTCATCTGCAAACTGACGGGTAGTCGGAAATAGCAATACAAATCTTAGAGGATATGTTGAGATATTGTGCTTTCGAATTTCATGGAAGTTGGGAAAAATACTTGCCATTGGTTGAATTTGCCTACAACAACAGCTATCAGTCGAGTCTGAAAATGGCGCCTTATGAGGTTTTGTATAGGAAAAAGTGTCGAACGCCCTTATACTGGACTGAGTTAAGAGAGAATCAGATCCACTGGTCGATTTGGTAAAAGAGACTGAGGAGAAAGTTAAAGTGATTCGTGACTGCCTGAGAGCTACCTCGGATAGACAAAAATCCTACGCAGATTTGAGACGAAAAGAAATTAAGTTCGAAGTCGGTGATAAGGTATTTTTGAAAGTTTCCCCGTGGAGGAAAGTCTTCAGATTTGGCAAAAAGGGCAAGTTGAATCCTCGTTTCATAGGACCTTACGAAATTACCGAGAGGGTAGAGCCTGTTGCCTACCGATTGGACTTACCACCAGAGTTAGAAAAGATTCATGATGTATTTCATATGTCCATGTTACGTTGGTATAGATCAGACCCTTCGCACGTAATTACTCCAACTGACGTTGAGATCCTTTCGGATATGACTTATGGTGAGGAATCGATCAAGATTTTGGCTCGAGAAGTCAAACAATTGAGAAATAAGAACATACCACTTTTGAAGGTTTTGTGGCATAGACATGGTGTTGAGGAAGCCACATGGGAACCCGAGGAGTCTCTGAGAGTGCAGTATCCGAACTTATTCACCAGTAAGATTTTCGAGGATGAAAATCCCTAAAGGGGGGAGAAATGTAACAGCCCGAATTAGGGACTAGTCGGAACAGTAGTCTCGGGACCACAAATTTGAAGTTGGGAAAATTATTTTTATTATTATGAGGTTTTAGCATGATTATATTAGTGTATGAAAATTTTGGGTAGTTAATTTTAATGTTTGTGAGCCCGATTGCGAAAAAGGACTAAATCGCATAAAAGACAAAAGTTGCATTTTAGTACCCAAATGGGTTAAATAGCTAGAGAACTAAAATTGAGAGATTTTAAAGGGCAATTATACCCATTTTAATTGTGTTGGCTGGCCATGAGATAGATATTAAACAAATAGTCAAGGTTTAGGTAAGTGATGTCATGATTTGGTGATAAAATAGTGCCTAAAAGCCTAGCTATTATTTTCTTCTTCTCCATCTCTTCTCTCCACCAAAAATATCAGCAAATATGGAGGTTTGAAAGCTGAAAATTTTCAGCAACTTATTCCTCTCATAATGTAAATGATCTTGATAATTTTCTTGATAATTTTTACATTTTTGGAATGCTTGTTTTATGGGCTTTCAAATGAGAGGACTACCTTGCAAAATGGTGATAAGTCTAGGGTTTCACCATATGAATGTTCATGTTATTTTCTAAAATTTTATGGAATAATATGAGTCTTAGAAGAGTTCTAAACAACTTTTGTGAAGGGTGTTAGCATGAAAACACCTAAAGGGACTATTTTGCATAAGTTGCAAAATAGGTGATAAGTGTGTGAAATAGTGGGATTTTGGTGATGCTATAAGATTAAAAAGGGGTTAGCTAGTCCTAATATATAAACAAATTCAATAAAAATCGAATTTGGAACATAAGGGCAAAATGATCATTTTGCCAAGGTCTAGGGGCAAAATGGTCATTTTACCAAAGAAGTAAATTTATGAATTAGTAATTGTAATTAGTGATTAAATGAGTGTATTTTGTTATTATAGATCAAGTTTTTCCAAATCCAAACCTAGACCGGGGGAAAGCCAAGCAAGTCGATTAAACCGACTAGTCGAGTACATTTTGTAATTCGAGGTAAGTTGTACGTAAATAATACAACTACATTGTTAATGCATGTATTTGAATTGTTATTAATTTGATATAGCATGAGTTGCTAGATTGTGAGATGAGAATGCATATTAATGATTGAGATAATAAAAAGATCCCGTTGGAACCTTAAAAAACAAATCGGATATTCATGCCATGACATTTGGGTTATTTGTGTGTCAGTGTAAGACATGTCTGGGACATGCATCAGCCACATAATGATAGCCAGTGTAAAGACAATGTTTGGGACATGGCATCGGCATTGAGACGAGTGCTAGTGTAAGACATGTCTGGGACATGCATCGGCCACATAATGATAGCCAGTGTAAGACCATGTCTGGGACATGGCATCAGCATTGAGACGAGTGCTAGTGTAAAACATGTCTGGGACATGCATCGGCCTCGATGATGATAGCCAGTGTAAGACATGTCTGGTACATGCATCAGCTAAGAGTTGTGCCAGTGTAAGACACGTCTAAGACATGCATCGGCTAAGAGTTGTGCTAGTGTAAGACATGTCTGGGACATGCATCAACACGTATATACGAGAGCTAGTATAAGACCATATCTAGGACATGGCATCGGCAACTACCCCATGTCTGAGGCTTATAGAATATTCAGTAGTATTCCGAAAGGTCCAACCTTAAAGGTTATGAAAGTGGTTTAATAAGGAAAGTATAATAATGTTGTGAGTGGTACAGGTACCAAGTTGGTATGCATGAGTAGTGAGCTCAATTTAGAAAATGTGACTTGAGTAGTCGGTAATGAGTAAGTCAAGTTTATGCTTACCTTTGAACTACAAGTACAATGACTAATGGTGAAATTGTTGTTGTATATTTATTTTTATGTGACTTACTAAGCTTTATGCTTACTCTCTTTATTTTTTCTTTACTTTTAGTGCCGCTTAGCTAGCTCAAGGATCCCTTGAAGTCAGAGATATCGATTACACTATCTGCCGTAATTCTCAGTATAGTAGGATTTATATTTTTGATTATGGCATTTATAGGACTAGACATTATTATTTTGTGTCTTTGAGAATTGGCCAATTGTGTTGGCTTGGAATTGATTCCACACTTCACATTAAACCTTGAAAGAGGATAATAATCATTTTGAGTCTACAATAGATGCATCTTCATGGTTAGATGAATGTCTATTATGCTTGGTCTGGTATTGGTTGGTATTGACATGAAAATAGGCATACTAGGGTGGCAATGAGACTTGGTAAATAGTCTCATATTGTCCACATGGGTAGACACACGGGCGTGTGTCTTGGCCGTGTGTGACACACGGACAGCCCTATGGGCGTGGGAGAAGGCTGTGTGTCCCCTGCACTTAGAAATTTCAAGTCAGAATGTAAGGTGATGGTCACATGGGCAGAGACATGACCGTGTGTCTCAGCCGTGTGGAGGGGCACGGCCTAGTACACGGGCGTGTACCATGGTCGTGTGATGCTGACGTCAGAAACAGAATTCCCAGGCTTTTACACACGGGCTATGCCACGGGCATGTCGTGGCCGTGTGAAAGGACACGGGCAAGGGACACGAGCGTATGTCCCGGCCGTGTGAAGTCTGCACCTATTTTACGAAAAATTATGGAATTAAATTGGCAACACGAGTATGGGACACGAGCGTGTCCCTAGCACACGGGTGTGTGCCCTATACCCACACAGGCGGGAGGAGCCTTAAAGCATGAATTTCTCCGAGTTTTTCTTGAGCCATCGGTTTGGCCCCAAACCACCTTGAATGTATGTTTTGGGCCCCGTAAGCACTATTAAGGGGTAAATTGAAAATGAAATAGAAAGTTTTACATTGATCAAAATTTTATGGCCCGATTTACTAAAATTAGTTGAGTTTAAGTTTGGTAACACCTCAAACCATATTCCAGCGTTTGATACAGGCGATGGGTGTTACATTAACCTTCCAACATTCTCCAACAGGTAATGTCGGTGTAGATTTTGTGACTTTGTAGTCCATCGACACCTTTATGTTGTATCGCTTGATGGAAAATATGCAGTCTAAATTTTTCACGAATTGTTGCCTTATGAACAACCCTTCCAACTCCGAATATGTCGCCAATCGGTGAGCAGGTATTATATCTGGGTACTAAGAGAACTCTAGTGCAAGCATCGTATCGAGGCCTATGCTCATCATGTGGGCCCCAAGGTCACTCCGTATAATAGTGTCACAGCTCGAATTCCTGACCTAAAAAGGGTGTACATCTTCACCCTTCTCTGTGCCTTCATCGTTGATATTGTCTGGGACCTCATCTAGATCAGAGTCATTGAAGTCTTCACCATTATAATGAAAATGATCATTATTATTGGACCCTTCTTCACCATCTGCATTATTGCCTATCACCTCTAGATGTATCTCTAGACAAGGACCTAGAATATGGTTATTATACGAACTACCACCATAGTTTCGATTTTCGAGTCATTGTGATATCCCTCCACAACCTGACTAATTTGCCCATCTGACATTAAAATCAAAGTCAAACGTGTGATGTTGACTTATTGGAATGACATTTTGAATGGACTCTAAATCGACTAATTGAGCGAACAACTTAACTGCTTGGGGGTTGACGTTCCTAGTTGAGTAATAAATTGAGATCATATTGCCAAGTCATCATCATCTAAAAGTTCCATCTCCGTAAATTTCAACGAATTTGAGGAAATTGGAAATTTGTAGAATAATCTTGACATCGCCTTCTTACAACGAAGAGCTATTTTTGCGCTGATCTTTCATTTCAGTTATTCTACTTTTATAGTATTATTGAATCTCATCCTTACTTTCTAGGACCTTCAAATACACAACCAACTTCAGTTGATGGTAGAATTGCCATATATAAATGAACGTATACCAAAATCATTTGTTTATTCATAGTCAATACAATTTGTTTTCTCTTCTACTAAATACAAATTTTTTCGTTTTCTCTCTCTTTTACACAATTAAAACAAGCAAACTTCAACAAAATCCAAAATGAAATGTATATATATTTGGTGGTGCCACCAAACAGTCGGGCAACACACAAATAATATTCAATTTTTTTCTGACACTAGTGTCACCACACAGCCTGGCGGTACCAAAATAAAATAAATAATTTTTTTTGACACGGGTGTAGCCAATGAGCACGACGACATAAAAAAGTATACATATTTTTTCTTTTTTCTAACACTTTTTTTTATTTGGCACGCTTTTCTTAAAAAAATTATCTAGTTCTGCTGAAGAGAATGACGATACCCACTAAAATATTATTTTTCTTTCCACCCACAGAATATCCTTATTTTTAACGGGTATGTAAAAAAATGCATACTGCTGCAGCCAATGGGAATGGCGACACAAAAAATTTTTATTTTTTTTAAAACTGACAATCATTGGGTATGATGAGTGGTGGTGCCGCCAATGGGAATGGAGTCACTGTTGAAAACAAAAATTAAATTTTATATTAAGGACTATTTAAATTTAATTTCAAAGGAGACAGAACTAACATGCATTGGTACTGCCATGTTGACAGACAACACCTTTTTTCAACCAATCTATAAAGGGTAATTGTTATATTAGGTCCCTGAACATTTTATATAATCACACTTCAATTCAATGCTGCCAATTTATCAGGTGGCACCACTATTTTTTTTAAAAAAAGAAGAAGCAATGATTGGCCGATGATGGGGGATCAGTGCTGCCAGTGTGTCTGACAGCACTGACAAACATTGTAGAAATCAGGTCATTTACATATATAATTTTTAAGTTGAGTCATTTTCGTAATTAATCAAAAAATTTGGATTACTTAAAAAAATAGGGATACAACAATGGGTCTGACCACCATACTTTTAAATTCAAGGCCAGGGATATAACTAAGGGGTTGGTAGGGGCCCGACTCCCCTTAAAATAGAAAATTATTCATTTTGGGCCCTTTAAATTTTTTAAAATTTTAAATTAATAAAAATAAAATTACACATTGATTCTCTTAAAAATGATAAAAAAATTATAAAAATATAAACATTTAAAATAATAAAATTATATTTTTATTATTGTAAAAATTATAATTTGATATCCATCCTAACCCTTGCCTCTCCTTTTCTTTTTCTTAAAAGACAAGGACGTTTTTTTCTCTTGGAATTTTACCAATTCTTTTAAGAAACCAATGGTCGGCGTTTGTTTAGTTGACTCGTTTGTTGGCATCAAGTTTACAGCTTTTTATTTATTTGTTTGTGTGTTTTTTTAATGGCCTCTTGCCCTTTTATTTTACTCCTAAATTTCCATGCTATTTCAACTCGACAGGAAACCCAAATAATTAAAGGCCGCCTATAATATTAAAAAATATGAATAAATTTGATCGCCAAAAAGACTTGAATAATTTGGTCGGTGTATCTAAACCGGTAATTACTCGTCACCGCCTATTATCTTAAATTTTGATATTCGGATCCATTACTAGTCAAGTTTAATTTGAGAAAGCTATAAAACCAAGTTGCCATAAAAAAACAGCCTAATAATACACTTAAATATGAAGTTTTAAAATAATTTGTTTTACAACAAGCACGGCATAAAACAAAAAAATAAATAAATAGGAGATATAAAGTTTGTTTATGCAATTCAGTTACTTTATATTTGTGCAGTTTAATTCAGTGAGAAATATTTTATATCTTTAACATTAGTGATCTTAATCCATCATTCACTTGTTACAGTTTCCTCACCTTTATACCTTGAAGAATGAAACTGTTATAACTAAATTCATGCATGTAAATTCAGTAAACACAATACAAAAGGTTTTACGATTAAAATGCACTCATAATATAACGTTCCTCGCAATGACAAATTAACTGTTCAATCTCTCAATACAATAACCTATACAAGTCTCTTAATTTTATAGAATTTGAGACTTGCTAACCTAAATAAGATCTATTGCAATCCCGATAAAACAACCACTATATAAGTTGACTATAATATAATAATAATGAACAAGATAAATAAAGGCTCTTGACAGCTAATAATGCAACGCTCCAATCTGAGTTAATATCTATGATCTAAGGGATTAGATAGAAATGATCCTATCCTCCAAATATATATACTCAATAAACTTTATTAATGATTTAAATATCATTCATATAATTAACACAACTCATAAACACGATTAAATAAATAACCAATGACACAAATTAGAAAACTGCCTCAACCTACTACAGTGGTCCAAAGGGTCAGCACTCCCTCAAACACTAATTAACCTTTCCATCTTTTTCAACAAAATCAAATACTAGTGCAAGATGACAACGTTTTAGGACCAATATTTTTTTAAAGAAAAAAAGGAATGAATGAATGAAGTAGGCGGCATAATGACTGTTAGGTGCATATGAAAGAAAGAAAGGGTAAAACTTGAAATAGAAGGTAGCATGAGAGCAGAGAGCGAGGAGAACCATAAGTTTTGAATAATCATAAAAGAATAGGTCAACTGTTGGTACCGCCAAATATCTGCTAGGTAGGTTGGCAATGGCATCCATTTTGGCAATTCCACTATTGTTGTATACAGCTTGCTGTCTGCCACTCTTAAATTAGTTTCCATGTTAGGCAGCCTGCATTTCAAACTAAGCTATGCTATGCATCTAGTCATCATAACTCTTTAATAGGTTTAGTTGGAGAAATCTAATATTAATACATTATGAATATGTTTTGTTGATTCAGTTGGAAATAAACAAAATTTAGCTGTAATTAGTATTTATTAGTTTTCATTTTGGGAGGCAATAATATTACCAAATCTACAAGATATTGGCAATATCATATTACCAACTCAACTCAATTTTATTTATCTAAACATCAAACTATAATAATTTTCCATTTTGTAAATCAAATACCCAATATTAATAAATTTACCGTATTTTGTATGGGGTGAATTTAATTAACACCGTGCATTTCTTAAAATTAAATCTTAATACATTATTAAAAAATAATAATTATAAAATTTAAAAGAATTAATTTTTATAAATCATAAATACTAAAAAAAAAAAATTCAAGCCTTAATAATAACATCTCCTTCCTATAATATAATTTGTAAAGTATGAAAAATAAGTAAGGTTGTAGCTGCTAGTTAATATTCTCATTCACGGTACTTTATATAAATCTTTAAAAGAAAAAGCTTTTTTAGGCACTTACTGTTGTATACTGGAAAAAAAAAATTAAGATACTAATTGTAGCTAATGGCTGAAATATTCGATATATATCTTTCAGTGCTGGGGAAGAAGACTTCAATTTTTGTCCGCAATGGAAGAAATATCGCCAGTCTTAATCAACATTTCCGGCTTTACTCACTTCTTGATTGGGTTGAGTTAAAATTTGGTTTTAAGCTCAGGTCTATTTTAGAGTTGATTTCTTTAAAAATTCATTTTATTATTAAAAATTAATAATAAAATTTTATAAATATATTTTTATTACTATTTTATATATATATTTTATAATTAAATTTTAATTTAAAAATGCTTTTAACTATTTAAATTAAATGCAGGTCGGGTCGAAATATAAAAATCTTTATTCAAGTCGAGTTTTAATCAAGTCAAGTCTATCATATCAAGTGAGTTATTCAGCTCTTGGATAGGTTTAGTCTCCAATAAATTATCTCTATTACTTATAACTATTTCTCAATCCTTGAATAGGAGAATAAATATGTTTTAGCACGCTTGAACTATATTCTCTTACATCGATAACAATGTTCATGCCAATCAAATTAAAACTTAATTATTTTTAATGTTATAATTATTTTAAATTGCATTAAATATTTTTATGTATTTGTTATTACGGTTTAAATAATTTGATAAAAATATTTTATAAATTAAATCATTTGTAAATATGATTAATTATGTATGTAATTTAAATTTTTATCTATTATATTTCTAAAAAAACACTATTTACACTCAGAAATCTTGGATAACTTCGATCATTGATATAAATTTATCGACCAATAGACACAATATAAATGTGAGTTCAACATGAACACTAGATGACACAACATAAATGCACGAAGGTGTTAAAAATCTAAGTAAAATATTTTTTTTCATTTAAAAAAATAATTAGTGATGTGTTAAATTTGTACCAATATTTAGTACATTGAATATGATTATGATATAAAAAAAGTAACACGGTGATGTTAACATGAAATTGACACTCATTTTAATAATGTCAACTAGTATTATATACAAAATGATTATATGACACAAGTATAATATGAGAATAATATAAATTAGATTTTCTCCTTTAAAATATATTTTTTTTAAAATTTATATATTAATGAAAATAGATCGAGTGATGATGAATTAATATTTTAATATTATTGAATATATGTTTAAATTTTAGATTTATGATTCTTAATTGATTTATTTAAAAATAATATTAAAGTAGGTAAAAGTATTATAGACGTCTTTATATTAGGAGTCAGATTATATTTTTTCTTTTTCTACTAAAAAATAAATAAATTAGTTCTTATACGTTAAATCAAAGAGCAAATTGGTCATTTCTGTTAAAAAATTCATTTATTTGTACTGTTAAAGACTTGCGTGGTTGACTGAATAACTAAAAAGTGACACGTGACGTATCATGTTTACCTTTTGTTGATGTACAATGACTAGTTTTTAATAGAAGGATTGGATGGAATTTTTAATAAAACGACCATTTTGCATTTAATCTAATGTCCAAGGATTAATTTGTCCATCTTTTAAGTAGAGGGGACAAAATATAAATTGACTCCTGATATAGGGGTGTCCATGTTATTTTACTTATAAAAGTATGAAAAGACAAAATGACATCACAATAATATTATAATTTAAAATAAAGATATTCTTATAATTTTATTACTGAGTTGGTGACCTAATTAAGACTGACACCAACTTCACCAAATGCTTAAATATTAAATAATGAAAATTTTTATATAAAAGAATTATAAATATATAAAATTTCATATAAATATATAATGCCATGAATATAATTATTGCAGAAAATACAAATACATATCTTTTCAGTTCTTTTATTTATATATATATATATTTATGAATTGTAACAAGTACAATACAATTATAAATACAAATATAAATAATTACAAGTATTAAACTATTATAAATAGACTGTACAATTAAACTATTATAACATAAACAAATTAAGAATTAATATAATTTAAACTAAAATCAACCAATTACGACTAATTAGACCAAAACTCTCATACATGATAAAACTTGAAAACTTACTTGTATAAATTAAGCATAATAAATTTCTGAACTAAAATTTCTACTTTTACCAATTAAATGAGGTAATGATTTGTTAATATATATTTTAAAAATAGTCACGAATTCTTATGAGATTCGATGTGATTAAGCAAGTAAAAAGAGAAACATTGAATTCAATTCAAATTAAGCAATTCCATGATCTGGGATAACAGAGATTATTCCATTAAATGGACAAAGACGTCGTTATACATCGTTTACATCAAAATTAATAGACGTGAATGAAGGTCACGTGCATGGCACCGACCAATCATGGACCGGAAATTCTCATCAAGACTGGCTGGCCTGCTGCCACGTGTACCAATACCTTAAGGTCTTGCACTGCATTATCACATAAAATATTTAATGTTTTACTCTTGCATGAGGTGGTCATAAAATAGTCTTGGGTCCCGCCAAGTGGGATACGTGTATTGCTAGGATTCTTTCAAGTCCCTTTCAAACCAGACCAACATCCTAGAGCCCGAGGGAATGATCAACGGCTGGTATCTCCTCACCGGCTATTTCTAATTATTCGATCCAACGGTGTAAATCGAATTGACGGCTGCCGCCCAACAGTGTTTCCCAAGTCTTGGACTGCAATGGCTGTCGGTAAATTAGGATTCTGTGGTAACATTTTTATTATAAAGAAAATGAAAAAAAAAAGAGTAAAGGACAAAGTCTGTTACTAGTCCCTTCATTTCTATAAAATTTGATATGTACTCCCTATATTTTAAAATTTAAAAGTTCAATTCTCTTACTTTTTTTAATTTAAAAATTTTAATCCAATAATTATCATATGTTAAAATATTTATTTTCATTCATATGACATGTCACATGAGAGCAACTTAATCAACATGCCAAATTGGTAAATTTTGACAAAAAAATACTTATTATTTTAATGATTAAATTGGGATTTTTAGATCAAAACAGTTAAAGGGCTTAATTTCTAACATTTTAAGTATAGAGAATAAATCTCAAATTTTATCAAAAGTATAGGGCTAACAGACAATTTTAACGAAAAGTAAATTACAATAAAAAATAAAGTAGCCGTTGGAGACGTGGAGTTTATTACTTGTATAAAAAGAGGCACAGACTTCAAAACACATGAAAGTCAGGAAGAAAAGTAAAATAAATTAAAAATCCAAACCATTTCGGATCCCTCTGGGATCGAAATCGATTTTGTATCTATTTCTGTTTATCAATAGCATTTCCTAACCAATAATATTCTTTTTCTTTTTTACTTTTCATTGAGAAAATCTGTAAAGATTTCCTCTGAAATATATATATCTTGAACATGTTTTTGGGTTCAGGCTTTTGATCATATTATTTCGAAGATCATCGCCTCTTTTTGTTTGATATTGAAAAAGCTTGTTCGTTGTTTGCCAAAGCAAAACCCAGTAGTATTATGGATGGGATTTTCTTGTCATCTTCAGCTGAGAAATCTGTTTCTCCAAACAAGCAACTCAAGAACATTCCAAGGAGACATAGTAGTGGAGCTCACACAAGCATCATCCATGGGGGGGGAGGAGGAGGAGGAGGCCTCTTTTTGGCTCCCCCACCTTCTCTTTCCTTCTCTTATCCATTCTATCAGGCTCAGCAGCAACCACCTCTCCTTCCACTTCCACTCCCTAATAAACCTCTTCATACTTCGCTCCCTTCTCGAACCCCAACCCTTCCATCTTCTCCATCTAACCTCAAAAGCAACAGAAACAAAGACCAATCTCTGACCCCTCCAAAGAGATCAAAATCGAAGCAACTCAGTGGAAAATCAGTAGGAGAGCCAAAGAAACTTCAAACCAGACCAACGGAGGGAAAAAAAGCACAAGGTGCAATTATTAAGCCCTTTGTCATGGCATCAGGAGGACCCCAGGCGGCTGCGAGAGATTTGGAGAGGCTTTCAAGTTCTATCTTTACACTCTCTCCACCACCTAGCAGCTTGCCTTTGCCCAGCTTTTCGCTTAGACCAAAGCTTGGCTGCAAGGCTGAAGCTGGTGGAGGAGTCGATGATGGAGCCACTGACAATCTCCGACGACTGCTACGTCTCCCTTGAAGGGTATTTTCCGTAAATAAAGGCCTGAACAATAATTAAGGGTAAGCAGTAACTTCTGTTCTTCCTTTTTCTAGTTTTTCTCCTTAATTGTCTCATGTCATGGGAAATTATAAAGATCACCTCATAGTTTTTTTGAGCTGAGGTGCAGGAATAAAAGAAAAACTAGAGTGGATAAGAAGTGTGCTTGCTTCTGAGTTCTAAGGCTTTGGGTCAATAGTTTGTTCAACTTTTTCCATTTTCTTTTATAGCGTATTAAGTATATTGTAATTTAGATCCTATGCTGATCATAATGCGATCACCGCCTTGTTTTTGAATTGGGGGTGAACATATAAAAGATATATGTGTAAGGCTTTGCCATTTTCTTGTGTTTGATAATCTTAAGGCTGTTTCTGAACAGACGATTGCCACATTGCGTATTAAGCACATGCACGCATTTTATGTCTCGATAATAACATCTATGCCAACCAATCTTCACTTCACCTCACCGGATTTAAATCATAGGAGGTGAGAGAAAGCAGCATGAGCTAGCAAATGATAAACTTATATATATTAGGTGCTATTCTGCATGGATCATTCCAAAAATTTAAAAAGAAAAGTTTTGATTTTTCGTTTTTTTCTTCAATTCAATTAAAAGAAAGAACTTCTATATGATTATTAAAAATAAATAAAAAATGAAAGAAAAGCAGAAAATAATCATAAATAAAGGAAAATAAAAATCGAAAAGAAGGTTAAAGACTAATGGACACAATATAATATAAAGCCCAAGGTTTAAAATGATTGTTTATTTAGTAGTAAATATTTTATTTCTCCATGTACAACAAGTACTAAAGTCACGGCTTCTAGTAATCATATGACTTCATATTGTATGTGCTCCAATCTAAAATATTTCTACATATTTTATAATAAATGCAATGGATTTTATTTACAAAAATAATATTAATACATACAACAATTTTATGTAACATTTTCTTAATAAAGAATATCAAAAAATATTTTACTAATATGATGTGCATATTTTATAATGACAAGAATATCTTATCATATATCATATTGAATTATCATATGTAATATATATAGATATTTATAAATGTGATACACATATTTTTTAAAATATTCTTAAAATTTCTAATAATAGATTTAAATATGTATATATACGTTTAAAACTATTTTAATATCACATATATATATATATATTTAAAATACTTTATTTCCAATTCCATTGAATTTTTAAAAAATAATATGAACTAATTTAATAAAGAGATAATATTGTGTACATTGTCATTGAAGTTTTTAGATTCTATAAGTAGAGTTAGATAGGAGTATAGTAAAATATTAAAAAAATTTAAAAAAAGAAGCATGATCGTTTTTTAAGGCTGCTTTTGGAATAAAAAAAGTACACTATTGGTGTACCAAATACTAACTCTTTAATATATTATAATTATTAAATACAACACAATTGTGTATTGCACGGGAAATAAACTAGTATTATATAAAAGAAGATACATGAGCACATAAGAAACATTGAGTTCTAGATAATTCTTTGAGTTTCAAAATACTTAATTTTTTAGTTATATTTAAAATAGGTTTGTAATGACCCAAAAGTTAGTGATGTCAGAAAAGCGGTTTTAGAACCCCATTTATGATGTTCGAGTCCATAAATATTAAAATAATATGTACGAGATTAGTATTAAGGTTAATTAAACTTTGGTCCCTTAATTTTATCAAATGGATAGTTAATTAAGGTATAAGGATTAAATTGTAAAAGTGATCAAAGCTAATTACTATAGATTTTTAATTAATTGAAGGACCAATTGTGCGATCAGACAATAAGTATAAAGCTAAATGGTGGTGGAGACTAGTTTTCATCCCCCGAATTAGCTAATTATGTTTAGTGGTAATTAATTAAGGTTAATTAAGTTAATATTAGTTAATTAATAAACTAATTACACTATATAAACCTAAAATTAAAAACCTAAAATTAAAAGCCATCAGTTTTTTTCTCTACTCTGCATCGAAACCATTAAAGAAGCTTAGGGAAGCCATTTTTGAAGCTTCAACCATTCAACTCTTAAGCTCAATTTAGTCCTCTTTTTTTTTTTGCAATTTTTATGTTTTTGAAGTTTTGGAAGCTTGATTTAGCCAACCCGAGTATCAATTTGTAAAATTGTTAAAGTTGTAAAATGTTTCCATTGTTGAATATTGAAGATTTTGGCACTAAATTGTTAGATTTTAAACTTAGATATGAAAAAAAAAGAGAGACTAATTTGTAAAGTGAAAATTGTTAGTTTTGAACATAAGAATTAAAGTGTAAATATTTTGATGAAATTTCTATATTTATAGCTAATAGAGGGTTGTAAAAGAATGGAATTGAGATCGGTTTTGAAATTGAAGCTCAAATTTGAAAATTATAGCAATTTCGGGTTTAGGGACTAAATTGAATAAAATGTAAAACTTTAGGGGCAATTGAATAATAAATTGAACTAACATATGCTTATAATAGAATGATATAAGATGTTTAGAATTGATAAATTGAATTGAATAATTGTATAGATTGAGAATTGGACCAAATCAAAATTAATTGGGAAAAAGACAAAATTGTTGATTAGTTCTTTCAGATCAATTTGTTTGCTAATTTAATCAGGTAAGTTAATATGGTATGTTTTTTTAAATTGTTATGCATTTAATTTATAAATGTAAATATGGTTAATTGAAATTTGGATTGTTTATGGTTTGATACAAAAATGTGATATATGGACTAAATCATAAAGAAATAACAAATTGACTGATAAATTGAATATAATGAATTTCAATCTTAGATTGATTAGTTGGATTGAATCAAATTGATATGATAATGTTTGATTATCGAGATAGAGGACTAAATTGAATACAATTGAAAATAGTATAAATTGATGAACTTGTGAAATTGACTTAGTATTTAAATGAATTATGCTATTATATGGATTAAATGATGTCTTGATTGATGAATTGATGATATTGAGATTGATAAAATGATGATCAAACTATAAAGAAATTTGATTATTGGTTATCTTATTAACTGTTCGGGCAGAGTCAGATATAGTTGGCATGCTATAGGATAGATAGATTACGAGTTACTTCGACTATGTGTTGATTAGAGCTGGGCACAACTTTTACTTCAGTTATATCGATGAGACATTGCGTGCAAAACACAGTGATGAGTGTTGGGCACAAACTATTTACTTTGGTATTATCCGATGAGGCACTAGGTGTTAGATTGGTGTGTAACCTCCCCAACCCGGCCCAAATGTTATGGCAGAATTATAGAAGTCATACTAGCCATCACAATGGCTTAGTAAAACATTCAGTTATCAGAAAAAAAAAAAAGAGTCAGAAAGACTATTTCATAATGATTTCAAATTATACAATTCTTAATTTTAGTTTAAATAATCTAAAACGATCATTCAAGGAGAAACATTAATAACTCGAGCATGAAATAGGACCAATTTGCAAAACTTCCAAATTTTACAAATGGGTATTGATACCAACTAGAAAAGTATCGATACTTATTTAAGTATCAATATGGTTTAGACATTCTACCAATTTTGAAAATTGTAAAACGTGATCAATCGGTATTGATACTTTTATAAGTATTAATAGAAATTTGACATTCTATTTGTTTTGAAAACTATTTATTTGGTCAAGTATCGATACAGATGCCAGTGTATCGATACTTTTCGTTAAAATTGGTGAAATTTGCTTTATAGAAAACCATTTCGTTTCAGTTTCAAAAACACTTGTTAATTTAACCCGTTTTAGGAAAACATTAGTTTAATTTAGTTATCTTGTTCTTTTAGTTTTAGTTCCAAAGTTAGAAAAATCATATTTGAACCGTTTTAAAATAATTTAGCAATCCTAAAGTTCTTAGCCATGCTCAGGTTTGATAGTAAAACGTGTAATGCTAAATCCCAAATAAAACATCCATATGAAAAACTAAGTCCATGCCATAATCCATTTAAAACAATGGGGAAAAAAAACCCAACATAGTTTACAAAATAAAGTTTAAAATACTTTTGTTCAAAACAGTTGATAGTGCTCTGAATGCTGAGCCCGAGCCCTAACCTCACGAGCCATTAGGAAAGATGGGAAAATTGAGTGAGCTATGAGGCTCAATATGTGTAACACTCCAAAACTTGGTCCAAAAGTTACAACCCAATTCTGGAGGTTACATTGGCCACCGAGATGGCCCAAAACAAAACGTCGTTCAAAATCGCCTAAAATTTTTCAAAAACCTCCTTGCTTGAACTTAACAAGATTCGGTAACAAACTCTGCTTAGGTTTTCAAATGGTTTTCTATTAAACGATGAAATAATGTTAAAACCTTATCAGAATGTCCTTATTTTGTTTGCAATTACTTCTTTTACCAACTGTTAATCCAAAATTTCGAAATCAATGTAGTAACAAAAAATATATTATTTACTTCTAAATAGAAACCATAAATTTTCTCTTAAAAACCAAGCGATTATTTAGCCAAATTTTCATGCATGGAATCACAATTATAGTTCAAAAGAAAAAACTCCATAATTTTTCAAAAAGTCTAAAATCAAAGTTCATACCACAGTTTACTTACAAACCTATTGAAAATAATTTATTGAATTTAAGAAAAACTTATAAAATCGAACCAAGAAATTAACGTAGCTTCGAGACCTCTGATTCATTGAGTCCAACACCTAAGCTCACGGATTAATTGAAAGGAAAAACTAAGGGAATGAGCTACAAAAGCTCCGTGTGTCACAGCCTATTTTTCAGTGAAATCGAAACAGTGATTTTGGGACCACATATCCGATCCGAAAATAAGGTTTATTTTTATTTCATTATATGGTCTGTATTATAATAGGCATGTTGTGTGAAAATATTGATACAAAAATTTTATCGGTTAAGTGTTTAATTACGAGAAGGACTAAATTGCGTAAAATGTGAAAGTTGAATTCTAGTAGCTATAAGGATTAAATAGCTATGAAATTCAAATCTAGAGGTCTTTATATGGTAATTAGACCATTAAAGAAGTATGTAGATTTTTTTTGATGACTCATCCATGGAAATATAGAAAAAGGGCAAGGACTAAATTGGAAATTGTAAAATACTTAATTAATTAAAAGATGAAAAGAAAATATCATCTTATTTTTGTCATATTCAACCTAAAATTCTATGGAAACCTTAGGAGAGAGAGGGGAAACTTTCAAGGCTTAATAGGGTAAGTTTTCTTGTCCCGTTTTTAGTAATTTTGATATTTTTTAAACCGAGATAGCTTAATCTCTCTGTTTGAGGGATTAATTTGAAAAGTTATCAAACTATGGAAAATGGGTCAAGGATGTATATGCTGAAAATTGGAAATTTATGGTAGAAAATGAAAGGTTGTTGATAGATACACTGTAACACCCCTAACCCATATCTGTCACCGGAATAAGGTTACGAGGCATTACTGGATAATACACCTCATTCACATATTTTTATGCATTCATAATCAAAATGTAACATCCCGAAATAGGGCCTAGTCGGAATAGTGGTTTCGGGACCACAAATCCGAGATCAAAATATTTATTTTATGATTATTATGAGGTATAGGATATGAGAATATGCATGTGTTAAGATTTCATGAAGAAATCTTTTGAGTAAGGTGTCCAATTGGAAACTAGGGACTAAATTGAATAAATTGCAAAACTTGGATTCTAGAAGAAATTTGTATGAAATTGCTTTAGATATTAAATTAGAAGGTCTTAGAGAGCAATTAGCCCAATTTCTAAGTTTTTGGACAAAAATAGGCTTGCATGGATGAAATTTCAAAGAAAGGGCATTTTGGTCATTTGGCTTTTTAATGAAATAAAATGGGAAAAATAAGCCAAAATCAGCCATTCGTCTCCCTCATTCAGCCGAAACTTTAGGGTTCTCCATAGCTAGGGTTTTCAAGATTTTCAAGCTCAATAATAAGTGCTCCCAAGCCCCGTTTTTAATGTTCTTTGCATTTTAGAAATCCCGGTAGCTTACTCTCTCCATTTCTACCCATATTTCATGCTAGGGTTCATGTTTAAAAATTTATACATGCATGAGTTACTTGTATTTTGATGATTTATGGAGGAATATGAAAGTTGAAGGTGTGTTAAACATCTTTTCCTAAGTGATTTTCATGAAAAACCCTTAAAGGGACCTTTTTGCAAAAATTGATAAATATGTGGTATAATGTGAAAATAATAAAAAATGTGGGCTGCCATAAGAGGTAAAAGTGTTCGACTAGACTTGGGTAAGATAGAAATTGCATGTGTTTCATTATACGAGCCTAGAGACTAAATCGTAAAAATGTGAAAGGTTAGGCGCAAAATGGCCATTTGGACCGGGGGTGAAATTTAGGCTCATAAAGTACAATGTGATATGTCAATGATTTAATTCTATTGTTATAGACCCCGATGAACAAATTCCAGAGGTCGACCGAGGAAAACGAAAGGTTTTGGAATAACCGAAACACAATACCGAAACGAGTACCAGATAAGTTCGGATAACTTAAAGTAAACTCATAATATGCATAATTGTATGATGTATGAATGCATGATAATTGCATTGTTAATGGCATGAAATTGCATGGTTGATAATAATTTGATGGATAATGTCCCGGTTGAGGTTAAAAAGGGTAATTCGATGGATAAACCATGATTTATTTGTGATTTTGAGATCCTGCATGTGTTGTAGAAAGGATCTAGCCCGGACGGGTGTTCCTTGAGTGATCAAGCCTCCCTAAGAATATGTGTGCATTATGGATTTAGCCCAGACGGGGAATCCGATTAGGGTCTGAATTTAGCCTGAACTTGTAATTCATATCCGAGCTCATTAAAGGTGTTTGTCGTTATAAGGGATTTAGCCTGGACTGGTAATCCCGACATCACCTTATGAGTTTATATTATGGGGGATTTAGCCTGGACTGGTAATCCTACCGTAAAATGTGAGGTTTGCGGGAGTGTATACTGAAATGATCATCTATATGAATTGACGGTGATTGGATAATCCATCGAGATTTCCTAGAAACTCAACGGGACTAAAATGAAGTATATGTATAAATGAAATCTAAGATAAGTTACATAATGTTTTGTTATGTGACTAACTCATTGCTTGAGTGCATGTGATAGGGAAACTATTTTCATATTGTTAGTTTCATTATCTAATCAGGATGTATGCTAAATAATCGGTAAGTTTACTTTTCAGTTATTCGAGCTTACTAAGCATATATATGCTTACCCCTCTCTTTTTTCCTATTTTCAGAGCTCGAGGACTTGTAAAGATTGGAAGACGGTTGGAGAGTCTACGCACTATCAACTATTCCAACTTTGGTATATAGACTCTTTTGTTTTGTTCAATGGCATGTATAGAGCTTTTGTGTATTTTGTTATATGTGTCATTTGAATTGCCAAAATGAGGGCATGTAAAGTTATACTTATCTTTTTGTATATGGCCTTGGTAACTTGGCTTATTTCGAAGTAGGCACTGACCTACAATTCTATGCATGTTTACGTTCATATATGATGGCTTGGTTATAATTGGCAGTGAGTTATAAATAACGACTTAAATATGTCAAGTAGACATGGAATTCCTTAAATGCAAGATGTGAATTAACTTAGCTTGTATGAAACCAATAACATGAGGTTTACATGCAATGAGGTTAATTAAAGTCTTATATATAAGTGTATAATTCGACCTTATTATGTGTAAAAGTAACCTATGAGTGTGGAGGGTGATCAAAGTCTTGGAAAATAGCCTAATGAGGTCCACATGGGTAGACACACGGGAGTGTGTCTAGACCGTGTGTGGCGTACGATTTATCCCCATGGGTGTGTGGTATAGCTGTGTGTCCCCTGCACTTGAAATTTTAAGTCAATATAGAACACAGGCTAAGCACACGGGCATGTGTCTTGGCCGTGTGCTTTTAACAGGATGTTAAGGTTGAAGCCAGTGTTGCACACGGACGGAGAACACGGGCGTGTCCCAAACCACACGGGCGTGTGTGACCACATGGCCTCATCATATGGGCGTGTCACACTTCAAAGTAAGGGAAAATTTTCTAAATTGCCCAAAGTTTATCTAATGTTTTCGGTTGTGTCTCGTACTGCCCCTAGGTGTGTTTTAGGCCTCGAAGGCCTGTGTAAGGGACAAAATGTACATGTTTGAAAGGTTTTAAATTTGGGCGAATTTCAATTACCCAATTTAGTAAGTTTGTAAAGCTAAGTTATCGGTAACACCTCGAACCCTGTCCCGACGTCGAGTACGGGTGAGGGGTGTTACATTTAGTGGTATCAGAGCTACGATTTAGTCGGTTCTAGGACTACTGTAGAGAGTATTGAGGTTCGCTATACATGCCATTATATGAATATTGATAATGTGATATCTCCTAACTATTTAAATTGTTTTTGAATATAGTAAATGTCTTCCAATCATGCACAAGATGAGTCCTAAGGAGCCGAAAGCCATGGTTCAGCTTTCGTACAACGAGCTGTATCTGGTAGTAGTAGAAGAGTTATGTCTGAAGGCCAAGAAGAGGCCCGAGCCGTCTTCTTTAAAATAATGATGAGTGGTTTAGGGATTATCTGAGGAATAGCCCTAACATACCACGACCGCCCCCACCCCCTAACCAACCTGATGAGGATTTGCCACGAGGAATGACACCGGTAAGAATTGGTAAGGCTCCTATAGATAAGCTTAGAAAGTATGGGGCTGAAGAATTTAAAGCTAAGATCGATGATGATGCTGAGAGAGCCGAGTTCTGGCTCGAGAATACTACACGGGTATTAGATGAGTTATCGTGCACACCTGAGTAGTGCTTAAAGTGTGCCGTATCTCTCTTGAAAGACATTACGTGCCACTAGTGGAAGACTGTATCTTCGGTGGTGCCAAAGGAAAATATCACTTGAGAATTCTTCCAAGCAGTGTTTAGGAAGAAGTATATCAGTCAAAGGTTCTTAGACTTGAAGTAAAAGGAGTTCTTGGAACTCAAACAAGGGAATAAGACTGTGGCAGAATACGAAAGGGAGTTTGTAAGGTTAAGCCAGTATGCAACTAAATGGGTTCAAACCGAATCTGAAATGTGTAAACGCTTTGAGGAAGGTTTGAATGAGGAAATCAAGTTGTTGATTGGGATCCTTGAAATACGGGAGTTCCCTACATTAGCTGATCGGGCCAAGAAGGCCGAGAAAATTAATAATGAAAGAAAGCAAGCAAAGAGAGAGGCTCGAGTCGCGAGTAAGAGATCCAGCGGTAGGACGCTCTCATTTTCTACAAAGAAATCAATGAGCCAACATGAACACTCCACTTCATCTGTAGGATATTCAGGTAAAACGAGAAGCTCTAAACAATGAAATCAGAAGTCTTCCTCCCCGATAATGACTAGTGTAGGGAGTGTAGATGACCAGAAGCCAAAGTGTAAGAGTTACAACAAATTTCACTTCGAGGAGTGCTGAATAAAGAGCTATGCATGTTTTAGATGCGGTTTTCTTGACCACTTTCTCAGGGACTGCCCAGAACGAATTGAAAAAGATGTGGAAGTAACCCTAAAGTCGAGTGCTCCCATGGCACGGGGTAGACCTCCAAGATATCCTAGTAGTGCTAGTGGCAGTCGAATTGCGACAAAAGACACTGCAAAATCAGAGGCTCGAGCCCCGGCAAGAACATATGCAATACGTGCTCGAGAGAAAGCCTCTGCTCCTGACATTATTATAGGTACTTTTTCTCTTTTCAATACATGTGTTATTACCTTAATTGACCCGGGGTCGACGCATTCATACATTTACATGAGATTAGTGTCTAGTATGAACATACCCGTTGAACCTACGGGATTTGTTGTTAGAGTGTTGAATCCATTAGGCAAATCAGTTCTGGTTGATAAAGTCTGTAAGAATTGTCCTTTGACGATTCATGGTCAATGTTTTCCGGCTAACCTTATGTTGTTACCTTTTGATGAGTTTGATGTAATAATCGGTATAGATTGGTTAGCCTTGCATGAAGTAATTGTAAATTACGGTAGAAAGTATATTAAATTAAAATGCCCAAATGACAAGATTCTACAGGTTGATTCAAGAGATTTGGGCATGTCGCCAGCTGTAATCATGGCAATGGTTGCTCAGAAATATATGAGAAAAGGGTATAAAGCGTACCTTGCTTTTGTGTTGAACACAAGGGAAACGGAGTTGAAGATTGAGACTGTGCCTATAATATGTGAATATCAGACGTATTTCTGGAAGAATTACCGGGATTACCTCCCGAGAGAGAGACAGAGTTTGGTGTTGAATTGGTGGCAAGGACAGGTCCCATCTCTATTGCCCTGTATAGGATGGCGCCAACCGAGCTGAAAGAGTTAAAAGCACAGTTGCAAGAGTTGGCGGATAAAGGTTTTGCAAGGTCGAGCTTTTCACCTTAGGGTGCCCCCGTATTGTTTGTAAAGAAGAAAGATGGTTCGGTGAGACTATGTATAGATTACCGACAACTAGACAAGGTAACTATCAAGAATAAGTATCTTTCGCCAAGGATCAATGATCTATTCGACTAGTTAAGAGGAGCCACTGTGTTCTCTAAGATAGACTTGAGGTCTAGCTACTATCAGTTACGTGTTAGGGAATCAGATGTGCTTAAGATAGCTTTTAGAACAAGATAAGACCATTTTGAATTCCTTGTTATGCCATTTGGATTGACGAATGCACTGGCCGTATTCATGGACCTAATGAATAGGATCTTTAGGCCATACTTGGATAAGTTTGTCGTTGTGTTCATTGACGACATCTTGATTTATTCTAAAGATGAGACAGAACATGCGAAGCATCTGAGAACAGTGTTGCAGACCTTACGGGAAAAAAACTCTATGCTAAGTTTAGCAAGAGTGAATTTTGGCTCCAAAAAGTTAGATTTTTGGGTCTTATTGTTTGGGTAAAGGCATCCGAGTTGATCCAAGTAAAATCTCTACTATTATTGAATGGAAACCACCTAAAAATATGACTAAGGTTAGAAGCTTTTTGGGCTTAGCCAGTTACTACCGAAGATTTGTGAAAGGATTCTCCATGACAGCAACTCCAATGACGAGGTTGCGACAGAAAGACATTAAGTTTGAATGGACAGAAAGGTGTCAGCAGAGTTTCAAGAAGTTAAAGATATTGCTGACTGAAGCTCCTGTTTTAGTATTACTTGAGTCAGGAAAAGAGTTTGTGGTCTACAGTGATGCATCCTTGAACAAATTGGGTTGTGCAAGATGGCAAAGTGATAGCCTATGCCTCACGGCAGTTGAAGCCACACGAGAAGAACTACCCGACACACGATTTAGAGCTCGCCGTCATTGTCTTTGCCTTGAAAATCTGGAGGCATTATTTATATGGTGAGACTTGTCATATATTCACAGACCACAAGAGTTTGAAGTATTTGATGACTAAAAAAGAATTGAATCGGAGATAGCGGAGATGGTTAGAACTAATTAAAGATTACAATCTGATCATTGACTATTACCCGGGAAAGGCGAATGTGGTCGCTGACGCGTTGAGCAGAAAATCTTTGTTTGCATTGAGAGCCATAGATGCTCGATTGGCATTGCTTGATGATGGTTCGATCTTGGCAGACCTGGAGACTAGGCCGACATTTTTTCAAGAAATCTATGATGCTCAATCTAATGATAGAGACCTGCAGGAAAAAAGGACTCAATGCAAGTTGGGCATTGAATCAGATTTTTAGATTGGTCCTAATGGATGTTTGATATTCAGGGATAGAGTTTGTGTACCCAAAGATGATGAACTTATTCAAAAAATCTTACAAGAAGCACATAGCATCCATTTGTCTATTCATCTAGGAAGTACTAAGATGTACAATGATTTGAAGAAAATGTATTGGTGAAACGGCATGAAAAGAGACATTTCCGAATTTGTATCGAAGTGCTTAAAATGTCAGCAAGTTAAAGCTGAACATCAAGTGCCTTCAGGTTTGTTACATCCTGTAATGGTCCTCGAATGAAAGTAGGACAAAGTTACTATGGATTTTGTGACAGGATTGCCATTGACTCCAAAAAAGAAAGAGGCTATATGGGTTATAGTGGATAAGTTGACAAAGTCGGCTCAATTCATTCCGATAAGAATAGACTACTCTCTTGATAGATTGGCCAACTTGTACATATCTGAGATTGTGAGATTACACGGGGTACCGTTGTCGATTATTTTGGACAGAGATCCGAGGTTTACTTCGAGATTTTAGAAGAAGTTGCAGGAAGCCTTGGGTACAAAGTTGAATTTTAGTACAGCTTTTCACCCTCAGACCGATGGTCAGTTTGAGCGGATGATTCAGATTCTTGAGGATATGTTACGATGTAGCATCCTCGAATTTCAGGGTAGCTAGGAAAAGTATCTGCCATTGGTAGAATTTGCCTACAACAATAGTTTCCAAATGAGTTTGAAGATGGCACCTTATGAAGCCTTGTATGGCAGAAAGTGTCGAACTCCATTTTATTGGACAAAACTTAAGGAAAGTCAAATTCATGGGGTTGATCTGATCAAGGAAACTGAAGAAAATGTTAAAGTGATACGAGACTGTTTAAAAGCGGCATTGGATAGACAAAAGTCATATGCTGACCTGAAAAGAAAAGAGATTGAATTCCAAGTTGGAGATAGAGTATTCTTGAAAGTGTCTCCATGGAAAAAGGTGTTGAGATTTGGTCGGAGAGGCAAATTGAGTCCACGATTTATCGGACTGTACGAGATCATTGAAAGAGTTGGACCATTAGCCTATCGTTTGACATTGCCACTTGAACTGGAAAAGATTCATGACGTGTTTCACGTATCTATGTTAAGGTGATATCGATCAGACTCCTCTCATGTGATTTCACCAGCAGAGATTGAGATTAGATCAGACATGACTTATGGAGAGGAACTGGTCAAGATTTTAGCGCTTGAGGTTAAACAGTTGAAAAATAAAAATGTGGCTTTAGTAAAGGTTTTATGGCATCGACATGGTGTAGAAGAGGCTACATGAGAACCAGAAGAAACTATGAGAAACCAATATCCGAACCTATTTACTGGTAAGACTTTCGAGGACGAAAGTCCCTAAGAGGGGAGAAATGTAACATCCCGAAATAGGGTCTGGTCGGAATAGTGGTTTTGAGACCACAAATCTGACATCAAAATATTTATTTTATGATTATTATGAGGTCTAGAATATGATAATATTCATGTGTTAAGATTTCATAAAGAAATCCTTTGAGTAAGGTGTCCAATTAGAAATTAGGGACTAAATTGAATAAATTGCAAAACTTGGATTCTAGAAGCAATTTGTATGAAATTGATTTAGATATTAAATTAGAAGGTCTTAGAGAGAAATTTTCCCAATTTCTAAGTTTTCGGACAAAAATGGGCTTGCATGGATGAAATTTCAAAGAAAGGGGTTAAGGGTATTTTGGTCATTTGGCTTTTTAATGAAATAAAATGGGAAAAATAAGCCAAAATCAGCCATTCATCTCCCTCATTCAGCCGAAACTCTAGGGTTCTCCATAGTTAGGGTTTTCAAGCTTTTCAAGCTTAATAGTAAGTGCTCCCAAGCCCCGTTTTTAATGTTCTTTGCATTTTAGAAATCTCGGTAGCTTACTCTCTCCATTTCTACCCATATTTCATACTAGGGTTCATGTTTAAAAATTTACCCATGCATGAGTTACTTTCATTTTGATGATTTATGGAGGAATATGAAAGTTGAAGGTGTGTTAAACATCTTTTCCTAAGTGATTTTCATGAAAAACTCTTAAAGGGACCTTTTTGCAAAAATTGATAAATATGTGGTAGAAATGTGAAAATAATGGAAAATGTGGGCTACCATAAGAGGGAAAAGTGTTCGGCTAGGCTTGGGTAAGATAGAAATTGCATATGTTTCATTATACGAGCCTAGAAACTAAATTGTAAAAATGTGAAAGGTTAGGGGCAAAATGGTCATTTAGACCGGGGGGTGAAATTTAGGCTCATAAAGAATAATGTGATATGTTAATGATTAATTCTATTGTTATAGACCCCGAGGAATAAATTCCGGAGGTTGACCGAGGAAAACGAAAGATTTCAGAATAACCGAAACACAATACCGAAACGAGTACCAGGTAAGTTCGAATAACTTAAAGTAAACTCATAATATGCATAATTGTATTATGTATGAATGCATGATAATTGCATTGTTGATGGCATGAAAATGCATGGTTGATAATGATTTGATGGATAATGTCTCGGTTGAGGTTAAAAAGGGTAATTCGATGGATAAACCATGATTTATATGTGATTTTGAGATCCTGCATGTGTTGCAGAAAGGATCTAGCCCGGACGGGTGTTCCTTGAGTGATCAAGCCTCCCGAAGAATATGTGTGCATTATGGATTTAGCCTAGACGGGTAATTCGATTAGGGTCTGAATTTAGCCTGGACTAGTAATTCAGATCTGAGCTTATTAAGGGTGTTTGTCATTATAAGGGAGTTAGTCTGGACTGGTAATCCCGACATCACCTTATGAGTTTATATTACGGGGGATTTAGCCTGGACTAGTAATCCCGCCGTAAGATGTGAGGTTTGCGGGAGTGCATACTGAAATGATCATCCATACGAATTGACGGTGATTGGATAATCCATCGAGATTTCCTAGAAACTCAACGGGACTAAAACGAAGTATATGTATAAATGACATATAAGATAAGTTACATGGTATTTTGTTATGTGACTAACTCATTGCTTGAGTGCATGTGATAGGGAAACCATTTTCATATTGTTGGTTTCATTATCTAATAAGGATGTATGTTAAATAATCAGTAAGTTTATTTTCTAGTTATTCGAGCTTACTAGGCATATATATGCTTACCCCTCTCTTTTTCCCCATTTTCAGAGCTCGAGGACTTGTAAAGATTGGAAGACGGTTGGAGAGTCTACACACTATCAACTAATCCAGCTTTGGTATATAGACTCTTATGTTTTGTTCAATTGCATGTATAGAGCTTTTGTGTATTTTGTTATATGTGTCGTTTGAATTGCAAAAATGAGGGCATGTAAAGTTATACTTATCTTTTTTTATATGACCTTGGTAACTTGGCTTATTTCGAAGTAGGCACTGACCTACAATTCTATGCATGTTTACGTTCATATATGATGGCTTGGTTATAATTGGCAATGAGTTATAAAAAACGAGCCAATCTTAAATATGTCAAGTAGACATGAAATTCCTTAAATGCAAGATGTGAATTAACTTAGCATGTATGAAACCAATGACATGAGGTTTACATGCAATGAGGTTAATTAAAGTCTTATATATAAGTGTATAATTCAACCTTATTATGTGTAAAAGTAACCTATGAGTATGGTGGGTGATCAAAGGCTTGGAAAATAGCCTAATGAGGTCCACATTGGTAGACACACGGGTGTGTGTCTAGACCGTGTGTGACATACGGTTTATCCCTATGGGTGTGTGGTATGGCCGTGTGTCCCCTGCACTTGAAATTTTAAGTCAATATAGAACATGGGCTAAGTACACGGGCGTGTGTCTTGGCCGTGTGCTTTTAACAGAATGTTGAGGTTGAAGCCAGTATTGCACACGGGCAGAGGACACGAGCGTGTCCCAAACCAGACCGGCATGTGTGATCACATGGCCCCATCACACAAGCGTGTCACAATTCAAAGTAAGGGAAAATTTTCTAAATCACCCAAAGTTTATCGAATGTTTTCGGTTATGTCCCGTACTGCCCCTAGGTGCGTTTTAGGCTTCGAAGGCCTGTGTAAGGTACAAAGTGTACATGTTTGAAAGGTTTTAAATTTGGGAAAACTTCGATTACCCGATTTAGTAAGTTTGTAAAGGTGAGTTACTGGTAACGCCTCGAACCCTGTCCAAACGTCGGGTACGGGTGAGGGGTGTTACACAAAATCTATTCAAAACATTCACATTGTCCCTTATAAGGCTCTACGAGACCTTAAAACATGTTTACAATTGGTTCGGGACTAAACTGATAAAATATGCAAACTTTTAGAAACTTATAAAATTTTCCAACATTTAAGGGACACACGCCCGTGTGAACAGGCCATGTGAGGCAAACACGCTAGTGTCATAGGCCGTATGAAAACAGGGCATACATTCTAACTTGCACCACATGGCCGAGGACACGCCCGTGTGCCATGGATGTGGGAAAACTGGAGGGGTTACTAACTTGGGTCACAGGGCTGACTACACGCCCATGTGTCAGCCTGTGTGTCACAGCCTATTTTTCAGTGAAATTGGAACAGTGGTTTTGGGACCACATATCAGATCCAAAAATAAGGTTTATTTTTATTTCATTATATGGTCTATATTATAATAGGCATGTTGTGTGAAAATATTGATACGAAAATTTTATCGGTTAAGTGTTTAATTACGAGAAGGATTAAATCGCATAAAATGTGAAAGTTGAATTCTAGTAGCTATAAGGATTAAATAGCTATGGAATTCAAATCTAGAGGTCCTTATATGGTAATTAGACCATTAAAGAAGTATGTAGATTTTTTTTTTTGATGACTCATCCATGGAAATATAGAAAAAGGGCAAGGACTAAATTGGAAATTGTAAAATACTTAATTAATTAAAAGATGAAAAGAAAATATCATCTTATTTTTGTCATATTCAACCTAAAATTCTATGGAAACCTTAGGAGAGAGAGGGGAAACTTTCAAGGCTTAATAGGGTGAGTTTTCTTATCCCGTTTTTAGTAATTTTGATATTTTTGAAACCGCGATAGCTTAATCTCTCTATTTGAGGGATTAATTTGAAAAGTTATCAAAGTATGAAAAATGGGTCAAGGATGTATATGTTGAAAATTGGAAATTTATGGTAGAAAATGAAAGGTTGTTGATAGATAAACTATAACACCCCTAACTCGTATCCGTCACCAGAATAGGGTACGAGGCATTACCGGATAATACACCTCATTCACATACTTTTATGCATTCATAATCAAAATTTATTCAAAACATTCACATTGTCCCTTATAAGACTCTACGAGAGCTTAAAACATGTTTAGAATTGGTTCGGGACTAAATTGATAACATATGCAAACTTTGAAAAACTTATAAAATTTTCCAACGTTTAAGGGACACGCCCGTATGAATAGGCCGTGTGGCTCACACGACCACCAAACACGCCAGTGTCATAGGCTGTGTGAAAATAGGGCATACATTCTAACTTGCTCCACACGGCCGAGGACATGCCCGTGTGCCATGGCTGTGGGAAAACTGGAGGGGTTACTAACTTGGGTCACACGGCCAGCTACACGCCCATGTGATAGCCCGTGTGTCACACATGGCTAGTAGACATGCACTTGTGTCTAGGCCGTGTCAAACCTGTAGGGTATACTGACTTAATTCGAAGGGTACCCCAGGGGACACACAGCCGTATGCCAAGGTCATGTGTCACACACGGTCGAGTCACAAGCTCGTATGCTTGGCCATGTAGAGTGAAAATAGGCTTGGTTGAAGCCACATTTCTCACCCTCCTTGAGAATACCTAAAGCACCACATTTCATGCCATTTCAATACATTAATAGGCATTCAAACAATGCTATTTCATAATCAAGCATTCATATACTTAATTTGATACCATTTATACATTGAAACAAATACTAGACTAGCATGATTCATTCCTCATTACTCACCTATTCAAACATATACCAAAATACATATCATACTCACCAATACATTTGTTTCAATATGTATTTTTACTACCATTATCACACTTAAAGCTTGACTCATAAATCATTTATTAGCCATTCCTTTATTAAGTCCAAAATCATGCTTTTCATAAGTATATACTCATCATATACCAAATGATCAAATGATCATCTTGAACCATCACTAACCATATTAAATTTACGCCATTACACAAGGCAAATTCCACATCAAACATAAGCCATTAATAAGCCATATAAAATGACCAAATACATCACCAAAACCTTTATAAAAAAGACTCAAGCCTATACATGGCATATAACCAAGTCACAAAGTGTAAATAAAATACCGACAGTCAATAGCCAGATAGTGTGATGCAATCTTCGATGACTTCTAACCTGAGCGAATGTCTGAATCACTATAAAACATAGAATAATAACACAAAGTAAGCTTCACAGCTTAGTAAGTTCGTATATGAGCCTAAAATGATCACAACATTCATATAGCAATTTGAAATAGATAAATTATTAACATTTAAAGCATCAATTCATAAGCTAACATCAAATTATTCATGTCCTCATTCGTAAGTTCTCACATTCATATAACTCGATACTTGAGTAGTTTTTCTGTACATACCTGTACTGATACTTTTCTATTTATCACAGTACTCTTATCAAACCTCTCTGGTTTATGAGTGCTTATGATATAAATTCATCGATTTTTTGATGCCATAGTCCAACTATGGTCTTACATATACATTGCCAAGGCGCTGCCGTGGTCTTTCTTTCATGTGCCATAACCTGGTTATGGTATTATTAGTTGATTGCCATATGTATATTTAGTTAAAACAACTATAATTCGTATATCACATAATGTACAATACATACTTCATTATAATCAAATAAACACATGTTGACATGAAACATAATTATAAACAATTCTTTCTTATTTAATATACATAATACAATATGAACTCACCAATTTACTTTCATTTGATTCTCACTTAAGTTTTGTACGTACTTGTATTACTTATTCCGACCGTACTTTAATTCTCGTCTTGACTATGCCCATTGAACCACTTGGAATTGTTAAGGATACTCGGTAATCACAGAAGCTCATACAATGACATATCCCATATATGGTCTTACATGTTATCACATATCGACGCCACTATCCTAGACAGGGTCTTACACATAATCGATTAACGATGCCAATGTCCCAGACATGGTCTTACACGTAATCACAATAAAATGCCAATGTACTAGACATGATCTTACATGTAATCACATCTCGATAACCTAATGTCATGACATTCACATCTCAATGATTATATGAGCTTTCTCGAAACTAATAAGGTCCTGCATTTGTTGCTGTCGGGATTTTGCTCGGATGAGTAATCCCATTAACCTTTTTATAGAAAGGATTTAGCCCGGACGGGTAAATCCTGATATAATACCTTTCGAGTATACGTTACGATAAGGGTTTAGCCTAGACTGGTAATCCTAATTGAGCTCTTTGAGCATACGTTATATAAATGATTTAGCCTGGACTGGTAATCCTATTATACGATATGTGACTTGAGAGTGTGTTCCTGGGTTAAGTGCCCTAAGAGGTACCCTTGAATAAGAATTGACAGATTATTGAATTGTACACCTCGAGTGTACTACATGAGCATCCATCGAAATTTCAATGATTCAACGGACATAAAACCCTTAACATGACATGAGGATTTTTAGATGAGATGATAATGTCTTGAAAGAGTGTTGCATGATGAGCTCATTTATTCTTACTTGATGTATATGTTAACATTGTGACTAACACGTTTGATTGGATGCATGTGTTTAGGCAATTTAGCCAAATGGATGAAAAAATTGTTATTGTATGCTTAGATTTAATAAACAAGATTGGTAAGTTTAGTTTCTGTTATACGAACTTACTAAGCATGTAATACTTACTCCGTTTATTTTTCCCTTATTTTGTAGTGCTCGAAAGCTCACGAGGGTTGGAGATCACTGAAGCATCATCACACTATCAACTGGTCATTTTGGGTATACTTAATAAAATCATTTTGGTATAATGGCATGTATAGGACAACTTGACCATTAGTAGCTTGATAATGATGTTTTGTAACCTATCCATTGGAATGGCTAGTAATGGTTCATTTTGGTATTACTAAGTATGTTATCATGATATATATATACATGTGTTATGTTAAGTATATGTGAGCAAAGGATGTTATTGCCTAGTTAATTCAAGGTAAGATTGTAAACACACATGCGTGTAATGGTATACTATGTTGAATGATGAAATTTGCCTAAAATGTATGCTTGAAATGGTTGGTATTGGTTGTGTGTTTCAAGTGCAGGTCTTGGGTGAAATTTTGGGTGAGAAATGAAGCTAGAAATGGCTTCTTTTTGTCCACATGGGAGACACACGGGCATGTGCCTAGACCGTGTGTGACACACAGCCTGGTAACATGGGCATGTAATTAGGCCGTGTGTCCCCTGCACCATAATTTTGAGAAATAAAATGCCCAAAATTGAGCACACGGGCAGAGACATAGGCATGTGTCTCAGCCGTGTGGTTGACACGGCCTTGGACACGGGTGTGTTACACGGCCATGTGAAAATTGCACCTAAATTTAAAAAATTAAATTCTCCACACGGGCGTGTGACTTGGTCGTGTGACTTCAATTTCTTCATGCCTTAATAGTTAGAGAGTTACACGGGTTAGGGACATGGGCATGTGTGGTACACGGCCTGACCACACAGGCGTGTCCCTAGACTACACGGGCGTGTGAGCCCTGCAACTTGGAAAATTTTTAAAATGTCGCGAAAAATTCTTACAGGTTTCGATTAAGTCTTGACTCGACTCTAATGCTCGTAATAGGCCTCGAGGGTCCAATTAAGGGACGTTTTGAATGATATCGGTAAATAAATAGTAACTTACACAAATTATTTGTAAAATATTTTGAAAGTTTTGGTAATAATTTGAAACCTTATTTTGACGACGAATACGGGTCAAGGGTGTTACATTTAGTGGTATTAGAGCTACGGTCTAGCCGATTCTTAGATTTAATGTAGCAAACATGAGTTTAGCTATACATGTTATTACATAACTTGTGATAGTGTGATGACTCCTGATCATTTTAAATGTGTTTTTCATATATTAATGTCATCCAACTGAGCTAGAGCTGAATCCGAGGAAGCTGAGAGCAATGCTTTAGCTTCATTTCAAAGAGTTGCGTCTGCGTCTGGTAGTGAAAGGCCGGTGTCTAAGGGCCGAAGTGAGGAGGCAAAAGAAGCCTTCTTTCAAATGATGAATGAATGGTTTACACAATACTTGATAACAAACCCTGTTGTACAACGACCTTCCCCACCAACTGTTCAACCGGTTCCTGACGTACCACAGGGTACTGAACCACTAGAATTGGTAAGCATTCGATAGATAAAATTCGAAAACATGGGGGGAAGAATTTAGAGCTACCCAGATGATGATCAAAAAAGGACTAAGTTTTGGCTAGAAAATACTATCCAGGTTTTTGATGAATTATCCTGTACATTTGCTGAATGTTTAAAATGTGCAGTATCTCTACTAAAAGATATAGCTTATCATTGGTGGAATACCATAACTTCAGTAGTACCAAGGGAGAATGCCACATGGGAATTCTTCCAGTCTAAATTCAAGAAGAAGTATGTGAGTCAGAGATTTATGGACTAGAAAAAGAAAGAATTTTTAAAACTCAAATATAGGGAAACATGACTGTATCTGAATATGAACGAGAATTTGTTTGGTTTAGCAAGTATGCTAGAGAATGGATTCTAACTGGGGTTGAAGTGTGTAAATGCTTTGACGAGGGTTTAAATGAAGACATTAAATTGTTGATTAGAATTCTCGAGATAAAATAATTTGTGGGGTTAGCCAATCGAGCACACAAAGCTAACGAATTGAGTAAAGAAAATAGACAAGCTGAAAGAGAGGCTCGGGTTTCTAGCAAAAGAACCATGAGTAAGTCACAATCATTTGCTTCTAAGAAATTAAAGAAGTATTATGATCGTGTTACCACTTTTACGGGAAATTCTAGAAGAGAGCGGGGCTCTCAGCGTTCTAACCCAAGGTCTTCATCTCCATCTGTGACTAGTGTGGGTAGTGTTGGTAATCTCAAACCGAAATGTAAACATTGTAACAAATTTCATAATTGGGAATGTCGGTCTAGAAGTGGAGCTTGTTTTGGATGTGGTTCGATTGATCATTTTCTCAGAGATTGTCCAGAAAGAGTTGAAAAAGAGATAGAACCAACTCCAAAGCCTAGAAATCCTATCTCGAGAGGCAGACCACCCTGTTATCCTAGCAATGTTAGTGGTAGTCGAGGTACTACCAGGGATACAACAGTTAGATCTGAGGCACGAGCACTTGTAAGAACATATGCTATTCGTGCTAGAGAAGATGCCTCTGTACCAGACGTTATTATTGGTACATTTTCTCTACTTAATATTGATATTACTACATTGATTGATCTTGTTCCACACATTCATACATATGCATGAACTTAGTGACTGTTAAAATTTACCTGTTGAATTCACTAAATTTGTGGTTAAAGTTTTAAACCCCCTGAGCTAGTGTGTTATGGTGGATAAAGTTTGTAAGAACTGTCCGTTGATGGTAAAAGGTTATTGTTTTCCAACTAACTTGATGTTATTTCCATTTGATGAATTTGATGTGATCTTGGGAATGGATTGGTGAACCCAATATGATGTAGTGGTGAATTGTAAGCATAAATATATTCTATTGAAATGTGAGAATGGTGAATTACTCCATGTTGAATCTGATAAACTGGATGGATTACCTAATGTGATTCCAGCAATATCAGCACAGAAATATGTCAGAAAAGGTTATGATGCTTATCTTGCATATGTGATGGATACTAAAGTGTTTGAGTCAAAGATTCAGTCAGTACCGGTTGTATGTGAATTTCCTGATGTATTCCCAAAAGAATTACCTGGTTTGCCATCGGATAGAAAAGTGTAATTCTCTATAGATCTTATTTCAAGTACAACACCTATATCTATAGCACCTTACAGAATAGCTCCTACTGAATTGAAAGAGCTGAAAGTACAATTGTAAGAATTGATTGACAGAGGCATTGCTCGACCTAGTTTCTCACCTTAGGGTGTGCCGGTTCTATTTGTAAAGAAGAAGGATGGATCATTGAGGTTATGCATTGATTATAGACAACTCAACAAAGTTACAATAAAGAACAATTATCCATTGCCTCGAATCGGTAATTTGTTTGACCAGTTAAAATGTGCCACTTTATTTTCAAAGATTGATCTCTGTTCTTGATGGTCGCTAAACTGACTAAAAATTCGACTAAGGCAAACGCACTTATCGAACAGTAGTATAGTTATGGTGAGACTGAAAATATCGTATCCACAAGGACTAAAAGTACTAGTAATTACTATCTTTTTATTATCTAGCCTAAGAATTAAAGGGATGTTTTCAAACAAAGATTAACTATCTAAAATTAACTAAGAACACGACGGATATAAAAGTTGGAAAATACTTTTGGAAAATCGATGGAGAAGACAATACCCAAGGAAGAATCCACCTAGACTTTACTTATTACTTCTGAATTAGATGATTTATTCATTTGACTTAATCCGTAGAAATCCCTAGCTTATGTTAATATCTCTCTTGAGACTAAAAAAAACTGACTCTAGGTTGATTAATTGAAATCTCTTTCTAATTAAAACCCCTATTGTCGCATTAACTCGATCTATAGATTTCCTTATTAGATTTGACTCTAATATGGTAGATTTATGTTGTCTTATCTCTAGGATTGCAATTAACTCCGCTTAATTACAGAAGATCTACTCTTAAACAGGGACTTTTGCTCCACTGAATAAACACATCAAAACCTGAATTAATATCCTGAAATTTTAAAGCAAGGACTAAAACTCATAATTAAGAATAAGAACAAGTATTTATCTTATAATTCAAAAGATAATAAGATTCATCTTAGGTTTCATCTTCCCTAGGTATTTAGGGAATTCAGTTCATAACGATGGGGGGAAAACATCTCAAAATTGGGAAAACAACAAAACATAAAGAAACCCAAAAACTTCGGTAGAAATTGAATCGGGATCTTCGGTCTTGAAGCAAATCCTGCTTCCGAGCTAATTCCAATGGCTGTCTTCGAGTATTTTCTGCCTTCTATTCTGTATGTCCCTTTAGATCCTCTCCTCCTATGTTTAAATAAACTTTGGAATGCCCAAAATAGCCCCAAAATAGCCTTTTTCGAGTGGAATTGAAATAGGTCTCGATAGGGACACGGCCGTGTGGCACGCCCGTGTGATGGTGCTCAAGCCGTGTGCAACACTGAAATGATTTTAGGTAGACACGACCATGACACACGGGCGTGTGGTCTACCCGTGTGTCTCAGATGGGCATGTGGATTACCCGTGTGGAAGTGCCTGGGCTGTGTGCAGCACTGAAATAAACTTATTTTGTCTGTTTTTGACCTTTTTCTTGCACTTTTCACTTTCCTATGCTCATCTGGATATAAAACATGAAATTAAAGGATTAGGAGCATCAAATTCACTAAATCTTATGATAAATCATCCAAAAATATGCCAAGCATGGGATTAAAATATGTTACTTTTGAGGTTTATCAAATATCACCACACTTAAGCATTTGCTTGTCCTCAAGCAAAATCCTCAACTTACAATTAAAATGCATTCTTCTCAACTTATAATTCTTATTAATAGTGTTTCGAAGTAATTCACAAATAATCATACATTGAGAATTCAACTAAAATAACATCAAAGTTTCAGACAATCCAAGTTGAATATTTTAATCATAAAATCATAGGTATTTCCCTTTATCTAAATAATTACCTTTAATTCCAAATCGATAAGAGTTGACATCCTTACTAAAGATTTCACTCAAATCATTCAAAGTGTTTAAGGTTCAACAATTAAGAACTCATTAGTCAAACATGAAAAGTTATTAGCATAGGCTTGTATGAAAATCAAATCTCCACCACTATAAATGAGATGATATACAAATCAAAAGGTCTTTAGTAAGGTTGTAATGGGGCTTGGGTTAAAGGTGTGAATAAAGGCTAAAAAAGAGAGTTAGAATCGAGATTAATTTAATAAATTACCATCCTTAGAAGAATAAAGCTAATTACTGAATTACAAAAAAGTGCCAAACTTATTACAAAAGGATAACAATATGTAATTACCTGAAAATATACGTGTTTTTTTAATAATAAGAACATAATAAGAAATAATTCAGCATCAGAAATGAACGAAAATAGTTAGGTAACTAATCAAAACATATCTCGATAAAAAGGGAGTCAATAAAATGAGAGAAATTCTTAATGAATCAAAAATGGTTAAGTTGTGGGTTAACATTTAATGGGAAAATATCAAGAATTGGTGTTTAAGGCTCAAAGGGGTTCACTAAGGGTTAATTATGTGGGTAGGCTTTTTATGGAGTGAGTGGGTTAAAACCTAAGTGCCTTTATCATCTCAGTATATCAAATCTAAGGTGTGGTCTAGACATGTATAATCGATGCAAGTTCTAGAATAACAAATTAGTATTGACTCACTAATAATTATCAATAAAAGTGAGCAAGAAAAATGCATGCTCTAAAGGCTCAAAATCTCACAAAAATTCTGGGTTTTTTTTTTATGTCAATCCTGTAAACTTAAAATTTCAAGATAATACCTCAACTCAGGAAAACAACCTAGCAATTTTAATTCTCAAAGGTCACTTATCATGCTTGATTTTCTAATGTCTTAAAGTTTAAACAATCAATACATAATTACCTATGATTTAATCCAAAGCATATCAATAAAAATCATAAATCAATCAAAATTCATTCTAATAGTAATATGAGAAAATTATTTGAGAACAAGATATAATTCAGGGATTTTCTGATAATCATATAGATAACCTCCCCATACTTTAGATGTACATTGTCCTCAATGTACAAAGATAGATAATAATAATAATATAAGCGTAATATCATAAAATAGGGGGAGAAGCTTGAAACTGCCCTGAAAATTGGATGAAAAATCCCAAAATAGTGAAGAGCTGAGATGTAGGCAAAGTGAATTTTAGTGCAAGATTCTGAGCAACTAAAGAAAATGAAACACAGCTGTTGAAGAAGATTAGAGGGTTACTCGATAAAAGCCATAAAGATAAAATTAGTTCAAAATAAAAAAAAATGACTCTCTAAAAGCAACATAATAAAAATAAAAATAAAAGAAAAATAGAAATAAAAATAAAAAGAACATAAGTGGACTCAAAGATCCTCATCATCAGACTGACCATTGTCGCGAGTTAGTGACACTGGAGGAGTGATGTGAAGGTACTGACAGATCTACTGTAAAGTCGCATCAATGTTGTCGAACCTCTAGAAACACTGCTGTTTGAATCAAGTAAATCGCTCCGAGAGGTTCGCAAAGGTAGTCGCAGAATGAGTAGGGTGGTGACTTGAAGGTGGTGGTGGCTGTGGTGGGTCCTCGTGATAGGGAGGAGCATCATCAGTGACGTCCTCTGGGTCATGCTGAATGTCAGACTGAACTAGTCTGTACTGAGAGGGGTCTACTCTACGTCGCCGCTCGATCATCCTCATGTGGATCATGCTCGAAATGCCCTGAGGGGACATTTGACCTACTAGGGTAAGGGTCGAGGATTGCTCCGGTGTGTCGAGTAAACTGAAGTGTCGAGCAAGATGAGTCACGTAAGGGCTGAGAAAGATGGGGCCCTTCTTATGGCATTCAGTCTAATTGCAGCAAGCGAGTGTAATAAAGTACACCAAGTCAAACACATGGCTAATAGTCATGCTCCATAGGAAATAGGCGTCATAGGTACTAACCACTCAAGTGCTCTCTCTCCGACCTGTCAAAGTGTGAGCTAGGAGTGTGTGAAGATATTGTAAGGCTGGAAGGAGGTGCGTAGCCTTCGAGCGATTCGCATCATAGTTAGTCAGGCTACCTATGAGCGCAACCCAACATCGCGAGGACAAGTAATGAATATGTCGATGAAGGTGGAGAAAGTCCTCGGCGCTCATGAAATCCTTTGTGTAAAGTCCCAAAGTAACACCGAATTCTGGGACACTCATGTGTCGCACCAACCTACCAAGGCGAAAGGTGATGGTGCCAAGCTTGTCATGGACTGACATGGCCTGCTCGACCGAGAAGGTGGCACCAAACTTTAAAGTGAGCTCCGAGTAGGTGGGCTCGATGATGGTGAAGAACCTATCCCACGGGGCTGTGGTAATAATCGCGCGCACATCATCAGCCAAACAGACCTGCTCTAGTGTGGCCCAATCAATGCAGTGACCCACACTGAGGGGTCATACTCGATGAAGTGGTACAGTTCCTTGTTGGTGCCAGTCGAAAATCGAAGATAAGGATGATGAGCCTCGGCAGATGCGTTCGAAGAGGAGGCCCTATAGGGGCCCTTCCACTTTATCGAAGCAAGGACGGCGACTTTGGTTTTGCCACGAGTGTTTGTCATAATGTTCGGGCAGTAATCGACAGCACGAGGGTTATAGGTAGGGGCACGACGGTGCTTGGTGGTCGATGCAACGGGGTTGTGACTGTTGGTTGTGTGCGCGAAGAAAAAAAGAAGGAGGAAGAAGAGAGGAGAAAAAGGGAAGGAAAAGGAAAGAGAAGGGAAAAAAGAAGGAAAGGGAAGGAAGAAAGGAAAAAAAAGAGAATGGGGAAGGAAAAAGGTAGAAGAGAGAAAAAAAAGATGGGGAGAAAGAGAAAGAAGAGGGGAGAAGGGAAATAGGAGAAGGAAAAGGTGTGGTAGCAACTCGACGGACGGTGAGAAGGGGCAAGGAGTGGTGGCTAGGGCTTGGGGGGTTTAAGAAGAAAAAGATAAAAATAAAATGTTAGGGGTAGGGGATTTTATAGGTGACACGGTCGTGTAACGGTCCGTGTTAGGCCACACGGCCGTGTCACATGCCCGTGTGGATCGACTCCCAGCCCATGTTCATCGAGGAAGTAATAGCCCATTCATCATATGGTGCCTGTGTGTCCAAACCGTGTGGTTCACACGACTGTATTGCACGGCCGTATACTACGTCATTTGCTTCTCCCACGCCCGTGTGGTCTACCACACACCCATGTGTCCTAACACATGGCCGTGTGCCTAGCCCGTGTAGCTCTTTGACTTGTTTAAAGTTTGAAAATTTTGGCTCCAGTTTTCACGCAGCCTAGGACACGCCCGTGTGGTCTCCCACACGCCCGTGTGTCCAGCACGTGTGCTTCCCACGGCCGTATCACACAACCGTGTGGATTTTTCTCAGGCCATGTGCATGTCAATTTTTGGGAAATTTCAGCCCTGTTTCCACACAGCTAAGGACACGCCCCTGTGTCCAAGCCGTGTGGGTTACACGGCCATGTCGCTAGGCCATGTAACTCACTGTTTAACCCTTGTTAGAGCACACGGTCTGGAACACGCTCGTGTGTCTAGGCCGTGTGGGTCAAAAACCTACATTTAAACATGAAAAATAGATAAAAATAAACTAGTTAGTGGTGTTAGCACTCGGGTTGCCTCCCGAGAAGCGCTTATTTAGAGTCTAAGCTTGACTCACCTCATATTTGGATGGTTATGGTGGTTTACGGAGTCAAAACTCCTCTTTCCCGCTATCAATTTTATCAAAGTAAGGTTTGAGTCGAGTATTGTTTACCTTGAAAGTGCTGAAATCAGTATGTGTTACCTTGATTGTACCGTATGAGAAGACATTTGGTATCGTGAAGGGAATTGCTCTTTTACGCTCAGAATTGGTAATACAAGGGTCTGCATCATCCAACAGTACCTTGTCCCCAACCTTAAATTGATTCATTTCATCTGTAGGCTCGTCATTGATTCGCTTTGGTTCCTCTTGTACTCTCGGTTTCTCCTTAACTTGTGTCAGCCATTCATCTAGTTCCTCAATCTGTAATATTTGTTCTTCAAGAGACGTCCTGTTGGTACTGAATGAGTTTGACCGTGGCTCCATCATGTCTTTGCGAGGAATTTCCTGCACAGAGAGTTGAGTTGTAATGTTATTCACATCAAAATGACTTGTAATATCGTCTCTATCACTAGACATTTTAACAGACTCATGAGCTTGGAGAATAATTGTGTTATCTCCTACACGAAGCGTGAGTTCACCTGTTCCAACATCAATGACAGATCTAGCAGTTGCTAAAAAGGGTCTGCCAAGAATTAAGGGTACGTCACTATCCTCATCCATGTCTAAGACAACGAAATCGACTAAGAATGTGAATTCGTAAATTTTAACAAGCACATCTTCAACGATATGTAGCACCTTTAACTCATATCTGTTGCCAGATTAGGGTTACGAAGCATTTCCGAACGAAACACAACTCAAATCAAACAATTAAACAATTTTTTTTACTATGTAAATCAATCACATAAATACTCTCATCCTATTTAAGATTTAAGATTTTTAATTAGAAACACACATCATATACCGAGCATATATCAACCAACTCACTTATTATCTGAGTATCAAAACAATTTTATAGCTATTGCTCATGCACATACTAACAACAATTTGTGCATACTCCTTGATTATTAACAATCGACACATATGGTTATTATATAAGTATGGTATTCGAAATTGTAACTATGATTCGAACAAGTACGTCATTAATTAATCAATATCATTACACTAAAATAATTTATGTCACATCTTTACAAATTAATAACTCAAATTCATAAGTAAAACCAACATTTCCAAAGGTTATATATAAAACCCATTTCATTTCCTTACCTATTCAGCTAACATAATTCATTTGTACATAATCGTCAATTTTCAAGTAACTAACGAATTTATAAAGCCATATACATTATATATATTATATTTTTAACTAAACATAAAAATATGTCATTATACCCCATATAAATAACATACATTTTTCTAACTAACGCATTACATGCTGTAGCTCAATATGCTATCATTATTACTCCAACCAAAACACATATCCAACCACACACACACACATATATATACATACCTTAAGATTATAAATAAATGCAAGTGCCGAATCACTAAGATGAATATAGCCAATGTCCCTTAAAATATATACCAATGCTGAACTATTAATCAAATATATATTCATTATCTCATTTCGACATTTATTCAAATATACTCTTAACTAAATTTTAAACCATTACTAACACCTATAAAACATAATCAAATCACTTCAATCAAAGGTAGCATAACAAATATAATTCATAATATTATATTCATGTCATAATCGAATCACTCTTACCACCTTCAAAATCATCAATCAACCCCAATGCACAAAACACATATCACAAATACCATTCATACACTAAGTTTATTACCACCCGAATATAATCATGCATTTAGTTTATTTAAAAACTAATCACATAATCATTACAACCTGTTTATAATATAATTACGAAATCAAATCATTTCATCCTAATTTATATATATAAATGCTGAATCCCATAATGTTAGTTACACATTTTAGGCATTATACCAAAATTTAACACAAAACCACTTATTTTTTATCAACTCAGGTAGTAAAGTGATCCACAGGAAAATTATACAAATTTTGTATACTTTGTAATAAACCAAAATGTCACTTAATAAGCCAATATATATACACACCATATTAAACATTTCTCATTGCCAAATCATATGATCAAACACTGCCACATATATGCTATGTATCGAGTATATCAATATGACTAATTTGTAAATTATACATATCAATACTCAACTAAATCATATAACCAATACACCATTCTAACATATCGTAGATTATACTTACCATAATATATATTTGTCTTTCGTCAAGTTGAACCATATTGCCAAATACCACACATTCAAAATTACCAACCAAATATATCTATAGCATAATCAAACTTAAACCAAATTTAACATGAATTAACAAGCCATTTTCGCATGGCTTTTATATATATACAAATCCAAATCTAATGCTTCCAAATGTTACCTAGCCTATACATGCCATAGATCCAAAATTTAGCTTATAAAATACCGAATATGGTCGATAGTGTGATAGACCTTGCTGACGATCCCCGAGCTCGTAACCAACTTCCAAAATCTATAAATAGCGAACAAGCACATACACAATAAGCTATCATAGCTTAGTAAGTCATAAGCAAATAAATAACTTAATATTACTAACAACTCAACTTAACCAAAATAAATTATGCTAACTTAATCACATTTATTTTCAAGATCACGATTTCATATATAACATATATTTCCACTTACAAATTTACCTTAGCCGACCATATACATATATCTACCATCAAGGTAATATTAAATTTCAAAACCTTAATACCATTTGATAGCCGAATATACATAAACCCACATACATATATGTATATATCCATGATCCATTACATAAATGTTTACATGATATAATCTAAAAGGCCGAATACATTTTTGATATGCATATAAAATTTCCATTTCCATTATACATGATTCATAACACATATCACGTAACTTACATACCTTATTTCAAATAAGTAATAAGCTATCACATACCTGATTACTTTAGCTCGGTTTATTCATTCCATCATAACTTTCATTGCCCGTTGAACCACTTGGAATTGGATAGGACACTCGAATAATCACATATATCATACAATGCCAACGTCCCAGACGTGGTCTTACATGTAATCACATATCGATGCCACTATCCCAGACAAGGTCTTACTCGCACACATATATCGAAGTCACATATCGATGCCAACGTATAAAACGTGGTCTTGCTCGCACACATATATCGATGCCATGGTCTTACTCGCACATCACATATCAAAATCCTATGTCATGACATATGTATCCTAGCTATTCCTAATGTTCATACAGGGCTTCCAGACGTTGAAACTTGGTCGGAACAATTTCATAAACATTTCTACCAAGCTTATTCACATTCGGCTATTACATATATATATTTACATATTCCAATTCAGCATATACAATTCACATTTAATTAAAATTAAGTACGTCTATTTGCTTATAAACTTACCTCGGACGATGAAAAACGAAACGGGGCAGCTAATCGACAACTTCCATTTTTCCCCGATCCAAATCCGATTTCTTTGGTTCTTGATCTAAACATATTCAAATTAAACTCATTCAAACATATTTTCATTCAATTTAGTCCAAAAACACATAAATGGACAAATTACCATTTTGCTCCTGGTATTTATAATTTTTATAATTTAGTCTCTATTGCATAAAACACAAAATACACCAAATTTCTCCATACTCATGTTAGGCCGAATTTTACCCATGCTTATACAAGTCCAAATATTTCATTTATTTCACATTTTAGTCCCTCAAATTATTATTTTTGCAATTTAGTCCTAATTACTCAGAATCATTAAAAACTCCAATACAAAACTTGTTAATCTAAAATATATCTTTCATATTTCATCATCAAACAACAAAAATCACAAGCTCTCAAAAATGGTAGAACTCAAAATATTCATCAAAATAAAAAATTCAAGCATGGGTTTTGTAGTACTCGAAGCAACGATATCAAAAACGTAGAAATTATCAAAAATCGAGCTAGAACTTACCTTGAATCAAGCTTGAAAGTGCCGAACTAGGTTTTCTTTTCTTTTTTTCTTTCTTATTTGATTTCATAAATGGTGAAAGAAATATGAACATGACTTTCTATTTTATTATATTATAACTTATTATAATTTTAAGTTTAATTACATATATATCCTTAATGATATAATATAAAAACCATATAATATATGTCTTATACCGTCCATCTATTCTTTTAATGGGCTAATTGCAACATAAAGGCTTCCATTAATAAAGCCAATAGCAATTAGGCCCTTTTTAGAAATAACCACCAAATTTTCATTTTACGCGTGCCTAAACGACAAAATTAAATCACGAAAATTTCACAGATATAAATTCACACAAAAAAAATACAGAAAATAATTTTTAAATATTTTTTTAACTCGGATTCATGGTCCCAAAATCATCGTTCTGATTAGGGTCTAAATCGGGCTGTTACACGATACCCCTAGGAAATCTAATAGTTTTATCAGCTAATTGTATGCTCATCCTAGTTTGTTTGGGTTTCCCTAGTCCTAGTTGCCTAAACATCTTGTAGGGCATGACATTAATACTTGCCCCTAAATCAGCTAAAGCATTATTAACATTCAAACTACCAATTAGGCAAGGAATCGTAAAACTCCTTGAATCTTTCAGTTTGCTAGGTAGCTTGTTTTGCAAAATAGCTGAGCAAACTGCATTTAACTCCAAATGCGATGACTTATCTAACTTCCGTTTGTTTGCTAAAAGCTCCTTTAAAAATTCAACTGTGTTTGGCATCTGCGAAAGAGCTTCAATAAATGGTAAGTTAATATGTAATTTTTTAAGTAGTTTAAGGAGTTTACCGAATTGTTCGTCTATGTAGTCTTTCCTTGTTGCATTGGGGTATGGCACACGAGGTCTATATTCTTTGCTTACCAAATTTTGTGTACCATGACTCACCTCAACCTTACCATTGCTTACCACAGCTTCTTGCCTCGTTTCAGATTTAGATTCTGCTAACCTTTCTTTGTCACGCATAGTGATGGCATAGAGTTGCTCCCTTGGGTTAGTTTCTGTATTACTGGGGCAAGCCACCTTGTAGTGGTTTAGAGATCAACTTAGCAAGCTGACCTATTTGAGATTCGATCCCTTGAATCGACACTTGCTAATTTTTAAGTGTTGTCTCGGTATTCTAAAAACGAGTTTCTGACACCGAGATAAATTTTGTAAGCATCTCCTCAAGGTTCAGTTTTTTAACCTGTTGGTAAGGTGGTTGTTGAAAACCTGGAGGGTGTTGTGGCCTTTGATTCCCTTGACCACCCCACAAAAAAATGGGATGGTTCCTCCAACCTGCATTGTAAGTGTTACTATAAGGGTTATTTTGAGGTCTAGAATTGTTACCCATATAGTGGACTTGTTCTCCCTCGGTGCTGGGGTTGAAAGATGGATAGTCTGTGTTGTGCATCCCTCCTTCATTTGAATCAAACCTCATCACTAGATGTACTTGAGTAAAATTATACAAACCATCAATATTTTTATTCAATAGTTCTACCTGGTTAGATAGCATAGTGACCACGTCGAGGTTGAAAACACCAACTGCTTTTGTCGGCTTCATTATCATGACTTGCCACTGATAGTTGTTTAGTGACATTTCTTCAATAAATTTGTAAGCCTCTTCAGCTGTTTTTTTGTTCAAGGTTCCACCGACGGCTGCATCAATCAGTTGCCTTATTGAGGAGCTCACACCGTTATAGAAGGTCTGAACCTGTAACCATAAAGGTAACCCATGGTGAGAGTACCTTCTCAATAAATCATTGTATCTCTCCCATGCATCATAAAGTGTTTCTAAATCCATCTACACAAAAGAAGAGATATCATCTCTCAATTTAGCCATTTTAGCCGGCGGAAAATATTTAAGCAATAATTTTTCGGTCATTTGTTCCTAAGTAGTAATGGACCCTCGTGGTAACGAGTTCAACTACAGTTTAGCCTTATTCCGTAATGAAAAGGGAAACAACCGAAGGCGAATGGCATCATCAGAAATGCCATTGATCTTAAAGGTGTCGCAGAATTCCAGAAAATTTGCTAAATGAATGTTTGGATCCTCGTCCTGCAAACTATCAAACTGAACAAACTGTTGTATCATTTGAATCGTGTTAGGTTTCAATTCAAAATTATTTACAGAAACAGCAGGTCTAAAAATACTCGACTCAGTTCCTGTTAAAGTAGGATTAGCATAATCATACATAGCATGAGGAGCAGGATTCTGATTTACAGGATTTGCAGCAACCACAGGAGGTAGCAGATTATTCTGATTTTCAGTCATCCCCTCGGTAGTATTGGTAACGTCCTCGTGCTCTTCCTTTATATACTGTAAGCCCCGCCTTATTTCTCTATGGTTTCTGCGAGTAGTGGTTTCAATTTCACTATCAAAAAGTAGGGGCCATGACGGGATTCTTCTAGTCATAAACTATAAAAACCTGCCAGAAGCAAATAAGATAAAAATTAGTAAACTAGAAATAGAAATAAATTGCAATAAAAATAAAAAAAGGCTAAAGTAATAAAAATTAAGCGTTCCTAATATCTTAGTCCTCGGCAACGATGCCAAAAACTTGATGGTCGCTAAACTGACTAAAAATTCGACTAAGGCAAGCGCACCTATCGAGCAGTAGAATAGTTATGGTGAGACTGGAAATATCGTATCCACAAGGACTAAAAGTACTAGTCATTGCTATCTTTTTATTATCTAGCCTAAGAATTAAAGAGATGTTTTTAAACTAAGATTAATTATCTAAAATTAACTAAGAACACGACGGAGATAAAAGTTGGAAAATACTTTTGGAAAACTGATGGAGAAGACAATACCCAAGGAAAAGTCCACCTAGACTTCACTTATTACTTTTGAATTAGACGATTTATTCACTTGACTTAATCCGTAGAAATCCCTAGCTTATGTTAATATCTCTCTCGAGATTAAAAACAACTGACTCTAGGTTGATTAATTGAAATCTCTTTCTAATTAAAACCCCTATTGTTGCATTAACTCGATCTATGGATTCCCTTATTAGATTTGACTCTAATCTGGCAGATTTATGTCGTCCTATCTCTAGGATTGCAAGCAACTCCGCTTAATTATGGAAGATCTACTCTTAAACAGGGACTTTTGCTCCACTGAATAAACACATCAAAACCTAAATTAATATCCTGAAATATTAAAGCAAGGATTAAAACTCATAATTAAGAATAAGTGTAACACCCCAAACCCGGCCCAGACGTTATGGCCGAATCCGACGTGCCGCATTGAAGTTAAAAACCCATGTTTCATTTTAGTGTTAAAAACCGTCTTTTGTTAAGCTAAAGTGAATGGAAGCTGGGCACCAGGTAGGTATCCACAACAGAGAAGGTGAGCCATGAAGGCTGCTTAAGTACCAAGCTCTTCGATTGGATCCAATCCTAGACATGCCCACAACTATTGCCACACTTTGGTTGTATCGAGTTGAAATTTCTTTGAGTAGTTATTATCTTTATTAAATCGAATAATCGTGACGTCGTCTTATTTTAAAAAAAATATCGTTTTGAAAACGTGCCCTATGTCTATCCCATTTGCATTATTATCAACCAGTTTAAAGTTATTGGAAAGAAAAATAATCCTTGAAAAAAAACAAAGAAGAAAATTTAGCTAAAATGGCCTTATTACAACCCAAGATTAAATAGTAAATAAAATAAATTAAGGAAAATCAGTCACTTATTTCAAAGCCCAAAAGTGATCACCATGGCCACTCTGAATCCCCTCCGGCTCCAAGTCACCCACATCAAGGCCCATCTGCAAGGTTAAGGAAGGGGGTGAGTTTGGAAACTCAGTGTGTAAGAAAAACCCATCCAAAGCCCAAGTCAGCTCAAGCCCATTGAGCCTAAGCCCATTCAGTTAACAGTGGGTACTGGGCCGAAGCCCTTTTCAAAATATAGTAAACTGGGCCTTAGCCCCTTTACAGATAACAGTATGGCCCATAGGCCCATTCCAGAATAGAGTAGTCATATTCATGTATGCAAGCCCAAACCAACCTATAACCAACCGCTAACTCCAGCCGAACCAGCCCTACACTCCATGTGGGGTATAGCTCAACCCACCCAGCCCTACACTCCACAGTTGTAGTATTGCTGCCCAGTTATCAGCAAATTGGGGCAAAGCCTCCAGTATGTGGACAGGCTACTTTCAGTACTTCCTTCATCAATATCCCAGTCCCATGCATCAGATATTAATAACATGGCATGCAGTAAATAACAACAGTCAAACATGTATTTCGGTCAACCTTAACCCAAGGGGTATCTCAGTAATTCCACTCTTAGGGGTAAATCTGTAAATTTTCTACCTATAAAGGTATTTCAGTAATTTATCTATTTTAGGGTTTTCATGCATATACTCACTTTTCACGTATTAACAAAAACATTTACCGAGGGTTCTTACTGAATTGGGCCCGCTGACCCATTATCCCAATTTTGGCCCATTAATCCCAAAAATATTGAAGGCACAAAAATCTTGCACTCTGCGGTCTAAACACTGTAGTTTACCAGAAACGTTAATCGATTTACCTCACGAGCATTCGCACACTCGCAAGTCCACAAAATACCGATTTTTCGGCATTTCGACTTTTCAGCTTTTGCCGATCTAGACTAAGAAGGGGTGTCAGTTACACATCTGTTTTATGACGATTCACTGACGAGATCCACGCACGAACTACCTAAAATTATATTACTACCACGTTAATCTAACTACCGAAACGAACTACATAATAACTCCTTACCTTATTTGGCCATAACACCTTAGGCACTAGCAATCCTACCTTTGCCGAAGTTTGACACTAGACTTAGATCCCGTTGCTCCACCTGTCCAAGCCCTTGATCAGTAGCCTCTAGATCACCTTACTAACAAGACAAAATAGTTATCACAACCCCTTAGGGATACAAGTCCAAGTCGACAGCCTCCCTAACCTTTAGGGGTTTCAGCTTTTCTAAAACACGAAATAAGGACTAGATTGAAAAGACTTACCACCGGTTCCTTCAGTCAATGATTCCAATTAATCTCTACTCAATTCTGATGCCGATCTAAACCCTCAAATGATAACAAAAGTCGAGCCTTCAGTGATCTCAATATTCGGCTAAGTCCCTAAAAGTGTGGGGTTTTTGGCTTTTCTTTGGGCTGTGTAAAGAAAGATGAAATAGGAGGGTTTTGCTGTGGTCTAGTCGACAGAAACTTAAGGTTTAGAGAACTAGAGAGTCGGTCAAGAATGATGAAAAGGATAAGAGAATTGACTAGAAGAAATCGGCACAGAAGAAAGTATAGTTGTTAGGATTTCGGCTTTTTAAGGCAAATGGCTATGAAGGTTTTAGAAACGTCTGAAGAAAAAGATGGAGATGCACAGGTGGATAGAGAGATTCGGCTATAGAGGAAGAGAAGAAAAAGAAAAAGTTGATGAAGAGAGGAGAAAAGAAAGAAGAGGAGAATGGTCAGGAAACGACACAATTTTCCCCTAATGCCGAATTTATACTGGCACTTAACCTAGCCGAATGTTGCCCCCCTAAAGCACCCCTTGGCCGGCCAACTCTTGCTCCTCAAGAGTCCACCATTCAGCCAACACTACTCTCCCTAATCAGCTCCTAAATCCTCTCCCTTATCCCCTCCTTACTCAATCCCTTAAGCAATTTAAACTCCTCCTGACAGACTTTCACTTCAGTTCCATTACTTTCCTTTTCTGTGCATAAAAATTAATATCACTAATTTGCTTACCTTGCGACTCGAACCTTAGTTCTCCTTGGTCATCCACACGCCACTTTAATAGCCTTCCCTGTGGTGTCACATGCCACCTTGCCACATGCTTCCTTGTGTTTTATTTTACCCAATTAATACTTAAAAGCCCAACCAACCAGAACCCTTTTTCTTATGGAATTAAAATTAATTAAAACTACCGGGTTTTTAACCTAAACTTGAGCCTTCTAGAGGCCCACTAACCTAAGTAAATCCACGCCAAGCAGACAGAACACTAAAAATTTAAAATTTGCCAACATTCACAGAATTCCCGAAAATTGGAACGTTACAATAAGAACAAGTATTTATCATATAATTCAAAAGATAATAAGATTCGTCTTAGGTTTCATCTTCCCTAGGTATTTAGGGAATTTAGTTCATAACGATGGGGGAAAACATCTCAAAATTGGGAAAACAACAAAATATAAAGAAACCCAAAAACTTCAGTAGAAATTGAATGGAGATCTTTGGTCTTGAAGTAAATCATATTTTCGAGCTGATTCCAATGGCTGTCTTCAAGTATTTTCTACCTTCTATTCTGTGTGTCCCTTTAGGTCCTCTCTTCTTGTGTTTAAATAGAATTTGGAATGCCCAAAATAGCCTAAAATTAGCCTTTTCCGAGTAAAATTAAAATAGGTCTTGATAGGGACACGCTCGTGTGGCACGCCTGTGTGATGGTGCTCAGGCCGTGTGCAACACTGACATGATTTTAATTAGACATGGCTATGACACACGGGAGTGTGGTCTACTCGTGTGTCTCACATGGGCGTGTGGATTACCCATGTAGAAGTGTCTGGGCTGTGTGCAGCACTGAAATAAACTTATTTTGTCCATTTTTGGCCTTTTTCTTGCACTTTTCACTTTCCTATGCTCATCTAGATATAAAACATGAAATTAAAGGATTAGGAGCATCAAATTCACTAAATCTTATGATAAATCATCCAAAAATATGCCAAGCATGATATTAAAATATGTTACTTTTGAGGTTTATCAGTTCTGGTTACCATCAACTACGGGTAAAAGAATCGAAAGTGCCAAAGACAACTTTTAGAACCAGGTATGGACACTACGAGTTTCTTGTGATGCCATTCGGCTTGACAAATGCACCTCCAATGTTTATGGATCTGATGAACAGAATTTTTAGCCTGTATTTGGACAGGTTTGTGGTGGTATTTATGGATGATATTTTGGTTTATTCACGAGATGAAAATGAACATGCTGAGCACTTGAGAGTAGTGTTGCAAACTTTGTGAGAGAAAAAACTATACGCCAAATTCAGTAAATGTGAATTTTGGTTACAGGGAGTTAGTTTTCTTGGGCATATAGTATTTGCTGAAGGTGTCAGAGTAGACTCGAATAAAATTTCAGCCATTGTTAATTGAAAGCCACCGATCTGAAGTCTGAAGTTTTCTGAGATTAGCTGGTTATTATCGAAGATTTGTAAAAAAAATTTCAATAATAGCTTCACCGATGACCCATTTATTGTAGAAAGATGTAAAGTTTGAGTGGACTGACAAATGCTAGTAGAGCTTGGACAGATTAAAGGCTTGATTGACAGAAGCACCTGTGTTAGTCCAGCCTGAATTGGGTAAGGAATTTATAGTTTACAATGATGCATCATTGAATAGTTTAGGTTGTGTTTTGATGCAAGATGGTAAAGTAGTAGCCTATGCTTCATGACAACTAAAGCCACATGAAAAGAACTACTCGACACATGATCTTGAAGTGGCAGCCATTGTAACACCTCTTATCCGTATTCAATGCTGGAACAGGACACGAGGCATTACCGGACTTACAAAGCAAGTAAACATACAAGTCGAGTCATAAATTTTCACCCAAATTAAAACTATTTGTATTTAATCACAAAGTCCCTAATACGAGCCTACAAGGCCCAAAACATGCTTTGGAAGTGGTTGGGGACTAAACCAACAACTCGAGAAATTTTTACAAAACTCAAAAAATTTTAGCTATGAACAGGGGTCACACGCCTGTGTGTTTTGGGACACGCCCGTGTGGGTAGGCCATGTGGTTACACACGCTCAAGTCCCTAACCCATGTAACTCTCTGTTTTGTAGAGCATGAACGAATTGAGGTCACAAGGCCAAGTTACACGCCCATGGGCTAGGTCGTGTGATGAATTAAATTTTCATAAAATAGGTGCAAACTTCACACGTCTAGGACATACACGCATGCCTGAGGCCGTGTCCCTCACACGGCTAAGACACACGCCTGTGTCTCTGCCCGTGTGCTCAATTCTGAGCATTCTGTTTCTCAAAATTAAGGAGCAAGGGACACATGACCTGAACACATGCCCATGGGTTAGGCTGTGTGACACACATGGCCTACGGACATGCCTGTGTGTCTACACGTGTGGACAATATAAAGGCCATTTATCAAGCCATTTGTCATCCTCATTTCCACCTACACACACACAAGTTCAATGGCATAAATCTTGATATACTTAGGCAACCAAATATCCACAAAACAAGGCCAAATCATGTCATTTCATTATCCACACTCAACAAATTTACAACACCATAATTTGTCAAACCAAATCATACCAACTTACATTCTATAAGTTTCAATATGGCTACCAATAACATGCATAATTTTACTTAGTTTTCTTAGCACACCAATGAGCCAATCTTAACCATTCAACAACCAAAACCATTAAGCCACATTCAACCATTTACAAAGCATTTATAAACCACATCACACAAGAGATAATTACACATACATGCATATATAAATGTATAAAAGCTTACAACCAATTTAACCAAAATAAGTCAAGTTTCATGGCCAAATACCACATCAAGGCTCGACAATTACAAGCTAATACAATTGGCTAAATTCTTAATGACACATATAACATAATGATCAAGTCCCTATACATGCCATATTTTCAAAATGTTTAAAATCATTAGTACCCAAAATAACAGTTCGATAGCGTGATACGATCTTCGATGATCTCCAACTCGAGCTAGCTTAGTGACACTATGAAACATGAAAAATAAAACGGAGTAAGCTATATAGCTTAGTGATCTCGTACGAAAGAAATAAGCAAAACTTACCAAACATTGACATCCAAGTAATATAACATATGACAATGTAATTTTCCATAACCTCATGATCAAAAATAACTACCATCACAAACTTACCTTAAAATCGTCATATCACGAATTAATAATCATAAGCTTTAGGTACATACCTGTACCATCTCGAAATAATTTCATACACATTCTCATCCTTGTCATACCTATTGAAACACTTGGAATAATAAATTTAGATACTCGAGAAACCTTGCACACAAGGTGCCACATATGTAGCCAATTCTACCTACATCTCATATAACATATATGCTTGCTCTCGAGCCAACCACGGGCCTGCTCACCCAAGCTGTCAGTCAAGACATAACTACTCGGTGCTGCTCACACAAGCTGTCAAGTAACCGCAACATTTGTCGGTATACTCAGCCATCGGTAGGACGTACAAGACTAGCACTCGTATCACATAACATAAAACCCTAGTGACATGTCACATATATCCTAATCTATTGCTAAGGCTCGATTGGGATTTCTCGCTTGTCAAAATGTCGTCAAATGTGTCCGTAAGGTTGATTACACAATTCATGCATAAATTAAAGCATTTAAAATAAATTTAAAGTAAACCTTATTTAAAATATGAACTTACATCAGTTACAAAAACGATGAAAGAGATCTATTCATCAATTACTTTTATTTTCCCCCGATCTAGACCCGAACTTCATTTTTCTTGATTTATAATACCACATTTAACTTATTTGATCATCACATTATTCAATTCAGCCCAAAAACACATTATGGCAAATTTTACATTTTTTCCCCTAATTTTTCAACATTTTACAGTTTAGTCCCTAGGCTCGTAAAATGAATTTCTTTCAATTTCTTTACAACCCAAGCCTAGCCAAATGTTGTTTGTACTCATAACAACTCACACTTTTCATTTATTCACATTTTTCAACACATTTTATAGACTTTGACAAATAAGTCCCTATTTTGACATTTTTACCGAAAATCACTTCTCAAAAGTCGTTTAACAAACAACAAACATGCATTTTCTAGCATCAAACATCAAAATACAAGCATATTCAACATGGGTAAAATTTTGGAATTTTAACTTTATTTCAAATTAGTCCTTGAAATAGCTAAATCAAGTTACAACGATCTCAAAAATATAAAAATCGTTAAAAACAGGACAAGAACGGACTTACAATCGAGCTTGAAAGCTTGGAAAAAATCGTAGCTATGGTTTCCCCCAAAATTTTGGCTATAAGGGACCAAATTGAAGAAGTTGACATCTTTCATTTAGTTATTTTGGCTTTATTTGACAAATTACTAAAATGCCCTTAATGCATAACCTTAGAATTTTACCTAGCCATGTCCATTTTTGTCCATACTAAAATAAAATTATCTAATTACCATTTAAGGACCTCTAATTTAAATTTCCATAGCAATTAGACACCTTTAACCTATAGAACTCAAATTTAGCACCTATTGTAATTGAGTCCTTCTAGTCAAATTGGGTACTCAATTGATAAAATTTCTTAACGAAATTTTCACACAGTTACTCTATCATGATGTAGACCTTAAAGAAATAATAAAATAGATATTTCTATTTTGGACTTGTGGTCCTGAAACCACTGTTCCGGTTTGGCCCAAAAACGACCTGTTACAGCCATAGTGTTTGCATTGATAATCTGGCAGCATTACTTGTTTGGGGAAAACTGTCACATATTCACTGATCATAAAATTCTAAAATATTTGATGTCATAGAAAGATTTGAATCTGAGACAACGCAGATGGCTTGAGTTATTGAAAGATTATGATCTTGTTGTTGACTACCATGTAGGAAAAGCCAATGTAGTGGTAGATGCTTTGAGCAGAAAATCCCTGTATACTTTGCAAGCAATGAATACTCGATTTGTTAGTTGATGATGGTTTAATCATGGTTGATTTAAAAGCTAGACCAATGTTTTTGCAACAAATCTCTGAAGTTTAGAAAAATGATAGTAAGTTGCAAGCAAAACTGATACAAAATGAATCGACTTCTAACTTAGAATTTCAGATCGGGAATGACGGTTGTTTGTTTATTCAGAGGCGGAGTATGTGTACCAAAAGATTTAGAACTAGTACAGAAGATTTTAAATGAAGCTCATAACGGTAACATATCTATACATCCTGGTAGTAATAAAATGTATAATGATTTGAAAAAGATGTACTGGTGGCCGGGAATGAAACGAGATATTTCTGAGTTTGTATCTAAGTGTTTGATATTTCAGCAAGTAAAAGCTGAACATCAGTTTCCTTGTGGACTATTACAGCTGGTTACGATACCAGAATGGAAATGGAAAAGAACTACTATGGATTCTGTAACGGGATTACCCCTGTCTCTAAGGAAGAAAGATGTCATTTGGGTAATTGTTGATCGGTTGACAAGGTCTGCATACTTTATTCCAATACGTATGGATTATTCCTTGGATAGATTGACTGAATTTTATGTTTCTGAGATTGTCAGATTGTATTAAGTACCTGTCTCCATTATTTTAGATAGAGACCCTCGGTTCACATTTCATTTCTAGAGCAAATTGCAAGAAGCTCTGGGTACCCAGTTACACATTAGCACTACAATTCACCTCTAGACAGATGGTCAATCTGAGCGGTAATACAGATCTTGGAACATATGCTTCGATTTTGTATACTTGAGTTTGAAGGTAACTGGGAAAAGTATTTGCCTTTGGTTGAATTTGCTTATAATAATAGTTATCAGTCTAGTACCAAAATGGCACCGTATGAAGCCTTGTATGGTTGCAAATGTAGAACTCCATTGTACTGGACAGAACTCAGTGAGAAAAAGTTACACGGAATTGACTTGGTCTGAGGGACCGAAGAAAAAGTGAAAGTAATTCGGGACAGTTTGAAAGTAGCCTCTGATCGTCGAAAGTCCTACGCTGATTTGGAACAAAAAGAAATTGAATTTCAAGTCAGTGACAAAGTATTCTTAAAAGTATCACCTTGGAAAAAAGTTCTTCGGTTTGGACGGAAAGGAAAACTGAGTCATGATAAGTATCACCTTGGAAGAAAGTTCTCCGGTTTGGACGCGAAGGAAAACTAAGTCACGGTTCATTAGACCATATGAAATTATAGAAAGAATTGGACCTGTTGCATATCGGTTAGCTTTACCACCAGAGCTTGATTGGATTCATAATGTTTTTCATGTGTCTATGCTACGCGGTATCGGTTTGATCCTTCTATCAACTTACAAATTATAAGCTCCTACTTTAATTAGTAAAAACATACATCATTACATCTATTTCATAAGTACAATACTAATCATTCCACATATATATATGTCTAAGCATATTCGTATATATATATCAATATAACCAAACTAATAAGTAACTCACAAAACCAATTAAACATGATCACATCATTTTATCCAAACCGAGCATAAATGCATTATATAAAATCATATTGCCTAGTTGTTTACCAATACAAAATTCACTATTCATTTGGTCATTTATTTCATTGCCTTAACCGAATATAACCATGCTTGGTAATCATGCTATGTTCAAAGTTACATTTTCTTCATTTTATCCTATAACTTCATATACATATATCCTATCATGAAAATGAATTAATAAACATATATACCAACCACAATTTAAACCTCAAATCAAATACAGTCCAAATATATCTTATCATATACATATATATATCATATCAATCCATCTCAATAAATAAGTCATAAAAACACATCAAATTATTTAATAACATAACCGAATTTACATTATAACTAACATAACTTCTTTGTCGATTTATGAAACAAACATATCAAATACATATATTCTTTATATTAAGCTCATTACCTTAAACTATTTATAATGCAAATCATATCTTCCCAATACATCAATATAAAACCACAACCGAAATATTTTTGTCTCTATATAATCATCATTCAACTCACTACCAAAACACATGAACAATCACCTCAATACATATATACTTTGAAAAAATGTATATGTCAAACTAATGCATCATATGCTAGAATGTAAAAATATATACAAATGTCGAACCAATAATCAAATATATTCATTATCTCATTTCAACATTTTTTCAAATATACTCATCAACTAATTTTAAACCATTACTAACACATATAAAACATAATCAAGTCATTTTAACCAAAGGTAGCATAACAAACATAATTCATATTATTATATATATATCATAGCCGATTCACTCATACCACATCCAAATCATCAACCAACTTCAATGCACAAAACACATATCATAAATACCATTCATCCATGGCACATAGCATTATAACCAAAATGAACTTGAACCATAATCAAACATAACTGAATTCAAGCATAGAAGTTAAGCTATTTTCGCATGGCTTAAATTATACAAAAACCAAAAACCAAAATCCAACATTTCAAACTATAATCTAGCCTATACATGCCATAAGTTTGAAAATTCAGCTTATAAAATATCGAAGACAGTCGATAGTGTGATAGACTTTGACGATGATCCCCGAGCTCGTAACTTGACTCCAAAATCTATAAAACAATGCAAACAAACACATATAGTAAGCTATCATAGCTTAGTAAGTCATAAGCAAATAAATAACTCAATGTTAACATCAACTCAACTTTATCAAACTAATTTATGCTATCATATTCACATTTATTTTCAAGATCATAATTTCTTATATAACATAAACTTCCATATACAATTTCACATTGACCGAATTTACATAATCTTATATATTAAAAAGGTATCATGATCGGCTGAAGTAATCAAGAAGGTACCTGATGCTCAGCTTTTACTTGCTGACAGACTAAACATTTCGAAACAAAGTCAGAAATGTCTCGTTTCATACCATGCCACCAATAAAGCTATTTCAGATCATTATACATCTTCGTACTACTCGGGTGAACAGATAATCGATTGTTGTGAGCTTCGTTTAAAATCATCTGAATCAACTCTGAATTTCTCGGGACACATATTCTATTTTTGAACCTCAAACAACCCTCAGCATCAACTCGAAACTCAAATTCAACATTCGATTCACATTGAGCTCGCTTTGCTAACAAACCATCATCAACTTTCTGAGCATCAAAAATTTGTTGAACAAATAACGGTCTTGCTTTTAATTCAGCTATTATCGAACCATCATCAGACATAGCCATATGCGCATTCATTTCACACAAAGCAAACAATGATTTTCAACTTAGAGCATCAGCAACAACATTAGCCTTTCCTGGATGGTAGTCGATCACAAGCTCGTAGTCTTTTAGCAACTCTAACCATCGGTGTTGTCTAAGATTCGAATCTTTCTAAGTCATCAAGTATTTCAGGCTTTTGTGATCAGAATAAATATGACATTTCTCACTGAACAAATAGTGGTGCCATAACTTCAATGCAAACACAATAGCTGCCAATTCTAGATCGTGTGTCAGATAATTCTTTTCATGTGGCTTTAACTGTCTCGAGGCATATGCTATGACTTTTCCTTCCTGCATTGAAACACAACCCAAACCATTTAAAGATGAATCACTATAGAAAACAAATTCTTTACCCAATTTTGGCTGAACTAGCACTAGAGCTTTGGTCAAAAGGGATTTTAACTGATCAAAACTTTTCTGGCACTTTTCTGACCACTCGAACTTAACATCTTTCTATAATAACTTCATCATCGATGTTGCAATCATAGAGAAACCTTTCACAAACTGTCTATAGTAACCAGCAAGTCCCAGAAAACTTCAGACTTCCGAAACATTTCTCAGAGGTTTCCAATCTAGTATAGCTAAAATTTTACTTGGATAAACCCGAATACCCAATGCTGATACAACATGACCCATAAAATTGACTTCACGTAACTAGAACTCGTATTTACTGAACTTCGCATACAATTGTTTATCTCATAAAGTCTGTAACACAAGCTCAGATGTTCAACATGCTCAGTTTCATCACGGAAATAGATCAAAATACCATCTATGAACACAACCCCAAACCGATCTAAATACTGTTTGAAGATCCGATTCATTAAATCCATGAAAATAGTGGGTACATTAGTAAGTCGGAAAGGCATAACAAGAAACTCATAATGTCTATACCTCGTTCGGAAAGTAGTCTTTGGCAAATCAGAGTCTTTAACTCATAACTGATAGTAGCCTGATCTCAAATCTATCTTTGAAAACATTGTATCCCCTTTCAGTTGATCAAACATGTCATCAATCTGTGGCAACGGATATTTATTCTTTATAGTCACCTTATTGAGTTGTCTATAGTCGATACACATTCTCATAGTTCCATCTTTCTTGTTCACAAATAACACTGGTGCACCCCAGGGAGAGAAACTCGATCGTGCGAAACCTCTATCTGTCAACTCTTGCAGCTGAGCTTTCAATTCTTTTAATTCAGTAGGTGCCATTTGTAACATCCCGAAATACGGCCTAATCAGAATAGTGGTTGCGAAACCACGAATCTGAGGTCAAAAAAATTTATTCTGACTAATTTTTAAGGTTTATTCATTGATTGAATAATTGTGTAAAAATTTCGTGAAGAAATTTTATGTATAAGTGCCTAATTTGATAACTAGGATTAAATTGTAAAATTAGCAAAATGTGTGTTCTAAATAATAAAGGGGATTTAATTGAAATGGGTTCTTAAAGTGGAGGTCCTTATTTAGTAATTAGACCATTATATTTAATTTTGGACAAAAATGGACAAGAATAGGACAAATTTGAAAGAAAAGCCTTTATGGGCATTTTGGTCATTTAGTAATTAAAAGAATTAAAAAGGGAAAATAAAGCCAAAATTGGTCCATCTTCTTCATGGAGGCCGAATATAGCATGGGGGAAGCCATGATTAGGTTTTCAAGCTTCCCAAGCTAAATAGTAAGTTCGTTCTAGCCCCTTTTTAATGTTCTTTACGTTTTTGTAGTCTCGATAACTTGATTTAGCTTATTCTAGCAATAATTCATGCTAGGGTTCATATTTGGAAAAATACCCATAGGTTAAATGTGTTTATTTTGATGTTTTATGGTAGAATATGAAGCTTGAAATTATGTTAAACAACTTTTGCTAAGCGATTTTAAATGAAAACGAGTAAAACGACATAATCGGTAAAAATACCTAATGTTCATAAGTACATGATAGAATGGGAATTTGATGTTGCCATAGAAGGGAAAAATGTTCAGAGCGCCATAAAACATAAGAAAACTGGATAAATTTTAATTTTTGAGCCTAGGGGAAAACTCGTAATTCTGTAAAGATTTAGGGGCAAAATTGTAATTTTTCTAAAGTTTTTAGATCCCAGAAAGTGAGATTTGGGCCTAGAACGGGAGAAAAATTGAAAATTGGGAAAGTTGGTAAAATGGTCATTTTGGAATCAAGGTAAGTTCATATGTTTAATAAGTATTTAATTATGCATATTTGAATGATAAATTGATATTTTGGCCATAAATACTTTAGTATTGAGTTTCAGATATAATGATTAATGTTTGATAATAATTCGATATTGGAAAGAGAACTTGTATAATTTATATGTAAGACCAAATTTTGTATTATGGCTTTGTATAATAACAAGAAAGTATTGACTAGCATAGTTTGATGAGAATAAGTTAAGTTGATGATATGATGAGATTGAGAATGTAAGTATGTAAGTTAAGTAGCATTTTATTATTTTGCAATTATTGTTATTAGTATTGCTATTACTGAGTTATGTGACTAACCTTGAGAATTTGAGCAAGTATGTTTTAGCTATGACTTGATAAGGCATTGATATCTCAAAGTCCATGGTGGTACCATGGCAATTAAGGAAGAATTGACGGAAAAGTCCATGTTCATAACATGGCATTTAAGGAGGAATTGACAGTTAAGGATACCATGTAAGACCATGTCAAGGCATGGCATTGATAAGTTCTATTAGGCAAGGAAATCATCTAAGACCATGTCAAGACATGGCATTGATAAGTTACTATAAGTCCAAGGTCCCATGTAAGACAATGCCAACGCATGGCATTGGTGAGTTCATAAGGCAAGGATACCACGTAAGACCATGTCAAGACATGGCAATGGTAAGTTTAAAAAGAAAAAGGTTCCCGAGTAATCCAAAGAGTAAGACAAAGAAACGACAAGGTGAGAACATGAAGAAAGAGTACAAGTATGCATTTAAGGCTTATTTAATATTGAGATTGTATCAAGTATTAAGTAAGTGATGAGTTTTCAGTAATGCCTGTGACACTTTATGACATGATTGGCAATATGCCTATATTATGAAAGAGTACTCATGTGTTAAGTGAGATGTTGCAGGTATGTAAGCAAGCTATTAAGTAAGGTGCCTTTTGTATTCTGAGCCTTTGGTAAGGTTACCGATGAGTAAGATGGGAAAGTAAGAACTAAACATTGTTTAAGCAAATTATGACAACATAGTAGTAAGCTAAATTGATTGCTAATGCTTATTATTTTACATGTGAACTTACTAAGCTTTATAAGCTTACTTCTTTCACTTTCCTATGTTTCAGAGTACTTAATAGCAAGGTCAGGTTGGAGGTCGTCAGAGATCACTTCACACTATTGACAATTAAGTTACCAAATGGGTATCTTCGTTTACAAACGTTCTAGTTTATGGCATGTATAGGGACTTAGCCATTTTGTGTGTATGTCCTTATGATATGGCTAATGAATGGTATGTAAATATTTGATAATGATTAGCTATTGAAATGGCTAATAAAGAACATGTTTCGGTGTTATGTATGCCTAAATGGTAGTTAATACAAAGAAATCATGAAAAAGTGAAATTAGCATTAAAACAAAGATAAATAAAGCAAAGAAGAACGTGAACTTGAAAAATCACCAAGAGTATTAGAAATGGAATTAGGTGATAAATGAGATATAAAATTAAAGATTATTTAGTCTATTTTCATATGAAAGAAACAGAGTAAGTAAAAGAAGTGTATATTAAGAGATATTTGAATTTTAGTGAGATAGGGTCAGAGCGATTTCTGAATCCCCTGTTCTGAATTTAGAAATTCACTAAAATTTTACAAAAAGAATTAGGTTTATATTTCTAGATTCCTCAGTGAATATAATTTCAAGAGAAACAAACGGCATGGTTTTTTTAATTCTGTACATGGAGTAAATTGATTCGTATTGAGAAGAGGTCAGAGTAGTCGAACAGTGCGACAGAAGAAACTTTAACTAATAAACTGTACTAATTGGCTTGACCACAAATTTTGGAAAAAAATTAGTAAGAAGATATATGAGTCTAGTTTTAGGGAAAATTCACGAATTTAAATTTTGAGTTTTTTTACTCGAGTTATGATTTATTTAGTGACTATGATGCAGGTGGGTAGTTTTATAAGGAATAACGAAATAAATTGTTTTGATTTGTCTAAGTATTTGAAATTTTTTTAATATTTCCGGTTTAGTTCTGAACCATTTCAATTGCATGTTTTAGGGTCCCGAGGGACCTTTTTAGGGACATATTGAATGAATGTAAATAAATTAATTTTAAAAGGAAATTTTATGCTCCGAATTAGTAAGTTAAGTCAGGTAACGCCTCGTACTCGACTCCGGCGATGGTCTCGGGCAAGGGGTGTTACATTTATTGGTATCAGAGTAAAGATTTATTCGGTTCTCGAAATATTCAGTATGAGTAAGAGTCTAGCTATACATGCCATATTGAACTATGATAGTGTGACGACTCCCGACCCAGATATAAAATGTTTTGTCAAACAGATGTGCACTCCAACTGAGCTAAGTTTGATAGTACAGACAGTATGTTTATGATGAATTGAGGCTCATAAAATGTAAGAATAATGGTTCATGATGTTTATGTGATAATGAATAAATTGTGAATAAGAATTGTTCGAGAAATATGAAAGATGAGATAAGATGAAAGGAAAGTTTATATTGAGATAAATGTTCATGTTAAATTGGCGTTTGTATGATGCTATATGTATAACTAGAGAAGTTAAGTGACTACTATGAGTAATTTTACTCGAGATTTATGAATGCATGTATAAGTGCACTTATTTGCATAAGATGATCATGAAGTCATCGTATTATGAATGTGCACGTTAAGTTGCTTGAAGCAAATTGTATAATTGTGATAATATTTTAATATGATGAGTGTTAAGTTATATGCATGAGTATGTAAGAGGTAAGTCAGAGGTGTTACAACCTCACCCCCTTATCAGCAAGGTAATTCAGAATGAGATTTCATGAAATTCAGATTGAATAGGCTAAAGTGGAAAACTGAAGAGTTCAGTGACAGATTTATTGACGATGTAATCAGAATCGAGAATGATTTAGCAAATGAACATAGTTCCAAAAAGGATGCCAGGTTAATAATAAAATCATCCGGATAACTGAAATGTCACAGTGAAAGAAAGGTCAGGCTCAGCTAATGCACTCATTCAAGTATGATGTGTAAGGTATATGATTGCTAGATTTTCTTCCGAATAAATTCCAACTATGAATGGGATAATGTGAATTCAGTAATGACAGAATTAGACAGAGGAATAATAATTGAGCCGTATTAATAGTTGAATGTAGAGTTTATAGTTGAGAAATTATAGAAAAATCTTTTTCGACTATTATATGTGTACATTTACTTTCAGAGATATATATAAATATATGCAAGACCATAGATGCAATTCCTACAGTATGAGAATGTTAATTAAATTTACAGACAGATGAAAGCATTATAGTTTGTTTGAGCTGTGATTGATATTGCTTTATCTATTCCAGTTTTCTCGTCTGTGTAGATGGAAGGTCGATAAAGAAGATCTCGTATGATGTTAGTGATCTGTATTGTTAACTATTGCTTAATGAAAGTAAAGGAAAATTTTATGGCTTCTGTCATAGTTGTTCCCAGTGCTTGTGAGTATTATCCTTTCCTTTTGGAAATTTTCTAAGATGCTATTGAAACTTTAACTGTTCTACATGAGACGTGGTTACCAGGAATTTTGTGTAGCTCCATGTTCTGAGATTTTATTATCTCGGTTTTATTAATCAATTACTGTTCAAAGTATCAGCCATGAGACATTAGCAGAAAATGCTCTATTGATGAAAATGGTTTCTTCTTATTATGAGTATGTTTATGATGATTACAAGTTCGGGGCTGATAATGAAAGTACAGAGGTATAGTTATTAGAGGTATAAAGATTCTGCTTTTGCAGTGGTTGTTATTGAATTTTGTATCTAAATCTTTCAGATGATCAAGATGTTTTATTTTCACCCGGAACATTATTTACTAAAGTAATTGAGAAGTTAGTCTTATTATGGCATTATGAGTTTTGAGTAGTATGAGTATTGTGGCCTCAGTGTAGTTCAGTTCAAACATGTGTATTGATTTTCATTTTTCGCCTAATATTGATATATATATATCAGTGAGTTAAAGACCGAATGCTATGTTCTTTCGAGTTATGCAGTAATAATGATTTGTGATTAGCTCTTTGAAGAAATCACGACAGAATGTATGTTTGAGATGTCATGACAACATAGAGAAGAGCAGTTTTTAAAAAGTTATTGTCTTTTAGTTGAGACTGATTCAGTTGAGCAGTTGATTGAGTTATATGTATGTTTGAATTATTCATGGCTTCAGAGGTAAATGCTGATTTTTAATGTATAAATAGATAAATGACTCGAGCAAATAGTACATATTCTAGAGGCTATGGTAAAGAGTTGCATACGCATATCAGAATGGTTGCATCAGAGGTATATTTTTGCAAATCCAAGTTGTCTGATTGTTAAATTTCTCATGGTATGAAGTTTAGTTTGGCTTGAATTCATGCTAATAAAGTATAAACAGTTGAAGATATTGACAATTGAAGTATCCATTATGATTCAGCTTGGTTTGAATAGAGAGTTTATGGTTTCTAGAAATGTGTTAATGAGAAATCAAGAGATTTTGCAACAGCTATGATGCCTAGCACAGTGATAATTATTTAATTATTTGAGAAGTACAGAGATGGATGATAACTTGAGCTAGTTATACTAGTAAGAGTGTGAAATGTTATGTACCAGACTTTGAATTCGATACCTGAACTTTTAGAGAGTTAAAGTTGATTTTCGATTATCTCAGAAGCTATTACAGTTAATATTGATGTTTGTGTGAAAATGTGAGGGTATTTCGAAGAATTGTACAACAGAATTAGCATTATCACCGAAGGGTTAAATAAGCTATGGTTGATTGCTCGAAGAAGTTTGTGTATTCTTCTCAGTACGAATGAGTTTTTCTATTGATGGATTATCTGAGTTATTCATTTTGAGGTTGTCAATTCATTCAAAGTGTAAATTTTAGTTGTTATGGTTGGAAATCCAGGTTGCACCGTGGCTTCAGAAGAAAGCTACAGTAAGTTTTAACCATGAGATTGCTAAATGTTACTGCATGTCACCTTTGTACTAATAGTTGAATTGAGGAAGAGAAATTCACAGAATTAAATTGAGCAGAAAGAATTAGAGGAAAGTGAAAATTAATTACAGAAATCAGAGACAGATTATCAAAAATTGTATAAAGAACCGAAAGGTAAGAATATTGACACTCAAAAGAGAAACAAGTTTTTTTTTAAAGTACCTTAGTGGTAGAGAATTTCCATTTTGGTAAGAAAAGAAGAGTTAGTTGCGTTTCATCAGAGAGTATGAAGTTAATGATAAAATAAGGTCAGTTACTTATTAGTAGGTATTCCAGTTCAGAGCCTTAGCTTAAGAAGTAAAATGTTGGGTATGCCAAGGCTGAATGAGAATTTGAAACTGTTACTGGAAACCAATTTCAAATCCATTTTTAGGTAAGATTTTCGGGGACAAAAATCCCTAAAGGGGGAGAAATGTAACATCCCAAAATAAGGCCTAAATGGAAAAGTGGTTTTAAAACCACGAATATGAGGTCAAAAAAAATATTCCAATTAAGTTTTAAAGTTTATTCATTGATTGAATAATTGTGTGAAAATTTCATGAAGAAATTTTATGCATAAGTGCCTAATTTGATAATTAGGACTAAATTGTAAAACTAGCAAAATGTGTGTTCTAGATAATAAAGGGGATTTAATTTAAATGTGTTCTTAAAGTGGAGGTCCTTATTTAGTAATTAGACCATTATATTTAAGTTTGGAAAAAAATGGGCAAGAATAGGACAAATTTGAAAGAAAAGCCTTTAAGGGCATTTTGGTCATTTAGTAATTAAAAGAATTAAAAAGGGAAAATAAAGCCAAAATTGGTCCATCTTCTTCATGGAGGCCGAATATAGCATGGGGTAAGCCATGGTAAGGGTTCCAAGCTTTCCAAGCTCAATAGTAAGTCCGTTCTAGCCTCGTTTTTAATGTTCTTTACATTTTTTGAGTCCCGGTAACTTGATTTAGCTTATTCTAGCAATAATTCATGCTAGAGTTCATATTTGGAAAAATACCCATAGGTTAAATGTGTTTATTTTGATGTTTCATGGTAGAATATGAAGCTTGAAATTATGTTAAACAACTTTTGCTAAGCGATTTTAAATGGAAACGAGTAAAACGACAAAATCGGTAAAAATACCTAATGTTCATAAGTACATGATAGAGTGGGAATTTGATGTTTCCATAGAAAGGAAAAATGTTCAGAATCCATAAAACATAAGAAAACTGGATAAATTTTAACTTCCGAGCCTAGGGGAAAAATTGTAATTCTACAAAGGTTTAGGGGAAAAATTGTAATTTTGTCAAAGTTTAAGTTAGGGAATGTTTTGAATAGTAAATTAATTAAATAAGTGAAATATGATGTTTTAGATCTCGAAAAGTGAGATTTGGACCCAGAACGGGATACAAACTGAAAATTTGGAAAGTTGGTAAAATGGTCGTTTTGGTATCGAGGTAAGTTCATATGTTTAATAAGTATTTAATTATGCATATTTGAATGATAAATTGATATTTTGGCCATAAATACTTTAGAATTGAGTTTCAGATATAATGATTAATGTTCGATAATAATTCGATATTAGAAAGAGAACTTGTATAATTTATATGTAAGACCAAATTTTGAATAGCTTTGTATGATAACAAGAAAGTATTGACTAGCATAGTTTGATGAGAATAAGATAAGTTGATGATATGATGAGATTGAGAATGTAAGTATGTAAGTTGAGTAGCATTTTATTATTATGCAATTATTGTTATTAGTATTGTTATTATTGAGTTATGTGACTAACCTTGAGAATTTGAGCAAGTATGTTTTAGCTATGACTTGACAAGGCATTGATATCTCAAAGTCCATGGTTGTACCATGGCAATTAAGGAAGAATTGACGGAAAGGTCCATGTTCATAACATGACATTTAAGGAGGAATTGATGGTTAAGGATACCATGTCAGACCATGTCAAGGCATGGCATTGATAAGTTCTATAAGGCAAGGAAATCATGTAAGACCATGTCAAAACATGGCATTGATGAGTTACTATAAGGCAAAGGTCCCATGTAAGACCATGCCAAGGCATGGCATTGGTGAGTTCATAAGGCAAGGATACCACGTAAGACCATGTCAAGACATGGAAATGGTAAGTTTAAAAAGAAAAAGGTTCCCGAGTAATCCAAAGAGTAAGACAAAGAAATGACAAGGTGAGAACATGAAGAAAGAGTACAGGTATGCATTTAAGGCTTATTTAATATTGAGATTGTATCAAGTATTAAGTAAGTGATGAGTTTTCAGTTATGCTTGAGACACTTTATGACATGATTGGCAATATGCCTATATTATGAAAGAGTACTCATGTGTTAAATGAGATGTTACAGGTATGTAAGCAAGCTATTAAGTAAGGTGCCTTTTGTATTCTAAGCCTTTGGTAAGGTTACCGATGAGTAAGATGAGAAAGTAAGAACTAAACATTATTTAAGCAAATTATGACAGCATAGTTGTAAGCTAAATTGATTGCTAATGCTTATTATTTTACATGTGAACTTACTAAGCTTTATAAGCTTACTTCTTTCACTTTCCTATGTTTTAGAGTACTTAATAACAAGGTCAGGTTGGAGGTCATCGGAGATCACTTCACACTATCGACAATCAAGTTACCAAATGGGTATCTTCGTTTACAAATGTTCTAGTTTATGGCATGTATAGGGACTTAGCCATTTTGTGTGTATGTCCTTATGATATGGCTAATGAATGGTATGTAAATATTTGATAATGATTAGCTATTGAAATGGCTAATGAACAACATGTTTCGGTGTTATGTATGCCTAAATGGTAGTTAATACAAAGAAATCATGAAAAAGTGAAATTAGCATTAAAACAGTATTGAACAGCAGCAGTGACGTGAACTTCAAAAATCACCAAGAATAGTAGAAATGGAATTGGGTGATGAATGAGATATAAAATTAAAGATTATTTAGTCTATTTTCATATGAAAGAAATAGAGTAAGCAAAAGAAGTGTATATTAAGAGATATTTGAATTTTAGTGAGATAGGGTCAGAGCAATTTTTGAATCCCCTGTTCTGACTTTATAAATTCACTAAAAAATTGTACAAAAAGAATTAGTTATTTGAATTCTGTATATGGAGTAAATTGATTCTTAGTGAGACGAGGTCAGAGTAGTTGAACAGTGCAACAGGGGAAACTTTAACTAATAAGTTGTACTAATTGGCTAGACCAAAAATTCTGGAAAAAAATAGTAAGAAGATATATGAGTCTAGTTTTACGGAAAATTCACAAATTTAAATTTTGTGTTTTTTGACTCGAGTTATGATTTATTTAGTGACTATGACGCAGGTGGGTAGTTTTATAAAGAATAATGAAATAAATTGTTTTGATTTGTCTAAGTATTCGGAAAATTTTTAATATTCCCGGTTTGGTTCCGAACCGTTTCAATTGCATGTTTTAGGGTCTCGAGGGTCCTTTTTAGGGACATATTGAATGAATGTAAATAAATTAATTTTAAAAGCAAATTTTATGCCCCGAATTAGTAAGTTAAGTTAGGTAACGCCTCGTACTCAACTTTTGGCGACGGTCTCGAGTAAGGGGTGTTACACCATTCTGTATGGAGCAATCGATATCGGAGTCATCCCAGACACTAATTCAATACTGAACTCAACTTTTTGAATAGGTGGCAAACCTAGTAATTCTTCAGGAAACACAACCGGATGCTCGCACACAATTGGTACGGATTCAATCTTTCTTTCGGTTACTTTACTGTCAAGCACATATGCAAAGTAGGCTTCACAACCTTTTCTCACATACTTCTGAGCTAACATCGAAGATATTACTGCCGGTAAAGCATTCACACTAGATTCAATCTGAATAATCCCATCATTCTGACAACGTAAATCAATAGTCTTTCTTTTATAGTTTACAACAACATCGTGCAAAGTTAACCAGTTCATACCCAGAATTATGTCAAACTCATCAAATGGAAACAACATCAAATCAGTCCGGAAACACAATTCTCGAATCATCAAAGGACAATTCTTACACACCTTGTTAACCATAACACATCAACCCAAGGGGTTTGATACTCTAATCACAAACTCAGTAGACTCAATAGGTAAAGTCTTACTGATTACTAAAGTCTCACACACATAAGACTGAGTCGAACCTGGATCAATCAATGCAATTACACTAGTATCATAGAGAGTGAATGTACCCGTAATAACATCGGGGGATGAAGCTTTCTCGCGTGTGCGTATAGCATAGGCTCTGGCAAGTGCACGAGCCTCAGATCTAACTGTTGTATCTTTAGTCCCTTTCTGGCTGCTACTCACATTACTTGTATTTCTAGGTGGTCTACCTCGAGCTGTAGTATTACCCGATCTCGTATTTTTCACTGTATCTTGCTCGACCAACTCAGGACATTCACGGATAAAGTGATCCATCGATCCATATTTAAAACAGGCTCGATCATACAATCTACAATTGTCGGGATGTCATTTACCATAATGTTTGCACTTTGGTTGATTTAATTTAACGTTAGCAACACTAGCTACTGAGGTAGCTTTCGAATTCGCAGGTGGTCTATCCCGATCACGTTTAGTATAACCCGCAATAGCCTTTGAACGACTAGAATCATCCTGAAATCTCTTTCATGCCGACTAAAAAGACTTATTCGACAATCTCTTACGTGAATCTCTAGCTTCAAAATCACCTTTTCTTTTCTCTTTCTCGAGCTCTTCAGCTTTGCAGGCTAGCTCAACCAGTACTACGAACTCTTTTATCTCAAGTATGCCAACAAGTAGTTTAATCGTTTCGTTCAACCCGTCTTTGAATCTTTTACACATTATAGCTTCGGTCGAAACATACTCTAGGGCATATCGACTGAGTCTCACGAATTTCCGTTCATATTCTGTCACAGTCATGCGACCCTGTTTCAATTCCAGAAATTCTTTATGCTCCTGGTCGATAAATCTCTAGCTGATGTATTTCTTACGGAACTCAGTCTGAAGGAAGTCCCAGGTCACCCATTCTTTTGGAACCAACGATACTAGTGTATTCCACTAGTGATATGCAGTGTCTCGTAGCAAAGATATGGCACATTTTAAACACTCATCCGGAGTACGAGATAGTTTATCAAACACGAAGATAGTATTATCAAGCTAGAATTCAGCTCGCTCAGCATCATCATCATTAGTAGCTCTGAATTCTTCATCCCCATGTTTTCTGATTTTATCAATAGGAGGCTTATGTAATCTCAACGGATCACTCACTTAAGGTATAGCAGGTATCGAAGAAGGATTAATCAGGGGTGGAAGTTGTTGTGCAGCCGAATTCATCCGGATATATTGAGTAAACCAGTCATTCATCATTTGGTAAAAGGCTTGTTTAGCCTCCCCCTCTGGGTTACTCAAAGTCAGTCGAGAATCAACCGGTGCTGTCCCTTGCGCGGGAGCAGGCGCTATACTCTCGACATCATCAGCCACGGCTCTATTGGGATCCATTTACTATACAAAAACACATTTTTAAATGTTAGAAGTCATCACACTATCACAGTATAAAATATGGCATGTATAGCTAGACTCACACGCACTACGTTAGTCCTAGAATCGAGTAAACTGTAGCTCTAATACCAATCAAATGTAACACCCCTAACCTGTATCCGTCACCGAAATTGGGTTATGAGGCATTACCGAACATAATACAATTCAGAATAGACTTTCATTACAAAGTTAATCATCTAGTAAATTTTTTTTAAACAAACTAACATGTTTCGATTATACCATTTATCTAATTATTTGAATTTCTGTTATATCAATACAAACAAATGATCATAGAAATCAAATGCTTAACTCAAAACCCAATATATTTCATTTCATATTCAAATCATATATGCAAACTTAACATTTAAAGCATTCGAATGATTTGTATATGAAGTAATCTATCAACTTACAAATTACATGCACCTACTTTAATTAGTAAAAACATACATCATTACATCTATTTCATAAGTACAATACTAATCATTCCACATATATATATATATGTCTAAGCATATTCGTATATATATATCAATATAACCAATCTAATAAGTCATATACATATATATATCATATCAATCCATCTCAATAAATAAGTCATAAAAACACATCGAATTATTTAATAACATAACTGAATTTACATTATAACTAACATAACTTCTTTGTCGATTTATGAAACAAACATATCAAATACATATATTCTTTATATTGAGCTCATTAACTTAAATTATTTATAATGGAAATCATATCTTCCCAATGCATCAATATAAAACCACAACCGAAATATTTTTGTCTCTATATAATCATCATTCAACTCACTACCAAAACACATGACCAATCACCTCAATATATATATATACTTTGAAATAATGTATATATCAAACTAATGCATCATATGCTAGAATGTAAATTATTTATAATGCAAATCATATCTTCCCAATGCATCAATATAAAACCACAACCGGAATATCTTTGTCTCTATATAATCATCATTCAACTCACTACCAAAACACATGACCAATCACCTCAATATATATACTTTGAAATAATGTATATGTCAAACTAATGCATCATATGCTAGAATGTAAATATATATACAAATGCCGAACTAATAATCAAATATATTCATTATCTCATTTCAACATTTATTCAAATATACTCATCAACTAATTTTAAACCATTACTAACACATATAAAACATAATCAAGTTATTTTAACCAAAGGTAGCATAACAAACATAATTCATACTACTATATTTATATCATAGCCGATTCACTCATACCACATCCAAATCATCAACCAACTTCAATGCACAAAACACATATCACAAATACCATTCATCCATGGCACATAGCATTATAACCAAAATGAACTTGAACCATAATCAAACATAACTGAATTCAAGCATAGAAGTTAAGCCATTTTCTCATGGCTTAAATTATACAAAAACCAAAATCCAACATTTCAAACTATAATCTAGCCTATACATGCCATAAGTTCGAAAATTCAACTTATAAAATACCGAAGACAGTCGAAAGTGTGATAGACTTTGATGATATCCCCGAGCTCGTAACTTGACTCCAAAATCTATAAAACAATGCAAATAAACACATACAGTAAGCTGTCATAGCTTAGTAAGTCATAAGCAAATAAATAACTCAATGTTAACATCAACTCAACTTAACCAAACTAATTTATGCTATCATATTCACATTTATTTTCAAGATCATAATTTCTTTTATAACATATACTTCCATATACAATTTCACATTGACCGAATTTACATAATCTTATATACACATATTCAAGAATCATTTCAAAAATATTCACATTATATATTAAAAAGGCCGAATACTCTTTCCATATTCACATACATTCTTCATTTACATCATTCATGATTTGTAACAAATATTAAGTAACTTACTTACCTTATTTCAAGCAGGTAAAAAGCTAACTCATACCTGGTCATTTTAGCTCATTTTACACATTCGATCACAACTTAACACGTGATTAAGCCCTTTTTTTATTAAATCGGCACTCAAACGATAAAATTAAAGCACAAAAATTTCACAGATATAAATTCACACATAATAAACACAAATAATTTTTAAATATTTTTCTGACTTAGATTCGTGGTCCCGAAGCCACCGTTCCGAATAGGGTTTAAATCAGGCTGTTATAGGGGGAGAGTTGTAACAGCCTATTTTTCAGTGAAACCGAAACAGTGGTTTCGGGACCACAAATCCGATCCAAAAATAAGGTTTATTTTTATTTCATTATATGATCTATATTATAATAGGCATGTCATGTGAAAATGGTAATACAAAAATTTTATCGGTTAAATGTTTAATTACGAGAATGACTAAATCGCATAATGTAACACCCCTTACCTGTACCCAAGGCCGAGATAGGATACGAGGCATTACCGAACACAAACATAGTCATTCATGCAAAAATCAAGCTATAGAATTTTTCTTTAAAACAACTTCATTCATACATACACAATTTGTCCCTGATATGGGCCTGCGAGGCCCAAAACAACCATCGAAAGGGATTCGAGACTAAATCGAAGACTTTAGAAAAGTTTGGGAAATTTTCCCTAATACAGAGCCACACTCCAATGTAAGATAGGGGACACGCCTGTGTGCTCTAGACATGCCCGTGTCCTCTAGCCGTGTAACTCTCTAACTATGACGTCAGCATCAATTTAGGGTCACACGGCCATATCACACAGCCGTGTGGCTAGACCATGTGGTAAATTAAAATTAAATGAATTTTTCATAAAAAGGTGCAGACTTCACACGGCCAGAGTACATGCCCATGTGGGTAGGCTGTGTCTCTCACACGGCCAAGACACACGCCCATGGCTTAGCCCGTGTGTTTACTACTGAGCATACTGACTTGCAAAACTTAGGGTACAGGGGACACACAGCCATTCAACACGTCCGTGGGGCAGACCATGTGTCACACACGGCCTAGACACATGCCTGTGTGTCTACCCGTGTAGACCATTTAAAGGCTATTTTCCAAGCCAATTGTCACCCTCAATCATTCATACATTCAAACATATTTCATAGCATTCAACATGACATATTTAAACACTCAAATATTCAACACCATGGAACTCTCACATCTTCATAATGTCATCCTATTGCACATTCATTTTGTTACACCATTTAGAAGCGTTCCACACCAATTTCATGCATTATCAAACTTGTTACCATAACTTCAAACTATGTATTCATGACTATAGTCATTTTAACCATTAAGTCATCCCTTATCTTTTAGCATCTAATCCATACTTTATCATACATTCACCAAGCAATAAAATATCACATCACCAAGGCACTAACACATGCATGCATGGGTAATTAGATTACAACCTAAGGATCAAACATAAGCCATATCACATGGCCATTACAAAATGAATCATCAACATCATAGGCCTTCAAAATTTGGCCAAATAGCATGACACATATCACAAAATAACCAAGTCCCCTATACATGCCATACTCAAAATAACAATTTCACTATACCCAATAATATTTTGATAGTGTGATTGAATACTCCGAAAGCTTTCGATCCCCAAGCTAGCTTGGCAGAACTACAAAGGATGGAAAGGAAAGGGGGTAAGCATTAAAGCTTAGTAAGTCCACATGCAAATAATATGCAATGGTAGTAAGCAATCTGTAACACCCCAAACCCGGCCCAGAAGTTAGACTCGAATCTAGTGTGTCACATTGAAGTGTTTTTCGAAAACCATGTTTTCATTAGAAACCCTTCTCATTTAAAACATAGTACATTGAAAACTTCTTAATTTTATTTCCAAAATTCTTTTTTACTTTGCAGAAGCTAATTCTAAAAGTAATCGATTTACGAAAACATGATGTTTAAAAGTTAAGTTGCAAAAACATAGTGTTTTGAAAATAGTTGTTGTTTTGGAAAACCGCGATCTATTTCTAACCATTATAAAACATAGTAAATAAAATCCCAAAATAAAATAAAAACCAAAATTAAGAGAGGCCTTATTACAACCCAATTAAAAAGAAATACACAACAGTAAATAAACAAATCTGAAAACATAAGCAGTGTGTGGCCATCTCTGAGTCCCTCGTAACACCGAACCACTTAACATTGGAGATTACCTGCACAGTTAAAAACGGGGTGAGTTTACGAAAACTCAGTGTGTAATCCCCTTACTAGAGTAGTAGTCAGTATTCTAAAACAGAAACAGAAACAGTCTAGGCTAGAGCTCGTTAACAGTAACAGTGCAATTTAGTTCAGAGTATAGGTGGCCAAAGCTTAATACAAATCACTTGGGTCTTAGCCCATAACAAAATCAATTGGGCCTAGCCCATATCAGTAAATAGTGCCAGGTGGGCCTTAGCCCATTATAGAATCAGTAACGGAATCAGGTGTACAGTATGTATAATGTATGAATGATGCAAGTGATCCCATCCAACCCTGCACTTGCTTCCATCCAACCCTGCACTTATTGTGGGGATAAAATCGACCCACCCATCTAACACACCAAGCTTAGCACCGGTTGCGGCATAAGTCAATAGAACGGCTCAAAGCCGTAGACAAAACTGCACAGAGCAATAGATACGGCACAAAGCCTTCAATTTGGTACAAAGCCTTTAGCAACGGGTACGAGCTTTCGGTAATAAGAACGACACTAAGCTTTTGATAATACGCGTGGCACAAAGCCATTAGTAAGAACAAAAACATTAAACCATCGATAACGAGTCTATAATCAGCACAAAGCCATCAATCAGGGTAATATAATTGGCACAAAGCTTTCGGTAAAATGATCGGCACTCAGCCATCGTTTTGCAACCCATGCGACCTTAACAGATCAATACGAATGTTCGGCTTAAAGCCTTCGGTGGATCCATAGTCGTCTCAACGACCCGTACGACCCTAACAAAATAGATCTTCCTCCGTACAAAATCCCAACCCCATGCAATATGTCATGTATGCCGAATGTCATGCCCATAATACCATCACAGTCAAGTCAGTCAAATCATAGCCATAAAATCACTGTAAAATCAGTCAAATTCATAGTCCAAGTCAGTCATTTACCCACAAGGGTAAAATAGTCATTTTACCCTACAGAGGTATTTCAGTAATTTTACAAACTGGGGGTATTTCGATAATTTTACAAATCAGGAGTATTTCGGTAACTTTACAAACTGAGGGTATCTCAATAATTTTACAAATCAGGGGTCTTAACGACCCAACAGGAGGTCCACCGTTGCCTCGAGCGACTTAAGTAACCTAAACAGACCTAACGATGTAAATACCCATACTCAGCCCAAGTGGGCCCACACGCTTGTGTGGCCCATTTAGCCCAAATTTAGTTACGGCTATGTGACCTACAAAGCCCAGTCCAATATTTATCACTTATCGTGGATTTAATCTGTATGGGGCCCACGAGCCCATTAGGCCCAACACACGAGAACGCTCGTGGCGACCTCTATAGTCTATCTCCCATTGTTTGTGGGCTCGATTTACCACATGAGCGATCGTACGCTCGTGAAGCCTCAAATGCCAAATTTTTTGCTTTTTGACTTTTGCCGACTTCCAACTAAGAAGGGTGCAAATACACACCTTTTTATGATAACGTGCCGAAGTCCACGATCACCAACCTTGGCACATCCTGCATTAAGTCTTCCTCACTAACTCATCTGGTTCACTCTATTTAAAGCCAGCTTCTCACCAATTCTCATGTTAGCTTCCCGATGTGGGATTACTTTCAACCATTAGGAAAATTCCTCATTCTTATGACCACTTCAACCACAGAGTTCCAGTCCAACTCCACCTCCTACACAACTCAAATAGCAAAATAAATACTCCACTACGCATCCCAAGACCTGAACCTCAGACCTCACATTTGCACAACACGCCACCTAGCCACTCCACCATAGGCTCTTTCTGTGATAAAAACGTCCATAATTAAATTTAAGACATATGTGCCAGTGTCCAGATTCACTTAAGAGAAAAACCAAAATGAATTGTAAAAGCCAAGACATGAACCCAGGCTCCCTTGCAACCTTAATGGCGCCACAACCACTAGACTACATGCTTCCTTGTGTCATTTATTTAACAGAATAAGTTAAAAGCCTTCATCCAAGAATTTAGGGTTTTATTCACTTAATACCAAAATTTTTGCTAAAGCCTAGGTTTGAACCCAAGATTTCTCCAACACTTCTCAGGGCTATTAACCACCAAAGTAGACATTTAATTATGTCATTTCCTTGAACAATTAAATACTTATATACAACCTCCTTACGGACCCATACTCAAGGCCTAATACTTCTAGGCCCAAATTCAAAGCGTTACACAATCAACATGCAAAGACATAGTAACATATACATAAAGATTATTCATCACTTAAACCTTTTGACTTACTTATCATATGTACACATATACTTTCTAATCACAAACCATTCTTTACCAAGGCATTATTCATAGGTTTAGCATACATGCCTATACTCATCGTAGTATATCATATAACCATACCTCTTTAACATGCCCTCCTCGGGACTTTCATCACATCCATTGCATTACCCGTTGAACACTCGAAATACTATTAGATACGCGGAAAACTTGCACATAAGTGCCACATATATATATGTAGCCAAAGCTACCTCATAACATGTAACTCTCACGATGGAGCTACTCACGGGCTTGCTCCTGTAAGCTATCGGTCAAGGTGTAACTACACGGGCTGCTCACAGAAGCTGTCAAGTATCCAACCAACTCAAGGATTACCTAGCCACCGGTAGGACACACAAGACCATTGCCTGGAACCCAATTACATGTATCGCATCCATAATAAACTTGGACCAACTCAACGAGCTCCGATGTCTCATAATATCAAGAAAACCTAGACCAACTCATCGAGTTCGAATTTCTAAGTTCCTTGTGACATGTCACTTGTTTCTTAGACTATTCCTAAGGTTCAAACGGGATTTTCCTCACTTGCACAAGGCATACTTTGTTGTACTTGCTCGTGATGTCGTATGTAACGACCAATTATCATTTATGCTTTCATAACAACCAATAAGTATATAACTCATAATAATAAGAAAACATTTATCACATAATATCAAAACATTAAAAACATGCTACAGCACCACATTATTTCCATATGCACTTACCTCCGTACAAAATGATGGTAATCGAGACTAATTGTCATATACTTTATTCTTTCCTCGATCAAGACCTGGATCACGTTTTCCTTGATCTATAATGCCAAATTTAACTTGTTTATTAGTCATATTATTCAAATCAATCCATAATTCATGCTTTGGTAAAATTACCTTTTTACCCCTAACTTTTTACTTATTTACGATTTAGTCCTTAGGCTCGTAAAATGAAATGCATGCATTTTCTTGGTTACCCAAGCCTAGACGAACCTTTACTATGCTCACATCACCTCACATTTTCCTTTCTTTTACATTATTACTACCCACTTTTACACTTTTACAAACAAGTCCCCTTTTTAGGTGTTTTCACCAAAAATCACCTAGTAAAAGATGTTTAACATGCATCAAACATTCATATTCCTCTATTAATTATCAAAATACATGCATGTTACACATGGGTCAAATTTCATACATGAACCTTAGCTTAAAATATAGCTAGAAATGGGTAGATCATGCTTCAAAGACTTTAAAAATACAAAGAACATAAAAAACGGGGCTAGGGAACACTTACAATCAAGCTTGGAAATGTTGAACAAAACCCTAGCTATGGCTATTGAGAAACTAGCACTTGGAGAAGATGGACACATTTTTGCTTTGATTTTCCCTTTTTTATTCTTTTAATTACCAAATGACCAAAATGCCCTTAGGGTCTTTCTTTCAAATTTTTCCTATGCATGTCCATTTTTGTCCAAAATTATAAAAATTGGTCAAATTGCTAATTAGGACCCTCTAATTCATAATCTAAAGAAATTTCATGCTTAAACTTCTAGAATGCAAATTTGGCATCTTATTCAGTTTGGTTCCTAAAGTTCAATTAGACATTTTATTTCAATTAGACATTTTATGCATATAATTTCTTCATGAAACTTTCACATAAACATGAATTCATATTATAGACATCATAAAAATCATAAAATGATTATTTCTATATCAGATTTATGGTCTTGAAACCACTATTCCGACTAGGCCCTAATTCGGGATGTCACACATAAAATGTAAAAGTTGAATTCTAGTAGCTATAAGAATTAAATAGCTATGGAATTCAAATCTAGAGGTAATCATATGATAATTAGACCATTAAAGAAGTATGTAGATTTTTTTTGATGACTCATCCATGGAAATATAGAAAAAGGGTAAGGACTAAATTAAAAATTGTAAAATACTTAATTAATTAAAAGATGAAAAGAAAATATCATCTTATTTTTGTCATCTTCAACCTAAAATTCTATGGAAACCCTAGGAGAGAGAGGGGAAACTTTCAAGGCTTAATTGGGTAAGTTTTCTTGTCTCGTTTTTAGTAATTTTGATATTTTTGAAACTAGGATAGCTTAATCTCTCTATTTGAGGGATTAATTTGAAAAGTTATCAAAGTATGGAAAATGGGTCAAGGATGTATATGTTAAAAATTGAAATTTATGGTAGAAAATGAAAGGTTGTTGATAGATAAACAACTTTTACAAAGTAATTTTTGATGGAAACATGGTTTAGTGACTAAAATGTAAACTTGTGAAATTGAAGAAAAATTTTGAATTTTTATGAATATATGTGTTGTAAAATTTCTAATGGGATTTTGGTTAGGTTTGGAATAGGGAGTAAATTGCACAAGTTTCATTTTTCGAGCCTAGGGACGAAATCAAAATTTATGGAATAGTTAGGGGCAAAATGGTAATTTTGCCTAGGACGTAAATTGAGTCCATTTAAATATGAAATGTGTGAAATTGATGGTTAAATTTGTTTATATAGATCCAGACGACACTAATTCGAGGTTAGATCAAGGAAAAGAAAAGGTTTCGGATTAGTAGATTTCTAATGCGAACAAATGTTGAGGTAAGTTCGTGTAACCTAATTGAGCATGTAAATATGTTTAATTGAATGTTGTGATTGTATGAAATGTTATTATCATTTGATATGAAATATTTGGTTGCTATAAAGAAAAATTGAATACATGCTTGAAATGATGAAAAGGGGGGGTTAAGTCCCGATTGAATATTGAATTCCAATGATTATATGCGCTTTCCAAAACTAATAAGGTCATGCATTTGTTGCAGACGGGATTTAGCTCGGACGAGTAATCCCATTAACCTTGTTGTAAAAAGGATTTAGCCCGAATGGGTAAATCTTGATATAATACCTCTCGAGTATATGTTACGATTAGAGTTTAGTCTGGACTAGTAATCCTAATTAAGCTCTTTGAGCATACGTTATATAAAGGATTTAACCTGGACTGGTAATCGTGTTATACGATATGTGACTCGAGAGTGTGTTCCTGGGTCAAGTGCCCTAAGAGGTACCCTTGAATAAGAATTGACGGATTATTGAATTGTACACCTCGAGTGAACTACGTGAGTATCCATTGTAATTTCAATGATTCAACGAACATAAAACCCTTAACATGGCATGAGGATTTTGAGATGAGATGATAATATTTTGAAAGAGTGTTGCATGATAAGCTCATCTATTCTTACTTGATGTATATGTTAGCTTTGTGACTAACATATTTGATTGGATGCATGTGTTTAGGCAATTTAGCCAAATGGATGAAAAATTTGTTATTGTATGCTTAGATTTAATAAACGAGATTGGTAAGTTTAGTATTCGTTATACAAACTTACTAAGTATGTAATGCTTACTCAGTTTTACTTTTCCCCTGTTTTATAGTGCTTGGAAGCTTACGAGGGTTGGAGATCACTAGAGCATCGTCACACTATCAACTAATCATTTTGGGTATACTTAGTAAAATCATTTTGGTATAATGGCATGTATAGGACAACTTGACCATTAGTAGCTTGATAATGATGTTTTCTAACCTAGCCATTGGAATGGCTAGTAATGGTTCATTTTGGTATTACTAAGTAGGTTATCATGATGTATATATACATGTCTTATGTTAAGTATATGTGAACAAAGGATGTTATTGCCTAGTTAATTCAAGGTAAGATTGTAAACACACATGCATGTAATGGTATGCTATGTTGAATGATGAAATTTTCCTAAAATGAATGCTTGAAATGGTTGGTATTGGTTGTGTGTTTCAAGTGTAGGTATTGGGTGAAAATTTGGATGAGAAATGAAGCTAGAAATGGCTTCTTTGTGTCCATGCAGGCAGACACACAACGTATGTCTAGACCATGTGTGACACACGGCTTGGTAACATGGGCATGTGGTTAGGTCGTGTGTCCTCTGCACCTTAATTTTGAGAAACAGAATGCCCAGAATTGGGCATACGGGTAGAGACACGAGCGTGTGTCTCAGCCGTGTGGTTGACAAGACTTGCACACAGGTGTGTTACACGGTCGTGTGAAAACTGTACCTAAATTTTGAAAATTAAATTCGCCACATGGCCTAGCACATAGGCGTGTGACTTGGCTGTGTGACTTCAATTTCTTCATGCCTTAAAAGACAGAGAGTTACACAGGTTAGTGACATGGGCGTGTCAATAGACAACACGAGCGTGTGAGCCCTGCAATGTGGAAAATTTTTGAAATGTTGCAAAAAATTCTTAGAGGTTCTGATTAAGTCTCGAATTGACTCTAATTGTAACACCCTTTACCCGTATTCAACGTCAGAATAGGATACGAGGGATTATCGGACTTGTAAAGCGAGCAAACATACAATTCTGGGTCATAAATTTTCATCCAAATTAAAACCATTCGCTTTCAATCATAAAGTCCCTAATACATGCCTACGAGGCCCGAAACATGCTTTGAAAGTGGTTCGGGACTAAACCGAGCAGTTAGGAAATTTTTACAAAACTTAATTTTTTTTTTTTTGCTATGAACAGGGGTCACATGCTTGTGTGGCTTGGGACACGCTAGTGTGGGCAGGCTGTGTGGTGACACACGCCCGTGTCCCTAACCCGTGTAACTCTCTGTTTTGAAATGCATGAACAAATTGATGTCACACGGCCAAGCCACACACCCGTGTGCCAGGCCGTGTGATAAATTATATTTTCATAAAATAGGTGCAGACCTCACACGGTCGAGACACACGTCCATGCCTGACGCCGTGTCCCTCACACGGTTGAGACACACGCCCGTGTCTCTGCCTGTATGCTCAATTCTGAGCATTATGTTTCTCAAAATTAAGGTGCAGGGCTCACAAGACTAGAACACATGCCCATGGGGCAGACAATGTGTAACACATGGCCTAGACACATGCCCGTGTGGAAAAAATAAAGGCTATTTACCAAGCCATTTGTCACCCTCTTTTACACCTACACACACACAAGTTCAATGGCATAATCCATGGCATGTTTAAGCAACCAAAACATCCATAATCGAGGCTAAATCATATCATTCATTAGCAACACTTAACATATTTACTATAGCATAATTTACCAAATCAATTCATACCAAACTCACATTCACAAGTATCAACATGAATACTTTATCATGCATAATTCTACTTAGATTTCCTAGCACACCAAAGGACTCATCTCATCCATTTCACAACAAGTCATTTAACCATAATAAACATATAACAACCCATTACAAAAAAAAAAAAAAAAAAGAACAAGAAGGCATTAACACATATACTTAAATAAATGGGCTTACAATCATTTTAGCCAAGATAAGCCAATTACATGGCTAAATACCAAATCACCTTAAACAAATATAAGCCAATACATTTGGACAAATAAAATGACACACATAACAAAATGACCAAGTCCCTCTACATGCCATACTTTCAAAATGTTTTAAAATCATCAATACCTAAAGGACAACTTAATAGTGTGATGCGACTTCTGATGATCTCCACTCCCGAGCTAGCTTGGTGACACTATAAAACATTGAAAATGAAACAGAGTAAGTTATATAGCTTAGTAAGCTCGTATGAAGAAATAAACAACCTTACCATACATTAATGATGCAAGTAATATAACATAAGATGACATAATTTACCATTATCACAAGATCATAATTCACTTCCATCACAACTTACCTTGAAATCGTCAATTCATGAATTAATAATCATAAGCTTCAAGTACATACCTATACCATTTCATAACGAATTTTCACTTATTCTCATCTTTGACATACCCGTAAACCACTCGGAATAATAATGTCGGATACTTGGGAATCTTGCACACTAAGTGCCACATATGTAGCCAATGCTACCTCAATCTCATATCACATAATCGCTCGCTCTCCAGCCAATCAACGGGCCTGCTCACACAAGCTGTCAGTCAAGACGTAGCTACTCAGTGCTGCTCACACAAGCTGTCAAGTAACCGCAACTTATGCTGGTATACTCAGCCACCGGTAGGACGTGCGAGACCAGCACCCGGATCACATAATCATGTAACACATGGTAACCCTAGTGTCATGTCACTTGTATCTAATCTATTCCTAAGGTTCAAACGGGATTTCTTGCTTATCAAACTGTCATCGAACTCATCCGTAGAGTTAAACTCATCCACACAATCAATTATATAGTTCATGCAATATTAAAGCATGTAAATACAATTATATGAAAGCTTATTTAACATATAAACTTACCTCGATTACAAAACGACTATTAGTTCGATTTAGTCCACAACCTTGTTCTTTCCCAGGTCTAAACTCGAATTTTGTTTTTCTTGATCTATAATATCAAATTTAACTTATTTAATCATCACATTATTCAATTCAGCCCAAAAACAAACTATGACAAAAATAACATTTTTGCCCCTAAACTTTTGACATTTTTACAATTTAGTCCCTAGCTCGTAAAATGAATTTCTTTCAATTTCCTCACAACCTAAGCCTAGCCAAACCTTTTTCATGCTCATGATAGCCCATATTTTTCATTTATTAACATTTTTCTACTCATTTTATAGACTTTTACAAATAAGTCCCTCTTTGTCGTTTTTACTGAAAATCACTTTACAAAAGTCATTTAACAAACAACAAACATGCATTTTCTACCATCAAACATCAAAATACATACATGTTCGACATGGGTAAAATTTTGGACTTTAACTTTCTTTCAAATTAGTCCTTGAAATAGCTAAATCAAGTTACAACGATCTCAAAAATATAAAAATCGTTAAAAATGGGACAAGAACAGACTTACAATCGAGCTTGAAAGTGGCCAAAACCCTTACTATGTCTTCTCCTTATGAAATTCGGCCATGGGGGACTAATTTGAAGAAGATGACATATTTTATTTGTTAACTTTTGTCTTTATTTACCAAATGACTAAAATGCCCTTAATAAAAAACTTCAAAATTTCACCTAACCATGTCCATTTTTGTCCACCCTAGAGTATAATGGTCTAATTACCATTTAATGACCTCAAATTTAAGGATTCATAGTAGTTAGACACTTTTAACATAAAGAACTCAACTTTTGCACCTATTGCAATTTAGTCTTTCTAGTCAAATTGGACATTCAATCGATAAAATTTTTTAACGAAATTTTTACACAATCATTTAATCATACTGTAGACCTTAAAATAATAACAAAATAAATATTTCTACTTCAGATTTGTGGTCCCGAAACCACTATTCTAATTTCACCTAAAAACGGGCTGTTACAACTCTCTGATTTTCGTCCCCAAAAATCATTCCAGAAAAAAGGTTAGGGTATTGTTTTCTTATAGTTTCTTCAGGTTCCTGCGTTACCTCTTCGACCGCATGTCGTTGCCACAAAAATTTCACTAGAGCTATGATTTTATTTCTCAACTATTTAACGTCCCAAGCTAAAACCTTGATCGGTTCTTCACCATAAGTCATATCGGGTCGAATTTCAATTTCTGTCGGTGAAATTATGTGTGATGGATCCGACCGATAACGGTGCAACATCGATACATGAAACACATTGTGAATCATTTCCAATTCCGACTGCAAAGCTAATCGATATGCCAATGGCCCTATTCTTCCAATAATCTCATACGGCCCAATGAACCGTGGACTCAACTTGCCTTTGCGACCAAATCTAAGAATTTTTTTTCCATAGTGATACTTTCAAAAACACTTTATCACCAACCTGAAATTTAATATCCTTTCATTTCAAATCCGCGTATGATTTTTGTCTATTCGAAGTTGCTTTCAAACAATCATGAATTACTTTCACATTTTCTTCGGTTTCTCTAACCAAATCAATCCTGTGAATCTATTTCTCATTAAGCTCGGTCCAGTACAACAGAGTTCGACATTTGCGGCCATACAATGCTTCATACGGTGCCGTCTTTATACTCAATTGATAACTGTTGTTATAAGTAAATTAGACCAACGATAGGTATTTCTTCCAACTACCTTCAAACTCTAAAACACAACAGTGAAGCATATCTTCAAGAATTTGAATCACTCTCTCAGATTGACCGTCAGTTTGTGGATGGAGCGCAGTGCTAAAATTCAACTTTGTACCCAATGTTTCTTGCAATTTCTTCCAAAATTGCGATGTAAACCTCGAATCTCTATCTGAAATAATAAAAGTAGGCACCCTGTGCAATCTAACAATCTCAACAATGTACGATTCTGCTAGCTTATCAAGTGAATAATTAGTACGTACCAGAATAAAATGAGCTAATTTTGTCAATCTATCAACAATGACCCATACGACATCTTTCTTCTTTTGAGTCAAAGGTAACCCCGATACGAAATTCATCATAACTCTATCCCATTTCCACTCGAGTATAGTCACAGGCTGAAGTAAACCCAAAAGTACTTGATGTTCTGCCTTTACTTGTTGACAAATCAAACATATCGATACGAATTCACAAATATCTTGTTTCATACCCGACCACCAATACAATTTCTTCTAATCATTATACATCTTCGTGCTTCCTGGATGAGCAGATAGACAACCACTGTGTGCATCATGAATAATTTTCTAAATCAACTCAGTATCTTTCAGTACACAAATCTTACCTCGAAACATCAAACAATCATCGGCTCCAATCTAAAAGGCTGAATCACTATTCAGTTCACACTAAACTCTCTTAGCTTACAATTCACAGTCACTTTTCTGAGCTTCGCAAATATGCTGAAGAAATACCGGTCTAGCTTTTAACTCGGCTAGAACTAAACCATCTTCAGAAAAAGTCAGTCGTGTATTCATTGCTCTCAAAGCAAACAAATATTTCCTACTCAAAGCATCAGCGACTACATTCGCCTTCCCAGGATGATAATCGATTACCAACTCATAGTCTTTCAACAACTCGAGCCATCTCCGTTGTTGCAAATTCAAATCTTTTTGAGTCATCAAATACTTTAAACTCTTGTGATCAGTAAAGATGTGAAACTTATCATCGAATAAATGGTGTCGCCAAATTTTTAAAGCAAACACAATGGCAGCCAATTCTAAGTAGTGCGTCGGATAATTCGTTTCTTGTAGTTTTAACTATCTCGAGGCATAATCTATCACTTTACCCTCTTCCATTAACACACAACCAATACAGTTCAATGACACGTCGCTAAAAATCATGAACTCTTTTCCCGACTTAGGTTGCATTAACACTGGTGCCTCAGTCAACAACGCTTTCAACTGGTCAAAACTCATTTGACATTTCTCAGACCACTCGAATTTCACATCTTTTTGTAACAATCTAGTCATAGATGTAGCAATCATTGAAAATCCCTTAACAAAACGTCGATAACAACTAGCCAAACCCAAAAAGCTTTTAACTTTGGATACATTTCTCTGAGGGTTCCAATCAACAACTGTCGAAATGTTACTCAAATCAACCCGTATACCTTTCGTTGAAACAATGTGTCCCAAAAATCCAACTTCTCAGAGCCAAAACTCACTTTTATTGAATTTAGCAAATAATTTCTTATCTCTCAAAGTTTGCAATACAATTCTTAAATGTTTGGCATGCTCAGACTCATCTTAGGATCATAGTCAATATTAGCTCTAAATTCTTCGACCCCTTGCTTTCAAATCTTATCAACTGAAGGCTTGTTCAGTCTTACCAATTCCACACCTTAGGGAGCTACGAAAATCGGTTGGGGGTTAGGTAGGGGTGAAAGATGTTGGGCAGCCAGATTTGTTCGAACAAACTCAGCAAACCACTCATTCATCCTTTGGAAGAAGGCTTCTATAGCCTCACCTCCCTGACTAACCGTTACGAGTCTACATTTAGATGGTGTTGTCCCTTCGGTGGGAGCCAGCACATTACTTTCAACATCATCAGCTACCTCTTGGTTGGGATCCATTTACTAGAGGAAAACACAATTTAAATTGTCAGGAGTCGTCACATTATCACAAATTAAATATTGCATGTATAGTTAGACTAAATATAGCTCTGATATCACTAAATGTGACACTCCTTACCCGTATTCAATGCTGGAACAGGATACGAGGCATTACCAGACTTAAAAAGTGAGCAAACATACAATTTCGGGTCATAAATTTTCATCCAAATTAAAACCATTCGCATTCAATCATAAAGTCCCTAAAATAAGCCTACGATGCCTGGAACATGCTTTGGAAGTGGATTGGGACTAAACCGAGCACTTAGGAATTTTTTACAAAACTTAGAAAATTTTTGCTATGAACAGGGGTCATACGCTGGTGTGGCTTGGGACACGCCCGTGTGGGCAGGCCGTGTGGTCACAAATGCCCGTGTCCCTAACCCGTGTAACTCTCTATTTTGCAATGCATGAACAATTTGATGTCACACGACCAAGTCATACGCCCGTGTGCCAGGCCATGTGATAAATTATATTTTCATAAAATAGGTGCTGACATCACATGGTCGAGACACACGCCCGTGTCTCTGCCTGTGTGCTCAATTCTGAGAATTCTGTTTCTCAAAATTAAGTTGCAGGGGACATACGGCCAGAACACATGCCTTTGGGGCACACCGTTTGTCACATGGCCTAGACACACGCTCGTGTGTCTACTCGTGTGGACAAAATAAATGCTATTTACCAAGCCATTTGTCACCCTCTTCTACACCTACACACACAACTTCAATGGCATAATCCATGGCATGTTTAAGCAACCAAAACATCCATAATCAAGGCTAAATCATATCATTCATTACCAATACTTAACATATTTACTATAGCATAATTTTCCAAATCAATTCATACCAAACTCATATTCACAAGTATCAACATGAATACTTTCATCATGCATAATTCTACTTAGATTTCCTAGCACACCATAGGACCCATCTCATCCATTTCACAACAAGTCATTTAACCATAATAAAACTATAGTAACTCATTACAAAACATAAAAAAAAAACAAAAAACAAAAAGGCATTAACACATATACTTATATAAATGGGCTTACTATCATTTTAGCCAAGATAAGCCAATTACATGGCTAAATACCAAATCACCTTAAACATATATAAGCCAATACATTTGGCAAAATCAAATGACACATATAACAAAATGACCAAGTCCCTATACATGCCATACTTTCAAAATATTTTAAAATCATCGGTACCCAAAGGATAGTTTGATAGTGTGATGCCACTTCTAATGATATCCAATCCTGAGCTAGCTTGGTGACACTATAAAACATTGAAAATTAAATGGAGTAAGCTATATAACTTAGTAAGCTCGTATGAAGAAATAAGCAACCTTACCATACATTAATGATGCAAGTAATATAACATAAGATGGCATAATTTACCATAATCTCATGATCATAATTCACTTCCATCACAACTTACCTTGAAATCTTCAATTCATGAATTAATAATCATAAGCTTCGAGTACATACCTGTACCATTTCGTAATGAATTTACACTTATTCCCATCTATGACATACTTGTGAACCACTCAGAATAATAATGTCAAATACTCGAGAATCTTACACACTAAGTGCCACATATGTAGCCAATGATACCTCAATCTTATATCACATAATTGCTCACTCTCGAGCCAATCAACGGGCCTACTCACACAAGCTGTCAGTCAAGACGTAGCTACTCAGTGTTGCTAACACAAGCTGTCAAGTAACCGCAACTTAAGCAGGTATACTCAGCCACCAGTAGGACGTACGAGACCAGCACCTGGATCACATAATCACATAAAACATGGTAACCCTAGTGACATCTCACTTGTATCCTAATCTATTCCTAAGGTTCAAACGAGGATTTCTTGCTTATCAAACCATCGTCGAACTCATCCGTAGAGTTAAAATCATCCACACAATCAATTATATAGCTCATGCAATATTAAAACATTTAAATAGAATTATATTAAATCTTATTTAACATTCAAACTTACCTCGATTACAAAAACGACTATTAGTTCGATTTAGTCCACAACCTTGTTCTTTCCCCGGTCTAAACTCAAACTTCGTTTTTCTTGATCTATAATTTCAAATTTAACTTATTTAATCATCACATTATTCAATTCAACCCAAAAACACACTATGACAAGAATAACATTTTGCCCCTAACCTTTTGACATTTTTACAATTTAGTCCCTAGGCTCGTAAAATGAATTTCTTTCAACTTCCTCACAACCCAAGCCTAGCCAAACCTTTTTCATGCTCATGACAGCCCACATGTTTCATTTATTCACATTTTCCTACTCATTTTATAGACTTTTACAAATAAGTCCCTATTTGTCGTTTTTATCGAAAATCACTTTACAAAAGTTGTTTAACAAACAACAAACATGCATTTTCTACCATCAAACATCAAAATACAAGCATATTCAACATGGGAAATATTTTGGACTTTGAATTTCTTTCAAATTAGTCCTTGAAATAGCTAAATCAAGTTACAATGTTACCAAAAATATAAAAATTGTTTAAAACAGGACAAGAACAGACTTACAATCAAGCTTGAAAGTGGTCAAAACCCTAGCTTTGTCTTCTCCTTGTGAAATTTGGCCATGGGGGACTAATTTGAAGAAGATGGCATCTTTTATTTGTTAAATTTTGTCTTTATTTACCAAATGCCTAAAATGCCCTTAATGAAAAACTTTAAAATTTTACCTAAACATGTCCATTTTTGTCCACCCTAGAGTATAATGGTCTAATTACCATTTAAGGACCTCAAATTTAAGGATTCATAGTAGTTAGACACTTTTAACATAGAGAACTCAAGTTTTGCACCTATTGTAATTTAGTCCTTCTAGTCAAATTGGACACTCAATCGATAAAATTTCTTAATGAAATTTTCACACAATCATTCAATCATATTGTAGACCTTAAAGTAATAACAAAATAACTATTTCTACTTCGTATTTTTGGTCCCGAAACCACTGCTTTGATTTGACCATAAAACGAGTTGTTACACTAATGCTCGTAATAGGCCTCGAGGGTCCAATTAAGGGAAGTTTTGAGTGATCTCAATAAATGAATAGTAACTGTAACATCCTAATTTTGGGCTTAGTTAGAATAGTGGTTTTGAGACCAAAAATCCGAAGTAGAAATAATTATTTTATGAATGTGTTGAGGTCTATGATATGTTTGCATGATTGTAACAAAGTTTCGCTAAGTAAGTTTGTTGATAGAGTCTCCAATTTGATTTTTAGAACTAAATTGCAAAAGTTGCAAAATATGTGATTCTAGAAGCTTTAAGAATGAAATAGCTATGGATTATTAAGTAGAGGTCCTTAAATAGAAATTTGGCCAATTTCTATTTTTACGGACAAAAATGGGCATTATTAAGTAAAATTTGAATGTTTAGTAGGGCATTTTGGTCATTTGGTTAATAAAAGAATAAAAAGGGAAAATTAAGTTAAAATTTGCTCATCTTCTCCATGCATAGCTGAAATTCTTAAGGTCATCATAGCTAGGGTTTCTTCAACTTTCAAGCTTGATAATAAGTGCATTCTAGCCCCATTTTTAATGTTCTTTACATTTTTGAAGTTGTTATCAATCGATCTAGCCATTTCTACCATTTATTTGAGCTAGAGTTGATGTCTAGGGTTTGAACCATGTATAACATGCATGTATTTTGATGTTTCATGGTAGATTATGAAAGTTCGATGAGTGATAAACATCTTTTACTAAGTGATTTTTCATGAAAACACCTAAAAAGGACATATTTGCAAAAGTTGTAAAATGTGTAGTAAAAATCTTATTTGATGAAAAATGTGGGCAAGTATGAGCATGATATAGGTTCAGCTAGGCTTGGGTAACAAAAAAATGAGTACATTTCATTTTACGAGCCTAAGGACTAATTTGTAAATATGTCAAAGTTTAAGGGCAAAAATGTAATTTTGCCATAGTATAATTTTTGGGCTAATTTGCACAATGTGATAATTAAATAAGCTAAATTTGCTATTATAGATCGAGAAAAAAAAATTTCAAACCTAGACCAAGGAAAGAACAAAGTTGTGGACTAAATCAAATTAGTTAGCCATATTTTGTACTGAGGTAAGTTCGTGTGTAAATAATGCAACTTACATTATGTATTTAATATTTTGTTATTGCATGACTTGTACAATTATCATTATGGATTCGTTCGACAAAGATTCAATATGGTGAAATTCCCTGTTGAACCTTAGGAATAGTTAAGATACAAATTTCATGACATTAGGGTTATGAGTTTATGTGTACGACCATATCTAGGATATGGCATCGTTATGAGATTTCATGTAAGACCATGTCTAGGACATGGCATCGATCTGAGAATTGTGTAAGACCATAGCTGGGCTATCGACATCGATATGAGATCCATGTAGGGCCATATCTGGGATATGGCATTGGTATGATTTTATGTGTATGTGATTCCCGAGTATCCTTTAGTACTCCAAGTGGTTCAACGGTTGATTTAAAGATTATGTCAAAGATGTGATAGGTTATGATTTTGTGGTGAAGTGGTATAGGTATGTACGCAAAACTCATGAGAAATGATTTCGGTTTAAGATGCATTAGTGGTAAGGATGCAAATGAGTAAGATAAGCCTATGATTACTTGATGATTTTGTGCTAATTTACATTATGTTATGTGTATGTTATTGTATGTTTAAAGTTGACTATTATTTACATACTAACTTACTAAGCTTAAACCTTACCCATTTTCCTTTTCATTTCTTATAGTGTTGCCAATCTAACTCGGGGATTGGAAGTAGTCGGAGCATCGATCACACTATCAATTTGATCATTTGGGTATAATTAGTTTTGTTATTTTGAATATGGCATGTATAGGGACTTGGTCTTTTTGTGATATGTGTCATTATTGATTTAGCCAAATGTGTTGGCTTGTAATGGTAATTGATTCATTTTGTAAATGACCATTTGGTATTGGCTAATATTGGTTAAGTATATATATACATATGATGATGCCTTTCATGGATGCAGTTATTGCATGGTTTGTGATGATAAGCATGAGAAGTTGTATGTGATAGAAAATAGCATGAAATTGATGTGTGGATGTCTTGGTCATGGCTAAATTGGTAGTATGTACATGCTTGGGTTGGTGTTGTTTGATGTTGTGTAGGTTGGTGCAAGTAAAGGTGGCAAAAAGGCTTGGTAAATAGCGTTCTTTTTGTCTACATGGGTAGACACACGGGCATGTGTCTAGGCCATGTATGACACACAGCTTGCCCATTGGGTGTGTGCTCCGGTCGTGTGTCCCCTGTATTCTTGAATTTTAGCTTTGAATTGACCACATAGGCAAAGACACGGCCATGTGTCTCAACTGTGTGAAGGACACAGCCCAGGGATATGGGCATGTGCCTAGGACGTGTGAAGTCTGCACCTATTTTAGGAAAAACTATGAAAATTAAATCGCTCACATGGCCTAGCACACGGGCGTGTGCTTTGGCCGTGTGACCCTAATTTATTAATGACATCATAAACAGAGAGTTACATGGGCTGAGGACACGGGTGTGTCCCAAGCCACATGGGCGTGTGAGACCACACAACCTACCTACACAGGCGTGTAACCCTCTAAAGCATGAAAATTTTCTAAGTGTTGTAAAAAATTTGAAAATTCTCGGTTTAGTCCGGAAACGCTTCCAAATCATGTTTTGGGCCTCGTAAGCTTGTCTAAGGGACGATATGAATGTTATGAAAAGTTTTAAATTTGAGTGGAAATTCATGTCTCGATTTTGAAGGTTCGTTTGAGTTTAAGTCTTGTAATGCCTCGTACCCTGTTACGGCGTCAGATACGGGTAAGGGGTGTTACAGTAACTTACACGAATTATTTGTAAAATGTTTTGAAAGTTCTAGTAATACTCTGAAACCTTGTTCCGATGATGGATACAGGTTAGGGGTGTTACACAGTGTGAGTCTAAAACAAATGCAAAAAGGCAGAAACAAAATAATACCTCAATTGCAAAGTTAACTAACCACACAAACTTACATTAGCAAAATTTGAATCATAAACAGAAATCGCATCAGAATAACGCATAATATCACTAATACACATAACAAATATGAATAACAAAATCTGATCAGGAATGATACAAACTCTCACCTAGCCAACCGCTACACACCATCTCCACAAATCCCACATACACACCGAAAAAGGTATACTAGACCCTTTCCAACCTCTACACACCAATATTTGGGTTATGGTGGACCCATCCAACTGAACATACCTCAATGTGGTCGTATGCCACTTTTATTATTGTGAATAGACCGCTAAAATATAATAATGCAGTAAAATTGCCAATGCGAACTTCCTTCTCTTCAAAAACAAATCTCAATCCCAAATGCAGATGCAAACCATATCAAAATACACATGGATTATAGAATCGACATACTCGTATTTAATTTCCATATTAAATAACCATATTTGCAAATCAGTTTAGTTTAACAGAAATAGATCGGACTTACTCATATATATTTTCGAAATTAGAGAAAAATAGTAAACAATTTCCATACATCGCATCCAAACATTTTTGCATACTAGGTTTAGTATACCGCATTACAATAAACTTGAACGAACGTCATGTTAATATAGCTTAGAAGTTCATGAAGTAAATAATAATGATTTTGCAACTATTTTAAGGATATTAGAATTTTATTAAAAGTAGCATAATTACATAAGCATATATTTCCTTTCAAACAATAAGAAATGACTGCTTCTTTTCCACCAAAAATAGTTAACCAAATTAAAATGGTGAAAATTCAAAAGGCACAAAGAACCCTTATAGCAACACAAGATTTACAAATCTAAGCAAATTAAATAATTGATGTCTTATCCATATTTTTTTTGAATATTTTCCATGTATCCCATAATTATCAATATTTTTTTTATAATTATTAATTCCAGATGGCACAAGTAAATTATGCATAACTTTGTCGTTAAAAATTTAAAATACATCTTTATGTGTTGACAAAAATCTAATTACTACAGCTATACATGTTTTCAAACTATTTTCAGGTTTCTACACTAGATCAGGTAGTAAAAGAAATAACACGTCTATTTCACGATAGAAAAAGAGAAAACAAAACCAACATCAAATTGACCCCCTAATTGTAGTAGTTTTAGAAACACACCTTAGAAAGCAATTCCAAGCACCCACGAATGATAAATTCACCTTAACCTTACTAACCTGAAACTCAATTTTCTAATTATACTTAACCTGTAAGAATTCCAATTTAAACCATGAATAAAGAAATCAAGAACCAATGTAATAACCAACAAAACAACATTTACCTAATTCGACACTTAGCTTAAACGAAAATCTAAAGAACAAACAAACCTTACTGAGCGAAAATTAATAATAACGTGGATCCAAAAAGGAAGAAAACAAAATGAAAATCAAAAGAGAAAGAAAGAAAAATCAAAGTTTGAACCTTAAAAGAGAAGGGGAGAAACTAATGTGAGAGAAAGAGGGAAAATATGTGAGAGTTAATTTGGGGTTTTGTTATTATATTTTTAAAACAAAAAATGAAATAAATAAAATTTAAATAAAATCTAACATAATAAAATCTAAGAAACTTTCAACTTATCAGATTTTTTTTTGTAAAGTTTGAAACCAAAATAGTAAAAATAATTTCTATTAAGCTCACACAAGGATTTGAACCCGAGACCTAAGGAAAAACTTACATTTAACAATTGAACCACTAGGCTCAACATTACCCCTAAAATGTAAAGAAAAACATAAGAGTCTACATGACACCACTAACTCACCTACGAACCTTAATCCTTCTAACCCTATTTTCGAATGTTACAGTATGGTCTTAACATATAGGTAGTAAAACATATAAAATAGTAGATAATGGCATACAAGTAAGAGGTGCATGAACAAATCAATATCACAATATTCACAGAATTCACCTAACAGTTGGCATGCTTATGAATGAGTGTAGTCCACTACCAAATCTAGCCCTACACACCATAATAAGAGTTCCTCAAAACTTGTCCAACCCTACACACCATAATAGTAAGAGCATAAGCTCATGTGGGCATACGACCAGTAGATGAACGGATGGACCACCATTAGTTATGAGGATGAATTGGCACTAGATTGATCGGTGAACTGATCCAACATTATATACCTGAACTTTTTCCTTCAATAACTCAACCTTAGGCAATAATATCATGCCATTAATGATTAGTGACAGTATAACATATAGTGATAATATCAACATGTTATCAACATAAAAATAGTGACATATTAACTTATTGCAGTAATAGTAGAGCATGTGTTTATAATATATGCAGTAACATCACAAAAACAACATCACAATTACCCAACAACACAGTTTCATAAATTGACACAACATAGCAATATCGTACTTACAACACACGATTATGTTTTCAATCAACTCATACTTACGGTTTTTCGACAACTTAACCACAAATGTTATCCTTTTTAGATTTGATAATTCTTATTGTAATCAGATTCACAGATTGAATTTATTCAGTATTCATTACAAAAAACAAAACTGAATAAGCATTATAGTGGCCACACAATCAACCAAAGAACACACACAAACACTAACACTACATAGTTAAGGCCCACACCTTCACCCCATATGCCCGTTCAACCCTTCACTAGTTCGGCACACTTTGGGCCTAATTTCGATTAGATTCTCCTAGATCTGGTGCTTCAAACGGCAAATGTAACAACCCATTTTTGTGAAATAGGAATAGTAGTTTTGGGACAAAATCTAAAGTCAAAATAATTATTTTATTATTATTTTAATATTTACAGCATGATAAAATGATTGTGTGAAATTTTTGTTAAGAAATTTTATCATTTGGATGGTTAATTTGATAAAAAGGACTAAATCGCGTAAAGTGTAAAAGTGGAGTTCCATCAGCTAAAGGTATATAATAGCTATGGAATCTAAATTTAGAGGTCCTTATGTTGTAATTGTACCATTTGAATCATGAGTGGATATATATGGACATATTATTAAGTGTTTGGATGTTAAAATAAAGGTTATTAGTAAATTATAAATAACTTAAGTTAAAATAACAAAAACATAAAATTATCATATTCATTAAGCTCCCACCACTGAAAATGAGAAGAAGAAACTCCATTTTTATGCTTTTGAAGGTTTGGCCTTGTCTTCTTGAGCATGTAAGTCTATTTTTGTTCGGTTTTTAATGATTTCTATGTTTTCGAGATCGTTGCAACTAGGTCTAGCTAGCCCAAGGAATATTTTGTAAAATTTTTAAAGATTTTAGAAGTTGCCATTGAAGAATACATGAGTGTTTTGATGTTTAGTGGTAGACTATGAATGTTTGTTGTGAATTATATAAGGTTTATTAAGTGATTTTTAGTGAAAATGCAAAATAGGAATTAAATTGTGAAATGTGGAAACTTTGTGGTTAAAATGTGAAATAAATGAAAAATATGGGCTGCTAGGGGCATAATAGTAATTCGGCTAGCATAGGTTAGTCTTAAATTGTATGAATTTGTGTTTTTATGAAATAAAGACTAAATTGTAAAACTTGTGATATATTTGGGGAAAAAGTGTAAATGTGCTTTAATAGTGAGGTAATTAAATAAGCTAAATTTGATTACATATAGATCAAGAAAAATGAAAATTGAATCTTGATCGAGGGAAAAATAAATTATCGAATTAGTTAGTTTATTCCATCATTTTTGTGAATCGAGGTAAGTTCGTATGTAATAAGTTTCATTACAAATGTATTTTATATGCTTTGATATCGCATAAACTATGAATACTAGACTATGAATATGTTCGATAGTAATTCGACGATGATTTGACATATGAAATCCCGGTTGAACCTTAGGAATAGATTAGGATACTAGTGACATGTCATTAGGGAATTTATTGATTTGGCTTCGGGCCATGACATCGGCACTTCGGGTGCAAGTTACATTGATTTTGCTTCAGGACATGATATCGGCACTTCGGGTGTGAGATTCATTAATTTAGCTTCGGGCCATGATATTGGCACTTAGGGTGCGAGACTCCCGAGTATTCAAAATTTATTCTGAATGGTTCATTAAGTAAACGAATGATGTGGTTGAGCATGAGATTATTACGAGATGGTACAGGTATGTGCATAAATCATATAAGCTTTAAACCGAAGAAACGGTAAAGAATACATATAGTTTTGTGAATGAGTATTTGAAAGGTTTTTTAGTTAATATGAATTATATGGGTTTATATTCAATTGAAAAATTATGTGTTTATGGTTATATTAGGTTCATTTCAGACGAGCTTACTAAGCTATAAAGCTTACTTTGTTTATTTTTCTATATTTTATAGTGAATTCAAAGCTAGCTCAGACTCGGGGATCGTCAGAGACATCGTCACATTATCCAACTATCAATTTGGTACTTTTGAGTTTATGTTTTGAGTATATGGCATGTATAGGAACTTTGGTCATTTTGGTTATGTGTTGGTAATGAATTTAGCCATTTGAATTGGCTTATAAATGTATATGTTTTGTTTTGCATATATATAGCCATGATTGATGGTTCATTTTGGGTTATTTTGGTATGTTTGAATCATGTCTATATATATGTGCTTAAGTCTTGTGAAACGTGTTGAATGATGGTTGCGTGATGCTTAATGGTAATAGGCATTATGAGTATCAAATGGTTGATTTGTGGATATTGGTTTGCTTGTGAAATTAGGCTAAATGATGCATATTAGGAAGTGTATATTTAATTGAATTGTATATGTAATTTTGGTCTAAATGGTATGGTTTATTTTGTGTCTTGTGTATATTGAGAAAGGTGGCATAGATTATGCATGAATTAAGCTTGAATTGCTTGATTAAAATGTCATATTATGATATATTTTGGTGCCAGTTGGCTTGTTGTAGGTGCGCATAAGATAGAGTGGCAAAATGGCTGGGTAGATAGCCTATTTTTGTCCACACAGGCAGAGATACGGACGTGTGTCTCAGCCGTGTGTGATACACGGTCATGTACATGTCCGTGTGTCCCCTGGTGTTGAAATTAAAATCAAGTCAGTATTCTCTACATGGCCTTACACACGGGCGTGTGACTTGGTCGTGTGGCATAAGTCAATATACCATACAGATTTGGCACGGCTTAGCACACGGCCTGGCACACGAACGTGTATGGCCATTTTTTGGGCACACGGGCATGTCTGTTGGCCGTGTGACCTAAGTCAGAGAGTTACACGGGGTCAGACAGGGGCTGAGACACGACCATTTACTCCCATTTCGAATGTCCACACGGCCTGTGACACGGGCTTGTCTTTGGCCATGTGGGAGACATGGTTGGGCCACACGGGTGTATGTCCCCTATTTTTGGGAAAATTTTCTAAGTGTTTAAAAAGTTTCCAAAGTTATCGATTTAGTCTCGAACCACTTCCAATGTATGTTTAAGGCTATGTAAGCTCGTATTAGGGACAAAATGTTTGATTGTGAATTGAATGTGTATGGTTTGATTAATTGTATGTGAAATGTATGTGTAAAATGAGGTATAAGTCCAGTAATGCTCTATAGCCCTATTCCAGCGTTGAATAAGGGTGAGAGGTGTTACATTTATTGGTATCAGAGTTATGATTTAGTCAATTCTCGAACTAACATAGTGTGTGTGAGATTCTAGCTATACATGCCATATATAACCTGTGTTGATGTGATGACTCTTGACAATTTAAACTGTGTTTTCGTATAGTAAATGGATCTCGATCGAGCTTTAAACTGTGTTTTTCGTAGAGTAATGCACCAACTCCCGCTCATGGGACGGCGCCGTCTGAATCTAGAAATGTATCAAGTAGTCACGGAGGAGAGGCTAAAGAAACAGTTTTCCAAATGATGAACGAATGGTGCACGCAATTTTTCCGGACAAATCTGGCTACTCAATAACCTCCACCCCACCTAATCCCCAACCTATTCCCATAGCTCCTCAAGTTGTGGAACTTCAACGACTGAATAAGCCACCAGTAGATAAAATCTGAAAACACGGGGCTGAAGAGTTCAGAGCTACCGTTGATGATGATCCCAAGCGAGCTGAATTTTGGCTTGAAAACACTATTCGGGTATTTGATGAACTGTCGTGTATGCCAGTTGTGTGTTTGAAATGTACTATTTCATTATTGAGGGACACTACGTATCAATGGTGGAATACCGTAGTATCAGTGGTACCGAGAGAAAGAGTGACTTGGAAATTCTTTCAAACTGAGTTCCGAAAAAAATATATATGTCAGCGGTTTCTTGATCAAAAGCATAAAGAGTTTTTAGAATTGAAATAGGGCCGTATGACTGTGACCGAGTATGAAAAAGAATTTGTAAGATTGAGTAAGTATGCTCAGGAGTATGTTTCTACTAAAGAAATCATGTGCAAACGGTTTGTTGATGGGTTGAACAAATATATTAAACTTTTAGTTGGAATTCTAGAATTGAAAGAATTTGTTGTCTTGGTTGATAGATCTTGCAAAGCCGAAGAGCTTAGTAAAGAAAAGAGAAAAGCAGATTCAGAGGCTAGAGACTCGAGAAAGAGACCGATGAATAAACCATATCAATCTTCACCAAAAAAATTCATAGATTCGTTCACTCGACCAAAAGTTTCAATCTGGTATTCGAGTAGAGATCGTGGAATACAATACTCAAGTCCTAAAGCTCAAGCTACATCATTATCGAGTGTTGGTAGTGTAAGAAACAATAAACTCGAGTGTCAACATTGTGGGAGGTGACATTTTGGAGAATGCTGGAATAAAAGTAATAAAGCTTGTTACAAATGTGGTTCGCCAGACCATTTTATTCGGGATTGTCTTAAGTTATCTAAGAAAGACAAATATCAGAGTGCAAGTGTAACACACTGAGTTTCGGGATTTTCATAATTTTCAAGAATTTGGTAAAATTTTTAAAATTTGGGATTTGGTTGTGAAATTCATAATTGGAGTGTGTAAATGGGCTTATGGAAGGCCCATGTGTTGGCCAAAACCTGATAGAATTTTTGAATTTTGGACTTAAGGAGTTAGGGGCATTGGATAGGTGGCCTTATTAAAGGATGTGGGTAAAATGTAACACAAGAGAGCCCCTGGAAAAGTGGTTAAGTGACGCCACTAAGGAGCTAAAAAAGTGGTGTGTAAATGGTTGGGGGAAGGCCAAGGTTCGATTCACTAAGCTGGTAATTGTGCTGTTATTTTTGTGTCTTGAGCATGCAGAAGTTTGAAGTCGAATGGAACTCTGTTGGAGAGAGTTTGAATCAGTCAAATGCATGAGTTTAGGAGTGATAAGGGGAGAGATTTTGAAGATTTGAATGGAGGCTTAGTGTTGGCCGAATAGTGGGAGTTTAGGGAGGAGAACTTGGCTTAGGGGTTTTAGGTTAGTAATTTGGCATTAGGAGCTTTAGTTTTGCCGTTTTCTTTTGTTTAAGCATCTTAGGGTTATTCTTTTCTTCCTTTTCTTTTCTAACCGAAATCACCACTCCTTACATCCATTTTTTTTCTTTCTCTTCTGTGCCAAAACCAAACTACTACTCCCTTTCTTTTCATCACCCTTGCTGAATAGCCACAAGAGCCAAAACTTTTGAAGTTGGTTGTGCCGATTTCACTTAGACCAGCATCCTTCTTTTCTCTCCTTTTGTTGTGATCAATCCCTTCATCCACTAAACTCTAAAAGTCCCCGACGGCAACACCAATACAAAGCCACCACACCATTTCTTTTTCTTGGTCCTAAAAGTCGAAATACCTTAGTTCTAGGGGCATAGCCGAACCTGTAGACCTCTAGGATTCGAAGGTTGCTAGGTGGTTGAGGGCTGAGTCCACTTTGGGTCTAAACAGTGCAAAAGGGAAAACTGTGGTAAGTACTCGTTTTCCAAATCGATTTAGTAGTGTAAATGTTAAGAAAAACCGAAACCCCCTTTAGTTTAGAGAGGTTATTGATTTAAGGTATAGGCCTCACTAGGCTTTTTAATTCGACTTTTATGGTTTGTGTAGTGAAATAGACAACTTTGGAGGAGCAACAAGGCTTGGAGTTTCGGTTTGGATAAACTTGGATCGAATCATCGGACCCTGTGAAGGTAAGTGATCTATGGCTATTGGGGATCTTTGGCAGACTATGGTAAGGTGGATTTTGGATTTGATAAGTATGATTTGTAAACTAAGAATGGTGGTGACTAATTGTAGGTTGTCGTGGGAGACTTTGTTAGCAAACTTCACAAAATAGGTGTGTAACAACCCTCGGAGTAGCATAGATTAATATTCGCTGAAAAGCCGAAATGCTAAAATTCTGGCATTTCGGGAACTTGTGATTTTACGTTTGGTTATAGATGTGATAAATACGATAAGATCGGTGTTTGGGTCGATGGAACAGGTAAGAGCGCAATTTTGTGCACGATGGTAAGTTGGGCCTCAATAGGCTAGAATTGGGCCCAATGAGCTTTCGGGCCCATTTGGGTAAAATTGATAGAAAATGAAATTTAGAAAGGTTGCATGTTAACACGGTTAGTACTGTTGTAAAATTTGGGTTAAGTAGGCTTAGTGGGCTAAATCGGCATTCGTAGGGCCCATTAGGGGTTTTGGGCCCAAAAGCCCGAATTTGATAAAGTGGGTTAAAGATCATTGTTTAAACACTCAGAAATATTGATAATTGTTAACGAACATGGAAAACCCTGATAATTGGTAAAATTACAAAATTACCCTTATAATATGAAAAATGACTATTTTGCCCCTAGGTAAGAATGACTATTATACCCCCTAGGGTTTAATTATGAATATGATGTATGAGATATTGTTATACATGATATGACATGATATGCACATGATATGTTATGAGATGCACATGATATGCTACGAAATACTCATTATATGCATGGGTTGGGTTTTATATAAATAGAGGAAGTGCTTAAAGGGCTTTGCCCCAGTTTATCAAAAAGGGCTTTGCCCCAGTTATTAAAAAAGGCTAGGCCTCCAGTTATATGATAAAGCAGCTATGTTGCCAGTGGAGAGTTTAGTTGGGTGGGTTGAGTTATTCCCCACATGGAAAGCTTGGTTGGTACGGGTGGAGAGTAGCGGATAGTGGGTTGAGTAGTCTCCCCAAATGGGCTTGCATACATTCATTGGTATTACATGTAATATTGAAATGGGCCTATGGGCCATACTGATTTCTGAGAAAGGCTTTGGCTGATGATATGATTTATGAAAAGGCTTCGCCCAAGAATCAGATTAAGCGAAAAGGCTTCGCCCAAGATATGTCGAGATCGAATTAGGGCTTAGGCCCAAAGATGTCGATATTAGTTTGGGCTCTAAAAAGGGCTTGTTGCACACTGAGTTTCCAAACTCACCCTTTTCCTTAACCTTGCAGGTAAGCCTTGATGTGGAGACTTGGAGCCGGAGGGGGTTCAGAGTGGCCGTGATGATCGTTTTCGGACTTTGCAATAAGTAACCGATTTTTTTTTAAAGTTATTACTATTATTTGGTTTTGGGTTGTAATAAGGCCATTTTAATTATCTTTCTGGGATTTTTTTATTTTATACTCTATATTTTACTAATAATAATTCAAAATGGGTTAGACTTAGGGCGCGTTTTCAAAATGATGCTTGTTTTCAAAATAGCGCAACGATGCAACTAATCGGTTTATAAAAAATATCTACTTAAATGAATTCCAACTCGTTTTTTTCTAAAAGCTAACCTCGCACCAAAGTGTGGCAATGGTTGTGGGCATGTCTAGGATTGGATCCAGTCAAGAGCTTGGTACTTAAGCAGCCTTCATGGCTCACGTCCTCTGTTTCAGATACCGACCTGGTGCACAGCTTCCATTCACTTTATTAACTTAGCAAAGACTATCTTTTAAAACACTAAGAAGGACGTTGAAAGAGGCATGGGTTTTCTGAAAATCTTCAATGTGACACGTCGGATCCGGCCATAACATCTGGGCCGGGTTTGGGGTGTTACAGCAAGACTGAGCAATACGATTGTTAGAGGGAGACCACCTAGAAATGCAGGGAATGTGTCTAGTGGCAAAGGTACGACAAAAGACTCTGCTATGAGATCCGAGGCTAGGGTACCGGCCAGAGTTTACGCTATTCGCGCTCGTGAAGCTGCGTCATCACCAGATGTTATCACCGGTACATTTTCTTTTTGCGATAATAATGTGATTGCTTTGATTGATCCTGGATCAACTCATTCGTATGTTTGTGAGAATTTAGTGTTTAGTAAGAATTTTCCTGTTGAGTCTACTAAGTTTGTGACTAAAGTATCGAACCCTTTAGGCAAGTATGTTCTAGTTGATAAAGCTTGCAAGAACTGTCATTTAATGACTCGGGGTTACTATTTTCTGGTTGATTTAATGCTACTACCATTTGATGAATTCGATGTAATTTTGGGTATGGATTGGTTGACGTTGCATGATGCTGTTGTGAATTGTAGATGAAAGACTATCGAATTGAAATTTCAGAATAATGAAATTCTTCAAATTGAGTCAGATGAGTCGAGTGGGTTTCCAGTTGTAATTTCATCGATGTCAGCTTAAAAATTTGTGAGAAAAGGTTGTGAAGCTTATCTTGCTTATGTTTTACATACAAAAGTGTCTAAATTAAAAATTGAATCAGTACCAGTTGTTTGTGAGTGTCCGGATGTATTTCCAGAAGAATTACCGGGGTTACCACCGATCAGAGAGGTCGAGTTTACCATTGAATTAGTGCCAGGAACATCACCCATATCTATAGCTCCATATAGAATGGCTCCAACAGAATTGAAAGAGTTGAAATCTTGGTTACAAGAATTAATGGATAGAGGTCTTGCACAACCTAGTTTTTCGCCCTGGGGTGTGCCAGTGTTGCTTGTAAAGAAGAAAGATGGGTCAATGAGAATGTGTATTGACTACCGACAACTCAACAAAGTTACGATAAACAACAAGTATCCTTTTTCGAGAATAGATGACTTGTTTGATCAGTTAAAAGGGGTAACAGTGTTTTCGAAGATCGATTTGAGATCCAACTACTATCATTTACGAGTGAAAGATTCGGATGTGCTAAAAATTGCATTCAGAACAAGGTACGGACATTATGAATTTTTTGTTATGCCTTTCGGATTGACTAATGCTCCTACAATTTTATGGATTTGATGAATCAGATTTTTAGATCGTATTTAGACAGATTCGTTGTTGTATTCATTGACGACATTCTGACCTATTCACAAGATGAATCTGAGCATGCCGAGCATTTGAGAATTGTGCTGTAAACTTTGAGAGATAAACAATTGTTCGCTAAATTCAGCAAGTGTGAATTCTAGTTTCGAGAAGTCAGATTTTTGGGACATATTGTTTCAATGGAAGGTATAAGAGTTGATCCGAGCAAGACTTCAGTCGTTGTTGATTGGAAACCACTGAGAAATGTATCCGAAGTCAGAAGCTTCCTAGGGTTAGTTGGTTATTATTGACAATTTGTCAAAGGGTTCTCGATGATTTCTACACTGATAACCAAATTGTTACAAAAAAGATGTGAAATTCGAGTAGTCCGAGAAATGTCAATAGAGTTTCAATTAGTTGAAAACATTGTTAACTGAGGCACCAGTGTTGGTTCAACCCGAGTAATGGTTTGGGTTGTGTTTTGATGCAAGAAGGAAAAGTTATAGCTTATGCCTCCAGACAGTTGAAACCGCATGAAAAGAACTATCCGACGAATGATTTAGAATTGGTCGTTACTGTTTTTGCAGTGAAAATTTGGTGACATCATTTGTACAGTGAAAAGTGTCATATCTTTACCGACCACAAAAATTTAAAGTATATAATGACTCAAAAATATCTGAATTTACGACAACGGAGATGGCTCGAGCTATTGAAAGATTACAAGTTAGTAATTGATTATCATCCGGGGAAAGTGAATATAGTCGCGGATGCTTTTAGTAGAAAATCTTTGTTTTCTTTGAAAGCGATGAATACAAGATTAACGTTTCTTGATGATGGTTCGTTACTAGCCGAATTGAAAGCTAAACTAGGTTTTCTTCAGCAAATTTATGGAGCTCAGAAGTTAGATAACGAGTTACAAGTTAAAAGATTACAATGTGAGTCGAATAGTGATTTAGACTATCAAATCGGATCTGATGATTGTTTAATGTTTTGAAATAGAATCTGCATACCAAAGAATCCCGAGCTTATTCAGAAAATTTTACACGAAGCACACAGTGGTTGTCTATCTGTTCACTAGGGGGTACCAAAATGTACAATGATTTGAAACAACTATATTAGTTGTTGGGTATGAAACGAGACATTTTAGAGTTTGTATCAAAGTGTTTGATTTGTTAACAAGTCAAAGCTGAACATCAAGTGCCTTCAGGATTTCTATTGTAACAACCTGACTTTGGGTCTAGTCGGAACAGTGGTTTCGGGACAATAAATCTGATGTAGAAAAAATTATTTTTATTATATTTTTATGGTCTATAATTTTATGAAATGATTTCGTGAAAATTTCGTTCAAAAATTTTGACGTTTGGGCACTCAATTTGGTTAAAAGGACTAAATTGCAAAAACTGTAAAACTTGAGTTCTGTAAGCTAGAGGTGTCTAATTATTATGAAATTTTAAATTGGAGGTCCTTAAATGGTAATTGGACTATTGGTTAAGTTGTTTGACAAAAATGGACATGGTTAGGTATGTTTCTAAAGTTTTTCATTAAGGGCATTTTAGTAATTTGGTAATTAAATGAATTAAAAAGCCAAATTAAAAGACAATTTTTTTCCATCTTCCTCCCATGGCTGAATTTTACAAGAAAAAACAAAGGCTAGGGTTTTTCAAGCTTTCAAGCTCGATTCTAAGTCCGTTCTAGCCACATTTTTAATGATTTTTATGGTTTTTGAAATCCTCATAACATGATCTATCTATTTCTACCACTAACTTAAGAAATAATCAAAGTCTAAAATTTTACCCATGATGGATATTTGTGTATTTTGATGTCTAATGGTAGGAAATATATGTTTGGTGTATGATAAACGACTTTTGCTAAGTGATTTTCGATGAAAATGCCTAAATGGACATATTTGTAAAAAGTTGTAAAATGGATGTTAAAATGCAAATAAAAGAAAAATCTGGGCTACTATAAGCATGTATAAGGTTCGGCTAGGCATGGGTATTGAAGAAATTGAGTATATTTCATTTTACGAGCCTAGGGACTAAAATGTAAAAATGTGAAACTTTAGGGGCAAAAATATAATTTTTCCATAATATGATTTTGGGCTGATTTGAATAGTATAATGATTAAATAAGTTAAATGTGATATTATAGATCAAGAAAAATGAGGTTTGGAATTAGAACGGAGAAAAAACGAGTATTTGACGATTAGGTCCTTTTCGCCATTTTTATGTCGACGTAAGTCTGTATGTTTAATAAGCATTAAATTATATATGTATAAATGCTTAATTGATATAATTATGGTAAATGCTATATTATTGAAATATAGTGTGAATGCTATTGACTACGATACTACGGAAATGACCGATAGAGATTCTATATAACGAAAGTCTCGGTTAAACCTTAGGAATAGATAGGATACAAATGTCATGACATTAGGGTTACTGAGATTATGTGTAAGACCATATCTAGGATATGATATCGATATGAGACTTCGTGTAAGACCATAGCTGGGCTATTGGCATCGATACGCAATTAAATGTAAGACCATATATGGGATATGACAACGGTACGGTACTGTGTGTACGAGATTCCGAGTATCCTGTAGTATTCCAGGTGGTTCAATGGGTAATTCAATGGGTATGTCAAAGAAGAGAAAGAACATGTACGTATTACAAATTTGTACAAGTATGTACATAATTTTATAAGCATTGACTTCATGATATCGTGAGTTCATGGTTTCCATGAGAATGTTTTTGTGAAAACCTTCTGATTATTGATTTATACTTGTGATGAACAAAATACATGTTAAATTCAGTTGGCAATTGTGTAATTGGCTTTTGGGCCAAAATTGAGTTATGATACAGCATGTTAAATTATGCTTGCAAATTGATAGAACAAACAATGTGACTGAATAATTTATAACTATGAGGTTTATAGCAATTTATACTATTTTGTTTTGCGTTTATACTGTAGACTTGGTAAATGATTAGTAAGAGTTGCTTATTATGTTCATACGGACTTACTAAGCTATATAGCTTACCCCTTTCCTTCCCATGTTTTATAGTGCCGCCAAGTTAGCTCGGGTTGGAGATTGACAGAGATCCTATCACACTATCAAGCTATCATTTTGGGTATTGATGAATTCAAGTATTTTAAGTTTATGGCATGTATAGGGACTCAGTCTTTTGGTCATATGTATTGGTTTGTAAAGATTCTTGGTTTATTTTGTATATAGCCTTGGAAGTTGGCTAATATTGGTTATGAGTATATTCATATATATGTGTCAATATCTGTGGATGATATGATCATGGTATGCTTGGTGAATATGAAATATTTGGAAATGTGATTTATGGCATGATTGTGTAATGTTTGGAATTGTGACCTATTGATGAGATGAGGAATTTGAGTATAATTTGGTATCTAGATAGTAATTAAATGAAGCCTAATGAATGTGAGGTTTGTATGTTTGATTTAGGACTTAATAAATGTAGTGAATATGTTGGATAAGGATATAAAGTTGATATGTTTTAACCATGAATGTGGATGTTTTGGTTGCCTAAGTATGTATTGTTTTGTGCCTTTGAATTGAGGTAAGTGTATGTGTGAATAAGGGTGGCAAATGGCTTGGTAAATAGCCTTATTATTGTCCACACGGGTAGGCACACGGGTGTGTGTCTAGGCCGTGTGTGACACATGGTCAGCCCCATGGGCATGTGATCCAGCTATGTGTCCTCTGCACCTAAATTGTTGTAAAACAAAATGCTTAATATCGAGTACATGGGCATGAGACACGATCGTGTGTCTTAGCCGTGTGAAGGACACGGCCTCGGGACACGGGGGTGTGTCTTGGCTGTGTGTCTCAGCTATGTGAAGGACATGGGCGTGTGTCTTGGCCATGTGACTTCAATTTGTTCTTGGGTGACAAACAATGAGTTACATGGGTTAGGGACACGGGCGTGTCCCAAGCCACACGGCGTGTGACTCCCTGTTTTAGCAAAAATTCTCTAAGTGTCGTAAAATTTTCTAAATTTCTCGATTTAGTCCCGAATCACTTCCAAAGCATGTTTTGGGCCTCGTAGGTTCGTGTTAGGCATTTGATTCTTGATTTCAAAAAGTTTTAATTTGGACGAAAATTTATGACTCGAAAATGTATGTTTGCATGTGCTTACGTCCGATAATGCCTCGTACCCTGTTCCGACGTCGAATACGGGTAAGGGGTGTTTCAACTGCAACCTGTAATGATACTAAAGTGGAAATCGGATAGAGTTACGATGGATTTCGTATCGGGATTACCCCTGTCTCTAAAGAAGAAAGATGCTATTTGGGTTGTTTTTGATCGACTGATGAAATTTGCACATTCCATTGTATTACATACTGACTATTTGCTTGATAAGTTAGCTGAACTATACATATTTGAGATCGTTAGATTTCATGGGGTGCCAGTTTCGATTATTTCGAATAGAGATCTGAGGTTTACATTACGGTTTTGGAAGAAATTACAAGAAGCTCTAGGTACGAGGTTGAATTTTAGTACAGCATTTCATCCGCAAACCGAAAGACAGTCTGAGAGAGTAATTCAAATTCTCAAAGATATGCTTCGTTGTTATGTGTTGAAATTTGAAGGCAATTGGGAAAATTATTTATCGTTGGTCGAATTTGTGTATAACAACAGCCTTCAATCGAGCATAAAGATGGGACCATACGAATCTTTGTATGGTTGCAAATGCCAAACTCCGTTGTACTGGACTGAGCTGAGTGAGAAAAAGATTCACGAGATTGATTTGATCCGAGAGACCGAAGAAAAAGTGAAAGTAATTTGCGACAATCTAAAAGCAGCTTCAAATCGACAGAAATCGTATGCAGATTTGAAACGAAAAAACATTGAATTTCAGATCGGTGATAAAGTATTTCTAAAAGTTTCTCTGTGGAAGAAAATCCTTCGATTTGGTTGTAAAGGTAAACTGAGTCCGCATTTCATCGGGCCGTATGAGATTATCGAAATAATACGGCTAGTGGCATATCTATTAGCATTACCGTCAGAATTAGAAAAGATCCACAATGTATTTAATGTGTCGATGTTTCTTCGATATCGATCGGATCCATCACATTTAATTTCTCCGGCAGAGATCGAAGTTCAACCCGATATGACATACAACGAAGAATCGATAAGAATTTTAGCTCTAGGTTAAATATTTGTGAAATAAACATATAGATTTAGTGAAAGTACTTTGGCAATGACATGGGGTCGAAGAGGCTACATGGGAGCCCGAGGTAGCTATGAGAAAACAGTACCATAACCTATTCACTGGTAAGATTTTCAGAGACGAAAATCACTGAGGGGGAGAGTTGTAACAACCCATTTTTAGTCAAATCAAAATAGTGATTTTGAGACCACAAATTCGAAGTTGAAATAATTATTTTATTATTATTTTAATATTTACAGCATGATAAAATGATTGTGTTAATTTTTCGTTAAGAAATTTTATCATTTGGATGGTTAATTTGATGAAAAGGACTAAATCGCGTAAAGTGTAAAAGTGGAGTTCCATTAGCTAAAGGTTTCTAATAGCTATGGAATCTTAATTTAGAGGTCCTTATGTTGTAATTTTACCATTTGAAACATGAGTGGACATATATGGACATATTATTAAGTGATTTGATGTTATAATAAAGGTTAAATTAGTAAATTATAAATAACTTAAGTTAAAATAAAAAAAAAACATAAAATTATCATCTTCATTAAGCTCCCACCACCAGAAATAAGAAGAAGAAACTCCATTTTTATGCTTTTGAAGGTTTGGCCTTGTCTTCTTGAGCATGTAAGTCCATTTTTGTTCGGTTTTTAATGATTTCTATGTTTTTGAGACCGTTACAACTAGGTCTAGCTAGCCCAGGGACTATTTTGCAAAATTGTTAAAGATTTTAGAAGTTTTCATTGAGGAATACATGAGTATTTTGATGTTTAGTGATAGATTATGAATGTTTGTTGTGAATTATACAAGTTTTATTAAGTGATTTTTAGTGAAAATGCAAAATAGGAATTAAATTGTGAAATGTGGAAACTTTGTGGTTAAAATGTGAAATAAATGAAAAATATGGGCTGCTAGGGGCATAATAGTAATTCGGCTAGCATGGGTTAGTCTTAAATTGCATGAATTTGCGTTTTTATGAAATAAGGACTAAATTGTAAAAGTTGTGATATATTTGGGGCAACAGTGTAAATATGCTTTAATATGTGTTTTGGATTAAATTGAATAGTAAGGTAATTAAATAAGCTAAATTTGATTGCAAATAGATCAAGAAAAATGAAAGTCAAATCTTGATTGAGGGAAAAATAAAGTATCAGATTAGTCGGTTCATTCCATCGTTTTTGTGAATCGGGGTAAGTTCGCATGTAATAAGTTTAATTAAAAATGTATTTTATATGCTTTGATATCGCATAAACTGTGAATACGAGACTAAGGATTTGTTCAATAGTAATTCAATGACGATTCGGCATATGAAATCCCGGTTGAACCTTAGGAATAGATTAGAATACTAGTGACATGTTATTAGGGAATTTACTGATTTGGCTTCGGGCCATGATATCAGCACTTCGGGTGCAAGTTACATTGATTTTGCTTCGGGCCATGATACCGGCACTTCAGGTGCGAGATTCATTAATTTGGCTTTGGGTTATGATATTGGCACTTAGGGTGTGAGACTCCCAAGCATCCGAAATTTATTCCGAATGGTTCAATAGGTAAATGAATGATGTGGTTGAGTATGAGAATGATACGAGATGGTACAAGTATGTACATAAATCATATAAGCTTTAAATTGAAGAAGCAAACTTTACTTCGTAACGAGGAGCTTCCTATCTTCACGATGATGTGATGAAAATAGGAAAATTTGAATGGTGGCAACGTCATGATGAGGAGCATTCCTACGTCATGGATGCGATGATGGCATACCATAATGAATCTAATTTCCTTAGATGGCACTTTTGGGGATATTTCCATATTTGAACCCTAGCATTTATTAGAATATTTTATTTATTAGTATCTAAGTGTATCTTAGGTTGAGTGGTCACCAAGTAGGTCGTTGCCTATATAAGCGACCTCAGGATCATCGGAATTGAGTGTAATTTTAGACAAACAATTTTTCTATTCAGTTTTTAGTTTTCTTTTCTTTTCATGTTCGTGTAGTCAGAACTTTTCTATTTCGATGTGAAGACAATTGTGAGCGAGATTACTCCGGGATCGCGCTTTAATATATTTATTCATGAGCATTCTCCTATCTCTTCTCTTCTTTTATTTATCTTTCATTAATTCGGTCTATTAATTGTTCTATAAATATTATAATAGGTTATTGCGCTTATTTTATATCTTACATGATTCGATTAGTAAACTAATTTATTTGTTAAGTGATTATTTATCTGAATTTGGTTGTTTATTCAAGAATACTTAGTATATCAGGGAGTGACATCCCTAATAGAATATCGAGACAGGTGAGACCAAAAGTATATTCTGTCATGTATAACTTGTGCGAAGCAGTAAGATTGGAAGATTATCCATATGCCTAGGAAGAGTCTAGAAGGGTGACTTAGGTGGTAATCCTTAGTGAATATGAACTGGGAGGGTAGTCTTAGCTAAGGGTGATAAGTAACTCAATGTAGTATAATTAATTATTTAATTAGATAATTAGGGATTTAATCAATCATAGGCTAGAGACTCATATTGTCGACACTAGGAATAGGAAAGTCTATTAGGTTAATTTAAGTTGGTTAATTTAATTAGTTTAATTAAAATATTAATTTGGATTCACTCTACTAATTCGTGACTCGATTAGATTAGTAATTATTTTCTTTAATTAATTTAATAATGATTTCTCCAATCTGCAGTCCCTTGGGTATGATCTTCAGAATACTTACTAGTGTTTCATTGTAAACTTTAATATATTACAATTTGACCCGTACGCTTACGAACACTCCTGATTTAATTAAATATATTTTGAGTTTTATTTTACTATAAACAATAACTCATTTATAGGTGATTAAGTTGTTGTGTCATGGTAAGACCTCTTACCCGTATCTGATGTAGGGACAGGATACGAGGCATTACAAGACTTAAACTTAATCATACATACAAAACTTAGACATGAACTTTTGTCCAAATTTAAAATTTTTCATTTATATTCATATCATCTCTATTATGGCCTACGAGGCCCAAAACATTCATTAGAATTGTTTGGGACTAAATGGAGAACTTTTGGAACCTTTTCGGCACTTAGAAAGTTTTCTTGTTTTGGAGAGTCACACACCCGTGTGGGTAGGCCGTGTGGTCACACACGTCCGTCTGGCTTAGGACACGCCCGTGTCCTCAGCCAGTGTAACTCTCTGTTTATGATGTCATCAACACAATGAGGTCACACGGCCACAGCACACGCTTGTGTGCTTAGGCAATGTGGCAAATTAAATTCTAGAAATTAAGTGTCAACTTCACACGACTAGGGTACACGCCCATGTCCCAAGGCTGTGTCTTCCACACGGTCGTGTCTCTGGCCGTGTGTTTACTATTGGGCATTCTGTTTTGCATTAATTAGGGTCCAGGGGACACACGACTGGACCACACGCCCATGGGGCAGACTGTGTGTCACACACAGCCTAGACACAAGCCCGTGTGCCTTCCCGTGTGGACAATTATTGAGGCTATTTCCAAAGCCAATTGTCACCCTAAATTGCACATACACAAACATGACTTCAATGGCACCTCTCATGACATAATTTCATGTACTTAAACCTTCATAAGCATAGCTCATGCATGACAACTTCTCATCACATTGTACTTGATTAAGACTCCATATCATGGAAAAACCAATTTTACCAACACACACATATACAAATAAACCATATTCCCTAGATTGCATGCATGCATTATCATATTAACTTATTCACACACCAAACTACCATCATCACTCAACCATTGTAACACCCCTTACCTGTATCCAATGTCAGGACAGGGCTCGAGGCATTACCGGACTTAAACATTCATAAACATACAAAATCGGGTCACCAAAATTTCTCCCAAAATTAAAACTTTTCGAACACATGCATATCGTCCCTTATACAGGCCTTCGAGGCCTATAACATACATTAGGGTGGTTCGGGACAAAACCAAAAATATTCGGTAAACTTTGGGCGACTTAACAATTTTCTAGCTTTGGAGAGTCACACGCCCGTGTGGGTAGGCCGTGTAGACATACACGCCTGTGTGGCTCTGGAAACTCCCGTGTCCTCAGCCCGTGTAGTTAAAACTTATGCTAATTTCCTAATTTTTTTTTTGTCATCTTGACAAACACACACATACATGGTTTCTATGGCATTCCTCAATAGTTCGTTATTATGCATTTGTTCCTCCTACTCGTGATAAAATAGTCTAGCCACACTATTACACATTCATGTGATCCTGTCATCCTCACTTTTACCATTATACTATGTTTACTAACTTATAAATTAAACATCCATGTTCAGAGCACTAACAACTTATTACCATATCACACATTTATTCCATGGCCATGACCACCTCGAATGTTCCTAAGGCATTCACCATGTACATATGCCATGTACTTCTTAAACATAGTGAACAAGCATAATCCCATACCCACATCCCAAGACATTTACACATATCATGGACAAATAGGCTTCCAAGCCAAATTCATTATAAGCCACATCTCATGGCTACATACAACAAATTATTATAAGCCAATACATTGGGCTAATCACAACAACATAGATCATAGAAAAACTAAGTCCCTATACATGCCACTCACTTGAAAACGTATAACATATACATGTTAATACTCTAAGGCTAAAGGCTCGATAGTGTGATGCTGCCTTCGACGATCTCCAACCCGAGCTGACATGTCAAAACTAAAAGAAATGGAAAGGAGGGAGTAAGCTTTATTCTTAGTAAGTCCATATGAAAATAATAAGCATTAATATAACATGTTTCCTTAAGTAAAACAACTATAGTTACACTTTTATTCATATTCTGGTCAAGCTGTCTACTCGAGCCATAGTCGATATATTATTTATAACTCGAGCTACAGAATTCCAAATTAAGATCCGTAAATTTTCCCTGAAACTAGACTCATATATATATTATTACCATAGAATTTCTAGAATTTTTGGTTTGGCCAATAAGTACATTTTATTATTCAAATTCTCCCTTGTTTCGCTGTTTGACAGCTTCAACTTTTCTTCACTAAAATTTATTTATCTCATAGTACGAGACTCGAATAATGTTCCCGTATCTTTCTCTTGAAATTATACTCATTAAGGATTTCATTCATATGAATTTTAGCTTATAATTATTTTTTACAATTTTTAGTGATTTTCCAAAGTTGAGACAGAGGAGTCTGGAATCACTCCGACTCTGTCTCACAAGAATTCATATATCTCATACTACAAAATTCTTTTGCTTACACCGTTTCCTTTACATGAAACTATACTAATTAATATTTAATTTAATATTTAGTTCTGTCTTTAACTCAATTTCCACTATTTTTGGTGGATTTTCAAAGTCACACCAATGCTACTGTACCAAATCTATCTTAGTGCAACAAGATAATAACCATCACAAATTTGACATAGAAATTATTCTCATAAATATCATTCATTCATTTGTACTATCATCACAAGTCCATTTCATTTCACATGTCAAACACGTGCTCATGGGTTTCACCTGTGCTATCATTTAGCACTGCACTCGTCCAAACATGACAACTCATATGCATCATAATAATATCATATAACATACTTGATGTATCATAGCAAGAACCTTTTATTTCATTTTTCATATTAATCTCGTTGAATTTCTCGGAATCTCGATGGATATCCCATTCACCATCAATTTATATAAGTGATCATTTCGTAAACGCACTCCCACGAACCTCACATCTTACGACAGGATTACCAGCCCAGGCTAAATCCCCCGTAATATAACTCATGGAGTGATGTTGGGATTACCAGTCTAGGCAAAATCCCTTGTAACAACAAGCACTCTCAATGAGCTCGGATCTGAATTACCAGTCTAGACTAAATTCAGACCCTAACCGGATTACCTGTCCAGCTAAATCCACAATGCAGACATATTCTTCGAGAGGCTCAATCACTTAAGGAACACCAGTCCAGACATGGTCATACATGGGACCACATTTCAAAGCCAATGCTGTGTCCCAGACATGGTCTTACATAGGATCACACATATCCCTAATGTTATAACATTTGTATCCCAACAATTTCTAAGGTTCAACTGGGATGTCATGGTACCAATTCTTCGTCAAATCATCATCGAATCATCATTAATCAATCCAAAAAAAACAATCGTAGAATTCATGCAATATTAAAGCATTTAAATATTAATGACATAATGTTGAATTATTTACACACGAACTTACCTCGGTACAAAATATGGACAATAAATTTGATTTTGTCCAAACTCTTGCTCTTTCCCCGGTCTAGGTCTGGACTCCATTTTTCTTGATCTATAATAGCAAATTTCACTTATTTAATTATCACATTATTCAGATCATTCCATAAATCATACTTTGGCAAAATTATAATTTTGCCCCTAAACTTTCACATATTTACACTTTTGCCCCTAAGCTCGTAAAATGAAATGTGTCTAACTTCTTTGTTACCCATGTCTAGTCGATTCATATTCCCTCTTATAAAAGCCCACATTTTTCATCAAATCACATTTTTAACACCTATTTTTACATGTTTTACAAACAAGTCCTTTTAGGTGTTTTCATGAAAAATCACTTAGTAAAGGATGTTTATCATGCATCAAACTTTCATATTCCTCCATTAAACATCAAAACACATGCATGTCACATATGGGTAAGCTTTTGAACATGAACCCTAGGTCAAAATAATGGTAGAAATAGCTAAATCATGCTTTAAGGATCTTAAAAACATAAAAAATAAAATAAAAAACGGGGCTAAGATGTACTTACAATCAAGCTTGAAAGTTGAAGAAAAACCCTAGCTATGGTCCTTAGAAATTTCGGCACACCCTTGAAGAAGATGGACAATATTTTCACTCTATTTTCCCTTTTAATTCTTTTATTAACCAAATGACAAAAATGCCCTTAAAGTCTTTCTTTCAAATTTTATCCATGCATGCCCATTTTTGTCCATAAAAATAAAAATTGGACAAATTTCTATTTAAGGATCTCTAATTAATAATCCAAATCTATTTCGTACTTAAAGCTTCTAGAACTCACATTTTGCAAATTTTGCAATCTAGTCCCAAGTGTCAAATTGGACGCTTTATCCATAAAATTTCTTCATGAAATTTTCACATAAGCATGCAATCATGTCATAAACCTCATAATAATCATAAAATAATTATTTCTACTTCAGATTTGTGGTCTCAAAACCACTATTCTGACTAGACCCTAATTCGAGATGTTACAACTCTCCTCCTTTAAGTACTTTTGTCCCCGAAAATCTTACTGGCAAAAAGATTTGGGTATTGGCTTCTCATTGTTTCCTTGGGTTCCCATGTGGCCTCTTCAACCCCATGTCATTGCGATAACACTTTTACAAGGGCAATACTTTTATTTCTTAATTTTTTGACCTCTCGAGCTAAAATTTTAATCGGTTCCTCACCATAAGTCATTTCCGGTCATATCTCTACCTCTGTTGGTGAAATCCTGTGTGAAGGGTCAGAATGGTAACGGCACAACATAGAAACATGAAACACATTGTGAATCTTTTCCAACTCGAATGGTAAGGCTAATCGATAAGCAACTGACCCTATTCTCTCGGTGATCTTATACGGCCCAATAAAACGAGGACCCAACTTTCCTTTTCTACAAATCTCAAAACCTTTTTCCATAAAGACACTTTCAAAAATACCTTATCACTGACTTGAAACTCAATCTCTTTCCATTTCAAATCTGCATAGGACTTCTATCTATCTGAAACATCTTTTAAACAATCACGAATTATCTTCACTTTCTCTTCGATTTCTTTGACTAAGTCAACCCCGTGAATCTGATTTTTTCTGAGTTCAGTCCAATACAGAAGGGTTTGGCACTTACGCCCATATAATGCCTCATAGGGCACTATTTTCAAACTCGTTTGATAACTATTGTTGTAGGCAAACTCTTCCAATGGCAAGTACTTTCCCAACTACCTTGAAATTCAAGAACACAATATCGGAGGATGTCTTCAAGTATTTGTATTACTCTCTCTGACTGACCATCGGTTTGTGGATGGAAATCGATACTAAAATTCAACTTTGTACCTAAAGCTTTTTGTAGCATTTTCCAAAATCGTAATGTGAATCTCGGGACTCTATCCGAAATAATCGACAAAGGAACTCAATGAAGTCTCACAATTTTAGAAACATACGACTTGGCTAGCTTATCGAGTGTGTAGTCGGTACGTACCGAAATTGTAACACCTCAGACCTGGCCCAAATGTTATGGCCAGATCTCACGTGTCACATGGACTTACGACTTAGTATGCATTCGTTGGTTTAAGTGATTAGGGTGGTCTTTGTAAAAACAACAATTGAATGAAAAGACGGTTTATCAATCTTTAGGCTATCCATTTGTCGTACTTGTTGAGTCTTGAAAACGTTCATTAATTTTGAAAACTCGCGCAGCCTAACACTAGCAGTTTCAACATAGTATAAATATAATCAGAAAATAAAAACCATAGCGGAAAGAGAAATTTATATAGCGGCCTTATTACAACTTAAAACCCAAAGTTAAATCAGAATATAAAAATAATAAAAAATAAACTAACTTAGAAAAACCAACTTTGCGATGATGATATGGCCACTCCGAATCCCTCACACTCCAAGCCCACTATGGTTGGGGATTTCTGCAGAGAGATGAAAATAAAGGCGAGTTTGGTAAACTCGGTGTGTAACATAACCCAACCATAGCCCAAAAGCAGATCAAACCTCAGAGTCGGACTTATCCGGGCCTTGGCCTAGTCATGTAAATCGAGAATGAAACTCATAGGCCCATAGCAGATACAGAACAAATATATCATGAATGCATAAATCCTAACCCAGAGCCATCTATATCACCCCGTACCAGCCTTACACCATGTGGGGAGACTACTCGACCCACCCAACCGCTACACACCACAGAAATTGCAGCGAGGCTGCCAGATATTGTGACGAAGTCACGGATATGAATATTGTGGCGAGGCCACGAAGCAGTATATATATGTTTATATATGTGGCGAAGCCACCAGATTGCAGCGAGGCTGCCAAATATTGTGACGAAGTCACTAGAACAGATATATATGTGGCGAGGCCACCAGATTGCAACGAGGATGCCAGAACGCTTCCTCCATCAATATAAACCCATGTCCCATGCAGTAGAATAATATGTCATGGCATACGTACACAGAAACAGAACATCATGCTTTTCAAATAAAATAAAATATCCCTAGGGGTAAAATCGTAATTTTTCATGTATAAGGGTATTTTAGTAATTATTACCTATTGCTAGGGTTTCATGCTCATTCTAACGTTTACCAAGTAATCAGAAGTACTTACCTCGTCTTTTTACCAAAGTGGGCCTGTTGGCCCATTGGCCCGTTTTCGGCCCATTAAGCCCAAATATACCGTTGTGCATGAAAATGCACACTCTGCACTCTAATCATCCAACTGCACCATATTCATTAACAATTGTCTCACGAGCGCGCCGACGTCGCGTGTTCTAAAATACCAACGTTTGGTATTTGGCTTTTTACCGATTCAGTCTAAGGAAGGGTGTCGTTTACACACCTGGTTGATGACGATTGATGACGATATCTCCCACGCGATAATCCTACGATCGATCACTAACACATTAGATTTACGAAATAATGATAACTACCATAAATCCATGTCAACCAACCCAATCATCACACAAATTAGTCATTTACGCACGAGGGGCAAAATAGTCATTTTACCCTCTAGGGGTAAATCGGTAGTCCTACCTTACAGGGGTATTTTAGTAATTCTACAACTTATCCACTTGGGCCTAAAGACCCATTGGGACCACATGGCCCATTTCAGCCCATCGCAACCCGAAATAGCCGTCCTACTACTAGAGTAATGAGAAATACACACCTGTTAGGAGACTGCAGTTAATCCGCGCTCCCACACTCTTAGTTGACGCCCAACCCAAATGAGCACGCCACCAAGCGAAAGGGATCAGCCCAGAAGGGTATGCCAACTCTTCTCATGGTTTGCTCTATTTAAAGCCAGCTCTCCATCTACTCTTATGTTAGCTTCCCGATGTGGGATCCCTCCAACATTAGAGTTTAAAACCAACACCAACTCTTGCCGTCCCAACATAGCAAAATAATCAACCTTTGCGTGCCAAGGGATTCGAACCAAAGTCCTCTCACATGCCAAATCACGCCACCACCACTAGGCCATCAACTCATTTGTGTCATAAGTCCAACACATTAAACTTTAAAGCGCACCTACTTGCTTCCAGATTTATTAAAAAGAAAAACCAAAATAAATTGCAAGAGCCAAGACTTGAACCTTGGACCCCTTGCTTCCTCTATGGCGTCACTTCCTTGTCCCCTAAGTGGCGCTACCTTGCCACTACACCATACTCCTTTTTATGTTATCTTTTACCCCTTTACTCTTAAAAGCCCAAACGCCAATTGCATCACTTGTTCTTAAAATCAAAATTTCGAAGACTACCACATATTTAACTTAAGTTTGGGCCTTCCAAAGGCCCACTCACCTACTAAAATATATATATTAACCAACCAGAGCACACCCAAATTTTTAGAAAACACAGAAACACAGAAAACCCAAAAATTGGGCGTTACAACTCTACACTCCTTAAAGAAATTTCGTCCTCGAAATTTTACCTGAATCAAACAGATGAGGATATTCTTAACGCATCGCTACTTCTGGCTCCCAAGTAGCTTCCTCTCTGCCATGATTACTCTACAGCACCTTTACTAGCGGAACTAATTTCCTCCTCAAAATCTTAACATCTCAATTCAAAATCTGCACAGGCTCCTGCTCAAAAGTCAAGTCTGTTTGGACCTCAATCTCTGCAACCAGCACAACATGAGTAGGGTTAGAACGATACCGCCTTAACATGGAGACGTGAAAGACATCATGAATCCTATCCAACTCTGGAGGTAGCTCCAACATATAAGCCACTGGACCCACTCGCTTAAGAATCCGATAAGGCCCAATGAACCGCGGACTTAACTTGCCTTTCCTCCCAAACCTTAATATTTTCTTCCAAGGTGAAACCTTCAAGAAGACCATATCACCCACAGAGTACTCAATTCCCTTGCGCTCAAATCTGCATATGACTTATGTCTATCAGATGCTTCCTTCAATTGGTCTCTAATCAACTTGACCTTATCCTCAATATCTGCCACCAATTCAAGTCCAAGAACCTGTCATTCACCCAACTCGGTCCAACAACTAGGTGTACGACATCTTCGCCCATACAATGCCTCATAAGGAGCCATTCGAATACTTGCCTGATAACTGTTGTTGTATGCAAACTCTGCCAATGGTAAGTAATCCTCCCAACTACCTCGAAAGTCGATAACGCATCCCTCAACATGTCTTCCAGAATCTGAATAACCCTTTCTGACTGACCATCAGTCTGAGGATGAAAGGCTATACTAAAGTTCAACCGCGTACCCAAAGCCTCATGCAACTTTTGCCAAAATCGAGATGTGAATCTAGGATCTCGATCAGAGATAATAGACACTGGTACTCTGTGAAGTCGCACTATTTTCGCCACATAAAATTTGGCTAACTTCTGAAGTGAATAATCAGTGCGGACAGGTATAAAATGAGCAGATTTGGTCAACCTATCCACAATTACCCAAATCGAGTCCTTCTTTGACGGAGTCAAGGGTAACCCACTCACAAAATCCATGGTTACCCTCTCCTACTTCCAAAGTGGTACTTTCACTGGCTGTAAAAGTCCAGAAGGTAATTGATGTTCAGCTTTCAGTTACTGACAAGTCAGACATTTTCCCACAAATTCCATTACCTCTCGCTTCAATCCAGGCCACCAATACAACTCCTTTAAGTCGCGATACATTTTATTCCCTCCAGGATGCATAGCACACAGACCTCCATGGGCTTCTTTCAGAATTGCTTGCCTCAAGTTAGAGTCCTTCGGAATACAAACTCTACCTCGGTAACACAGAACTCCCTCACTGTTCAGTCTGAACTCAGAAGTATCCCTATTCTTAACCTGCTGGAATCGAGAAACCAGGGACTCATCCCTTGACTGTTTTTTCTTAATCTCATCCACCCAGGTCGGCCTAACTTGGAGTTCTACTAACAGACTACCGTCGTCATACAGACTCAAACGAGCAAACATGGCTCTCAGATCAGATACAATTCTATGACTTAGGGCATCAGCCACCACATTAGCTTTGCTTGGGTGATACTCAATCGCGTAGTCATAATCTTTAAGCAACTCTATCCATCTCCGTTGCCTAAGGTTTAGCTCCTTCAAGTCAGCAAGTACTTAAGACTCTTATGATCTGTGTATATAATACACCTTTCTCCGTACAGGTAATGTCTCCAAATCTTAAGCGCAAAGATTACCGCTGCCAACTCTAGATCATAAGTAGGATAGTTAACTTCATGTAGTTTAAGCTGTCGCGATGCATAAGCAACCACTTTACCCTCTTGCATCAGCACACAGCCCAACCCAACATGTGATGCATCACTGCATACGGTAAAATCTTTTCCAGACTCCGGCTGAATCAGTATAGGTGCCTCGGTCAGAACTTTCTTTAGCTTCTCAAAAGATTCTTATTGTTTCTCAGTCCAAACAAACGGTACCCCCTTCCTTATAAGCTTTGTCAAAGGCGCTGCCATCACAAAAAATCCTTCCACAAACCTTCTATAGTACCCAACTAATCCCAGAAAACTTTGAATTTCTGACACTGACCTCGGTGGCTTCCATTCCAGAATCGCTTCAATCTTTCGAGGGTCCACCTTGACCCCTTCAGCAGAGACAACATGCCCCAAGAAAGTTACCTCTCTCAACTAGAACTCACACTTACTGAATTTTGCATAAAGTTCCTTCTCCCTCAGCACTTGGAGCACAATACGAAGATGCTCATCATGCTTCTCCTCAGTTTCAGAATAAACCAGAATATCGTAGATAAAGATGACTACAAATCGATCCAAGTATGGCTAGAACACTCGATTCATCAGATCCATAAATGCCGCAGGTGCGTTCGTCAACCCAAATGGCATAACCAAGAACTCATAGTGACCATACCGAGTTCTGAACGCCGTCTTGTGAATATCCACCTCCTTAACCCTCAACTGATGATACCCAGATCGAAGGTCAATCTTGGAAAATACTGAAGCTCCTCTAAGTTGATCGAATAAATCATCGATTCTTGACAGTGGGTGCTTGTTCTTAATCGTCAGTTTGTTCAACTGCCGATAATCGATGCACATCCGCATTGACCCATCCTTCTTTTTAACGAACAACACTGGTGCTCCCCACGGAGACACACTTGGTCTAATGAAGCCTCTATCCAATAACACTTAAATTTGGGCTTTCAGCTCCACCAACTCTTTTGGTTCCATCCTATAAGGTGCAATGGACACCAGTGCCGTTCCAGGCAACAAGTCAATTTCAAGCTCAACCTCTCGGTTCGGGGGCAAACCCGGAAGCTCCTCTGGAAAAACATCTTGAAAATCCTTGACGGTTCTAACTTTATCCACTATCAGACCCTTAGTTTTTGATTGGCTTACAAATGCCAAATAAGCCTCACATCCCTCTCGAATCCACTTCTCGGCTCTCAATGTCGACACCACATTAGACAGATAATCCCTACGCTCGCCTATCATCAAAACCTCCTCATTCTTTGTGGTCTTTAACATCATTCACTTAGTAGCACAATCCAAAGTAGCCCTATGCTTAACAAGCCAATCTATTCCCAAAATGAGATCGAATTCTCCGAAAGGTAGCTCCATCAGATCTCCAGAAAAAACTTTTCCTTGAGTTTCTATAGGCACATCTCTATACAGTTTATCTACCCTAACCGAGTGACCCAAAGGACTTAGTACAGATACCCCACTCACGGTCACCTCAGAGCGTACACCCAACGACCCAGATATAGCATATGCAACATACGAATGGGCAGATCCAACATCTATCAACGCAGTGTATGGCATACTAGAAATCAGAAACATACCAGTTATGACGTTAGATGCATCACCCTCCTCTCGGCGACGAGCTGCATACACCAACGCCGGCTGACGAGCCTCAGCAAATCCAGCACCCCTACCAAGCACTCCTCTTCCTTGACCATTTCCATTACCACCTCTGCCTTGCCCACGCCCTCTTGAAAACTGTGGCCCACCCCTCACTAGTTGAGCGACCCTCTGCTCTAAAACTTGAACTTGATCTGGTTCCTGGGGACAGTCCTTAATCCTATGCTCCATAGATCCGCATCGGAAACAAGCACCAGAACATTTCCGACACTCGCCCATATGTATCTTCCCATAACCCCTACAACCCTGCGGTCTAACAGTATTCATCGGTACTGCTCGAACTGGCTTTATTACCCTTGCTTTCTTAACATTCCTGTTCATACCACCTGAAAGTCCTGAATCTCTCTTAAAATGGTTTCGATCTTTCTCACGATTCTGTCTTTCTGTACGCTTCACTTCCTCAGCTATCTTAGCTTTCTCCACTAAAGCAGCGAAGTTACGCTCCCTCTACGGAGCAATCAGCACCCTAAGTTCATCTCTCAGACCATCCTCGAAGCGTACGCTACGCTCATACTCTGTAGCGACAGTCCTACAAGCATATCGGCTCAGTCTTAGAAACTTAGACTCATACTCAGCCACTGACTTACTCCCTTGCACCAGGTTCAGAAATTCTTTCCAGCGAACGTCCACGTAACTAGCCCCAACATACTTTCCTTTGAAGGTTGTCTTAAACAGCTCCCAAGTCACACTGTTAGTAGGAGTTCCATCTCTCACTGTGAGCCACCAAAATAAGCCTAATCCCTGAGTAACGATATGGCTCCCTTCAGCTTCTGCTCCGCAGAGCAGTCCAGATCATCCATAATCCGTTTTGTGGCTTCTAACCAGTACTCAGCCACATTCGGAGCTACACCCGATACGCCCCTAAATATCTCTGATACATTGGCCCGGAGCCGCTCAGAAATAGACCCTCGAATTTCATTTCCCGTACTTGCCCCAGTAACCCTTTCCAAAACTCAGAGCATCGCTTGGGACAGAGCATCGTCCCCGACACCTCAATCATGAGACTGTACCTCCGTTGCCTGTGGTACCGGTGCATCTGCAGCTGGCACATGTCCTGAAGATGAAGATTCAGCTTGAGCATTACCTTGGCCACGTCCACGGCCTTTTCCACGAGCTGCTCGTGTACTCATTTTGTATTATCTGATTAAGAATTTTATGAATCAGTTTAATATTTCAGTGTTTATTACAGATGTATTATGAATAACAGTAATTCAGAGTTTAAGTTTGTTTTCTTTCGCGATAGCCTAGCTACAGTCTCAGTCTACTTATTAGAGTTTCTATAGTTCCAGTGTTACCCTAACTAAAGTACCATGATAAGGTTTTGTACAAGCATATAACATATATTTCAGAAATAATCAGAAAGGCTTAGAAAACTTACAGACTTGGGCCGGAGATTCGGTGTGCCACTTTCTAAAAAACTAAAATTTGAAAACTGATTTTAATCTTTAAAATCATCTATTTGTAAAGAGAAAATATTGGAAACATTCTCGAAAACAATTTATAATCAAGTTCTTAAAAAAATGATTTTCAAAAACCTTTATTCAATGTTTCTTTAAAACTCTCATTTTAGACTTGTTCCACAGCCAAGTTGTTGTAACTTGGCTCTGATACCACTAAATGTAACACCTCAGACCCGGCCCAGACGTTATGGCCAGATCTGACTTGTCACATGGACTTATGACTTAGTATGCATTCGTTGGTTTAAGTGATTAGGGTGGTCTTTGTAAAAACAACAATTGAATGAAAAGCCAGTTTATCAATCTTTAGGCTATCCATTTGTCGTGCTTGTTGAGTCTTGGAAACGTTCATTAATTTTGAAAACCCGCGCAGCCTAACACTAGCAGTTTTGACATAGTATAAATATAATCAGAAAATAAAAACCATAGCGGAAAGAGAAATTTATATAGCGGCCTTACTACAACTTAAAACCCAAAATTAAATCAGAATATAAAAATAATAAAAAATAAACTAACTTAGAAAAACCAACTTTGCAGATGATGTGGCCACTCCGAATCCCTCACAGCTCCAAGCCCACTATGGTTGGGTATTTATTGTAGAGATGAAAATAAAGGGTGAGTTTGGTAAACTCAGTGTGTAACATAACCCAACCATATCCCAAAACAGATCAAACCTCAGAGTCAAACTTATCTGGGCCTTGGCCCAGTACAGAAATCAGAATGAAACTCATAGGCCCATAGTAGATATAGAACAAATATATCATGAATGCAGAAATCCCAACCTAGAGCCATCCATATCACCCCCGTACTAGGCTTACACCCTGTGGGGAGACTACTCGACCCACCCAACCGCTACACACCACAGAAATTGCAACGAGGCTGCCAGATATTGTGACGAAGTCACCAGATACAGATATTGTGGCGAGGCCACCAGAATAGATATATATGTTTATACATGTGGCGAAGCCACCAGATTGCAGCGAGGCTGCCAGATATTGTGACGAAGTCACCAGAACAGATATATATGTGGCGAGGCCACCAGATTGCAGCGAGGCTGTCAGAACGCTTCCTCCATCAATATAAACCCATGTCTCATGCAACAGAATAATATGTCATGGTATACGTACACAGAAACAGAACATCATGCTTTTCAAATAAAATAAAATATCCGTAGGGGTAAAATCGTAATTTTTCATGTATAAGGGTATTTCAGTCATTATTACCTATTGCTAGGGTTTCATGCTCATTCTAACGTTTACCAAGTAATCAGAAGTACTTACCTCATCTTTTTACCAAAGTGGGCCTGTTGGCCCATTGGCCCGTTTTCGGCACATTAAGCCCAAATATATTGTTGTGCACGTAAATGCACACTCTGTACTCTAATCATCCAAATGCACCATATTCATTAACAACTGTCTCACGAGCATTCGCATGCTCGTGTGTTCACAAAATACCAACGTTTCGGTATTTTGACTTTTACCGATTCAGTCTAAGGAAGGGTGTCGTTTACACACCTGGTTGATGACGATTGATGACGATATCTCCCACGCGATAATCCTACGATCGATCACTAACACGTTAGACTTATGAATTAACGATAACTACTATAAATCCACGTCAACTAACCCAATCATCACACAAATTAGTCATTTACGCATGAGGGGCAAAATATTCATTTTACCCTCCAGGGGTAAATCGGCAGTCCTACCCTATAGGGGTATTTTAGTAATTCTACAACTTATCCACTTGGGCCTACGGACCCATTGGGACTACATGGCCCATTTCAGCCCATCGCGGCCCGAAATTGCCGTCTTACTACTAGAGTAATGAGAAATACACACCTGTTAGGAGACTGCAGTAATCCCGCGCTCCCACACTCTTAGCTGACGCCCAACCCAAACGAGCATGCCACCAAGCGAAAGGGATTAGCCCAGAAGGGTATGCCAACTCTCCTCATGGTTTGCTCTATTTAAAGCCAGCTCTCCATCTACTCTTATGTTAGCTTCCCGATGTGGGATCCCTCCAACATCAGAGTTTAAAACCAACACCAACTCTTGCCGTCCCAACATAGCAAAATAATCAACCTTTGCGTGCCAAGGGATTCGAACCAAAGTCCTCTCACATGCCAAATCACACCACCACCACTAGGCCATCAACTCATTTGTGTCATAAGTCCAACACATTAAACTTTAAAGTGCACCTACTTGCTTCCAAATTTATTGAAAAGAAAAACCAAAATAAATTGCAAGAGCCAAGACTTGAACCTTGGACCCCTTGCTTCCTCTATGGCGTCACTTCCTTGTCCCCTAAGTGGCGCTACCTTTCCACTACACCACACTCCTTTTTGTGTCATCTTTTACCCCTTTACTCTTAAAAGCCGAAACGCCAATTGCATCACTTGTTCTTAAAATCAAAATTTCGAAGACTACCATGGATTTAACTTAAGTTTGGGCCTTCCAAAGGCCCACTAACCTACTAAAATATATATATTAACCAACCAGAACACACCCAAATTTTTAAAAAACATAGAAACACAGAAAACCTGAAAATTGGGCGTTACAGGAATAAAGTGAGCCGATTTTGTTAATCGATCAACTATGACCCAAACAACATCTTTCTTTCTCGGTGACAACCGCAATCCCATCACAAAGTCCATAGTAATCTAGTCCCATTTCCACTTGGGAGCCATCACAAGCTAAAGTAAACCCGAAGGTACTTGGTGCTCGGCTTTCACTTGCTGACAAATTAAGCATTTCAAAACAAACTCTGAGATGTCTCTTTTCATACCCGGCCACCAATACAATCTCCTCAAGTCATTATACATCTTAGTACTACCCGGGTGGATTGACATACAACTATTATGTCCCTCGTGAAGAATTTTCCCAATAAGCTCGTCATCTCTAGGTACATAGACCCTATCCTGGAACATCAAACAACCATTAGAACCAATCTGAAAATCTGATTCAACACCCGACTCACATTGAGCTCTCTTGGTTTGTATCTCTGTCACCTTTCTGAGCTTCACAGATCTCTTGGAGAAATGTTGGTCTAGCTCTCAACTCCGCTAGCATTGAACCATTATCAGACACAGTCAACTGAGTATTCATAGCTTTGAAGGCAAATAAGGATTTCCTACTCAAGGCATCGGTGACCACGTTCGCCTTACCCGGGTGATAGTCAATTACCAACTCATAATCTTTTATCAATTCTAGCCTTCTCCGTTGCCGTAAATTCAAATCTTTTTTAGTCATCAAGTACTTTAGACTTTTGTAATTGGTGAATACCCGACACTTCTCACCATACAAGTGATGTCTCCAAACCTTTAACACAAACACAATGGCAACTAGCTCTAGATCATGTGTCGGATAATTTTTCTCCTGTGGTTTCAATTGCCTCGAAGCATAGGCTATCACTTTTAAGGATCCATAAGCACACAACCCCATCTATTTAAGGATCCATCACTATAAACCACAAATTCTTTTCTCAGCTCAAGTTGCACTATACCGAAGCCTCAGTCAACAATGCTTTTAATTTCTCAAAACTTTGTTGGCATGTTTCCAACCATTCGAACTTGATATCTTTTTGCAACAATTTTGTCATTGGAGAGGCAATTATAGAAAATCCTTTAACGAACCTTTGATAATAGCCGGCTAAGCCCAAAAAGTTTCTAACCTTGGATATGTTCCTCGGTGGTTTCCAATCAATAATGGCTAAAATCTTACTCGGATCAACTCAGATCCCATCACCCGACACAATATGCTCTAAAAATCCAAATTCTCTAAGCCAGAACTCAGTTTTGCTAAACTTAGCATACAACTGCTTATCTCTCAAATTTTGCAAATCAGTCCTCAAATGATTGGCATGTTCAGATTCATCACGAGAATAAATCAAGACATCATCAATAAACACCATAACAAATTTATCCAAATAAGGTCAAAAAATTCGATTAATTAAATACATGAAAACCGCAGGAGCATTCATTAGACCAAAAGGTATTACCAAAAATTCATAATGACCATACCTCGTCCAAAATGCAGTTTTTGGCACGTCCAAGTCCTTAACTCTCAACTGATAATAACCGAATGTCAAATCTGTCTTAGAAAATACTATAGCTCCTTTCAGTTGATTAAATAAATCATCTATCCATGGTAAGGGGTGCTTATTCTTTATAGTCACCTGGTTGATTTATCGATAATCAATACATAGCCTCATCGAACCATCTTTCTTTTTCACAAATAAAAATGGTGCACCCCATGATGAATAACTAGGTCTCGCGAAACCTTTATCTGTCAATTCTTGCAATTGGGTTTTCAGCTTCTTTAACTCAGTCGGAGCCATCCTATACAGAGTAATAGAAATGTGTGTCATACCCAAAACTAGATCAATGCTGAATTCCAATTCTCTAATCGGAGGCAATCCAGGCAACTCTTTCGGAAACACGTCCAGATACTCACATACTACTGGTACTGACTCAATATTTCACTTTGACTCTTTTGCATTCAACACAAAAGCAAGATAAGCTTCACAACCCTTGCTTACACACTTCTGAGTGGTCATAGAAGAAATCACTACAGGTAAGCTATCCACTCATCTAATTCAACTCGAAGAATATCACCATTTTCACATTTCAGTTCAATAAATTTCCTTCCACAATTTACTACTACATCATGAGCAGTTAGCCAATCCATACCAAGAATTACGTCAAGCTCATCAAATGAAAAAAGCATAAGGTTAGCCAGAAAACAATGTCCTCTAATCATCAAGGGACATTTCTTGCATACCTTATCAACTAAAACATGCTTGCCTAACGAGTTTGACACTTTGGTCATAAATTCTGTAGACTGAACAATCATATTTATACTAGATACCAATTTCATGCAAACATACGAATGAGTAGAACCAGGGTCAATCAAGGCAATAACAGTAGTATCATAGATAGAACATGTACTCGAAATCACATTCGGAGATGAAGCCTCTTCGCGAGTGCGAATGGCGTACGTCCTTGCAGGAGCTCTGCCCTCAGGTCTCACAGTAAAATCTATAGGGGCACTCTTACTACTCACTCCATTACCGGGATTTTTCTTCGGTCTACCTCGGCTAGCAGTGTTACCCAATCTTAGACATTGATATCTCTAATTTTCTGCCATCTCGGGGCACTCTCTAATAAAGTGGTTTGGGGAACCACACTTGAAACAAGTCCTGTCACTCCGTCGACGCTCACTAGGGTGACTTTATTACATTGTGGACATTCCGGTCTACTTGGTCGAGCATTACCAACACTAGCAATAGAGGTGGTCTGGGCCTTAGTACCTGAATACTGTTTATATCTATTTTTTTTTGGAAACCCAACAGAAGCAGGGGAGCAAGAATAGAAATCCCTCGACTTCTTCGATATAAACTAAAACGACTTGCTCATAGGCCTTTTCCTTAAGTCCCTAGCCTCAAACGTAGCCTTTCTCTTCTCTTTGGCCAATTTCTCGGCCTTACAAGCTCTTTCAACAAGTACAACAAACTCTTTCAGCTAAAGCATACCAACAAACATTCGAATATCTTCGTTTAATTTGTCCTCAAACCTCTTGCACATAATGGCTTCGGTCGACACACATTCCCGAGCGTATTTGCTGAGTCTCACAAAGTTACGCTCATATTCAATTACGGTCATCCTACCTTGCTTCAACTCAATGAACTCTTTTATTTTTTGATCCATAAATCTTTGACTGATATACTTTTTTCGAAACTCCTCTTGGAAAAATTCCCATGTTACCCCCTCCCTCGGTACTACCGAGACAAGTGTCTTCCACAAGTGGTAAGTTGAATCTCTAAGTAGTGATACAACACATTTCATGCATTCTTCCAGTGTGCATGACAATTCCTCAAAAACCCGGATGGTGTTTTCGAGCCAAAACTCTACTCATTCCGGATCATCATCAATGCTAGCTCAGAACTCTTCAGCTCCTTGCTTTCAAATTTTATCCACCAGAGGTCTATTTAGTCTCATAAAATCCATACCACGGGGTACCACTAGGATAGGCTAAGGGATAGGTGGGGGTGGAGGGGGTTGAGCTTTCAGGTTCGCTTGAACGAACTCCGTGTACCATGTATCCATCATGTGGAGAAAGGCTTCCCAAGCCCCTTCTCCTCCTCCCTGGCAAACTGTGGGAGGCCGATTATTAGTTGGCACTGCCCCTTCAATGGGAGCCGGTGCATTACTTTCTACGTCATCTACCATAGTTCAATTAGGATCCATTTACTATATGAAAACACAATTTAAAATCATCAAGAGTCGTCACACTATCATAATATACATATGGCATGTATAGCTAGACTCAAACACATGCTAGTAGAACGAGAACTGACTAAACTATAGCTCTGATACCACTAAATGTAACAACCCCTTACCCGTGTCTGACGCCGGGATAGGATACGAGGCATTATTGGACATAAACATAATTATACATACAAAACCAAGACATAAACTTCTGTCCAAATTTAAAACTTTTCATTTATATTCATATCATTTCTATTATGACCTACGAGGCCCAAAACATAAATTGGGAATGGTTTGGAACTAAACCGAGAACTTTCGAAACCTTTTCGGTACTTAGAAAATTTTCTTATTTTGGAGAGTCACACGCTCGTGTGGGTAGGGCATGTGGTTACACACGCTCAACTCTCTGTTTATGATATCATCAACACAATGAGGTCACACGGCCATAGCACACGCCTGTGTGCTTAGGCCGTGTGGAGATTTAAATTCTTGAAATTAAGTGCAGACTTCACACGGCCAGGGCACACGCCCATGTCCCAAGGCCGTGTCTTCCACACGACCGGGTCTCTGCCTATGTGTTTACTATTGGGCATTCTATTTTACATTCATTAGGGTGCAGAGGACACACGGTCGGACCACACGCCCATGGGGCAGACCATATGTTAGACACGGCCTAGACACATGCCCGCTTGCCTTCTCGTGTGGACAATTATTGAAGCTATTTCCCAAGCCAATTGCCACCCTAAATTGCTTATACACAAACATGATTTCAATGGCACCTCACATGATATAATTTCATGTACTTAAACCTTCATAAGCATAGCTCATGCATGACAACTTCTCATCACATTGTACTTGATTAAGACTGTATATCATGGAAAAACCAATTTTACCAACACACATATATACAAATAAACCATATTCCCTAGATTGCATGCATTCATTATCATATTAACTTATTCACACACCAAACTACCATCATCATTCAACCATCAATAACCATGAGCCATATAATAATGCCATTGGCACATACATGTAGAAAGGAATTGGTTTACAACCCAATATTCATTATGAGCCACATCACATGGCCTTATACAAAATGAATCAGATATCATCATAAGTCAACACATTTGGCTAAATCAATATGAAATATAATAAAAAGACCAAGTCCCTATACATGCCATACTCAAAATACTTAAATTCACTATACCCAAAAGATTAATTTGATAGTGTGAATCGAGCTCCGACGTCCTTTGATCCTTGAGCTAGCTTGGCGATACTATAAGAAAAATGGGAAAGAAAGGGGAGTAAGCATAAAGCTTAGTAAGTTGTATGTAAATAATTAACAACATTTAACCAATAATTACTATACACATAAATATAATATAACTTATCACAATGTCATCAAGTATCTTGAATACATTTCAAGACATGTCATTTACATAGTGTATAATAAAACCCATTATCATAATTCATTCATCCACTTCTTACCGAGGTCTCATCATTTTATAATCTCAATGTTTATGAGCTTGGTGTACATACTTGTACCCTTTCAACATGATCATACCTTGTCATCTCGTTGACTTAATCTTGGGATTTCCCAATGAACCACTTGGAATACTAAAGGATACTCGGTTAATCACATTCACATAGTAGGATGCCAATGCCATATCCCAAATATGGTCTTACATAGGATCACATATCGGCGCCAATTCCATGTCTCAGACATGGTCTTACATGGGATCATGCATATCGATGCCGATAGCCTAGCTATGGTCTTACACAATGTCTCATATTGATGCAATGTCATGTCCCAGGCATGGACATGGGATCACAATTCGATGCCAATGTCATGTCCCAGACATGGTCTTACATGGGATCACACATATCCCTAATGTTATAACATTTGTATCCCAACTATTCCTAAGGTTCAACCGGGATGTCATGGTACCAATTTTTCGTCGAATCATCATCGAATCATCATTAATCAATCCCAAAAAAACAATCATAGAATTCATGCAATATTAAAACATTTAAATACATAGTGACATAATGTTGAATTATTTACACACGAACTTACCTCGGTACAAAATATGGACAATTAATTCAATTTAGTCCAAAATCTTGCTCTTTCCCCGATCTAGGTCCGGACCCCATTTTTCTTGATCTATAATAGCAAATTTCACTTATTTAATTATCACATTATTTATATCGGTCCATAAATCATACTTTGGCAAAATTACAATTTTGCCCCTAAACTTTCACATATTTACACTTTTGCGCCTATGCTTGTAAAATGAAATGTGTCCAATTTCTTTGTTACCCATGTCTAGCCGATTCGTATTCCCTCTTATAACAACCCATATTTTTCATCAAATCACGTTTTTAACACATATTTTTACATGTTTTACAAACAAGTCCTTTTAGGTTTTTTCATGAAAAATCACTTAGTAAATGATGTTTATTATGCATCGAACATTCATATTCCTCCATTAAACATCAAAACACATATATGTCACACATGGGTAAGTTTTTGAACATGAACCCTAGCTCAAAATAATGGTAGAAATAGCTAAATCATGCTTCAAGGATCTCAAAAACATAAAGAACATAAAAAACGGGGCTATGATGTACTTACAATCAAGCTTGAAAGTTGAAGAAAAACCCTAGCTATGGTCCTTAGAAATTTTGGGACACCCTTGAAGAAGATGGAAAATATTTTCACTTCTTTTTCCCTTTTAATTCTTTTATTAACCAAATGACAAAAATACCGTTAAAGCCTTTCTTTCAAATTTTATCCATGCATGCTCATTTTTGTCCATAAAAATAGAAATTGGGAAAATTTCTATTTAAGGACCTCTAATTAATAATCCAAAGCTATTTCATACTTAAAGCTTCTAGAACTCACATTTTACAAATTTTGCAATTTAGTCCCAAGTGTCAAATTGGACACTTTATCCATAAAATTTCTTCATGAAATTTTCACATAAGCATACAATAATGTCATAGACCTCTTAATAATCATAAAATAGTTATTTCTACTTCATATTTGTGGTCGTAAAACCACTATTCTGACTAGACCCTAATTCGGGATGTTACAGCCATTGCTGCGGATTGCAACGATGAAATTTTTATTAGATTGATTACTGAAAAATAATATTAATCAAAATACGAACGAAGCTAGATATTGTTCTAACTTTTATTTAATTAATTTTATTTTAATGGGAAAAATATTTCGATTATTATTGTTTAATTATTTCTTACAATTATTTTTTTTCATATGAATTTTTTACATAATTAAATATTTTTATTTTTATTTATTTACCTTGTCAATTATCAAGTTTAATCATAAATGTTATTTTTATAGGTTAGTGTACGAATTACCCAAATCTAGTTGATTGTACGGAGCTTCGAAAAATTAATAGAGTTATGATTACAAATATGAGCGGCCTGAGTGTTCGAACGAACTCCCACATAAGCCGAGCAAGTATATAGACGAGAGGGATAGAGATCTGACGAACCTATGAGATGAAAACTATAACACCCCTAACCCATCTCCATTACCGGATTTGGGTTACAGAGTACTGCAATACAATTTAGAACATTTAGTATGAAATAACATCAAAATTTTTAATTAATTATCAACATTTATATTATCATGTAATTTAAAGTGAAACATACACTCATGGGCCTAAAATTGGGTTTATAAGGCCTTAAAAAATAGTTTAAAAATAATCGGGTACTAATTAAAAACAAATCAGAAGATTTGGGGAAAATATAAAAAAAATTCAAAATAGGGGTCACACGGCTGTGTGTCCAGGTCGTATGGTAGAGCCCAGATCGTGTGGCTCAAGACATGGTCATGGGGCTACTTCACACACCCGTGTGGCTACTTCATATGCCTATGTACGTTGACCATGTAACTAACTATGCTTGTGTAATACAAGGTTACACAGCCATGTGGTCACATCGTGTAACTCACTATGACCATGCAGCTTAGGGTCACATGACAGTGTCGCTAGTTGTGGACCAACCTAGACTAAAAATCAATAAGGCACACGACTGTGTGACAGCTTGTGTCCTAGGCCGTGTGCATCCAATAATTTGCCCAAAACTTGTCATTTTCACTCCCAAATGCTTAGGTGCCAAAACATACCAAAATTATATGCATACAAGCCCTCAAATAGAATCAAGAACACTCAAACCATGTCAACACAATCAACCTATGTGCCTAATCAATGTGCCATAATTGATACCACATGTAACAACCCATTTTACGATCAAGTCAGAACAGTGGTTTCGAGACCACAAATCCGAAGTAGAAGTATTTATTTGATCATTTCTTTAAGGTCTACAATATGATTGAATGATTGTGTGAAAATTTTGTTAAGAAATTTTATCGATAGAGTGTCCAATTCGACTAATAGGACTAAATTGCAATAAGTTCAAAATGTGTGTTCTAAATGATAGAGGTGTCTAATTGAAATTAAAATTTAAATTGGATGTCCTTAAATCGTAATTAGACCATTATACTTTAAGTTGGACAAAAATGGACATGGCTTGGTGAAATTTCAAAGTTTGGCATTAGAGGCATTATGGTTATTTGGTAAATAAAGACAAATAAAACTAAAATAAAAGTGTTCATTTTCTCACATTAGTCCCCCCATAGCCGACAATTTAAAGGTCTCCATAGCTAAGGTTTGGCCAACTTCCAAGCTCGATTGTAAGTCCGTTCTTGTCCCGTTTTTAATGATTTTTATATTTTTGAGATTGGTGTAACCTAATCTATCTATTTCAAGAACTAATTTGTGTAACCTAATCTATCTATTTCAAGGACTAATTTGACAGAAAACCAAAGTATAAAATTTTACCCATGTAGAACATTTGTGTATTTTGATGTATAATGGTAGAAAATGTATGTTTGATGTTAGGTTAAACAACATTTAGCAAGTGATTTTTGATGAAAATATCAAATAGGGACCTATTTGGAAAAGTTATAAAATGTGTGTAAAAATGTGAATAAATGAAAAACATGGGCTATTATGAGTACTATTAATATTTAGCTAGGCTTGGGTAATGAAGAAATCAAATGAAAATCATTTTAAGAGCTTAGGGACTAAAATGTAAAAAGTTAAAAAGTTAGGGGTAAAAATGTAATTTTTTCCATAAGGTGTTTTTGGGATTAAAATGAATAATGTGATAATTGAATGAGTTAAGTTTAATATTATAGATCAAGAAAGACGAGGTTCTAACCTAGACCGGGAAAGAACAAAGTTGTGGACTAAATCAAACTATTAGCCATTTTGTACCGAGGTAAGTTCATATGTTAAAAATAAGCTTTAATATGGTTATATTTTATTGCTTTAATACTGCATGAATTGTATGGTTGATAAATGTGGATGAGCTTAATCCTATGAAGGTGTCCGAAGATGAATTGGCAAGTGAGAAATCCCGTTGAACCTTAAGAATAGGGTGGGATACAAGTAACATGTCACTAGGGTAGTTATGTGTTATGTGATTATGTGATCCGGGTGCTGGTCTTGTACGTCCTATCGGTGGCTGAGTATATCAGCACATGTTACGGATACTTAACAGCTTGTGTCAGTAGCAACTCGTAGCTACGTCTTGACTGACAGCTTATGTGAGTAGGCCTATTGATAGCTTGAGAGTGAGCAAGTATGTGATATGAGATTTGACGTAGCATTGGCTACATATGTGGCACTTAGTGTACAAGAATCCCGAGTATCCAACATTATTATTCTGAGTGGTTCACAGATATGTCAAAGATGAAATTATGTGTAAATTCATTTCGAGATGGTACAGGTATGTACTTAAAGCTCATATCTATTAAATGCTTGTAATGATGAATATGAGGTAAGTTTTGTGATGGAATGAGATATGATTATGAGACCATGGTAAATGTACAATTAATTATGTTATACTATTTGAATGTTACACGTATGATAAGGTTGCTTATTTCTTGCATACAAGCTTACTAAGCTATAAATCTTACTCCGTTTATTTTCCATGTTTTTATAGTGTCGCCAAGTTAGCTCGGATCGGAGATTATCAGAGATTCACCTCAAACTATCAAAACTGGTATTTTGGGTATTTGATGATCTTAGTATTTTGAAAGTATGTCATGTATAGGGACTTGGTCTTTTTGTTATATGTGTCATTATGATTGGTCAAATGTATTGGCTTGTAATAGCTATTGGTTAATTTGGTACCTTGTCATGTTAATTGGCTTATTTTGGCTAACATGGTTGTAAGCCTAAGTATATTCATATATGTGCCAATGTCTTTGGTGATATGATCATGGTATGTTTGGTGAACGATGGAATGAGATTCATAGCATGAATGTGTTGTATTGGAAATATGATTTATTGGTGAGATGATTATCTTATGCACAAATAGGTGTCATGAAAGTAGCTAATTAAGGATTAATGAATGTTAAAGTTGCATGATTGATTTTGGGACATAATAAATGTTATGAGCATGATAGTGTATGGTATTACATTGATATGTTTTAGCCATGATTGTGGATGTTTGGTTGCCTAAGTGTACCATGGACTTGTGCTATTGAATTGGTATAAGTGTTTATGCTAATAAGGGTGGTAAATGGCTTGGTAAATATCCACTATTTTTTCTACACGGGTAGACACACAAGCGTGTGTTTTAGTCGGGTGTGACACACGATCTGCCTCATGGCCGTGTGTTCCGGCGGTGTGTCCCCTACACATTAATTTTGAAAAACAGAATGGTCAAAATTGAGCACACGGGCAGAGACACGGGAGTGTGTCTCAACCGTGTGGATGACACGGCCTCAAGCACAGGCGTGTGAAGTCTGCACCTATTTTATGAAAATTAATTTTCCACACGGCCTAGTACAAGGGCATGTGACTTGGCCGTGTGATCTCAATTTGTTCATGGGTTACAAGTCATAGAGTTGCACAGGGTCGAGACATAGGCTTTTGTGACCACACGGCCTGCCCACACGGGCTTGTGACCTTTATTTAGTGGAAAAATTTTTTAGGTTTTGTGAAAATTTGTAAAGTTCTCGGTTTAGTCTTGACCCACTTCCAAAGCATGTTTTGGGCCTCGTAGGCTCATAACATGGACTTTATGACTAATTTCAAATGGTTTTAATTTAGACAAAAAATTATGACTCGGAATTGTATGATTGTTTGTGATGTGAGTCTGGTAATGTCTCGTGCCCTATTTTGGTGTTGAATACGGGCAAGGGGTGTTACATTTAGTGGTATCAGAGCTATGATTTAGTTGATTCTCGGCTAACGTAGCGTGTGTAAAAGTCTAGGTATACATATCATATATAAATTTTGATAGTGTGACGACTCCTAACAACTTAAACTGTGTTTTCATATATTAAATGGATCTCGATCGAGAAGTGGCTGATGATGTTGAAAGTAATGCGCCGGCTCTTGTCCAAGGGACAGCACCAACTGAAAGTAGACTGGTGACAATTAGTCAAGGAGGAGAGGCTAGGGAAGCCTTCTTCCAAAGGATGAATGAGTGGTTTGCCAAGTTTGTTCAAACAAATCCAGCTGCTTAACATCCTCCACCCCTACCTAACCTTCAACCAGTTTCCATAGCTCCCTAAGGTGTGGATTTGGTAAGACTGAACAAGCCTCCAGTCGATAAGATTCAGAAACAAGAGGCTGAAGAATTTAGAGCAAATGTCGATGATGATCTTGAGAGAGTAGAATTTTGGCTCTAGAACTCTATCCGGGTATTTGATGAGCTTTCTTGAACCCCGGATGAGTGCTTGAAATGTGCTATATCACTTTTGAAGGATATGGCATATGAGTGGTAGAACACTCTTATATATATGGTACGAAGGAAAGGGTCACTTGGGATTTCTTCCAAGAGGAATTTAGAAAGAAGTACATCAGTCAACGGTTTATTGATCAGAAACCTAAAGAGTTCTTAGACCTAAAACAGGGCTATAGGACTGTGACTAAATACGAGCGAGAGTTTATTAGGCTCAGTAAGTATGCTTGGAAATGTGTCTCGATAGAGGCTATTATGTGTAAGAGATTTGAAGATGGGCTGAATGAGTATATTAGACTGTTGGTTGGGATTTTAGAGTTGAAAGAATTTGTTGTGCTAGTTGACTGAGCTTGCAAAGGCAAAGAGTTGAGCAAAGAAAAGAGAAAGGCTGAGTTTGAGACTAGAGATTTGAGGAAGAGGCCGATGAATAAGCCGTTTCAATCCTCGTCAAAGAAATCGAGAGATTTGTATGCTCACTCCAATGCTTCTATCGGGTATCCCAACCGAGATCGTGGGAAGCAATATTCGGGTTCTAAGGCCCAAACTACATCCATAGTGAGCGTTGGTAATGCTACGTTTAAAAAGCCTGAATGCCAACACTGTGGTAGATGACATACCGATGAATATAGGATGAATAACCGTGCTTGCTTTAGATACGGCTCCTGAGATCACTTTATTCAGGATTGTCCTAAAATGGCTGAAAAGGATAATTTTCAGAATGCAAGATCGAGTAATACTACTATTAGAGGGAAGCCAGTAAGAAATACGGGAAATAGGACTTGAAGCAGGGTGTAACCAAGGATTCAGTTGTGAGTTCGGAAGTGAGAGCACCTGCGAGAGCTTATGTTATTCGTGCTCGCGAGGATGGGTCCTCCCCTAATGTGATAACTGGTACATTTTCTCTCTATGATGCTAATGTAGTTGCATTAATTAATCCTGGATCGACTCATTCGTATATTTGCATGTGTTAGTTGACTCTACATGATGTAGTAGTGAATTGTAGACAAAAGGTTATTGAATTGAAATGTCAAAACAATGAAACTCTTTAGGTTGAATCGGATAGATCGAGTGAATTGCCTATTGTGATTTCGTCGATGTCGGCTCACAGGTATGTAAGAAAGGGTTGTGAAGCATTTCTTGCTTATGTACTTAATACTAAGGTGTCTAAATTTAAGATCGCATCTGTGCTGGTAGTTTGTGAATATCCGGATGTGTTTCCAAAAGAGTTGCATGGTTTACCACCGGTTAGAGAGGTTGAGTTTGCCATTAATTTGGTACCGAGGATTGCACCAATATTGGTAGCTTCGTATAGAATGGCACCAACCGAGTTGAAAGAATTAAAAACTTAGTTGCAAGAGTTGACAAACAAGGGTTTTGCGAGACTGAGTTTTTCACCATGAGGTGCACCTGTATTATTTGTCAAGAAGAAAGATGGATCCATGAGACTTTGTATTAATTATCGTCAACTCAACAAGGTCATGATAAAGAACAAGTATCCGTTATTGAGGATTGATGATTTGTTTGACAAATTGAATGGGGCAACAGTGTTTTAAAAGATAGATTTGAGATCCGGCTATTATCAGCTGAGAGTTAAAGATTCGGATATGCTGAAAACTACATTCAGAACAAGGTGTGGGCATTATGAATTTCTTGTTATGCCATTTGGATTAACTAATGCTCCTGCTATTTTCATGGATTTGATGAATCGGACCTTCCGACCGTATTTAGATAAGTTTGTGGTTATGTTTATTAATGATATTTTGATTTACTCCCGAGAAAGTTTGTGGTTGTGTTTATTAATGACATTCTGATTTACTCCCGAGATGAGATTGAGCATGCCAAACATTTAAGAATTGTGTTGCAGACTTTGAGAGATAAGAAGTTGTTTGCTAAGTTCAGCAAAAGTGAGTTTTGGCTCTGAGAAGTTGGATTTTTAGGGCATATTGTCTCAGTGGAAGGTATAAGGGTTGATCCGAGTAAGATTTAAGCAATTGTTGATTGGAAACTCTCGAGAAATGTATCCGAGGTTAGAAGCTTTTTGGAATTAGCCAGGTACTACCGACGATTTGTGAAAGGATTTTCGATGATCGCAACACCTATGATAAGATTGTTACAAAAAAATGTTAAGTTTGAGTGGTCAGAGAAATACCAAAAGAGTTTTGAACAGTTGAAAGCATTGTTGACTAATGCACCAGTTTTAGTGTAACCTGAATCGAGGAAAGAGTTTGTAATTTTCAGTGACACGTCATGGAATGGTGTTGGCTATGTGTTAATGCAAGAGGGCAAAGTGATAGCTTATGCCTCGAGATAGTTGAAACTATATGAAAAGAATTATCCGATGTACGACTTGGAATTAGCTGCCATTGTGTTGGTGTTAAAGATTTGACGACATCATTTATTCAGTGAGAAGTGCCATATCTTTACCAATCATAAGATTTTGAAGTATTTGATGACTCAAAAGGGTTTGAATTTGTGACAATGGAGATGGCTCGAGTTGTTGAAAGACTATGAGTTAGTAATTGATTATCATTCAGGAAAGGCGAATGTGGTCTCTGATGCTTATAGTAAAAAATATTTGTTTGCTTTGAGAGGAATGAATACGTGACTGAATTTTTCTAATGATGGTTCGATTCTAGCTGAGTTAAAGGCTAGACTGGTATTTCTTCAGCGAATTTACGAAGCTCAGAAAAGTGACAGAATTTCAAGCTAAAAGCATTCAGTGTGAATCGACTAATGATTCAGATTTCCAAATTGGGGCCGATGATTGTTTGATGTTCCATGGTAGGATTTGTGTACCAAGAGACACCAAACTTATTTAGAAAGTTCTTCACGAGGCACACAGTGGTTGTTTGTCTGTTCACCCAAGAAGTACGAATATGTACAATGATTTGAAGAAAGTGTATTTGTGGTCAGGTATGAAAAGAGATATTTCTAAATTCGTAGCGAGATGTTTGATTTGTCAACTAGTAAAGGCCGAACATCAAGTACCTTCAGGTTTACTTTAGCTTATGATGATTCCCGAATGGAAATGGGATAGAATTAAAATGGATTTCGTAACTGGATTACCTCTGACTCCGAAGAAGAAAGATGTCGTTTGGGTAGTTGTTGATAGATTGACAAAATCAGCTCACTTTATTCTAGTACGTACCAATTATTCACTTGATAAGCTAGCTAAATTGTACATTACTGAAATTGTTTGATTGCACAGGGTGCCTATTTCTATTATTTCAAATAGGGATCTGAGATTTACTTTAAGATTTTGGAAGAAGTTACAAGAGGCTTTGGGCACAAAGTTGAATTATAGTACCTCATTTCATCCGCGATCGACGGTCAATCGAAAAGAATGATTTAGGTTCTTGAAGATATGCTTCATTGTTGTGTATTAGAGTTCGAAGGTAGTTGGGAAAAATATCTACCTTTAGTCAAATTTGCTTATAACAATAGTTTTCAGTCGAGTATAAAGATGGCACCATACGAAGCATTGTATGGTCGCAAGTGTCGAACTGTGTTGTACTGGACCGAGCTCAGTGAGAGACAGATTCACAAGATTGATTTGGTTAGAGAAACCGAAGAAAAAGTGAAAGTAATTCGCGATTGTTTGAAAACAGCTTCAGATAAACAAAAATCGTATGCGGATTTAAAATGAAAGGAGATTGAATTTCAAGTCGGTGATAAGGTATTTTTGAAAGTGTCTCCGTGGAAGAAAATTCTTAAATTTGGTTGCAAGGGTAAACTGAGTCCATGTTTTATTGTTCCGTATGAGGTTATTGAAAGAATAGAACCAGTGGCGTATCAGCTAGCTTTGCCATCGGAATTGGAAAGGATCCAAAATATGTTTCATGTGTCTATGTTGCGAAGATATCGATCAGATCCATCGCATGTGATTTCACCGATAGAGGTTGAGATTCGACTAGATATGACTTATGGTGAAGAATCGATCAAGATTTTAGCCCGGGAAGTTATACAATTGAGAAATAAAAATATAGCCCTAGTGAAAGTTTTGTGCCAAAGACATGGGGTCGATGAGGCTACGTGGGAAACCGAGGAATCTATGAGAAAACAATACACAAACCTCTTTTCTGGTAAGATTTTCGGGGATGACAATCCTTAAGGGGGGAGTGTAACGCCTCAATTTTCGGGATCTTCGGGATTTCAGAGAGTTTTAGCGAATTTTTGAATTTTTGTGTTTTGACTACTTGATGTAAGTCTAAGCATGTTAGTGGGCCTTTAGAAGGCCCAAGTCTAGGTTAAAAACCGACAGTTTTAATTAATCATAATTCCACTAAAAAAAGGGGTTCTGGTAATTTGGGCTTTTGAGAATTTAATGGGTAAAATAAATTACAAGGAAGCACGTGGCAAGGTGGCATGTGACACCACAGGGAAGGCTATTAAAGTGGCGTGTGGATGGCTAGGGGGGAACTGAGGTTCAAGTCACAATAAGAGCATATCAAGGGAATTATTTTTTTATGAGTAGGAATGGTAAGTATTGGAACGCAAGTAAAGGTCTGTCAGGAGTTGTGTGAGCGGCTCAGGAGATTGAGTAAGGAGGGGATAAGGGAGAAGATTTAGGAGCAGATTAGGGAGAGCAATGGTGGCCGAATGGTGGACTCTTGAGGAGCAAGAGTTGGCCAGCCAAGGGTCTCTAGTATAGGGATTCGGCTAGGCCTTTGAAGAGGGAAATTTCGGCATTTGGGATGAGTGGTGCCGTCCCTAGCAATTCCTTTTCCTTCTAATTTGCATTTATTTTCTTTGGTTTGTTGAAATAGGTTAGGCTTTGGGTTTCTTATTCTCTTTTTGCTAATAGCCGAACCTAGAAGCCTCATTGTGCCATTTTCTCCATAGCCGAATACAACCTCTCATCTTTTTCTTTCTTCTTCCATCTTTTCGTTTCCATAATCGAATCTATACCCTTCATCCTCTGTCTCATCCTTTATTTTTCCATCTTCAATATTCCTCAATAGCTGAATCTTGTGGTAGCCAAACTTTTCTTCTCTTACTTCTTTAAAAAACGAACCTACATACCTGTGGTGAAGGAGGCCAAATCTTTGGTTGTTTGAATATGCTTCTTCTTTTGGCTGCGGTGGATTGGAGATAAAAAAAATCATATATGGGAACATTAGATAAAAAAATCATATATAGGAACATTCTTCTGAACCGATCGACGTTAGGTAAGTCTTTTGAACAAACTGTCTTTAGTCTCATTGCTTTTAGGAAGGAAAAGCCGAAACCCTTAGAGGTGGCTAGCGTTTTTAGACTAAGGGATTCGCATTTTTTCTGTTGGTTGTGAAAGTGGTAGTGTGGACAGGGGACATACAGCAAAGGGCTTGAGGAATTATTCGATTGGCTCTCTAGATATAACCCATATCTCGGCAAAAAGGTAAGGAACTCTGGGATCTAAAGCTGTGTTGGCCGAATATGGTAAGGAGTTAAATACGTAGTTTGTTTTCGATATTTAGATTGACGTGGTAGAAATCCAATTGTAGGCAGTTCGTGTGTGTGGATCTCGCCAAATGCATCGTTCTAAATCAGTGTCTCAGAATCGACATCCTCTCATAGACTTGATCGGTAAAAGCCGAAAAGCCAAAATGCCGAAAAGTCGGTATTTTGTGAACTTGCGAGTGTGCGAATGCTCGTGAGATAGATCGATTAACGTATTTGGTTAACTAAAGTGATAAGACTACAGAGTGCACAATTTCGTGCATTTTCGATATTTTGGGCTTAATGGGCCAAAAATTGGGATAATGGGCCAACGGGCCCAGTTCGGTAAGAACGCTTGGTAAGTACTTCTGTGGATGCATTAACGGCTGTAGTAAGAATGTAAACCCTAAATTAGTTGGATTACGAAAATACCCCTAAGTATGCAAAAATTACCATTATACCCCAAGGTGCAAAATGACCATTTTACCCCTAGGGTTAATTGTGACTGAAATGCATGACATTCTGATTCTGTATGATGTATGCCATATGCATGATATTCTGATTCTATTTGTTGTATGCCATGACATGTATATCTATTGCATGGGATATGGGTTATGATGTTGGAGGAAGCGTTCTGGTGGCTCTGCCACAAATATCTGTTTCTGGTGGCTCTGCCACAAATATCTATATCTAGTAACTCTGTCACAATATCTGTTATGGCAGCCTTACTGCATACTTGTGACGTGTAGACGGATGGGTGGGTTGAATAGTCTCCCTACATGGTGTAAGGTTGGCACGGGGGTGTATACGGATGGATATGGGTTGGGTGTTTCTGCATAAACATGTAATATCTGTTCTGTTCTATTATGGGCCAACGGGTCTCTTTCTGAAATCTATTCTGGGCTATGGCCAATCTGATCTGTTTCTATGGTTTAAACTGATATAGTCTATGGTTGGGTTATTTTACACACTGAGTTTTCCCAAAATCACCCCTTATTTTCATCCACGTAGGAAATCCCCAACCATAGTGGGCTTGGAGCTGTGAGGGATTCGGAGTGGCCACATATTCTGCAAAAATTTCGTTTTCTTCTGGTGAATTGGACATCTTTTCAATTATTTTTATGATTTGGGTTTTAAGTTGTAATAAGGCCGCTCTAATTATTTCTTTTTTTATGGCTTTGATAAGTTTTGATAAGATAGATATGCTTAATTTTTAACTGTCGAAATTGATTAGCTTAGGATGATTGCAAATGACATGACAACAAGCAAAGCTCCGCCATGCAAATGTTTTCCAAAGCTTAATCACTTTTTCCTAAAATGAATATAATCGAATTGATTCTTAAAAATATACCCTAAGTTAAGGTGTGGCAATGGTGGTGTGCATGTCTAGGATTGGATCCGAAGGGAGCTTGGTACTTAAGCAGTCCGATGGACTCACCTCCTCTTTTTCCGGTTTCCTACCTGGTGTACAGCTTCCATTCACTTTAGCATATAATGAATTCATCCATTAGACACCACGTACGATTTTCTAGATTAAAGATAGAAAATATTTTTAACTTTTTTGATGTGGCACATCGGATATGGTCATAACGTCTAGGCCGGGTTTGGGGTGTTACATTTAGTGGTATTAGAGCCAGGTTACAACAACTCGGCTGTGGAATGGGTTTACAAAAATAAATATTTTTGAAAATTTTTTTATAAAGATTGTAAAACTCGATTTTCAAAAATTGGGATCTTTAGAAGGTGGCACCCGAGTCTCTGGCCCAGGTCTGTAAGTATTATTCTGAACAGTTCTGGATATTTTTCTGAATTACCTGTCTGCACTGGAATCCTTTAGGATACTTTAGTTAGAATGGTACTGAAACTATAGGAGTTTTTGATAAACGGATTGAGATTGTAGCTAGACTACGACTCTGCAGAAACAAACTCTGAATTATTATATGTTCATAAAACATCTGTACTAAACACTGGAATATCTAATGGATGCATAAAATTTGTAAATCGGATAATACGACATGAGTACGAGGGCAGCACGTGGAAGGGGTCGTGGACATGGCTGAGGTAGTACACGGGATGAATCTTCGTCCTCAGGGCATATGCCGGCGACAGATGCACTGGTACCATTGACAACGGAAGTGGAATCTTAGGGTCGAGGTGCAGGGGATGATGCCCTATCCCAGGCAATGCTTCGTGTTCTGGAAAGGGTTGCCGCGGCAAGCACAGGTAACAGAATTCGAGGATCTATTTTCGAGCGACTCCGGGCTAATGGAGCGGAGATCTTTAGGGGTGTGTCTGGTGTAGCCCCGAATGTGGCTGAGTATTGGTTAGAGGCTACGGAACGGATTATGGATAATTTGGACTGTTCTGTAGAACAGAAGTTGAAGGGGGCTATATCATTGCTATGAGATGAGGCTTATCAGTGGTGGCTCACTGTGAGAGATGGGGCCCCAACTGATAGGGTGACTTGAGAACTGTTTAAGATGGCCTTCAAGGGGAAGTATGTTGGGGCGAGTTATGTGGATGCCCGCAGGAATGAATTTCTGAATCTGGGTACGTTTTTGGTTTCTAGCATGCCGTATACTGCTTTGGTGGATATTGGATGTACTGATTCGTATGTTACATGTGCCATATCTGGGTCGTTGGGTGTGCATTCTGAGGAGATCGTGAGTGGGGTATTTGTACTAAGTCCTTTGGGTCACTCGGTTAGGGTAGACAAACTGTATAGGGATGTGCCCTTAGAGACTCAATGTAATATTTTCTCGGGAGACTTGATGGAGTTACCGTTCGGAGAATTCGACCTCATTCTGGGAATGGACTGGCTTGTTAAGCATAGGGCAACTCTGGATTGTGCTGCCAAGCGAATGGTGTTAAGGACCAGGGAGGGTGAGGAGGTTATGGTGATAGGTGAGCGAAGGGATTATTTTTCCAATGTAGTGACGGCACTAAGAGCCGAAAAATGGATTCGTAGAGGTTGTGAGGCCTATTTGGAATTTTTAAGTCAGTCAGAAGCTGAGGAACTAATAGTGGATTAGGTTAGAACCGTTAAGGAGTTCCAAGACGTTTTTTTGGAGGAGCTTCCGGGATTGCCTCCGAACCGAGAAGTCGAGTTTGGAATTGACTTGCTGCCTGGAACGGCACCAGTGTCCATCGCACCGTATCAGATTGCACTGAAGGAGCTGGTGGAGTTAAAGGCACAGATTCAAGAGTTGTTGGATAGGGGCTTTATTAGACCAAGTGTGTCTCCGTGGTGAGCACCGGTGTTGTTCGTGAAAAAGAAGGATGGGATGATGCGGATGTGTATTGATTATCGTCAGTTGAACAAATTGACAATTAAGAATAAGTACCCTCTGCCAAGAATTGACGATCTGTTCGACCAACTTAGAGGAGCTTTTGTATTTTCCAAGATTGACCTTCGATCTGGATATCATCAGTTAAGGGTTAAGGAGGCAGGCATCCATAAGACGGCATTCAGGACTCGGTATGGTCATTATGAGTTTTTGGTTATGCCATTTGGACTGACGAACGCTCCTGCAGCGTTTATGGATCTGATGAATTGTGTGTTCCAGCCATTTTTGGATCGGTTTGTAGTCGTCTTTATTGATGATATTCTGGTATATTCAGGAACTGAAGCGAAACATGATGAGCATCTCCGCATTGTACTACAAGTGTTAAGGGAGAAGGAACTCTATGCGAAATTCAGCAAGTGTGAATTCTGGTTGAGGGAGGTAGCATTCTTAGGACGTGTTGTCTCTGCTGAGGGGATTATGGTGGACCCTCAAAAGATTGAAGCAATTTTGGAATAGAAGCCACCTAGGTCGGTGTCAGAAATTTTGGAATAGAAGCCACCTAGGGTTGGCAGGATACTATAGAAGGTTTGTGGAAGGTTTTTCTGTGATGGCAGCGCCCTTAACAAAACTCGTTAGGAAAGGAGTATCGTTTGTATGGACTAAGAAACAGCAGGAAGCTTTTGAGAAGTTAAAGAAAGTTCTGACTGAAGCACCTGTATTAATTCAGCCGGAGCCTGGGAAGGATTTCACTGTGTACAGCGACGCATCACACGTGAGTTTGGGCTGTGTGTTGATGCAAGGGGGTGAGGTGGTTGCTTATGCATCACGACAACTTAAGCCTCACGAAGGAAACTATCCTACTCATGATCTGGAGTTGGCAGCAGTGATTTTTGCACTTAAGATTTGGAGACACTACTTGTACGGAGAAAGGTGTGTTATATACACAGACCATAAGAGCCTTAAGTATTTGCTGACTCAAAAGGAGCTGAACCTCAGGCAAAGGAGATGGATAGGGTTGCTTAAGGATTATGACTGTTCGATCAAGTATCACCCAGGCAAGGCTAATATGGTAGCCGATGCTCTAAGCCGTAGAGCTGTATCTGATCTGAGAGCAATGTTTGCTCGTCTGAGTCTGTATGAGGATGGCAGTCTGTTGGCTGAGTTGCAAGTAAGGCCAGCCTGGGTGGATCAGATTAAAGAAACACAATTGAAGGATGAGTCTTTAGTTTCTCGATTTCAACAAGTTAAGAAAGGGGAAACTTTTGAGTTTGGGTTAAATACTGAAGGAATTCTGTGTTTTCGAGGAAGAGTTTGCATTAGAAGGACTCGACTTAAGGCAATCAATCTTGAAAGAAGCTCATGGAGGACTTTGTGCTATGCATCTGGAGGAATAAGTTGTATCGCGACTTGCGAGAATTGTATTGGTGGCACAGGCTTAAATGAGAAATACTTGAGTTTGTGGGGAAGTGTCGACGTGCGGCCAAGTGAAAGCCGAGCATCAACTACCTTACGGACTTTTACTGACCCGAGAAAGATACCACTTTGGAAGTGGGAGAGGGTAACCATGGATTTTGTGAGTGGACTACCCTTGACACCAACAAAGAAGGACTCGGTCTGGGTGATTGTGGATAGGTTGACCAAATCGGCCCATTTCATACCTGTCCGTACGGACTTCTCGCTTCAAAAGTTAGCCAAGTTGTATGTGGCAGAGATCGTGTGACTTCATGGTGTCCCAATTTCAATTATTTCTGACCGGGATCCCAGATTCACATCTCGATTTTGGAAAAAGTTGCATGCAGCGTTGGGAACGCGATTGAACTTTAGTATGGCTTTCCATCCCCAGACTAATGGTCAGTCGAAAAGGGTTATTCAAATTCTAGAGGACATGTTGAGGGGATGTGTTATTGACTTTCGAGGTAGTTGGGAGGATTACTTGCCGTTGGCGGAATTTGCATACAACAACAGCTATCAGGCGAGTATTCAAATTGCACCGTATGAAGCGCTGTATGGGAGAAGGTGACAAACACCTAGTTGTTGGACCGAATTAGGAGAACGACAGGTTCTTGGACCTGAGTTGGTAGCAGATACTGAAGTTAAGGTCAAAGTAATCAGGGATCGGTTAAAGGAAGCATCCAATAGACAAAAGTCGTATGTGGATTTGAAGCGAAAGGAGATTGAGTACTAAGTAGGTGATCTGGTCTTCTTGAAAGTTTCTCCTTGGAAGAAGATTGTAAGGTTTGGTAAGAAGGGCAAGTTGAGTTCGCGGTTCATTGGGCCTTATCGGGTTTTAAAGCGAATGGGACCGGTGGCATATCAATTGGAATTACCTCCAGAGTTAGACGGGATTCACGATATTTTTCACGTATCCATGTTAAGGCGTTATCGTTCTGACCCTACTCACGTCATACCGGTTGCAGAGATCGAGGTGCAACCTGACTTGACTTTCGAGGAAGAGCCGGTGCAGATACTGGACCGAGACATCAAGGTGTTGAGAAGGAAATCTGTACCTTTAGTAAAAGTGCTATGGCGTAATCACGGTAGAGAGGAAGCTACTTGGGAGACAGAAGAGGCGATGCGACAGCAATACCCTCATCTATTTGGATCAGGTAAATTTCGAGGACGAAATTTCTTTAAGGAGGGAAGAGTTGTAACGCCCCAATTTTTGGGATCTTCGGGATTTCAGAGAGTTTTAGCAAATTTTTGAATTTTTGTGTTTTGACTGCTTGATGTAAGTCTAAGCATGTTAGTGGGTCTTCAGAAGGCCCAAGTCTAGGTTAAAAACTGATAGTTTTAATTAATCATAATTCCACTAGAAAAAGCGGTTCTGGTAATTTGGGCTTTTGAGAATTTAATGGGTAAAATAAATCACAAGGAAGCACGTGGCAAGGTGGCATGTGACGCCACAGGGAAGGCTATTAAAGTGGCATGTGGATGGCTAGGGGGGAACTGAGGTTCAAGTCACAATAAGAGCATATCAAGGGAATTATTTTTTTATGAGTAGGAATGGTAAGTATTGGAATGCAAGTAAAGGTCTGTTAGGAGGTGTGTGAGCTGCTCAGAAGATTGAGTAAGGAGGGGATAAGGGAGAAGATTTAGGAGCGGATTAGGGAGAGCAGTGGTGGCTGAATGGTGGACTCTTGAGGAGCAAGAGTTGGCCGGCCAAGGGTCTCTAGTATAGGGATTTGGCTAGGCCTTTGAAGAGGGAAATTTCAGCATTTGGGATGAGTAGTGCTGTCCCTAGCAATTCCTTTTCCTTCTAATTCACATTTATTTTCTTTGGTTTGCCGAAATAGGTTAGGCTTAGGGTTTCTTATTCCCTTTTTGCTAATAGCCGAACCTAGAAGCCTCATTGTGCCGTTTTCTCCACAGCCGAATACTACCTCTTATCTTTTTCTTTCTTCTTCTATCTTTTCGTTTCCATAATCGAATCTATACCCTTCTTCCTCTGTCTCATCCTTTATTTTTCCATCTTCAATATTCCTCAATAGCCGAATCTTGTGGTAGCCAAACTTTTCTTCTCTTACTTCTTTAAAAACCGAACCTACATACCTGTGGTGAAGGCGGCCAAATCTTTGGTTGTTTGAATCTGCTTCTTCTTTTGGCTGCGGTGGATTGGAGATAAAAAAAATCATATATAGGAACATTCTTCTGAACCGATCGACATTTGGTAAGTCTTTTGAACAAACTGTCTTTAGTCTCATTGCTTTTAGGAAGGAAAAGCCGAAACCCTTAGGGGTGGCTAGCATTTTTGGACTAAGGGATTCGCATTTTTTCTGTTGGTTGTGAAAGTGGTAGCGTGGACGAGGGGACATACAGCAAAGGGCTTGAGGAATTATTCGATTGGCTCTCTAGATCTAACCCATATCTCGGTAAAAAGGTAAGGAACTCTGGGATCTAAAGCTATGTTGGCCGAATATGGTAAGGAGTTAAGTACGTAGTTTGTTTTCGATATTTAGATTGACGTGGTAGGAATCCAATCGTAGGCAGTTCGTGTGTGTGGATCTCGCCAGCATACCATTCTAAATCAAGTGTGTAACTGACATCCTCTCATAGACTTGATCGGCAAAAGCCGAAAAGCCAAAATGCCGAAAAGTCGGTATTTTGTGAACTTGCGAGTGTGCGAATGCTCGTGAGATAGATCGATTAATGTATTTGGTTAACTAAAGTGATAAGACTGCAGAGTGCACAATTTCGTGCATTTTCGACATTTTGGGCTTAAGGGGCAAAAATTGGGATAATGGGCCAACGGGCCCAATTCGGTAAGAACGCTTGGTAAGTACTTTTGTGGATGCATTAACGGCTGTAGTAAGAATGTAAACCCTAAATTAGTTGGATTACGAAAATACCCCTAAGTATGCAAAAATTACCATTATACCCCAAGGTGCAAAATAACCATTTTACCCCTAGGGTTAATTGTGACTGAAATGCATGATATTCTGATTCTGTATGATGTATGCCATATGCATGATATTCTGATTCTGTTTGTTGTATGCCATGATATGTATATCTATTGCATGGGATATGGGTTATGATGTTGGAGGAAGCGTTCTGGTGGCTCTGCCACAAATATCTGTATCTGGTGACTCTGTCACAATATTCGCTCGCACTTTGCCGCATACTTGTGACGTGTAGACGGATGGGTGGGTCGAGTAGTCTCCCCACATGGTGTAAGGTTGGCACGGGGGTGTATACGGATGGATGTGGGTTGGGTGTTTCCGCATAAACATGTAATATCTGTTCTGTTGTGTTATTGGCCTACGGGTCTCTTTCTGAAATATGTTCTGGGCTATGGTCAATCTGATCTGTTTCTGTGGTTTAAACTGATATAGTCTATGGTTGGGTTATTTTACACACTGAGTTTTCCCAAACTCATCACTTATTTTCATCCACCCAGGAAATCCCCAACCATAGTGGGCTTGGAGCTGTGAGGGATTAGGAGTGGCCACATGTTCTGCAAAAATTTGGTTTTCTTCTTGTGAATTGGACATCTTTTCAGTTGTTTTTATGATTAGGGTTTTAAGTTGTAATAAGGCCACTCTAATTATTTCTTTTTTTAATGGCTTTGATAAGTTTTGATAAGATAGATATGCTTAATTTTTAACTGTCGAGATTGATTAGCTTAGTGCGTTTTAAAAAAAAAACAAAACAGTAATTGATTGCAAATAACACGACAACAAGCAAAGCTCCGCCATGCAAATGTTTTCCAAAACTTAATCACTTTTTCCTAAAATGAATTTAATCGAATTGATTCTTTAAAATATACCCTAAGTTAAGGTGTGGCAATGGTGGTGTGCATGTCTAGGATTGGATCCGAAGGGAGCTTGGTACTTAAGCAGTCCGATGGACTCACCTCCTCTTTTTCCGGTTTCCTACCTGGTGTACAGCTTCCATTCACTTTAGCATATAACGAATTCATCCATTAGACACCAAGTACGATTTTCTAGATTGAAAATAAAAAATATTTTTAACTTTTTTGATGTGGCACGTCGGATCCGGTCATAACGTCTAGGCCGGGTTTGGGGTGTTACAGGGAGAGTTGTAATAGCTTGTTTTAGGGTCAGGTCGAAAAAGTGGTTTCGGGACCACGAATCTGAAGTATAAATATTTATTTATTATTCCTTTAAGGTGTACAGTATGATTGAATGATTGAGTGAAAATTTTTATCGATAGGGTGTCCAATTTGACTAATAGGACTAAATTGCAATAAGTGCAAAATGTGTGTTCTAGATGCTAGAGGTGTCTAATTGAAATGAAATTTTAAATTGGAGGTCTCTAAATGGTAATTAGACCATTATACTTTAAGTTGGACAAATTGGATATGGCTAGGTGAAATTTCAATGTTTGGCATTAGGGGTATTTTGGTCATTTGGTAAATAAAGACAAATAAAACTAAAATAAAAGTGTTCATCTTCTCAAATTAGTCCCCCCATAGCAGGAAATTTCAAGGTCTCCATACCAAGGGTTTGGCCAACTTCCAAGCTCGATTGTCAGTCCATTCTTGTCCCCTTTTTCATGATTTTTATATTTTTAAGATCGGTGCAACCCAATCTAGCTATTTCAAGGACTAATTTGACAGAAAATCAAAGTCTAAAATTTACCCATGTAGAATATTTGTGTATTTTGATGTCTAATGGTAGAAAATGTATGTTTGATGTTAGGTAAACAACATTTACCAAGTGATTTTTGATGAAAATGTCAAATAGGGACCTATTTGTAAAAGTTGTAAAATGTGTGTAAAAATGTGAATAAATGAAAAATGTGGGCTGTTATGAGTACCATTAATATTTGACTAGGCTTGGGTAATGAAGAAATAGAATGAAAATCATTTTTATGAGCCTAGGGACTAAAATGTAAAAAGTTGAAAAGTTAGAGGCAAAAATATAATTTTTGCCATAAGGTGTTTTTGGGATTAAAATGAATAATATTATAATTGAATGAGTTAAATTTGATATTATAGATCAAGAAAGATGAGGTTCTGACCTAGACCGGGGAAAGAACAAAGTTGTGGACTAAATCGAACTATTAGCCATTTTGTACCGAGGTAAGCTCGTATGTTAAAAATAAGCTTTAATATGATTGTATTTTATTGCTTTAATATTGCATGAATTGTATGGTTGATAAATGTGGATGAGCTTAATCTTATTAATGAGTCCGAAGATGAATTGCCAAGCGAGAAATCCCGTTGAACCTTAGGAATAGGGTAGGATACAAGTGACATGTCACTAGGGTAGTTATGTGTTATGTGATTATGTGATCCAGGTGCTGGTCTTGTACGTCCTACCGGTTGCTGAGTATACCAGCATATGTTACGGATACTTGACAGCTTGCGTGAGCAGCACGGCATAGCTACGTCTTGATTGATAGCTTATGTGAGTAGCACGGCGTAGCTACGTCTTGACTGATAGCTTGTGTGAGCGGGCCTGTTGATAGCTCGAGAGTGAGCAACTATGTGATGTGAGATTTAAGGTACCATTGGCTACATATGTGGCACTTAGTGTGCAAGAATCCCGAGTATCTAACATTATTATTTCGAGTGGTTCACAGGTATATCAAAGATGAAATTATGTGTAAATTCATTTCGAGATGATACAGGTATGTACTTGAAGCTCATATCTATTAAATGCTTGAAATGATGAATATGAGGTAAGTTTTGTGATGGAATGAGATATGATTATGAGACCATGGTAAATGTACATTTAATTATGTTATACTATTTGAATGCTACACGTACGATAAGGTTGCTTATTTCTTGCATACGAGCTTAGTAAGCTATAATGCTTACTCTGTTTATTTTCCATGTTTTTATAGTGTCACCAAGTTAGCTCAGATTGGAGATCGTCGGAGATTCACCTCACACTATCAAAATTGTTATTTTGGGTATTTGATGATCTTAGTATTTTAAAAGTATGGCATGTAATAGGGACTTGGTCTTTTTGTTATATGTGTCATTATGATTGGCCAAATGTATTGGCTTTTAATAGCTATTGGTTAATTTGGTACCTTGTCGTGTTAATTGATTTATTTTGGCTAACATGGTTGTAAGCCTACTTATATTCATATATATGCCAATGTCTTTGGTGATATGATCATGGTATGTTTGGTGAATGATGGAATGAGATTCATAGCATGAATGTGTTGTATTAGAAATGTGATTCATTGGTGAGATGATTATCTTATGCAGAAATTGGTGTCATGAAAGTAGCTAATTGAGGCTTAATGAATGTGAAAGTTGCATGATTGATTTTGGGACATAATAAATGTTATGAGCATGATAGTGTATGATATTACATTGATATACTTTAGCCATGATTGTGGATGTTTGGTTGCCTAAGTGTGCCATGAATTTGTGCTATTGAATTGATATAAGTGTTTGTGCTAATAAAGGTGGCAAATGGCTTTACACAGGATCCTTGCCTTACTAATGCCATGTCTTGACATGGTCTTACATGGTATCCTTAACCGTCAATTCCTCTTTAAATGCCATGTTATGAACATGGAATTTTTCGTCAATTCTTCCTTAGTTTCCATGGTACAACCATGGACTTTGAGATATCAATGCCTTGTCAAGTCTTAGGTGAAACATACTTGCTCAAATTCTCAAGGTTAGTCGCATAACTCAATAATAACAATACTAATAACAATAATTGCATAATAATAAAATGCTACTCAACTTACATACTTACATTCTCAATCTCATCATATCATCAACTTAACTTATTCTCATCAAACTATCCTAGTCAATACTTTCTTGTTATCATAGAAAGCCATAATACAAAATATGGTCTTACATATAAATTATACAAGTTCTCTTTCCAATATCGAATTATTATTGAACATTAAATCTAAACTCATTACTAAAGTATTTATGGCCAAAATATCCATTTATAATTCAAATATGCATAATTAAATGCTTATTAAACATATGAACTTACCTCGATACCAAAACGACCATTTTACCAACTTTCCCGATTTTCAGTTTTTCTCCTGTTCTAGGTCCAAATCTCACTTTTCGGGATCTAAAACATCATATTTCACTTATTTAATTAATTTACTATTCAAAACATTCCCTAACTCAAACTTTGGCAAAATTACAATTTTGCCCCTAAACCTTTACAGAATTACGATTTTGTCCTTAGGCTCAAAAATTAAAATTTATCCATTTTTCTTATGTTTTATGACACGCTGAAAGTTTTCCCTTCTATGGCAACATTAAATTCTCACTCTATCATGTACTTATGAACATTAGGTATTTTTACCGATTATGCCGTTTTACTTGTTCACTTAAAATCGCTTAGTAAAAGTTGTTTAACATAATTTCAAGCTTCATAGTCTACCATAAAACATCAAAATGAACACATTTAACCTATGGGCATTTTTCCAAATATGAACCCTAGCATGAATTATTGCTAGAATAAGCTAAATCAAGTTACCGGGACTCCAAAAACGTAAAGAACATTAAAAACAAGGCTAGAACAGACTTACTATTGAGCTTGGAAAGCTTGCAAATCCTAACCATGGCTTCCCCCATGCTATATTAGGCCTCCATGAAGAAGATGGACCAATTTTGGCTTTATTTTCCCTTTTTAATTCTTTTAATTACTAAATGACCAAAATGCCCTTAAAGGCTTTTCTTTCAAATTTGTCCTATTCTTGCCCATTTTTGTCCAAACTTAAATATAATGGTCTAATTAATAAATAAGGACCTCCAATTTAATAACCCATTTCAATTAAATTCCCTTTATTATCTAGAACACACGTTTTGCTAATTTTACAATTTAGTCCTAATTATCAAACTAGGCACTTATACATAAATTTTATTCACGAAATTTTCACACAATTATTCAATCAATGAATAAACCTTAAAACTTAATCGAAATAAATTTTTTTGACCTCAGATTCATGGTTTTGCAACCACTATTCCGTTTAGGCTCTATTTCGGGATGTTACACATGAATACAAGGAAGGATGATCGGCTTGTGAGATAAGGAGCCTGATTAGCCAACAAAGTTGCCAAAGGCTTGGAACACACTTGACATCATGATGAGAAGCTTCCTCTTGTCATGACAACACTATAAAAATGAGAAGAGTTGCATGGTGGAGACCTTGTAACGAGGAGCATTCCCGCATCATGATGATGCGACAATGGCATGCCATAATGAAGCTGATTTCCTTGGACGACACTTTTTGGGGATATTTTTATATTTGGAACCTAGCATTTTTCAGGTTATTTTATTTATTGGTATCTAAGTATGTCTTAGGTTGAGTGGTTATGTAACACCCCAAACCCGACCCAGACGTTACGGCCGAATCCGGCATGTCACATTGAAGCGTCACTGTAAAATCATGTTTTATCAAAAAACTTTCTTAGTGTTTAAAGAGTATCTTCATTATAGATTAAAGTGAATAGAAGCTATGCACTAGGTAGGATGCCAGTAAAAGAGGAGGTGAGTCTATTAGACTGCTTAAGTACCAAGCTCTCCACGGATCACTCCTAGACATGCACACAACCATTGCCACAATTTAACTGAGTGGCTGTTCAGGAAAACCATTTCGTTTAAACCATTTGAAAACACTTATTAATTTTGAGAACATTTTCGTTTAGGAAGCTTTTTGTCTTGTTTTGTGATATTTTGAAATCAGGTAATTTCTTTTTATCCTTTTTTTTTTCAAAATGTGCCCTAGAACTATTCGATTTCAAACATTTAAAACAATATCACGCCTAAGCTAACAATCATACTAAAGCAATTAAAAATAATTTAAGCGGCCTTATTACAACTTAGACCCAAAATAATTAAAGTAAATAATAACTAATCAAGTCATAAGAAGAAAACCGAGCTTGCAAAACATGTGGCCACTCCGAATCCCTCACAGCTCCAAGTCCACTATGGTTGAGGGTTACCTGCATGGATAAAATTAAGGGGTGAGTTTGGAAAACTCAGTGTGTAAAATAACCCAACCATAGTCCAGATCAGTACAAACCACAAAAATAGATTAAGTTGGGCCTTAGCCCTATACAAAATTCAGAATGAAGCCCATAGGCCCATAACAAATACAGAACAGAAATATCATGTATGCAGAAAACCCAACCCATATCCATCCGTATACACCCCCGTACCAACCTTACACCATGTGGGGAGACAACTCGACCCACCCATCCGCTACACACCACGAATTTGCAGCATGGTCGCTAAAAGCGAATATTGTGACAAAGTCACAGATCTGAATATTGTAGCAGAGCCACCAGAACAGATATTTGTGGCATAGCCACCAGAACAGATAGTTGTGGCAAAGCCACCAGAACGCTTCCTCCATCAAAATAACCCTTATCCCATGCAACAAATATACATGTCATGGCATATCGCAAACAGAATTAGAATATTATGCAATTCAGTCATAATCAACCCTAGGGGTATAACGGTCATTTTGCACCTAGGGATATAATGGTAATTTTCATACTTAAGGGTATTTAGTGAATTTACCATTTTAGGATTTTCATACATATTACAACCATCAACGTATTAACAGAAACACTTACCGAGCGTTTTTACCGAATTGGGCCCGTTAGCCCATTAACCCGTTTTCGACCCATTAAGCCCAAATATACCGAAGTGCACGAAATTGCGCACTCTGCAATCTTACTACTTGAGATTACCAGGATTAACAAGCAAACTATCTCACGAGCGCTCGCACGCTCGCAAGTTCACAAAATGTCAGTTTTACGGCATTTTGGCTTTTCGGCTTTTGCCGATCTAGTCTATGAGTGGGTGTCGTTTACACACCTATTTTACGATGAAACACTGACGAGTTCCACACACAAGCAGACTACAATCGGTTACTATAACATTAGATTAAAACTCGATAACAGCTTAACACATCAAACCCTTACCATATTCGGCCATAGTCCATATCTTTAACCCTTACCTTTATCGATCTCCAACTACCAGATATAGATGCTCCAACAGTGTCAACCCTCTATGCTCCTTGATTGCTTGTTCTTAAATCCACACTAAATACATATGAAATCAAAAGAAGAGGCTATTAAAACCTTTAGTCTAAAACGACAGTCTCCCTAAATGATTAAGGACTTGTCGGCTTTTCATAATAAACCTGAAATAACGAATGGACAGAAAGATCTGAGCACTTACCGAGGATCTACTTGCCAGGAACGTTCCAAAGTACCTTCTTATTCCAGATTTGTTGTAGATCAAATCCCCAAAATACAAGAAGAGAACAGATCTAGTGATTCATCTTTTAGAATTTATTCTTAGGTATGCTTATTTCGGTTTAAGAAGAAAATAGAAGAATAACGAAGAAAAAGAATAGAGGATTCAACTAAGGAGTAAAGTCGGTTATCACGCAGTGTGGTTCGGCTTTTCAAAGGATAATCGGTTAGCAATAGTTTGAGAGAGATCGGTGGAAGAAAAAGAAAAGGAAAAGAATTTTAAGAATAGCAGTAGAAGATTTAAGCTTCGGCGAAGAAAAGAAAGATGGATCAAAAGGAATGAAAGTTGATAAAATAACATAAAAAAATATGATAAGAGAATTTTAGCTGAAAAAAATAAACAAACAATTCATCCTAGCCAAAATTTGAGAGCTATTTCAGCATCTAATTGCCCAAAGCTGAATGGGTTCTATTTCGACACCACCGTCCTTCACATATTCAAATTCCTTGTTTTACTCCTTAATTTTAGCCACCACCAATTTAAATCCCATCCAAATTCCTTGCACCATCAGCAGCAGTCCACTGCTTGACCGACTCAAGCCACTACTAGGAAAGTTTCGGTCAAACTCCAACTCTCCCCCACGTGAGCAGCAAAATTGGTCCTTCGCGCGCACAGCAACTCGAACTCCAGACCTCATCCTATCCCTGCGCTTCACATCCTACTGCTGGCCACTACACCAAGCTTTTTTCTTTACTAATATAGGGTCACAATTAATTTTAATCTATTCCTGCTGAAGCCTCGGTTACTTGCGAAATAAAAAGAAAATTTCGCTTGCTATACATCTTGAACCTGCAACCTTCTAAACACACATATATGCTGCTTGCCACTGCACCGAAGTTCCTTTCATGACATAATCTTCTCACAATTAATTTTAAGGCTTAACTGCTGCAGTCACGGCTACTTAAAAAATAAATCAAAATTTTGCCTTCCCCTGGGATCGAACCCACATCCTCTCAGCATGCCTAGCAGGCTGCTGCCACTGCGCCACAGGCGCTCCTTGTGACATACTTCATTCGCAACTTCTTTTAAAGCCTATTTTAGTGCAACCCATTTAATAAAAAAAATAACCATTTGCGCGCACCGTGCCTTGAACCCAGACACCTCCCATGCCCTCCTAGCGTGCTTAGCCACTGGGCCAGGTGCTTGTTTATGCTAAAACTTAGCCCAAATTATTAATAAGGCCTACTTGCGATAGCCCTTAACTTAAAAACATTTTTGCGGACGCTGGGAATTGAACCCCACCTTCCTTCCTGCTGTCCAACGTGCCTAACCACTGGGCCAGGCGTTCCTTTATGCCAAGTTTCTGCCCAACTTATTTTTAAGGCCTTATGCCTAGATTTCCTTAAGAGGCAAAATATAAGAATTTTGCTAAAGCTATGGGCCGAGTCTCGGACTTTCCCCACACCATAAACCCTTCGTAACTTTTTTTTTTAATTACTAAGTAAACATACTAAATAATAATAATTAAATCATCCCATTTATTCGGGCCGTCTTCTACCCGAACCCAGACTCAAGGCCCAATACTTTCAGGCCCAAAAAATCAGGGCGTTACAGGTTACCAAGTAGGTTGTTGTCTATATAAGCAACCTTAGGGTCACCGGAATTGGGAGTAGTTTTATACAAACAACTTTTGTATTCAATTTTTAGTTTTCTTTTCTTTTCATGTTCGTGTAGTCAGAACTTTTTTATTTCAACGTGAAGACAATTGCGAGCAGAGATTGCTATGGTATCGCGCTTCAGTATATTTGTTCATGAACATTCTGCTATCTCTTCTCTTGTTTTCTTTTATTTATCTTTCGTTAATTCGACCGATTAATCATTGTATAAATATTAGAATAGATTATTATGCTTATTTGATATCTTACATCATTCGATTAGTAAACTAATTTATTTGTTAAGTGATTATTTATCCGAATTTGGTATTTTATTCAAGAATACTTAATATATAAGGGAGCAACACCCTGAATAGAAGATCGAGATAGGTAAGATGGGAAGAGTATCCTGTTGTGTATAATTTGTTCCAAGCGGTGAGACTAGAAGAGCATCTGTATGGTTAGACTGGAAGGGTGACTTAGGTGGTAATCCTTAGTGAAGATGAACCGGGAGGGTAGTCTTAGCTAAGGGTGATAAATAACTCAATCTAGGATAATTAATTGTTTAATTAGATAATTAGGGATTTAATAGATCATAGGCTAGGGGCTCACATTGTCGATCCTAGGAATAGCAAAGTCCATTAGGTTAATTTAGGTTAGTTAATTTAATTAAAATATTATTTGGATTCACACTACTAATTTGGGACTCGATTAGATTAATAATTATTTTTTAATTAATTTCATAATGATTTCTCCAATCTGCAATCCCTTGGGTACGATCCTCGGAATACTTACCAGTGTTTTGTTGTAAACTTTACTATATTACAATTTAACTCATATGCTTGTAGGCACCGCCGATTTAATTCAATATATTTTTGGTGTGATATTTTACTATAAATGATAACACGTTTATAGGCGGTCACTATCTAACCCTCAATGTTTGTGGCCTGGCATCCATTTATAGTGCATTTCAAGATTATGGACTGTGAAAGGTTGAGTTTTGAAATCAATTTAGGTTTAAAGTCTCAAAAATATAGTTTCATCAATAATGGATAATTTAAGGCTTAAGTCATGGGAACTAGGGATAATGTAGCATAACGGTTGGTTGGTTAGGCTCTAGGCTACACAAAAAATTGCATTAGTCCTTCCCAAAACATTTCAAGGATTAGAAAACCAAAACATGTTTATTCTTATTTCCATGAATAATGCTAAATCCTAATGCATGTATCCATACATTTATCTACCTACAAATTAATCATTTGGAAAAAAATTCCACACATTTTTAACTACCTCTACTCTATTAGGCAATGTAACTAATTGAACTAAATAACTTATTCACAAAGAATATAATTCATTAAGCATCATTCAAAGTTTGTATATTTAAAGAATCAATTGCACAATAGCATACCACAATTCTCTAATTTCAAATCCAATCATGTTCAAGGACCATGAAAAAATTGAAATAAAAATAACATAAACACATTGTCCCCAATGTGTCCTAACTAAAGGTAAAGTTTAAGGAGACTCCCCTTATCCAATGTAACTGCAACACAATTAGTGGCGAGTTCCTAAATGCAATAATAAAATAAAAACAAAATATGAACTTTCGGGGTGATCTATATCCCCTCCATAGAAGAAATTCCAAGAGGTCCTCAAAACCTTAAATCAATGTTTGTTTTTCATGACTAGAATAAAAACCCCTTTATTGTTTGAACACATTATTGTTGTCTTAATTTTGACCTTCTAGACAACCAAATCACGAGCCACTTTCTTCCAAATCCTAACCAACTCCAAAGCTCATTCCGTGGTACTATAGCCTCGGGCATTACAAACTCAATATCACAATTACCCGTAAATACCCAAGCTTCACATCCTGATTTGAACTAAAAATAAATATGCTCATTGAGTTTGCTGGTTGGCACCTCTACAACAATGATTGGAAATCGTGTTGGTTCCTCCACACTTTCACTTAACTCCTAGTTTAACTCTTCCTCTTCCATTACATCTAGCTTTACACCTACTCCTATTTTAATTGGAGTGAAGACACTATGCTTACTTCTCACAATCTCGTCATGGTCTTCAACTTCAAACTCCTATTGTTCACCTATGTTCAACTTACCATGCTCAATAAGGGTGGAGTGCCTTTCTCCTCGAGCTCAAAAACATCATGCTTGACCTCTTCCACTGGAGTGTTCATTGCGGCTTGACATTGGATGATTTCTAATATTTTCTCCAATGTCTTTGTAACACCCCATTTTCGTTGTCTGATAGTTTTGCACCCGCTTCACTAAAAATTAATTATCTCATAGTACGAGACTTGGATGATTTTCCCATCTATTTCTCTTGAAAATAGACTCATTAAGAATTCTAATCATATAAATTATAACCCATAACTACTTTTGTAAAATTTTCAATGATTTTCTCAAATTAGAACAGGGGATCTTGAAATTGTTCTGACTCTGTTTCACACAAATTCAAATATCTCATAATATGAAATTCTTTTGCTTACACCATTTCCTTTATAAGAAACTAGACTCAATTAGCTTTAATTCCATATTTTGCTCAATCTTTAACCCTCTTTCCAATATTTTTGGTGTATTTTCCAAGTTGGACTACTACAGCTATCCCAAAACTGTTTAGTGTAAAATAATGGTAACTAAGCTTATAACACCTTTACTAACCATTTTAAGCGTTATGGTAAAAATACATATTGGTACATCATAAGCATAGAACCATAATCATAAGGTCATCAATATTTCATTCTCATAGGCATAGCTTACTTATTTGTATCCTTACCAAAGATGCATCATTTCATGATCGTAATAGTATTTCAGCTTCAAGTACACACCTGTACCTTTTCAACATGCTCATATACTTACCTTCTTACTTTCATCACAAGTTTTGAACTACCCGTTGAACCACTTGGAATACTACCGGATATTCAATAAGCCTCAAACATAGGGTAAGATGCCGACTCCATGTCCCAGACATGGTCTTACACTGGCTCACACATCAATGTCGATGCCCTGTCCCAGACATGGTCTTACACTGACTCTCATTTATCGAGGCCGATGCCATGTCCCAGACATGGTCTTACATTGGCTCTCATCTGTCACTGTCGATGCCATGTCCCAGACATGGTCTTGCACTGACACATATCAAGCCGATGCCATGTCCTAGACATGGTCTTACACTGGCTCTCATAATGTTGCCGATGCATGTCCTAGACATGTCTTACACTAGCATACATATCACCCAAATGTCATGGCATGAATATCCAATCTATTCTTAAGGTTCAACCGGGAGTTTATCACGTTAAATCTTATCATACATTTCTCATAGTCGCATTCAAACATTTTATGCAAAATTAACCATACAATGCATAATAACGATAAAGTTGTAATATTTATGCACAACTTACTGATTTCAATGGAATATCATATTCCATCAAATTTCCAATGTATTCAATCATCACATAAATGTTATTAACATTTGGCATCACTTTCTCACATTCAATATCGTCAACATATAATTCAGTACAATCATAGCAAGATAGATTTTAAGTATATTGAGAATAACATGGATATATTGACAATAACATGGATATCATGTTTATTTAATCACACAGACTTACTTCGAATGCAATTTCGGCTAATTACTCTGCTTTAGTCCATAACCTTGTACTTTCTGATTTAAGCCTGAATATCGATTTTATTGATCTATAATGATAAAATTCACTACTTTAATCATCATATTAACCAATACATTCCATAATTTATACTTTGGAAAAATGACCATTTTACCCTTAGACTTTCACAAAAATTATGATTTTACCCTTAAGCTCATAAATTGATTTTAATCAAATTTTCTTATTACCCAAGCCTAGTCGAATTCTTTTTATACCTATAGCATCTCTCAATATCAAACATTTCACACAATTACCATCCATTTAACAACATTGCAAAAGAGTCCATTTTAGGGGTTTTTCATGAAAATCATTTCACACAAGTTGTTTATTACACAACCAAGACTCATTTTCTTCCATAAAAATTTAGAAAACAACATAAATGCTCTCATGGAAAAACCCTATACTTTCAACCATTTTGCAAAATAGTCCCCCCATTAGATACCTCATGCTACAAGGGTCCTAAAAATAGAAAAATCATCAAGAAAGGTCATTAAAATCACTTACTTACAAGGGAGCTAAGTGGCTAAAGGTTTAAGCTCTCAAAACCCCCATGTTTGCTGCCATTTTCGGTGGTTGAAGAAGAAGGAATGAAAAAGGTGACAACCTTTTTCCTTATTTTATTTTATTACCAAAAAAAGTCACCTAATGTCAACCAAATTTTGACTTTTCAACTTTCTTGTCCCCTATGGCCGGCCATCCTATTTTTAAGGGTCTATTTGCTCTTTAAATACCCCCAATTTTGGTTACCTAGCTATTTAACATATTTAACTAATATGACACAATTTTAGCACTTTATGCAATTTAGTCATTTTTCAAAATTACGCAAGCAATCGCTAAAATTATTTCACCAAAATTTTCATGCTCTCATATAATCATACTATAACACCCAAAATAATATTAAAATAAATTTTCAACCTCAAATTTGTGGTTCCAAAACCACTATTCTGACTAAGCCCTATTTTGGGATGTTACAATTCTCCCCCTTTGGGACATTCGTCCCCGAAAGTCTTACCAAAAATCTGGTGGTATTCGCATACGCTCTATTATTCACAACATTATTAGAGAACTCCCCAATAAGATTGAACTTTTAGTTCATAACACTTCAATCTTTCGTACCAAAGTCATGAGCGGTTCTTCATCATACAGCACATCAACTGAATCTTGATCTATATCAGAGAACTCATATACGCAAAGGGTACGATCCATACCGTCATATCACATATACACATAACACACTTGCATCTTCTCAAATTCACATGGTGAAGCTAGTCAGTACATCACTGGCCTTATACTCCATTACCACTTATGGCCCAATAGTTTACGAATTCAATTCTTAATTACTATTAAATTCTGAAACACGGAAAGGAAATATATTGTCAAGAATCTAAACCGACCAAACTAAAAATGAAATGTGGTGCCAAAATACAACCATGCATTCAAAGCTTTCTATGAAATCTGACAACATCAAACACAAGCAATTCAATTACTTTCTTAAATGAGAATTCTATACATACTGAAATAATTTTTAGATCTCGACAATTACTCAAAAATAAACCTACATAACACTTCTCTTTTCTAGAGACATGAATTATCTCGATAGGAATTCTATAGTACTCTTTCTCAACTCCATTCTAGTACTAACACTGGCTGAAGTAGTACTGAAAACACTTGATATTCGGCTTTAGTCATGTTATTACTCCAAATATTCATGCACAAAATTAGAAATGTCGAGTCCCAAAATCGATCACTAATACATTATTTCTATGAGTTTTCTTGCAACATTTCTGCATAGGTTCTGGGTTTTCTATTACACAAATCTTTACTCAAATATAATATCATTCATCAGGACTGACCTAAAATTTACAACCAGATGTCGATCCTCACTGTACTCGTTTAGCTTACAATTCACTAACACTTTTCTCAACTGCACAGACTTGCAATAAAATTTCATTTTTCAATCTTGAATTTGGCTAAGACCGATCTTGTCAACAAACAAATTCAACCGTGTAACCATCATTCTCAAAGTAAACAGGGTTTTCTTAACTAAACACTTGTAACTGCTTTCAACCTTTCTTAAAGATCAACAATGATTAACTCGAAATCTTTCAATAGCACAAGTCACTTATGCTACCTCAGACTCAGATCTTTATCCATGACATAGGATATTTTAAGCTATCACATTGTCTTATAGTCTCAACACACATTATAATCCACTTAATCGACACATCATTGAATAGTCGAGAACTCTCTACCCGAGTCAAGCTGAACTAAACTTAATACGTCAGTTAACAACACTTCCAACCATTTAAAACTCTGCTAGCATATAATAAACCATTTGAATTTCCCATAAAAGCGAGAACTTTTTCAATCCGAACAATTTTAACTCATGTCATGGTCTTCTAAAATATGCATTTTTTTATTCAGACTACCCATCTTTTTACCATGAAGAAACGAAATTTCGTTCCCAGACCTGAAAATAAACTCGAACATAAATATCTCATTTAACCTTTCGAGCATGTAATCCACATAGATTGAACAACCGAATTGCCCTCAATCATCAATCACTAATAATTCAAGAACTCTCTTCATGCTAATAACATAATAAGTCAAACATACAACCCTTTTATGATTCTTTCATAACACAAATCAAAATTCTCTATTAACTGGTTTTGTTTAACCAGACCCTATGGTCTCTTGGTAATCCCAATAGAAATTAAGATTACCAATAATTGAAACTCATTACAGAATCTGGACTTGAGCTACCACAATCTATACGCTGGCAAATTTCAACCCTTTTTATAAAAACTAAAAAACGTCACATCAATATCACCTTATTTTCGTAATCAGGCTAAAGATATAATCATAATAAACACCTTTAACTCTTACCCAAGAATATCCCATACACTGAAACATGTTCGATACATATTAACAACAAAAATGACCAGAGATTTGAGATATTTACTTTCAAGATATGAAGACATACAAAATTTTCGAAATCATAGTCCAGATGAAATAAATAACAAAGATCTTAACGATCCCCCAGAGAAAATAAATCCAGAACAGGATACTACACAGACTCACCGAATCAAATGCAACAAGGACCACATCCTGTTCATACATATGTACCGAAACAGGGTACCATCCAGACTATTTATGTCATCACAAATCCCATATTATTCTTTTCACTAAAGAAGATCAGTTCTGAGGAGATCTCAATCATTATATTTTCTCGACCTCGTACTTAAGTAATTCGATTTACCAAAGTAAATTTCTTCTCTAACCGTGACAGTGCAATACTGAAATAATCTTTTTGTCAACCTAATACTTTTCTAGCTCTGGCTTACTTATCAACTCATTCTCAATCTCTAATCATATTTATAGTTATTCCTCTACTAAACTCTTTGGTTTCACACTTGTGAGTTTATTCAATGCAAATCTCATGAAATTCCATCACAAAACACCACTCTGACAAGGGGGCGAGGTCGTAGGGCCTCTGACTCGACTCTCATATACATATATATATGACACAACTTTCATCATCATAGCGACACCATCACAATCTTAAAAATATATCCAAACAACTTAACACATTTACTCAAGCTATACAAGCTTGCCAATCATAATCATTCAATTAATTATACATGAACATTCTTTCTACCTGTATTTTTAGTAAGTTATCTAAACACATGTATTCACTCGAACAAATCAATCATAGATAAGCTCATTATGCGATGTACACATTCTATTTCATATTTCTCATATCACAAATATATACATATACATTTCACGAATTCTTGTTCGTACCTTTTCGAGTTTCAACTCCTCATAACTGCACTTTATTGAATACTTTAGTATCATTATCTATGTGATCAAGTGTAGCTCGGTTGGAAAATACCTTGCCCACACAAGATAGTTCTCATTCGCGTCAAGAAACATCACACTATCACAAATTTGTGGCATGTATAGCTAGACTCTTACACGTGCTAGGTTAGTCCGAGAAGCAACTAAACCATAACTCTGATACCACTAAATGTAACACCTCTTTTTCACTGTCCGACAGTTCTGACCCCTCTTCACTAAAAATTAATTATCTCACAGTATGGAACTCAAATGATATTCTCGTCTATTTTTCTTAAAAATAGACTCATTAAGAATTGTAATAATATAAATTATAACCCATAACTATTTTTGTACAATTTTCAATTATTTTCTCAAATCAGAACAGGGGATTTCAAAATCGTTTTGACTCTGTTTCACACAAATTCAAATATCTCATAATATGAAATTCTTTTGCTTACATCATTTCCTCTATAAAAAACTAGACTCGATTAGCTTTAATTCCATATTTTGTTCAATCTTTAACCCTCTTTCCACTATTTTTGGTGTATTTTTCAATTTGGACTACTACAGCTGTCCCAAAATTGTTTAGTGTAAAATAATGGTAACTAAGCTTATAACACTTTTACAAACCATTTTAAACATTATGGTAAAAATAAATATTGGTACATCATAAGAATAGAACCATAATCATAAAGTCATCAATATTTCATTCTCGTTCCCATAGCTTACTTATTTGTATTCTTACCAAAGATGCATCATTTCATGATCATAATAGTATTTGAGCTTCGAGTACATACCTGTACCTTTTCAACATGCTCATATACTTACCTTCTCACTTTCATCACAAGTTTTGAACTACCTGTTGAACCACTTGGAATACTACTGGATATTCAATAAGCCTCAAACATAGGGTAAGATGCCGTTGCCATGTCCTGGACATGTTCTTACACTAGCTCACGCATCAAAGTCGATACCATGTCCCAGACATGGTCTTGCATTGACTCTTATATATCAAGGCCAATGCCATGTCCCAAACATGGTCTTACAATGGCTCTCATCTGTCGGTGTCGATGCCATGTCCCAGACATGGTCTTACACTAACACATATCAAGCTGATGCCATGTTCTACATATGGTCTTACACTGGCTCTCATAATGTTGCCGATGTATGTCCCAGACATGTCTTACACTAGCACACAGACCACCCAAATGTCATGGCATGAATATCCAATCTATTCTTAAGGTTCAATCGGAAGTTTATCATGTTAAGTCTCATCATACATTTCTCATAGCCGCATTCAAACATTTTATGCAAAATTAACCATATAATGCATAATAATGATAAAGTTGTAATATTTACGCACAACTTACTCATTTCAATGGAATACCATATTCCATCAAATTTCCAATGTATTCAATCATCACATAAAAGTTATTAACATTTGGCATCACTTTCTTACATTCAATATCGTCAACATACAATTCAATATAATAATAGCAAGATAGATTTCAAGTATATTAACAATAACATGGATATCATGCTTATTTAATCACACGGACTTACCTCGAATGCAATTTCGGCTAATTACTCTATTTTAGTCCATAACCTCGTACTTTTTTATTTAAGCCCGAATCTTAGTTTTATTGATCTATAATGATAAGATTCACTACTTTAATCATCATATTAACCAATACATTCCATAATTTATACTTTGCAAAATGACCATTTTACCCCTAGACTTTCACAAAAATTATGATTTTACCCTTAAGCTTGTAAATCGATTTTAATCAAATTTTCTTATTACCCAAGCCTAGCCGAATTCTTTTTATACCTATAGCATCTCTTAATTTCAAACATTTCACACAATTACCATCCATTTAACAACATTACAAAAGAGTCCAGTTTAGGGGTTTTTCATGAAAATCCTTTCACACAAGTTGTTTATTACACAACCAATACTCATTTTTTCCATAAAATTCAGAAAACAACATAAATGCTCTCATGGGAAAACCCTAAACTTTCAACCATTTTGCAAAATAGTCCCCTCATTAGCTAGCTCATGCTATAAGAGTCCTAAAAATACAAAAATCATCAAGAAAGGTCATCAAAATCACTTACTTGCAAGGGAACTAAGTGGCTGAAATTTTAAGCTCTCAAAACCCCTATGTTTGTTGCCTTATTCGATGGTTGAAGAAGAAGGAATGAAAAAGATGACAACCTTTTTCCTTATTTTATTTTATTACCAAAAAAAATCACCTAATGTCCACCAAATTTTGACTTTTCAACTTTCTTGTCCCCTATGGCCGGCCATCCTATTTTTAAGGGTCTATTTGCTCTTTAAAAACCCCAAATTTTGGTTATCTAGCTATTTAACATATTTAACAAATATAACACAATTTTAGCACTTTACGCAATTTAGTCCTTTTTCAATACTAAGCAAGCAATTGTTAAAATTATTTCACCAAAATTTTCATGCTCTCATATAATCATTCTATAGCACCCAAAATAATATTAAAATAATTTCTCAACCTCGAATTTGTGGTTCCAAAACCACTGTTCCGATTAAGCCCTATTTCAGGATGTTATAGTCTTAGACATGGAGGACATAATAGCTTGTAACGAAGACATACTCTCCTCGAACATTCCAACCCATGTAGCAAGGGATGGGTCTTCCATCTACTTGCCACTCTCCATATTACTTTTTTGATAGTAATACGGGGAATACAAATCATATGTTAGATAATTATCTGATCACCCTTGATTGTAGTTTTCCATCTTAGTTTCATTTCTTTGTGAATGATAAGGATGCTCATATGGATACTCTTGCCTTCCATAGTTATCATCATAACTCTAATGGTTCGTTGGCTCTGCATTCGTTGAACTCAACTGCTCTTCATAGTTGTATTGGTTTCCCTGCCTCCTATATCCATTGTTATTAAACATGATTAAACTAAATCTTCAATAAGGTAAATTAAAATAAAAACACAGGGATTAAAACACTATACAACAAAATAAAAATAACTATCTAAATTCCTCGTCTTTTGACTAATATTTCCTTAAGGGCAACTAACTTGACTACACATTTACTGTAACTGCCCGATTTTAGCTAAATCAAAACAGTGGTTTTGGAACCACAAATCCGAGTTTGTAAAATTAATTTTATATTATTATATGTGTTTACAGCATGTGGATTAATATGTGTGAAAGTTTCATGAAATAATTTGATAAAAAGGACTAAATTGTGTAAAATATAAAAGTAGCATGTTATATGTTTGTAAAAGTCTGATTTAGGCCCTAGTCAAAATAGTGGTTTTGGGAACACAAATCTGAGTTAGAAAAATATTTTAATATTATTTTCTGTGCTTATAATATGTGAATTGACATGTGTGAAAGTTTCGTATGAAAATTTAATCGTTTGTGTGCTTAATTTGATAAAAGGACCTAATCGCATAAAATGTAAAAGATGTGTTCTATTTTCTAAAGTGATTATTTGCTATGTCATTATAATTAAGAGGTCCTTATGTTGTTATTTAACCATTGAACATGTAAGTGGACATTAATGGCCTTAATGTAATGGCTTATTAATGTTTTAATGCAAAGGTAAAATGGTAAAATGTTTATTAATGTTATATTAAATAAAAAAATGTTTGAAATTAAGCATTATGTTCATCTTCTTGCCAAAAATGAAAGAAATAAGAAAGAAAAAGATTGAGTCAGGGTTCGTCTAGGAAATTTGAAGATTAAGGTATGTGTTTTGATCGATTTTTGATAATTTCTATGTTTTTGTGATTGTTGCTCTATATACTATCAAGCCCATGTATTAATTTCTGATTTTGTTGATGATTTTGAAATATGCCATTGATGAAATTGTGAGCTTTGTGATGTTAGTTGTTGGAAAATAAAAGATATGTGTTGGGTTGATATATTTTGTCTTTGAATTTTTGATGAATTTGAGTAAAATGGGCTAAATTGTTAAAATTATAAATTGAGGGACTAAAATGAGAAATAAATGAAACATATGGGCTTATATGAATACTATGAAATTCATCTTAACATGAGTATATGGAAATTTTGTATATTTTGTGATTTTTGTGATTAGGGACTAAAGTGCAAAAATGTAAAAGTGTGAGGGCTAATTTGTAAAATGCCCTAAATATGTGTTTTTGGATTGATTTGAATAATTTGGTGAATAAAAGAGTTCAATTTTAATTTATATAAATCAAGAATTAAAGAAAATAGAATTAGATCGGGGAAAGTCGAAAGTCATCGAGTAGCTGAATTTGTCTATCTGAATCTATACGAGGTAAGTCTATATACAAATAAATGCGTTATGAATTGAATTATTATCAATTATATGCTATTGAACTATGATGAATGATTATATGAGTTGAGAAATATGAGACATCCAAGAAAGTATCGACGAAGTTTCGACCTCCGAAAAGCCCCGTACGAACGTTAGGAATCGTTAGGATACATATGTCATGACATAGGATTCCATATGTGTTTTCGTCTAAGACCACATCTGAGACGTTGGTATCGACTTATGATTTACGTGTAAGACCATGTCTGGGACATCGGTATCGTATTTGATTTCATGTAAGACCCTGTCTGGGACAGTGGCATCGATATTTGGTTACATGTAAGACCACATCTAAGACGTTGGCATTGTATGAGCTTTCCGAGCTATCTGCGTATCCTTATGATTCTGAACGGTTCAACGGGCATTATGAGAAAATGAATTATTATGTGAACATGTATCCGATTTAGGTACGTTTGAAATGAGTATCATATTTGAGGTTGAAAGGTAAGTATATTTACTTTAGTGAACAAATGTTGATATGTAATAAAATCATGAGAAAATATGCTATATGTGTAAATGAATTTGGAATTTGTGAAATTTATATAAACATTGAGGTATGTGATAATATTTGGCTATGAAATTTATGTAATTTGATGATGCATTTATGTTTCAACTGTTTTATAGATATCATAGCTACCGGGAGCTCGAGGATCATTGAGGATCATCATCACACTATCAAACTTCTTTTTGGTACCTTTTGATAATGTATATATCAAAGTATAGCATGTATAGGCTAGAAGTGTGTGAATATGTTTGGTAATGTATATATTTAGCCATGTGATTTGGCTTTGTTTGGTTGTGTATATGAATGTGTTTTTGGTATGAATTATGTGATGCAAGTGTGTCATTATGATATGCATTTGGTTGGCCAAAAGAAATGGTCAATTTGGTAAGTTTTGGTATGTGCATATTTTAAAATTGGGTAAGAATTTGGTATGAGAATTAATGGAATGTATCCAGGTTATAAACCATATGTTTTGGTATGTTATTGGCTTTTGGAATAACATGAATTGGTATATGTTATGAACATGAGATTTGTTGATAACGATATGCCATGAATGTTGAATGTTTTGATTATGAAATAGTTGAAATTTGATGTGCAATTGGTGTCTATTTGATAATTGTAGGGAGGACCCTTAATGGGTGGCAAACTGGCCATGTAAATAGCCTATTTTTTCCCACACGGGCAGAGACACGGGCGTGTGTCTTAGCTTTGTTGCTCGAGGGCCATTTCAAAATGAACCTGAGCAGACCACACGGTCACACACACGAACGTGTGCTAGGCTATGTGGCCAAGTCAGTTTCGAGCACGAGCTAGACATACGGGCGTGTGACTGGCCTTGTGACCCAAGCCAGTAACCTCCTTAATTTTCACACGGTCTGGCATACGGCGTGTCTTGTGGCCGTGTGGACAAGTCAGTATTTATGCCCTATTTTGGCACGGTCTTGACACACAAGCGTGTCTAAAGCCATGTGAGGCACACGGGCTGTTCACACGGGCATGTGACCTGTACAACTTTGAAAAATGTTTAAGTTTTGAAAAATTTTGTATGAGCTCAGTTTAGTCTTGACCCCTTTCTAATGCATGTTTAAGGTCTCGATGACCTATATAAGGGACTCTTTGGTAATGTTTGACTATGATTGTGATTGATGCATATGTATTATTCGTAACATGTTTCGATTTGTCTGATAATGCATTTAACTCTAGTTCGGCGACGGATACTGGTTAGGGGTGTTACATTTGGTTGATATCAAAGCTACGATTTAATCAATTCTAGGACTAACATAGCGTATGTGAGTCTAGCTATACATGCCATATTTATGAATTGCGATAGTGTGATGAATCCTGACAATGAAAATTTGTTTTTATATAGCAAATGGATCCCATATGAGCCGTAGCTGACGATGTCGAGAGCAATGCGTCTATCCTGCGTAAGGGATAGTGCCATCCGATTTTAGACCAGCTACAAGTACCCATGATGGAGAGGTTAGACAAGCCTTTTATCAAATGATGAATGATTGGTTCAGTCAGTACATTAGAACTAACCTGGCTGTACAACAACCCACAATTTTGCCTAATCCTCCACAAGTCCCTGTTATCTCGCAAGCTAATCTAGCTCAGTTAAATAAGCCTCCGGTTGACAAAATTAGAAAATATAGGGCAGAAGAATTCCATGCTACAACTAGTGATGATGCTGAGAGAGCGGAGTTCTGGTTAGAAAATACAATACTAGTATTTGATGAATTGTCTTTGAATCTGGATGAATGCATAAAATGTGTTGTTTCACTTCTGAGAGATACGTCGTATCACTAGTGGAAGACTTTAATATCCATGGTTCCGAGGGAACGAGTCATTTGGGATTTCTTCCAAGCTAAATTCTGAAAGAAATACATCAGTCAGAGATTCATATATCAGAAACTTAAAGAGTTTCTTAAACTGAAGCAGGGTCATATGTCTGTTGCAGAATACTAACGAGAATTCGTAAGATTGAGTCAGTATGCACGAGAATGTGTTTTGACTAAAGTAATAATGTGTAAAATATTCGAAGATGGTTTGAATGAAGATATCTGTTTGTTAGTCGAGATTCTAGAGATAAAAGAATTCATTGTTCTTGTTGAACGAGCCTGTAAAGCTGAAGAACACAAGAAAGAGAAAAGAAAAGTTGATTCAAAAGCTAGAGATATGAGAAAAAGATCTGTGAGTAAATCATCTCAGTCTACGTCAAAGAAATTCTGAGATGATTTTAGCCGTTCAAAGGCTAATGTGGGACATTCTAGTAGAGATCGTGCTAGATCACATTCGAGCTTCAGAGCTCCCGCTACTTCTATAACACGTGTTGGAAATACCAGACCTGATCGCCCTGAGTGCAAACATTGTGGTAAAAGATATCCCAAAAATTGTAGATTGTATTATTGGGCTTGTTTCAAATGTGGATCATTAGACCATTTTATCTGTGATTGCCCCTAGTCTGTCGGGCAAGAAATTACACAAAATCCGAGGCCAAGTGGCAATGTATCTCGAGGTAGGCCTCCCAGAAATACAGGAAATGTGAGTGGTATTCAAAGAGGGACTAAAGACACCGTTGTTCGATCTGAGGCTAGAGCACCTACCAGAGCCTACGCCATTCGAGCTCGTGAGGAAGCTTCGTCTCCAGATGTGATTACAGTACATTTACTTTTTACTATACTTCTATAATTGCTTTGATAGATCCTGGATCAACATATCCATATATATGCATGAATTTAGTATCCAGTAAGACTTTGCTTGTAGAGTCTACTGAATTCATGATTAGAGTATCGAACCCTCTAGGTAAAAGTGTCTTAGTTGACAAAGTGTAAAAGAACTGTCCGTAAATGTTTCGAGACATCTGTTTTTCGACTGATCTGATGTTATTACCTTTTGATGAGTTTGATACAATTCTGGGTTTGGATTGGCTAATTTTGCACGATACTATTGTGAATTGCAAACGAAAAACTGTTGATTTGAGATGTAAGAATGATGAAATAGTTGAAATTGAATCTAGTGATTTGAATGGGTTACCGGCTGTGATTTCGTCAATGAAAGCTCTCAGTATTGTGATAAAATGTGGTGAAGCTTACTTTGCTTATGTGATTGATTCGAAAGTAATAGAAAAGAAAGTTGAATCAGTGCCTACTGTCTGTGAATTCTCTGATGTGTTTCCTAAAGAACTTCCGGGATTACCTCCGATTTGAGAAGTTGAATTTGGCATTGAATTAGTGCCTAGGACTACTCCAATTTCGATATCCCCATATAGAATGGCTCCGATCGAGTTAAAAAAATTTAAATTCTCAATTGCAAGAATTAATCGATAGAGGGTTTGCTAGACCGAGTTTTTCACCTTGGGGTGCTCCAGTTCTATTTGTGAAAAAGAAAGATTGTATGATGAGAATGTGCATTGATTATCGTCAGTTGAATAAAGTGAATATCAAGAATAAATGCCCTCTGCCTTGAATTGATGATTTGTTTGATCAATTGAAAGGAGCTATTGTGTTTTCGAAGATAGATTTTAGATAAGGCTATTATCAGTTGCGAGTAAAAGACTCAGACATTTCTAAAACTACATTCAGAACGAGGTATGGCCACTATGAGTTTTTAGTTATGCCTTTCAGATTAACTAATGCACATGCTATCTTTATGGATTTAATGAATAGAATTTTCAAACCGTATTTAGATCGATTTGTTGTCGTATTCATTGATGACATATTGATTTATTTGCGTGATGAATCTGAGCATGCTGAGCATCTGAGAATAGTGCTTCAGACTTTACGAGATAAGTAACTATATGCAAAGTATAGCAAATGTGAATTTTGGTTACGAGAAGTCAGTTTTCTGGGTCATATAGTATCAGCATCAAGTATCCGAGTTGATCCGAGCAAGATTTCAGTTATTCTAGATTGGAAGTCTCCAAGAAATGTTTCTGAAGACCACAGTTTTCTAGGACTTGTTAGTTATTATAGATGGTTTGTAAAAGGCTTTTCTATGATTGCAACTCTGTTGATGAAACTGCTTCAGAAATATGTGAAATTTGAATGGTCTGAAAAGTGTCAGAAAAGCATTGATCAGTTGAAAGCCCTATTGAATGAAGCTCTAATGTTAGTACAACCCAAATTGGGTAAAGAATTTGTGATCTACATTGATGTTTCATTAAACGATCTGGGATGTATTTTGATGCAGGAAGGCAAAGTCATTGCTTATGCTTCGAGACAGTTAAAGCCACACGAAAGAACTATCCGACGCACGACCTTGAGTTAGCTGCGATTGTATTTGCTTTGAAGATTTGGCGCCACTATCTATCTGGTGAGGAATGTCACGTATATTCTGATCATAAGAGTTTGAAATATTTGATAACTCAAAAAGATTTGAACCTGCAACAAAGAAAATGGTTAGAATTGTTAAAAGATTACAAGCTTGTTATTGATTATCATTCGGGAAAAGCAAATGTTGTTGCTGATGCTTTAAGTCAAAAATCACTATTTACATTACGTGCCATGAATACTCATTTAGTTTTGTCCGATGATGTTTCATTTTTAGCTAAATTGAAAGTGGGACCTTTGTTTTTACAACAGATTATTGATGTTCAAAAGGTTGATAATGAGATAATTACAAAATGAGTTCAGTGTGATTTGAATTCTGATTCTGAATTTCGAGTTGATAATAATGATTGTTTGAGATTCCGAGATTGAATTTGTGTTTCGAGAAATCCAGAATTTATTCAGATGATTTCAAACGAAGCTCACAATAGTTGTTTATCTATGCATCTCAGTAGTATGAAAATGTATAACAATCTAAAATAGCTTTATTGGTGGCCTGGTATGAAGCGTGACATCTCTGACTTTGTTTCTAAATGTTTAATATGTCATCAAGTTAAAGCTGAACATCCAGTGCCATCTGGTTTGTTACAACTGATTATGATTCCGGAATGGAAATGGGATAGAGTGACGATGGATTTTGTTTTAGGTTTGCCCCTATCTTTGAGAAAGAAAGATGCTATCTGGGTCGTGGTTGATCGATTGACGAAATTAGCCCATTTTATTCTGGTATGATCCAATTACTTGCTTGATAAGTTAGCTGAGTTATACATTTCCGATATTGTGAGATTGCACGGTGTGCCATTATCTATTCTGTCAGACAGAGATCCGAGATTCACGTCGCGATTTTGGAAGAAATTGCAAGATGCTTTGGATATGAAATTGCATTTCAGTACTGCCTTTCACCTACAGAAGGATGGTCAATCTGAGCAAATTATTCAGAGTCTCGAGGATATGTTAAGATGTTGCATTCTTGAGTTTAAAGGTACGTGGGAACAGTATTTGCCATTAATTGAATTCGCGTACAATAATAGTTTTCAATCGAGTATTAAAATGGCACGGTACGAAGTCTTATATGGTCGCAAATGTCATACACCTTTGTATTGGTCTGAGCTCAGTGAGAATAAGTTACACGAGATTGATTTGATAAAAGAGACTGAACAAAAAGTAAAAGTTATCCAAGAAAGTCTGAAAGCAGCTTCTGATCATTAGAAATCTTACGCAGATTTAAAAAGAAAAGATATTGAATTTGAGATCGATGACAAAGTCTTTTTAAAAGTATCTCCGTGGAAGAAAGTACTCCGATTTGCCAGAAAAGGCAAATTGAGTCTGAAGTTTATCTGGCCGTATGAGATTATCGAGCGTATCGGCCAGTTGTAGATAGATTGTTATTGCCTCTTGAGTTAGAAAATATTCACAATGTATTTCACGTATCAATGCTTCAACGATACAGATCCGATCCCTTGTATGTGATTTCTCCGTCTTAGATTGAGATTCAGTCCAATATGATCTATGAAGAAGAACCGATCCGTATCTTATCTTGTGAGATTAAAGAATTGAGAAATAAGAAAATTTTGTTAGTAAAAGTAATGTGGCAACGACACAGTGTTGAAGAGTCTGCTTGGGAGCCTGACGATGCTATGAGACAGCAATATCCGAATCTGTTCAATGATAAGATTTTCGGGGACGAAAATCCCTAGGGGGAGAGTTGTAACAATCCAGTTTAGACCCTAGTCGGAATAGTGGTTTCGAGACCACAAATCCGAGTTAGAAAATATTTTAATATTATTTTCTATGCTTATAATATGTGAATTGACATGTGTGAAAGTTTCTTATGAAAATTTAATCGTTTGTGTGCTTAATTTGATAAAAGGACCTAATCGCGTAAAATGTAAAAGATGTGTTCTATTTGCTAAAGTGCCTATTTGCTATGTCTTTATAATTGAGAGGTCCTTATGTTGTTATTTGACCATTGAACATGTAAGCAGACATTAATGGCCTTAATGTAATTGCTTATTAATGTTTTAATGCAAGGGTAAAATGGTAAAATATCTATTAATGTTATATTAAATAAAACAAATGTTTGAAATTAGGTATTATGTTCATCTTCTTGCCAAAAATCAAAGAAATAAGAAAGAAAAAAGATTGAGTTAGGGTTTGGCTAGGAAATTTGAAGATTAAGGTATGTGTTTTGATCAATTTTTGATAATTTCTATGTTTTTGTGATCGTTGCTCTGTATACTTTCAAGCCCATGTATTAACTTCTAATTTTGTTGATGATTTTGAAATATGCAATTGATGAAATTGTGAGCTTTGTGATGTTAGTTGTTGGAAAATAAAATATATATGTTGGGTTGATATATTTTGTCTTTGAATTTTTGATAAATTTGAGTAAAATGGGCTAAATTGTGAAAATTGTAAATTGAGGGACTAAGATGAGAAATAAATGAAACATATGGTCTTATATGAATACTATGAGAATTCGGTCTAATATGAGTATATGGAAATTTTGTATATTTTGTGATTTTTATGATTAGGGACTAAAGTGCAAAAATGTGAAAATGTGAGGGCTAATTTATAAAATGCCTAAACATGTGTTTTTGGATTGATTTGAATGATTTGTGAATAAAAGAGTTAAATATGAATTTATATAGATCAAGAACTAAAGAAAACAAAATTAGATCGGGGAAAGTCGAAAGTCGTTGAGTAACCGATTCTGTCTATCCAAACCCGTATGAGGTAAGTCTATATACAAATATATGTGTTATGAATTGAATTATTATCGGTTATATGCTATTGAAATATAATGAATGATTATATGAGTTGAGAAATGTGAGACATCCGAGAAAGCATCGACAAAGTTCTGACCTCCGAAAAGCCTCGTACGAACCTTAAGAATAGTTAGGATACATATGTCATGACATAGGATCTGATATGTGTTTTCATGTAAGACCACGTCTGGGACGGTGGCATCTACTTATGATTTACGTGTAAGACCATGTCTGGGACATCGGCATCGTATTTGATTTCATGTAAGACCCTATCTGGGACAGTGGCATCGATATTTGGTTACATGTAAGACCACGTCTAGGACGTTAGCAGTGTATGAGCTTTCCGAGCTATCTATGTATCCTTATGATTCCGAACAGTTCAACGGGTATTCTGAGAAAATGAATTATTATGTGAACATGTATCCCATTTAGGCACGTTTGAAATGAGTATCATATTTGAGGTTGAAAGGTAAGTATATGTACTTTAGTTAACAAATGTTGATATGCGATAAAAGCATGAGAAAATATGCTATATGTGTAAATGAATTTGGAATATGTGAAATGTATATGAACATTGAGGTATGTGATTGTATTTGGCTATGAAATATATGTAATTTGATGATGCATTTATGTTTAAAGTGTTAATTTTATTTGCATGTGGCTTACTAAGCTTTTGAAAGCTTACTTTGTGTGTTTTTCAACTGTTTTATAGATATCGTAGCTACCGAGAGCTCAAGGATCATCAAGGATCATCACTACACTATCAAACTTCTTTTTGGTACCTTTTGAAAATGTATATATTGAAGTATGGCATGTATAGGCTAGAAGTGTGTGAATATGTTTGGTAATGTATATATTTAGCCATGTGATTTGGCTTGGTTTTGGATGTGTATATGAATGTGTTTTTGGTCTGAATTATGTGATGCATGTGTGTCATTATGATGTGCATTTGGTTGGCCAAAAGAAATGGTCAATTTGGTAAGTTTTGGTATGTGCATATTTTAGAATTGCGTAAGAATTTGGTATGAGAATGAATGGAATGTATCCAAGTTACAAACCATATGTTTTGGTATGTTATTGGCTTTTGGAATGACATGAATTGGTATATGTTATGAACATGAGATTTGATGATAATGATATGCCATGAATGTTGAATGTTTTGATTATGAAATGGTTGAAATTTGATGTGCAATTGGTGTCTATTTGATGATTGTGGAGAGAACTCTTGATGGGTGGCAAATTGGCCTTGTAACTGGCCTATTTTTGCCCACACGGGCAAGGACACGGGCGTGTGTCTCAGCCATTTTGAAATGAGTCTGAGCAAACCACACGGTCGCATACACGAGCATGTGCTGGGCCATGTGGCCAAGTCAATTTCGAGCACGGGCTAGACACACGGGCGTGTGACTGGCCGTGTGACCCAAGTCAGTAGCCTCCCTAATTTTCACACAACCTTGCACACGGGTGTGTCTTGTGGCCATGTGGACAAGTCAGTATGTATGCCCTATTTTGATACGGTCTAGACACACGGGCGTGTCTAAAGCCGTGTGAGGCACACGACCTGTTCACACGGGCGTGTGACCTGTACATATTTGAAAAATGTTTAAGTTTTGAAAAATTTTGTATGAGTTTGGTTTAGTCTTGACCCCTTCATAATGCATGTTTAAGGTCTCAATGACCTATATAAGGGACCCTTTGGTAGTGTTTGACTATGATTGTGATTGATGTATATGTATTGTTCGTAAAATGTTCCGATTTGTCTTGTAACGCCTTTAACTCTAGTCTGGCAATGGATACGGGTTAGGGTGTTACAATTTTAAAGTGCTGAATTACTTTAATTAATTGAAGGTGAAGTCCTTTTGTGGTTATTTGGCCTTTTAACAATGGAGAGGACGGTTATGGGCTTACGTTATATGGTTTTCTTATTTAATTATAAAGGTTAAAATGGTAAATGAATATTAATGTGTAATAAATAAAACAAAACATAAAATATCATGCATGTTCATCTTTTATGGCTGAATGTGAGAAGAAAAGAAATAATTGTTGAAGTTTTTAAGTTCGGCACCTAGGAAGCTTGATTTATGTATGTTATTTGCTCGGTTTTTGATAATTTTTACATTTTTGAGATCGTTGCGTTGTATATTAGCTAGCCCATGCTTTAATTTTTGGATTTGATGATGAATTTGTGAAATGCCATTGATGAATATTTAGGCTTTTTGTTGTTTGATGATGAAAAATAAATATTTGTTGTTAGATTTTCATAGTTTATTAAGTGATTTTTGATGAAAAATGCTTATTAAGGATTAAATTGTGAAATTTGTAAATTGAGGGGTTAAAATGTGAAATAAATGGAATTAATGGGTTGCTAGGGACCTAGGGAAGATTTGGCCATGCTTGGGTTTGATGAAATTTTGTGTATTTTGTGTTGTTTTGAAATAGGGACTAAATTGTGAAAATATAAAATGTCAGGGGCTAAAGTGCAAAATGCCCATTTATGTGTTTTTGGGTGAAATTGAATGAATATGTGATTAAATAAGTTAAATTTGAATTTATTTAGATCAAGAAAGAAAGAAATCAGATTTGGATCGGGGGAAGTCGAAAGTTGTTAAGTAGTTGTTCCGATCCGTTCGTCTCCGTACGAGGTAAGTTCATATGAAATAAATGTTTTTAAATTTTTATGTATATTTATATATGTTGCTGAATTAAATTGAGCATTGGAGGACTTGTTTCGAGCATGAATTAATTGAGTTACGAAGTTGAAAGCCCCGTATGAACCTTAGGAATAGTATAGGATACTGATGTTATGACATTAGGACTTCCGAGGTGTGATTTTGTGTAAAACCATGTCTGGGACATTGGCATCGATATGAGATTATGTATAAGACCCTGTTTGGGACAGAGGCATTGATATGTGATAACATGTAAGACCATATTTGGGATATGGCATTGTATGTGATATATGTGTTTCCGAGTATCCTTAACGATTTCGAATGGTTCAACGGAAATGTCAAAATGAGATAGAATATGAATTTGAGCTAAATAATTCAAGTACGTATGAAGTTCATATGTTCATTGAAAAATAAGGTAAGTGAAGTTACTTAACATGATAGTATGGATTATATGAGAAAAGTGAGTGTATATGTGTATGAGATTAGTTAAATGTGGCCTATTCGAATTGAATTATTAATGTTCTTGTGATGATTTATTTGCTTATGGCTTACTAAGCTTTCAAAGCTTACCTTGTGTGTTCTTTCATTGTTTCATAGATATATAAAGCTAGCTAGAGCTCGGGGATCGTCAAGGATCATCGTCACACTATCAATCGCTATTTTTGTACTTTGAAAGCTTGTACTTATGACATATGGCATATACAGGCTAGTTTTGATATGGTTAGTTTTTAATTGTGTATAAATAGCCATGCGAAAATGGCTTGATAATGATGTTAATGTTTGAGAATAATTGGCCTTGTTAATTAGCTCATTTTGGGAAGTTTGTTTGATGGCATAGTTTGCATTTGTGGATGGTTATGAATTGGTTTGTGTGATGTTAATGTAGTGATGGATGTGGTTTCAATTGTGGAAAGTTTATATAAGATATGTTATGAATATATTATTGCTTGTGTAATTGGTCTTTTTGGTACGGTCTGTGATAGCAAAAGATGACTATGTTCTATAGATGATGAGTCGGTCATTTGAGCAAGTATAATGTATCTAGTTAATGATGTTAATTAGCTATGAAATGGTATACCTAATTGAGATTTCGTTGTGATAATGGTATGATCTATTGAGGTTAAATTTGATGACCAAATATATGGCTAATTGATTGGTTGTGTATATGTATTTTGGGTATGAAAAATTAGCATGCTATTTAGGTGTACTTTGATTTGTTATTTGTGTTCAAAAATGTAAATGTTGCTACAGTGCAATACGCATAACTTGGTAATAATGACAATTATATTTGACCATTTGGTGATGTTTGATAATGACTCTTATATGGATAATTAATAAGTTGTACAATATGACTTGTTTTGATTTGATATGCGAATGTAGATAGGCATATGAAATGGTACGTTTGATAGTTAGCTAATGAAATAAATGTATGCAAATGGATGTTTTCACATATGCTAGGAATATGAAATGTAAGGATATATGCTTGAATTTATATTAAGTATGCGAATGCTATTAATGTGATGGTTATATGGTTTAAAAATTTTATTTATGGAGCGTGTGAACATGGCTTTGATGTATGCAAGTTTGGTTCGAATATTTGTATAGGTTGATGATATTGATGTGATTGAAATTTGAAGCATGAATTGTTTATGAATTATAAGTAATAAACAATGATTGGTTTTAGTTGATTAAGTGGTCCATATGTGCAAATTTGACTTATATGAACGAATAAATGGTTGTTATTCGATTTAAAATTATTTTAAAGTAGTTGATATATCTTTGATCATGAAATGAATTATATGAACATGCTGAATTGTGTTTTGTCAGGTAATGCCTCGTAACCCTAATTCGGTGTCGGATACAAGTTAGGGGTGTTACATTTACATCATAAAAATCCCCGGCAACGGTGCTAACAACTTGATCGCGTACGCAGAACATAAATAATTTTATAAAATAATTTAAAAGTGAGGTTTTAAATACAAGCGTACAATGTTAGTTATAATATTGTAGTGTCAATGGAACACTAGAGCATTCCAAAGATTGAATCCAAAAGATTGTCGGTAAATGTATTTATCAAGTTAATTACAAGTTAAGAAATTACTAATATAATCGAGTCGAAAATTATTAGTGAAAATTCCAAAATAAATTATTTATAAACTAAATTTAAATTATCAATTAAACTAACTAATCTAATTTTCTTCCCTATTGTTTTAGACAATGTAAATGATAAAACAATGGTAAGTTGATTTATTAATTGCTAAGTAAGCTAATAAGCATATACACTCTTAGTTAAGAATCTCTTCTCGGTCTCATCTTAGATTAAAAAATACCACCTAAGCTCTCCTCTAGATTCATTTCGGTCTCATTATTCAGCATGATTTCATTGAACTATTTAAGGATAAACTCTTCTTTAAGTCTCATTTTCTAGATTTTCTGCTAGAGCCATCAATTCTAGTGTATTAAGCATTTCAATATAATTGAACAATCAATTAATCAAGTATAAACATTTACTTAAACTAACAAAATATTATTCTTTTCCATATGATGCCATAGCCAACTATAGATTTATATAATATGGTGACATGACCATGGACTTTTCCTTTCATAGATTATGTTGAAAGTCCCGACGGACCCATTTAGAAAAATTTGCAAAGACAAGCATAGACTCATCATGCTCAGATCCACTCTTATTAGAACGTATCGTATTTCATATAATTAAGAAACATAAACACAATCCATACATCCAGATGCAACCATACTTCACATCGACCTACTTAAACTCAACAGATCTATACCAAGTATGCATATCATTCTCATCAAACATTAGCATGGTGATAGCTATTTAACATCACAACAATAATGTGCAAGCGTACACTGTCAATGCAAGTATAGTAGATAGATATGAGTTTGTCGGATATCGATCCCACGAGGATAGTTGTCTTTTGTCTATCGATGTCAGTGTAATAAATAGATAGAAATGAGATAAATTGTGAGAGTAGTTGTCGAAGTAATAATTGAAAACAATAAGATAAAATATGATAATGATAAACTGGGATCTCCAACATGAATATTCAACAGAATACTAAGTGCTCACAAGGTATAAAAGGATAGGTGATTGTCGGTGCATTAAATTGCAATGAATATCTTACCAAGATTAACTTTTATATTTAATCTAAGACTTAAACATGAACATTAACCACATCTTCCGATGATGGAAATGGAAAACAATTAAGAATAAGTCAATTAAATTCCTCTAATCCTCAAGCAACTTCCGTTGTCATGCTTGTTAGCTTGAACTATCACTACACTTTCTAGTGTCAGTGACCGCCATAACAATTCCATGCTAAAAACATTCAAACTCAAAGATTAAACAGTAGAAGCAAGATTGAATAAAATAACATTTAACCCAGAAATCATGTGTACTTCCTTACAAACATGAAATAGAAAGTAATCACCATTGTTTAGAAAAGAAATATAAAAGAAACAAGTGGAGAATACTATTCCTATAAAATCTCGACTTGAATCTCTTCATTCCCTCTTGTGTCGCGCTCAGGGCTCCTCATCAAGAGTTGATCTACGTCCCTTTCACGTCAGTTCACCTGTAAGAGACTTAAGTTACCATAGCCAAAAAGCTTCAAAAGATAGGTTGAAGAAGATAATACCCTCCAAAAAGCCTCACCTCATTCCTTTTCACGTGAATATTAATATTTATCCAAATAGCACATGTTTCCTTTCATCAGAATCATGCTGCCTCTGTACGTACAAGTTGGTTGTATTAGACTGGACAACTCACATATTTTTGTTCTTATATGGACAGCTTTCAGCTGCGACAACAATTCTGGGCACAATTTGAAAATACTTCTGCAGCGACATTAGTACCAAAATATGATAAAATTAAGGATAAATAGGCTAAGATCCACTGAGTTATAAAATGCAATTTACTGAACTGAAAATGCTAAAATATGTGCTAAAGAGAACTAAATGGGGACAAATTAACCAATAAGTAAGGAGAAAGCATATGTTCTTTCTAGTACCATCACATGGTCATGAACATACTTCAATAATCACACACAAAGTCACTTACATAACATATTGTAACCTCAAGGTTCACAACATCATTTTTCAATCACTCTCTTATAGATCTACAATTACTATCGTCATATAAATAAGAGTTAGCATAGAGACTCACCTGATTCTCTCCTACTACAGTTCAAAGCTCTAGATCTAGACTTCCATCGTGGAATCATCAACATCTACTACAAAAAATCCCCAAGAAAATACCTTTTACCCTTTATCTTATTGATCTACCAAATCTAACAGATTTACTCTTCACAGTATAATATGTAGAGTCTTTAATAGTACCTCGATGTGGTGTATTCATTGGTAATTATCCAAATATACAAGTTTAAGCTCAAGAGAAAGAAGGAAATACTTTGGGTTCCTTTAGATCTAGACAAAAATACTTCTTGGAGAAGTAAGAAAAAAACTCCCTCTTTTAGAACTAAATACATATATATATATAGAACCAAGCTCTTATTGGAACCTACCACGTGTCACACACTTTCAAAGCTACACTTATAAATGGTTTACAATTGTAAATAGAAATCCAATATTTCATATTCTTGATTCGCCCCTTTATTCCTTTTCAACTACCTCGTTAGAATGTAACTAGTATAATAACTCACTAAACTGGGTGTACAATACCTTTTGCAATAATCCCCTACTTAAAAGGTTCTCAACACTTTTACCAAAACTCTTGTTCTTTATAACTTAATACATTTTAAGAACAACCCTCACTTAATAACCCGATACATACTATGCGCTTGATTTATACGCCAGAAGAACAATTGGGCGAATAACACTACGCCACTCTGGTTATATATGTTTACTCGCCAAATCCAAAACCCACCCAAGGTTGGGTGTTACATTTAAGATTTTTGGATATAAAACTTCCCTTATAGTTCTTTCACCCGTCAGGCAAGCCGGACCCTAGGGGTAGTCTAGGACTGAAGCCGTCTAGGGCCCAAGGTTGGAAGGGGGCTAAAAAAATTTATTTCTTCAGCTAGGAAAAAAATCTTCACCTTTTAAGTTTTCTGATGTATGCTTCATCAGTTCATTAGAGGTAGGAAAAAAATAGTTCATTGCAGGCAAGCAAAAGACAAAAGGGGCTTTAAATTCTTCCTCATAAATGCTTCATCTCCAACTCCTACCATTAAAGCTAAAAAAAATAAATTTTCCCCTAAAAAATCAACAATTACTAACATTCAAACTTTTTTATTTTTCCATAACCATGGCAATGGGAGAAATCTTCTAAAAATTAAATAGGGCCAAATTTCATTTGATTAATAATTATTCATCAGCCATCAACATCAATTAATTAAGGTTATTAATTTTTACATTATATTTGAGAGATTGAGACCCTCCCATCTAGGGTCTGTCGAATCTACCATTGTTGTTGTAGGGACTTACTGAAGACCATGGAAAATAAATAATCTCCTATACATCATGTAACCTGCAGATTCAGACAGGGCATATCACTTTGTTAGTTTGTTATGCCATCAAGATCTAGTCATTATTCATGTTATTTTTTACATTGATTTTAATGCAATTTAGCTATTTTGAATTAATCTTCTTGGTGTTTAGTTCTTCATTGTATCCATTTGGTTCTTATAATTGTACTATAGTTACTTCCCGTTTGAATTTTCCTATGTAGCTATCTAAAAAACAACAGTTGTAGATTTGATGTATGCATTGGATTTGAAAAGAAGAAAAATGTACATGTTCGAGATCTTATACTCACAAATCCATATGTGATTACTGATTATTGCAAATGTATGTGCCATTGTTCCTTTACTTTTGCTTGCCAATCATCATCAGTTTGATTCCTAAGATATGATATTGGGACATAGTATGGCATGATGCCATATTTCATGAAGATGTTGTATAGCTAGTCTGCTATAAAGCAATACTTATTCCCCTCCTCTTCAATTGCACCATTTTAACTATGAAGTATATTTCACCACTGTCCTATTAAAAATGTTTCCTTGACTATGTAATTTTATATTGCTTAATCTTGCATATTTTCTTAAAAAGTATCACATTTTCATTAGAAATGTTCTTATGTATCAAATTCTATCATCTCTCTTTCTTAATAGGTTATGATTTGAAATTACAACTCACCATTCCAAAAGATATGTTGCTCTAAAGGTCATGTATTTTTGTCAAAGGTATGCATTTTAACCATAATCCCTTGTAATGTTGCTCTCTGTTAATTGCCTATTTCCTTTTTTGTTACAAGTTTATTGTTAATAGAGACAAAAAGGATAATAGAAAATAGTAATCGCTTATTTATGGTAGAAGAACTAGTTTTATTAGCTACATGGCTATTTCATGTAACTCGATTCGGCCTTCATACCAACCAGACATTGTCACCCATAGTGATGATTTTATGCTTTACTTTCTCACTAGGGCAATTTTCCTTCAAGAACTATTAAAACATCTATACTAAGGTCCTCTACATAGCATGTATTTTCTTTTGTAAATATTGCTACTTACGTTTATCACTTGCTGGCATTTTGACAAGATTGAGACTTCGAATCTTGGACATAGTATCTTCTAGAATCAATATGGCACCAGTTTCACTTAATTTTTTACTTGAGGTTATGTTTTTGTTACTCATTTAATTTTTTACTTGCATTTCATTTAATTTTTTTAGTTAATTACAATGTCTATTTGTAATTGATTATTATAATTATATTTACAGAATTCCAGTGACTCGATTTGACTTTTGGAACTACCAAATGTGAAGCAAATATTTAACTTGGAAATTTTCTATCAGGTGCTATTGTTATATTTTCTTGTGTTACTTGAGTATTTGATTTATGTTTTATATATAATGTTGCCTAAAAAGCATTTATCTAAGAAGCGAAAAAAGGAAAAATAGAAAATGTGCTAAAGAGTTAAAAAAATCATAGCAATATGCTATTGATAAATTTGCTTTTAAAAGAGTAGTTTTTAATGAAAATTTGGATCAATCAAATGAAAGTTTGAATAATGATGATAATGAGAATGATGAAATTAAAGATCCAAATGAGCCTAATGATGTGCCAAATGTATCTAATATTGGAAATATTGGTCTTAATGAAGAACAAACAATTTCTCCTGATATTGGCATTGAAGAAGAACAAACAATTCCTTCTTTGGATATTTATGATCCTAAAAATTAGGTTAATCTTGATAATAAAACAAGGGACAGTTTTGTTGAAAATGGGCTTATAAGAGAAATGAATCTTGATTTTCCTCTCAATAATAATAATAGATATTTTTCATATGCTTATTTTTTTAGGAAGTTGGGCAATAGTGAGATTAGCGATTAAAAATAGTTGATTTGTTCCAAACATGTTGACAAAGTGTTTTGTTTTTGTTGTAAGTTGTTCAAATCTACTAGTAATAAAAGCTAGAAATGAAAGTTTAAGTGATTGGAGGCATATTAGTGAAAGGCTCAAACAACATGAAAATAGTGCTGAGAATATGACTAATATGAATACTTTGAATGAAATGAGACTAAGGTTGGATAAAAATGAAACAATTGATAAAAAATTCCAAGAACAAATTATGAAAGAAAGAGTGATGGAGGCAAGTTTTATTTAGAATATTTTCAACTGTGAAATGTCTTACTACTCATAATTTGGCTTTTGAGGATCCAATGAAAAACTCTATCAAGATAGAAATGGTAATCTCCTGGGATTAATTGAAATGATTGTGGAATTCGATGTGATAATGCAAGATCATGTTAGGTGCATTCAAAACCGTGAAATTCATTACATTATCTTAGGCATAAAGTTCAAAATGAATTGATTTCCTTTCTTCCTGATAATGTTAAAAGTTCTATAACTAAGATCATCAAAGAGGAAAAAGATTTTTCTATAATTCTTGATTGTACCCCTACTATTGGTTATCAAGAACAAATGAATCTAATAGTACGATGTGTGAATATGTTAACTAATAAAATAAAAATTGCAGAGTACTTTTTAGAGTTTTTAAAGGTGGATAATACATCTGGATTAAGACTTTTTAATGAATTACAAGATGTTTTGAAGTCTTTTCATCTTAATGTTGATGATGTAAGGGATCAGGGTTATGATAATGGTTCCAATATGAAAGGGAAGCACCAATGTGCTCAAAAATGATTTCTTGAAATAAATCAAGAGCATTATATATGCCTTGTGATTGTCATAGTTTGAATATTACTCTTAGTGATATGGAACATTCTTACATTAGATCTATTTCACTTTTTTGGAATTGTTTAACGCATATATTCATTATTTTCATGTTTTACAAAAGGATGGAAAATTTTGCTTGACAATGTCCTTAAATTAACTGTGAAATTTTTATCTACTACTCGTTGGAAGAGTTGAATTAAAAGTGTTAAAGCTATTAGATTTTAATCTCCCCAAATAAGATTTGCTTTGTCAGAATTATATAAATCTTGTGATGATGCAAAGCCAAAGAGTGAAGTGGAGAGTTTGGTTAATGCACTTGAGAGTTTTGAGTTTTTGCTTGGTATGAAATTTTATTTGCTATAAATATCGTGAGCAAGAAATTATAATCTAAGTCTATGTGCATTGACACCACCATAAAGCAATTAGAAGGTGTATTGTCATATTTTGAAAAGTATAGAGATGAAGGCTTTACTTTTTGTATGGATATTGCTAAAAGTATTGCTCTTGATATGAATGTAGAGCTTAACCTTCCAACAAAGCATTGTATTATTAGAAAAAAAAAATTGATGAGAAAAACCAAGAGGATGAAGAAATTCATTCCGCTAATGAATTATTTAGAGTTGATTATTTTTTAGTTATTGTAGACATGGCAATTACTTCTTTGAAGAGCAGATTTGAGCAACTAAAAACATTTGAAAGTAGTTTTGGGTTTTTGTTTGATTCAAACTAGTTAAAGTCATTAGATGAAAAGGAATTGAGAGAATGTTGTGCTACTTTTCACTCTACCTTTTCTTATGGTGATTTATTATATGTTGATTTAAATGATCTTTTCTCTGAATTGAAAGTGTTGCAATTTACTTTACTGAATGAATTAATGTTAGCAATTGAAATTCTTGAGTTTATCAAATTTTCAGTGTAGAAACTAACATCGATAATGTCGATATAAAATGATGGCAAAGCAAAAACAAACAATAATAAGAACACATTGATTTTACATGGAAACCCTTTTGAGAAAAAAACCATAGGCAGAGGAGAAGAAAATTCATTAATGTCGAATTCAAATGATACAAGATGAGTTTAGACTACATCTATTTATAGATTGGAAAAACTTTATTCTGATCAATGTCAAATAGATGAAGTATAGTAAGGTTGAAAAACCTTGTTCTAATCAATGTAAAATAAAAGAAACATAGTTTTATATGGATTTTATTTTATCTTACCACTGTATTTTATTTTAATAAGGATTCGAGTCACTCAACTCTAACAATCTCCACCTTGACACGAATTCTCAACGAACAAGTTCTTCACCATGAGCTCTCAATGAACAAGTCTCCACCTCTTCCACGAAACCCCTTAAGAGGTGTTCTTCAATAATGAACACCAACCAAGTCCAAGAAATGCTCAAACTTGGTTATAGGAAGTGATTTAGTCAGCATACTTGCAAAATTATTATGAGTACTAACTTCGCTCACAAAAATATCTCTACGAGCAATAATATCACGTATAAAATGACACCAAACATCGATGTGCTTTATTCTTTCATGAAATATTGATCTTTCGTAAGGAATATGACACTCTAACTATCACAAAACACTTTACTGATCTGAAGGTCTTTACTGAGTTCACTGAAGAGTCCCTTTAACCAAATAGTTTCTTTACAAGCCCTTGTAATTGCCATGTACTCAACCTTAGTAATAGACAAAGTAACTGTAGTTTGCAAAGTGGCTTTCCAACTAATTGCACAACCCCCAATCGTAAAGACATACCCCTGTGAGAAATCTTCTTTTATCAAAGTCTCTAGCAAAATCATAATCAACATACCTAATGAATTGATCTCTAATTCTTCAAAACTGTAAGTGTAAACTAAAATATATATAGGGTTTTTTCTATGTAATTTATTACCTTTTTACTTAAATTCATTGTTAAAACTAAGTAATTGTTTAATAAATTAATGAAATATGTGAAAATATGAAATTAGGACATAAAAATTATTAAAATGTGATTTTATGCTTTATTATATAGTTTTCATGCATAAAATGGCTTATTTTATATTGATTTGTACATATTACATTTTTTAAGACATAAAATGGGTCATGCATGATTATTTTAAATAATAAAATATAAAATTATATTTAATAAATCATTTTAAATATTTAATTAATAATTTGGGTTGTAATTAATTATTTAAATTGAATAAATTTTATTCTTTGGTCCTTTAACTTATTGATTTATTTTGGACAGGTCTGATACCTTTGTTGGATTACAAAAATCGTCCAAATTGAACACCAAGTCAACCAAAATTCGACTACACATGGCTATCAATTTAAACCACTTTTTGGTTTAATGACATAAGGTCCTTGCATTGTTGAACAAATTAGAGATTTGCCCAAAGATTTACATTTGACCGAGTCTCAGTCCTGAGTTATTATGGCATTTAAACTGCTTAAAAATCAAGCAAAAATTAGCTCAAATTCCACTAATTGTGGCCGGCCATTCATGGAAGAAGTTTGAAGAGACTAAACCTAGTTATTTTTAACAAACTACCCACCTTTTTTCACCTATAAATAAGACCCCTTTATTCCTATAACGCCCCAAATCTTAAATAATTATTTTTGTATGGTTGTGACACAACTGTGTATCTGCTTCAGTGGTTAAGTGTTCTGTGTGTTCTGAGAGTGTCTGAGAAGTCTTGGGTTCAAGCCTTGGCTAGTGCAAAAATTTGTTTCTTACTTGAATAAACCTTGACTTTAGTCAGTAGGCTTTTAAATAAATGTGGGTGTTTCACAACAGAATGGGCCTGCTAGTCTAAGGGATAGGTTGTGTGCTACTGTTACTGAAAGGCTTGAGTTTGAGTCCTGCTTGGTGCAAGGGAGTGTTTATTTTACTGCTCTTGCCGTGTGGGTAGTAGAAGTTGATTGAAACACTGCTGAGTTAGGGGAGTTTGAATTGGTAGTTGAGGAGATTATCATGGAGGGATTTTAGGAGGGATGTGGGGATATGGATGGTGATCGGTTGGAGAGATTTGAGGAGACGAATGAGGAGAACGTTTAGGGGTATGTCGATTCTAGGAGTCCCATTTTGGCAAAATCGGTCATAGGACCTTTTACTCTTTGTTGCCGAAATTGTGTCTCTAATTTTACTCTCTATTTCGGTAGTTGTTACCCTTTTACTTCCTTTCAGTTTTGTTTGAGGTCAATTATTGCTTTGACCATTCGGGTATTTTCCCTTCTACATTTTGCGATTTTGCTCTCCCATTTCGACCTTTTTCTCCTATTAGCCGGTCCATTTTTCCTCTATTCTTTCCCTCTTTCCCTCACTTTTCTTCTCTTGATTATCCTCGTTGTTTCTCCCTCACTCTCACTCGGTTTTGTGTAACCGAATACCTCATTTCCCTTATAGTCAAATACTGCTTTTACCCCATCAGTCTCTCCCTTTTTCTTCATTGTCGATTCTCATCTCCTCTTTCTCCTTGTTGTGCTCCTTTTAGTTTCTCGAAATTCTCAAGGAGTAGAGGATTTCACATTAATATTGAAGCGACTGAAACCTTTCTTTCATCACTTGATCGAAGGTAATCCTATTATTAGTTATCAGGCTTGACTGGGGTATTTTGGCTTGCATTCTTTGGTATTGGGCGAATGCTTCTTTCCCTACTTTAGGGTTTTGTGTTTTCTATAAGTTAGTATACATTGATTTAAGCCATGTTTATAAGCAATCATGATTAATGGAATTCGATTGTATGCACATTTTCGCCAAAGAGCTTGAAAATAGTCTTTGTTAACGGTTTTAGTGGGCTAAACCACACTCGGTCAATCAAGGCAAGTATTAATGATTGTTGTGTGATAAAGATGAAGAGGGGGTTGCTAACCCAATTTTCAAAAGATTAGTGGAAGGTCTTGATTGATTGTAGGTTTGGCGTTCGTGGGCTAATTGCACATTTTCGTGCCATAATCGTAAATCTGAAAAAGCCGAAATAGAAGACCGTCGATGCTACACGAGCGTGCGCTCACTCGAGTGATAATGTGAACGTCTAAATGTGGGTGTAAGATCGTTAAGGCCGACCATGTGCAAATTCATGGCCTGAGGCCGATTTGAGCCATAGTGGGCCGAAACGGGCGTGTGAGCCCGAGCATGTGGGCCCCACACTGGAAAATCGCACAGACGTGTGGAGAATATCTGGCTAGCTATGTAATTCACACAGCTAAGGCCATTTCTGCGTGTGGCCCACATTGGCCCGCATTATGGACATTGGGCCCATTTTCGCTATTTGACTGATAAGGTTATTGGGTCGCCCAAGATGTCTGTGGACCTACTATTGGGTTAGTAAGTATACCGAGACCGCTAAATAAATAAAATAACTGTTATGCCCCTATGAGCTAAAATAACTATTATGACTGTAATCGAGGATGCCATTTTATATATTGCATACATGTATGATATTAGAACATGACGCATGATATGTTGCATGGGGATGGGTTTATTATGATTGGAGGAAGTGTATTGTACTGGCAGCTCTGCTGCAAATACTATTTAGTGCCTCAACCGGTGCTATTTTGGAGTGTAGGGATGGGTGGGTTGATTTTATCCCCACATGGAGTGCAGGGCTAGACAGAATGGAGTGTAGAGGCTGGTTGGGTAGGATTTCTGATTGCATATATGTACTTTTACTGTGATTGAAATGGGCTAAGGTCCACACTGATACTGATACTGTAATGGGCTAAGGCCCTTCTGAAACTGCACTATTATTGAATTGGGCTTAGGCCCAGACTGGTTATGCTCACTGATTGGTTATTTGATTTGGGATTACACACTGAGTTTTCAAAACTCACCCATCTGTTTATCTGTGTAACGCCCCCACGCCCAAAACCGTCATCGGAGTTAAGCTTGAGGTGTTACTAATCTTATTTTACCTTTTTAAACAATTCTAACTACTTATATTAATTTTTGGAATAAACTATTTTTCTGCGTCATGGTTGCTTAAAAATTCATATCTCGAGTTACGAAACTCAAAATTCAATTCTGTAAATTTTCCCTGAAAATAGACACATATATCTATTTAATAATTTTTTTCTAGAATTTTTGGCTTGGCCAATTAGTATAGTTTATTAGTTTAAGTCTCCCCTATTTCAGGGTTCTACTACTCTGACCTCTGTGTATTACGAATCATATATCTCTCTATACAGAATTTCAATGACTATGACGTTTGTTTCTATTAAAACTAGACTCAATAAGAAATCTGTAAATATAAATTATGACTTAAAATTATTTTTATACAATTTATGGTGAATTTCCAAACTCAGAACAGGGGATCCAGAAATCACTCTGGCCCTGTTTCACAGAAACTCAGATATCTTACAAAATACAAAACCTTTACCTGCTTTGCTTATTCCATATGAAAATAGACACAATGAGATTTAATTTCACATATTATTCATTATCAAACCATGTCTCTAAAATTTTTTGTGATTTTTCAAAATCACGTTATTTCTGATACTTGAATCCGTTTTTAAGTTACTTTCACATTTTTCATAATTTTCATGTGATAGTTACTACTTAATCATACATACTATTAAACATGTATATCATCAGCAATTCTATTAGCTAATCACTAGCAAATATTTACACATCATTCATTGATCATATCATATCAAAAGAAACCAAGTTCCTATTCATGCCATACACAAAACGAAACGTCTAACTATACCAATGTAATTTCTTCGATAGTGTGATCGGGTCTCCGACGTTTCCTTCGATCCCCGAGTGGCTTGATAAAAACTATAAGAAAAATAAAATAAGAGAGTAAGCACTAGGCTTAGTAAGCTTACAAGCAAATAAATTACAACATTCATCATAATGAATAAATATACATCAAGTCACCTAGCCTCATAAACTTTCTTTACTTCTCATTTTCTACCTTCTTCTTTACTCACTTAAAATTGGTTAAATTGCTATTTAAGACCTCCTCATTAATATTCCAAAACAATTTCATACTAAAAACTTCTAGAATGCAAGTTTGCAAATTATTCGATTTAATCCCTAACCTCAACTTAAGCACTTTATGCATAGAATTTCATCACGAAATTTTCGGACAATCATGTAATCATATCATGAACCTCAAAATAATAATAAAATAAATTTTTCTACCTCGGATTTGTAGTTTCGTAACCACTGTTCCGTTTAGGCCCTATTTCGGGATGTTACAATCTGTACAGGTAATCCCCAGGCGTAGGTGGGTTGGTGCTATGAGGGACTCAAAGGTGGCCACATAACCGCACGGACTTGCTCATTTGGTTAAATACTTAAGTAGTTTTATTTTGGGTATTTTTTTATGTAATAAGGCCTATTTAAATTTTTAATCTTTAATTTGGGGTTTTATTTATTTTGATTTATATCTTCTAGTAGTAGGTTGCAAATTTTCAGAAAGATAAATGTTTTCCAAAACACCACATTTACACAACATGTTTTAAAAGCTTCTGCAAAAATTAATGTTTTAAAATTAATAACAATTTAATATGATTAACTTTTCGCCAAAAAACTTAAATTTTGAAAATGAACGCGACATTCTAAAATCTTCATTAAGATCACAAAGAGGTTACTTATAGAATGGGTTTTTCAACAATATCGTATTTTACGAAAAATACTTCAATGTGACATCATCAAATCCGAGCATAACGTCTAGGCTGGATTTTGGGTGTTACATTTAGTGGTATTAGAGCCAAGTTTTAAAACTCGGTTGTGGATTTGGGTTTCTTATAAAACTTGAATTTTTAAAAGAACAGTTTTAAAGGATTTAAAGTATTTGAAAAGTTTTACTGAATGTGTGGTACACTACGTCTCCGATGATGATTTTGTAAGTCTTCTAAAAATTGTGGCTTGTTTAAAATTGAAATACTGAGACTACAGTAGGTAGTACACTGTACTGAAATACTCTGTATAGGGTAAACTGGAGTAAGACTGTGATCTGTGAAAATGAACTCTGAAATACTGATACTATTTTTCATAAAATATCCTGTAATAAACACTGGAACTATAATCTGATGCATAAAATTTCTGAAACAAATAAAGCGTAAATCAATTATGAGAACTAAAAATACTCGTGGAAGGGTACAAGAGGCCGCAGAGGAAGCTGTGGAGGTGTTCGGGCTGGGTTTTCGTCATCTGGCCACATGCCTAACGTTGAAACTAGGGAGGCACCGGCTTCACCTGAAACTGAGACTTGATCTCACGATCGAGCGCCTGGGGACGATACACTATCCTAGGCCATTTACAGATTCTGGAAAGGATCGCTGTGCCCAATACTAGTACTGTGGGCCGTAGGTCGATTACGGAATGACTCCGGACTAATGGGGCTGAGATTTTTAGGGGTATTGCTAGAGTTGCCCCTAATGTGGTTTAATATTGGATTTAGGCCGCGGAGAGGATAATGGCTGACCTTGACTGTACCCCCGAGCAAAAACTAAAGGGTGCAGTGTCACTGTTACAAGATGAGGCCTACTAGTGGTGGCTTATAGTTAAAGAGGGAACTCAGCCCGACTAGTTGACCTGAGAATTTTTCAAGACTGCGTTCTAAGGAAATATGTGGGCGTTAGTTATATGGATGCCTGGAGGAGAGAGTTTCTGAATTTGACTCAAGGGGATAAATTAGTGGCTGAATATAAGGCAGAATTTTTACGATTAAGCCGCTATGCATGTGGGATGGTAGCAACTGAATATGAGCGGTGTGTTCGATTCGAGTACGGCGTCAGGGATAGTCTACGGGTTCTAATATCTCCACAGAGGGAGCGAGATTTTGTTGCTTTAATGGATAAGGCGAATATTGCCAAGGAGGTGAAGTGCGCTGAGCGTCAGAACTGTGAGAAGGAAAGAGGTAGGAACAAGAGGGATTCGGAGCCCTCAAGTCCATTTCTGTGGCCTAAGAAAAAGGCCAGAGTTGATGGGCCAGTTAGAGTTGAGGCCCCTATTGCTGTTACTGGACCGCAGCCCTGTGCGCATTGTGGAAGACGCCATCAGGGCGAGTGCTGAAAAAAGACTGTGGGCATGTCTAAGATGTGGATCATTGGAGCATCGTATCAGAGATTGTCCACAGAGGCATGATCAGATGCAAGCTACTGGTATGGGTACTGTTCAGCCGCCAAGAGGTGTTTAGCAGCTACCTAGAGGCTGTAGTCAAAGGGCACTGGGTAGAGGTGCTGGTCGTACTGAAGTGAGGCAGCCAGCTCTGGTTTATGCTGCACATCACCGAGAGGGTAGTGATGCCCCAGACGTTATCACGGGTGCGTTCTTCATTTATAATGTACCTTATAATACACTGATAGATATAGGATCTACTCATTCCTATATAGATTGTAATGTGTCTGAGACTTTGGATATCTTGGTTGAGAGTAATACAAGTGAGGTTACTGTGTTGAATCCATTGGGGCAGCCTGTAAGGGTAGATAAACTGTTCAGAAATGTGCCTTTGGAGGTTCAAGGAGTTATCTTTTTGGCAGATTTAATAGAACTTCCTTTTGGAGAATTCGATTTAATTCTCGGAATGGATTGGCTGGTGAAACATTGGGCAACCTTGGACTGTGGTGCTAAATGGATGGTACTGAGAACTGTGGAGGAGAATGAGGTAGTTGTAATTGAGGAGCATCAAAATTACTTGTCAAAAATGATATCTACATTAAGGGCCGAGAAATTGGTTCGTAAAGGTTGTGAGGCGTATCTAGCCTACATTAGTGTTCCAGATTCATGGGTTTCTACTGTGAAGGATATCAGAACAGTTAAAGACTTTTCGGACGTTTTTCATGATGAGTTGCTTAGGTTACGTCCAAACCGTGAAGTTGAGTTTGGGATTGAGCTCCTACCTGGTATAGCTCCGGTGTCCATTGCGCCTTATAGAAGGCACCAAAGGAGCTTGTGGAGCTTAAGGCTCAGATTCAAGAATTATTGGATCATGGGTTCATTCGACCTAGTGTGTCTCCATGGGGAGAACTAGTTTTGTTTGTGAGAAAGAAGGATGGATCCGTGCGCATGTGCATCGATTATCAGCAACTGGATAAATTGACCATTAAAAATAAGTACCCCCTACCGAGGATCAATGATCTATTCGACCAGTTTCATGGGGCTTCGATTTTCTCCAAGATTGATCTCCGATCTGGGTACCATCAACTGAGGGTTAAAGAGATTGGTGTTTATAAGACAGCGTTTAGGACTCGTTATGCTCATTACGAGTTCCTAGTGATGCCGTTTGGATTAACAAATGCACCAACGACTTTTATAGATCTAATGAATCGAATGTTCCAACCTTATCTAGATCGGTCCATAGTGGTTTTTATTGATGATATTCTGGTGTATTTGAGAACTAAAGAGTATCATGATGCACATCTCCGAGTGGTTCTGCAGATTCTGAGGGAGAAACAACTGTACGCTAAGTTCAGTAAGTGTGAGTTCTTGTTACGAGAGGTAACATTACTGGGCCATGTGGTATCTGTTGAAGGGATTAGGATTGATCTTCGGAAAATTGAGGCTGTTTTGGATTGGAAGCCACCTAAGACTGTATCGGAAATCCAAAGATTTCTGGAACTGGCAGGGTATTACCGGTGATTTGTTGAAGCATTTTCATTAATTGCTGCACCTCTGATGAAGTTCTTGCATAAGGGTGTGCCATTTAATTAGACTGATTCATAGCAAGAGATTTTTGAGAAGCTTAAGAAAGTTCTGACTGAGGCCCCTATCTTGATACAGCCAGAGTCTGGGAAAGAGTTTATTGTTTACAGTGATGCATCACATGTTGGGTTGGGATGTGTGTTGATGCAAGGGGGTAAGGTGGTTGCATATGCAACTCGTCAGCTTAAGACTCATGAGGTGATTTATTCGACGCATGATTTGGAGTTAGTTGTGGTGGTATTCGCACTGAAAATTTGGAGGCATTACCTATACGGTGAGAAGTGTATCATTTAAACGGATCACAAGAGCCTCAAGTATCTCCTCTCTCAGAATGAGCTTAATCTTAGATAATGTAGATGGATTGAGCTGCTAAAAGACTACAACTGCATGATCGAATACCATCTTGGGAAGGCCAATGTGGTGGTCGGCGCATTGAGCCGTAGAGCTATGACTAATCTAAGGGCGATGTTTGCGCGCTTCAGTTTATTTGATGATGGTAGCTTGTTGGCCGAGCTCCAAGTTAAACCGGTGTGGATTGAGCAAATTAAGGGTAAACAGTTACAGGATGAGTCGCTGGGTCATCGATTATGATAGATAGTGAGTGGTAGCACATCATATTTTGGACTAAATAGAGAAGGGGTACTCTATTTCTGTGGGATAGTCTGCGTATCGAAGGATACTGATTTGAGGCAATCTATACTGCGAGAAGCGCATAATAGCCCTTATGCTATGCATCATGGCGGGAAGAAGATGTACTGAGACCTTCGTGAGTTATATTGGTGGCCGTGTCTTAAGTGTGAGGTTACCGACTTTGTGGGTAAATGTCTGACTTGCCAGCAAGTTAAGGCGGAACATCAGTTACCTTCGGGGTTACTTTAGTCAGTTAAGATTCCACTTTGGAAGTGAGAAAGAGTGACTATAGACTTCGTTAGTGGGCTGCCCCTAATGCCTGCTAAGAAGGATTCAATATGGGTCATCGTGGATCGACTGACCAAATCTACCCATTTCATACCAGTTCGTACTGATTTCTCATTACAGAAGCTGGCTAAGTTGTATGTGTCAGAAATAGTGAGACTGCATGGGGTACCAGTTTTCATAATATCTGATAGAGGTCCTCGCTTCATGTCTCAATTTTGGGGGAAGTTGCACGAAGCTCTGGGTACAAGATTGGACTTTAGTACTGCGTTCCATCCTTAGACAGATGGTCAGTCAGAGAGAGTGATTCAGATACTAGAGGACATGTTAAGGAGTTGTGTGATAGATTTTCGAGGCAGTTGGGAGGACTACTTGCCATTAGCAGAGTTTGCGTATAACAATAGCTACCAATCTAGCATATAGATGGCACCTTATAAGGCGTTATATGGTCGTAGGTGTCATACTTCTTCGTGTTGGACTAGTTGGGTGAGCGACGTTTTCTGGGCCCTGAATTAGTTTCTGATACCGAGGATAAAGTTAGACTAATTAGGGATTGACTGAAGGTGATATCAAACAAACAAAAGTCATATGTGGATCTGAAGTGTAAGGAGATTGAATATTTTATGGGGGACTTCATTTTTCTCAAGGTCTCACAATGGAAGAAAGTACTGAGATTTGGGCGAAATGGCAAGTTGAGCCTTAGGTTCATTGCGCCTTATCGCATACTGAAATATGTGGGACCAGTTGCCTACTAGTTAGAGTTACCTCTAGAGCTAGATCGAATTCATGATGTGTTCCACGTCTCTATGTTGAGGTGCTACTGCTCTGATCCCATACATGTTATCTGGACTGAGGAGATTGAGGTTAGGCCGGATCTAACTTTCGAGGAGGAGCCAGTTTAGATTTTAGATCATGGTGTAAAAATGTTAAGGTGGAAGTCTATCCCGCTAGTTAAGGTACTTTGGCGTAATCACAGCTCAAAGGAGGTCGCGTGGGAACCCTAGGAGGCGATGCGACAATAATAACCTTATTTGTTTTAATCAGGTAAATTTTGAGGCTGAATTTTTTTTAGTGGGGTAGAGTTGTAACACCCCAAATCTTAAATAATTATTTTTGTATGGTTGTGACACAACTGTGTATCTGCTTCAGTGGTTAAGTGTTCTGAGTGTTCTGGGAGTTTCTGAGAAGTCTTGGGTTCAAGCCTTGGCTAGTGCAAAAAGTTTTGTTTCTTACTTGAATAAACCCTATCTCTAGTCAATAGGCTTTTAAATAAATGTGGGTGTTTCACGACAGAATGGGCCTGCTAGTCTAAGGGATAAGTGGCGTGCTACTGTTACTGAAGGGCTTGAGTTTGAGTCCTGCTTGGCGCAAGGGAGTGTTTATTTTGCTGCTCTTGCCGTGTGGGTAGCAGAAGTTGACTGAAACACTACTGAGTGAGGGGAGTTTGAATTGGTAGTTTAGGAGATTATCATGGAGGGATATTAAAAGGAATGTAGGGATGTGTATGGTGATCGGTTTGACAGATTTGAGGAGCTGAAAGTGGAGAGTGATTAGAGGTATGTCGATTGTAGGAGTCCCATTTTGGAAAAATTGGTCATAGGACCTTTTACTCTTTGGTGCCAAAATTGTGTCTCTAGTTTTACTCTCCATTTCTGTAGTTGTTACCCTTTTGCTTCCTTTCAGTTTTGTTTGAGGCCAATTATTTCTTTGACCATTTGGGTATTTTCCCTTCTACATTTTGAGATTTTGCTCTTCTATTTCGACCTTTTTCTCCTGTTAGCCGATCCCTTTTTCCTCTACTCTTTCCCTCTCTCCCTCACCTTTCTTCTCTCGATTATCCTCATTGTTTCTCCCTCGCTCTCACTCAGTTTTGTGTAGTCGGATACCTCCTTTCCCTTATAGCCAAATATTGCTTTTACCCCATCAGTCTCTCCCTTTTTCTTCATTGTCGATTCTCATCTCCTCTTTCTCCTTGTTGTGCTCCTTTCGGTTTCTGGAACTTCTCAAAGAGTAGAAGATTTCACATTGATATTTAAGCGACTGAAACCTTTCTCTCATCACTCAGTCGAAGGTAACCCTATTATTAGTCACTGGGTTCGACTGGGGTATTTTGGCTTACGTTCTTTAGTATTGGTCGAATGCTTATTTCCCTACTTTAGGGTTTTGTGTTTTCTATAAGTTACTATACGTTGATTCAAGCCATGTTTATAAGCAATCACGATTAATGGAATTTGGTTGTATGCAGATTTTTGCCAAGGAGCTTGAAAACAGTCTTTGTCAACAGTTTTAGTGGGCTAAACCACACTCGGTCAATCAAGGCAAGTATTAATGATTATTGTGTGATAAGTATGAAGAGGGGCTCGCTAACCCAATTTTCAAAAGATTAATGAAAGGTCTTGATTGAATGTAGGTTTGGTGTTCGTGGGCTAATAGCATGTTTTCACAAACAGGTGTGTAACAACACTACCATAATCGTAACTCAACAAAAGCCGAAATAGAAGACTGTCGATGCTACACGAGCGTGCGCTCACTCGTGTGATAATTCGAATGCCTAAACGTAGGTGTAAGATCGTTAAGGTCGGCCATGTGCAAATTCATGGCTTGAGGCTGATTTGGGCCATAGTAGGCCAAAACGGGCATGTGGGCCCCACACTGAAAAACCGCACGGACATGTGGAGAATATTGGGCCAAGCTATGTAATTCACATAGCCAAGGCCATTTCTGGGCTATGTGGGCCACACGGGCATGTGGGCCACACGGGCATGTGGGCCCACATGGGCCTGCATTATGGGCCTTAGGCCCATTTTCACTGTTTGACTGATAAGGTTGCTCGGGTCGCCCGAGATGATTGTAGACCTACTGTTGGGTCTGTAAGTATATCGAGACCCCCAAATTAATAAAATGACTATTATACCCCTATGAGGTAAAATGACTATTATGCCCTTATGGGATATATGATTGTAATCGAGCATGCCATTTTATATATTGCATACATGTATGATATTAGAACATGAAGCATGATATGTTGCATAGGGATGGGTTTATTATGATTGGAGGAAGTGTATTGTACTAGCAGCTCTGCTGTAAATACTATTTAGTGCCTCAACCGGTGCTATTTTAGAGTGTAGGGATGGGTGGGTTGACTCTATCCCTACATGGAGTGTAGGGCTAGACAGAATGGAGTGTAGAGGCTGGTTGGGTAGGATTCTGGTTGCATATATGTACTTTTACTGTCATTGAAATGGGCTAAGGTCCACACTGATACTGATACTGTAATGGGCTAAAGCCCTATCTAAAACTGCACTATTACTGAATTAGGCTTAGGCCCAGACTGTTTATGCTCACTGATTGGTTATTTGATATGGGATTACACACTGAGTTTTCAAAACTCACCCATCTGTTTACCTGTACAGGTAATCCCCAAGCTTAGGTGGGTTGGTGCTATGAGGGACTCAAAGGTGGCCACATAACCGCACAGACTTTCTCGTTTGGTTAAATACTTAAGTAGTTTTATTTTGGGTATTTTTTTATGTAATAAGGCCTATTTAAATTTTTAATCTTTAATTTTGGGTTTTATTTATTTTGATTTATATCTTCTAGTAGTAGGTTGCGAATTTTCAAAAAGATAAATGTTTTCCAAAACACCACGTTTACACAACATGTTTTAAAAGCTTCCACAAGAATTAATGTTTTAAAATTAATAACAATTTAATATGATTAACTTTTCGTCAAACAACTTAAATTTTGAAAATGAACGCGACACTCTAAAATCTTCGTTAAGATCACAAAGTGGTTACTTATAGAACGGGTTTTTCAATAATATCATATTTTATGAAAGACACTTCAATGTGACATCACTAGAGCCAGCCATAATGTTCAGGCCGGGTTTGGGGTGATACAATTCCCTTATTCATCATCCTTCATCCTTCATCCATCGTCATTCTGTCTTCTCTCTCAAATCTCTTGGCATTGTCCATTTCTAACACCTAGCATCATCTCTTCATAGAGATTTTAGCAATCAAATACTCTTAAAGAGCCCTGGTCGGCCACATTGGATAGCTATCAGCAAAGGAGCAAAGTGAGGAAGCGAAGGAGCCTCGTCAGTTAGAGTCTTGGGTGACAACCACTTTGATTTGGGTTTAATCTTTCTTTTCTTTAATTTAATCTAAAAATTTTTGCTATGTGTTCTTTGTTCTTGTTTACAACAATGTTAGGTTAATTTTATTTAAGCTAGGATGATTGCTTTGATTAAATAATATTTATTTGATTCATGCTTATAATGTTTGTGCCTCAATCGATCATGTTTTCAATTAAAATCAAGTCTGTATTTTTTCATACGTGATTGAAATGCACCTGAATTAGGTAAGCAATCCTAACCAGACGACGACTAGTGGACGCATAATTGAAATGTGCATGCTCAATTTCCTAACTCGATTAAATTGCAGGTTGCATAACAATTCTAACCAAGCTCTTGTATCTGCATAGTTTTTAGATTTGTGTGATTAAACAGTTTCAAACCTAACATGTCCCTATTACCTCACACGATTGCCAAGAAACCCTTACTAAATAAGGATCAATAAAATGCGTATTTAGTAAGTAAAGGATTCCGAAATGACCTAATATGGTTTCCAAACTCATGAAAGATCGTGTTGCCATGGAATATTTTTCCGAATGTTATTAAGCATGTTGATAATAAATTGAGTTTAATTAAAGTAATTGTCCTAATTTATTTATGTTATATTTGAATTTTGCTAAAATCTATTCCATTCATATATAGTTTGCATACTTAGGGTAATTTCCATTAGGCATCATTACATTTAGTTTAATATATTTTAATCATCACTTCTCAACCATATTGTTTTTTTATTTACCAAGTTGTTAGTCTAATTTTACAATTAAGTGATTTAACACAAATATAATCCCTGTAGAGATGATAACTCGATACTTGCTTATTACTTCATAACGACTGTGTACACTTATACAAACCTATACGTTACAATAAGCAAGCATTAGTAGTACCCTGTAAGTATTTGAAAATCCACTAAATTGCTTTCCACTGTTCTTTATCAGGATTTGTCATGTATATACTAACTGCATTAACTGCATAAGATAAATTTGGATGTGAGCAAACCATAACATACATGAGAAATCCGACTTTATTAGAATATGAAAAACATGACATGTATTCAATCTCATCATTTGATTGTGGAGACAAAGCCGATGAAAGTCTAAAGTGGGCTACTAATACAATACTAATAGGCTTGGCATTCTGCATATTAAACCTGCAAAGAACTTTCTCAATGTACCCTTTCTGAATTAGGTACAATTTAACATGTTTTTTTATCTCTGAGAATCTCATCCCAAGTATCTTCTTTGTTGCTCCCAAATTTTTCATCTCAAATTCTTTACTAAGTTGGGGTTGACTTTTCTTATCTGTCATTTATCTTTGGTTGCTATCAACATGTCATCAACATAGAGGAGTAGAGACACAAAAAAGCCATCACTATTTTTTTAAATAAACACAACTATCAAAGATGCTTCTTTTGAAATCATGAGTAGTCATAAAAGAATAAAACCTCTTGCACCACTACCTTGGTGACTGTTTAAAACCATAAAAGGTACTTTTTCAGTAAGCAAACATAGTCCTCCTTTTCTGAGACTGTAAAACCATCTGGTTGTTGCATGTAAATATCTTCCTTAAGTTCTTGATGCAAGAATGCTATTTTTACATCTAACTACTCAAGCTCCAAACCATAAATGACCACAATACCAAGCAAGGCTCAAATAAAACTATGCTTCACAATTGGAGAAAACGCATCTGTGGAGTCTACACTTGGAATTTAACTATGACCTTTTGCAACCAGTCTTGCTTTATATTTGGGTTATTCAACTCCTGGAGTTCTTTTTTTTCTTTTTGAACACCCATTTACAATGAACAACCTTTTTACCTTTAGGAAGCTTCACTAGATCGTGTGTTCTATTCTTTTAGAGCAATTCCATCTCTTCTTGCATGAAAATCATCTAGTTTCCTAAATCTTCACAGCTAACTGCCTCGGAATAAGTAGATGGCTCTTGACTTGCGTCTATATCTTTAGCCACATTTAAAGCATAAGCATCTACATTAGCCTCGACATACCTATTTGGATGTTTATTTCTCTTCTAGGTCTATTCTTAGCAATAGAATATTATGGTGAAGAAGCAACTCTACTTTGATTTTCTGTATGACCTTGAGGAGTAGACTCTATTGTAGATCCTAGATCAATCTGAAGATCCACCTTCTTTTACTTGTCTTTATTGGAAGAGTCTTTAAGAAATAGGTTAGGTAGCATAGCGGTTTTATAAAAAATAACATATCTGCTAATCACAACTTCTCTATTTTCAGGATATTATAACTTATACCCTTTAACACCAACCTTATAACCAGGAAAAACAAATTTAATGTATCTAGATTACAATTTCTTATGATCAACATGAGCATATGCAGGATACCCAAAAATCTTTAAATCAGAGTAATCAGCAGGATTAGTAGAACATATCTCTTGTAGAGTCTTTTTCTCAATGGCTATGGACGGAGATCGGTTAATCAAAAAAATGTAGTGGAGGCCGCTTCAGCCCAAAACAACTTTGGTAAACAAGGATTCAAAAGCAAGCTTCGAACCTTTTCCATGATTGTTCTAGTCATCCGTTCTGCAATGCCGTTTTGCTGTAGAGTATAACAAACTTTCAAGTGTCTCACGAGTCTTTCTGATTTGCACTATTAATTAAACTCATCATAACAAAATTCCAAGTCATTATATGTATGAATGTGTTTATCTTCTTTCCTGTCTGCTTCTTGATCATATTTTTTCAAGCCTTAAACACGGAAAACACATTACTTTTTTGCGTTAAGAAGAATGCCCAAATTTTTCTAGAAAAATTGTCAATGATCGTCAGCATATAATTAGCTCTACCGCTCGAAGCCACTCTAGATGGTCCCCAAATATCAGAATGAATATAATCCAATGTTACCTTCGTGTTATTGATTCTGCTGGTGAACTAGATTCTCTTATGCTTTCCAAAAAAGCAATGCTCATAGAACTTCAGTTTACAAATGCCTTGTCTAGTAACATTATCATTTGATAAGGAAGAAGAATCGGCAATTGCATCACCAGTAATAGTTGAACCTTGCAACACTTATAACTTGATATTCTTTCTCTATCCTTTCATCTCAACAAGGGAACCCTTGCTAATCTTCAGAACCCCACTTTTAGTTGTGTACTTATGCTCTTTTAAATCCCGAGTACTTAACAAAATCAAATTCCTCTACAATTCTAGTACATGTCATACACCAGTAAGTGTTCTAATGACTCCATCGAACATATTAATTTTGATCGTGCCAACACTTGTAATTTTACATGAAGAATTATTTCCCATCAAAACAACACCTTTAAACACAATTTCATATCTTATAAACCAATCCCGATTGAGACTCATATGGAAGGTGCAACCAGAATCAAGGATCCACTCCTTGTTCACTTTAGAGTTGTCGGTATAAGCAACTAGGAGTTCATTACCGTTGTAGTATTTTACAAATTTAGCTTCACTATATTGTTCTTGTTGTTTTCCCTTTTCATTTGCAACCTCCCTTTTGTTCTTTTTCTACAACTTATAGCAGTCACATTTAATGTTCCCTTTCTTCTTACAGAAGTTAAAAGTTTTACCTCTGTTTGAATATTTCGATATACCCTTAGATTTACTATGAGGATTTTGTTCCTATGTCCTCCCATGATTATCATCAGTATTTCGTTCTTGTCTCCTATAAGAGTCGGATCCAACCACAAGATGTTTCATATTGTCATATAAGGTTAAGGAAGCATAGACTTCATCAACTGTAAGAGATTCGCGATTATACAAAATTGTATATCTAAATTTTGAATAAGACAGGGGCAACAAACAAAGTAGAATTAATTCTAAATTTTCTTTATCATACTGAACCTCCATGACCTTTAGGTTTGGGAGAATTTATTTAAACATAGTTAAGTGTTAGTGCACAAATGTAATTTCCTCCAAACGATGAGCATAAAGACGCTGCTTTATATACAACTTACTAATTAGAGTTTTCGAAATGCATAGTTGTTGAAGCTTTGCCCATAGCGCAGCGATAGTCTTCTCCTTCATCACGTCTTGTAGAATTTCATTCGACAAATACAGATGTAATTGTGTTAAAGCCTTTCGATCTTTACGCTTCTTCTCTTCCTCTGTCAATGTTAAAGGCATCTTATCTTTCCCTAGTAGGGCATCCTCCAAATCCATTTACGCAAGAACTATCTGCATCTTTATCTACCACAATGCGAATCTGGAGTTGCAATCCAATAGCAAAATATCATACTTCAATGTCACCATTACCGTGATCGAGACAAGCAACCTAAAAAGCTTTTGATACCAGTTTGTAGAAATTAACGTCGACAATGGAAATATTGAATGATTATAAAACAAAAGGAAAGAAAAATAAGAATACACAAATTTTACGTGAAAACCCTTTTGAGAAAAGAACCACAGGTAGAGGAGAAGAAAATTCACTACTATTGTATTCGAATGATATAAGAGGAGTTTAGACTATATCTATTTATAGGTTGAAAAAACCTTATTCTAATTAATGTCAAATAGATGAAGTGTAGTAAGGTTGAAAAACCTTATTCTAATCAATATAAAATAAAAGAATTATAGTTCTATACGGATTTTACTTTTATTTTATTTTACCACTGTATTTAATTTTAACAATGATTCAAGTCACTCAACTCTAACATGCAGATTGCTATCCGAATGTTTCAATCGCTTATAGAATTCTTTTTTAGCAGTCCTTTTCACTATAGAATCAATTGGAAAAAGTTTTTCAAAGCTAAAGTTAATCAAAACCTACTTGATGTCATCAATGTCACAAGAACGGTTTAATGGTCTAGAAATTTTGTCAATCAAGAAGGATTTTTTTTAAAGCATTGATGTTGATGTTATCATTAATGATTTTTCATCTTGGAATGCTTCTAGAACCCATTACTTAGAATATCCACAATAGTCTTGAGTTGGGAGTCTTAGGGGGTCTCGATATCATGATACCCATTACTTAGAATCTATAGTTGGCCTCAATTTTCTTCACTTCAACACTATTAGGGATATCATGACTTTCAGGTCTCGATATTGCAATACCCCCTTATAAGTGATTTTTTTTCCAATTTGGGCCATTATGAGCTCCCTAAACCTCAATCTCATTGTTAGGTTCCTTATGGCACGATTGGTCAATTCAAGTCTAAAAATGGCATAAAACTAACAAAAAAATTTATTAGCAACAAAATTAAAAATAAAGAAAAGAAAAGACACCTAATTTGCTTGAGAATAAGCTTTTTAAGTGTAATGAAGAGTCTAATTTGATGTGTCAAATTACGATAGACCAATGATTGTCAAGAAGCTCACACTATCCCAATACCAGTTCGATAGTCTTTTATTCATTTTATTCAATTATGTGGCATGTACATAGAAGTTAATGGTTGTGTTTACTTTTGAATGATAATTTTGGTTTAAAATTTGCTAAATGTTTGATTTTGGAAAATTATAATTATGTGGCATGTACATAGGAGTTTTTGTATGCTTAGTAACATTTTAAGCTACATATACATCATATGATTATCCATCTAGAAGTTAAGTTGCATGGTTAAAGTGATGGAAATGAATGATTGTACAAATGTGAATGTTCAAGAACTTACAAGTTGGAAAAGATGTGATTATGTGCATAATTGTATGAATGGATGTTTAAATGATAGAGAAATGGTTGAATAGAAAATTTAGGCATGATTTGAACTATTTATATATAGGTTTAAATGTGTGTATTAGCACCAATTGATTGTGTTTTGGTTTAGGCATGAAAAGGGACCAAAATGGAATGATTTTTTTTGACATATTTGGTACTGAGGTATTAATACCATGGCTGAAGTTATCAGTGCTTTATATTTTTAGTCAATTTTTTTTAAAAATTATGACCCATAAATGGTATAGATACTAGACTAAAGTATCGATACTCTGTATCAGAGTATCGATATTATTGGAGTTTATTTTAAACTTTTGCAAAACAGAATGTAAAAACGATATCAATACTAGAGTTTGGTATTGATACCTATAGAAAAATATCAATACCTTGTGACTAGTATTGATACCTTTTGATTTAAATTGATTTTTTGAAACTTCAAGGCTAGAAATGGTATCAATATCTAATAAGGATATCGATACTTGGTTTGAAACTTTGAAAACTCTGCAATTTGGTCCTATTTCATGCTTAGGTCTATAAAAGAGCTTTCGTAAGCTTAAATTTAATTGTGTATCATAATGTGAATGTGATTATGACATGATTTGTCACGCCCCAATCTGGGGGTTAAAATTTTTTAGGATAAATTGTTGTATTTTTTAGGATAAATTGTTGTGTTGAAAATTTATTTGTTGTTGTTTGGGCCTCTGTCTGTAGTCTGGCCAGCTTAGTGCTTTTGGAAACTCAAAGGTTGATGAAAAGCTTGAAGTGGAGTAGTTGGTTAAGAAACTATTAATGCCTCAAGAGGTCATGAGTTCAGTTTTTATAGGTGTTGCATATCTTATTAATACATTTCTTTTGCTCCTTTCCAACTTGTACACGCCTTGAAGTTTAGATGTAAATAAGTTATTGACCTAGTGGTTAAGTTTTAGTGAAATCATCTTTGTGACTCGAGATTGATTTCCCTTGCTTGTAAATTATTTTTTTAAAGCCTGTGTCATTCACCCCTAGCAAATTTTTAGATTTCAGTCTAACTAAAACACTAGAAAATCTAATTAACTTGAATATTCAAAGACTTTATTTGAATTATCAAAAGTGTAACAACCTGGTTTAGACCCTAGTTGGAACAGTGGTTTTAGGACCACAAATCCGAGGTATGAAAATTATTTTAATATTATTTCTTGTGTTTATAATATGTGAATTGATATGTGTGAAAGTTTCGTGTGGAAATTTTATTGTTTGTAAGCTTAATTTGCAAAAAATGACCTAATTGCGTAAAATGTAAAAGTGGCCTTCTATTTGTTAAAGTGCCAAATTACCATGTCTTTATATATGTGGGGTCTTTATAATGCAATTATACCAATGAATTAATGTATGGACAAAATTAGACATGAGTTAGTGGATTTTAAATGAAATGAAAAAGGTTAATTTAGTAACTAAAATATTATGTTATTATAACTAAAACAAAACATCAAATTGGTTCATTATTTTTGTTTGTTCTTGTCCAAATATAAAAGAAAAAAAATGGTTGAAGCTCAACTAGGGTTCGGCTATATTTAGCTCAATTAGATCAAGAAAATAGGAATTCGGATTTAGATCGAGGAAAGTCGAAAATTATCGAGTAAACGATCCGAATCACTAATTTTGAGTACAAGGTAAGTCCGTACGTGATAAATGATGTTATAGTTATGTTTTAATGCTTTGATAATGCATAATTGTATAGATATTTAATTACGGTTTGAGCATGATGATAATCGATTATGTTCGGCACTAAGTGTGCGATTCAAAATAGCTTTGGCTACAAATGGCACTAAGTGTGCATGTTGGAATAGCTTCGGCTATATGAGGCACTAAGTGTGCGATACCGAGATATCTTCAGTTTATTGAAATGGCACTAATTGTTCGAGTTTGTTACGGTTTCAACAAATCACTGATGCAATAAGTGTGCGAATTCTTAAAGCATGGAAAGACTTATGAATGAACTAATGTATTTGAACAAGAGGTGAGAATGAAATGAAATTATATGGGAAAGTTTAAGTATGTTTGGTACCTATGTGGTAGTTGATACGATGTGTATGAAGCTTGATGAATTCGTATGAACATGTTATATGAGATAGAATAGAATTGATGGATGAATTGTGAACTACTAAGTGTTTATTAGTTGATGTTTTGTATATTATAAACTGTTGTTTATCTATGGTACGAACTTACCAAGCTTTAAAGCTTACTGCATGAAATGTTCTTTGTTTTACAGTGTTATAAGGCTAGCTTGGATCTAGGGATCGTTAGCGACATCAATCACACTATCGGACATCTATTTTAGTACCATTTTGAGAGTTATATATATGGTATATGGAATGAATAGGCTAGTGTCATTTTGGTATGTTTTGTGTTGTGATTAGCCATAAGATTTGGCTTGTAAATATTGATATGTATGGCCTCTTAAGTTGGCTTAAATGGTGTTTGATAGGTAAGTCATATGATGTATATAATGTTCATGTCATGGTTTGATTTTGGAATGTTGAATTGGCAAGTTTTGTGGTGTGAAGTATGTGATAAAATAATGAGTTTATGTGTAACACCTCGAATTTGGGCCTAAAAGTTTTGGGCCTTGAGTATGGGTCCGTAAGGAGGTTGTATATAAGTATTTAATTGTGTAAGGAAATGACACAATTAAATGTCTACCTTGGTGGTTAATGGCCCTGAGAAGTGTTGGAGAAATCTTGGGTTCAAACCTGGGCTTTAGCAAAAATTTTGGTATTAAGTGAGTAAAACCCTGGATGCTTGGATGATGGCCTTTTAAATTATTGTGTTAAATAAATGACACAAGGAAGCATGTGGTCTAGTGGTTGTGGCGTCATTAAGGTTGCAAGGGAGCTTGGGTTCAATTCTTGGCTCTTACAATTAACTTTGGCTCTTCTCTTAAGTGAACCTGGACGCTGGCACATATGTCTTAAAGTTAATTATGGATGTTTTTATCACATAAAGAGCCTGTGGTGGAGTGGCAGAGTGGCATGTTGTGTAACTGTTAGGTTTCAGGTTCAAGTCTTGAGATGTGCAGTGGAGTATTAATTTTGCTATTTGAGATGTGTAGGAGGTGGAGTTGGACTTGAACTCTATGGTTGAAGTGGTCATAAGAATGAGGAATTTTCCTAATGGTTGAAAGTAATCCCACATCGGAAAGCTAACATGAGAATTGGTGAGAAGCTGGCTTTAAATAGAGTGAACCAGATGAGTTGGGAGGAAGAGTCAATGCAGGATGTGCCAAGGTTGCTGATCGTGGACTTCGGCGCGTTCTCATAAACAAGTGTGTATTCGCGCCCTTCTTTGTTGGAAGTCGGCAAAAGCCGAAAAGCTGAAACTTCGACATTTGACGCTTCACGAGCATGCTATCACTCTTGTGGTAAATCGAGCCCACGGATAAGAAGCGATAGACTGTAGAGGCTGCCACGAGTGTTTTCGTGTACTGGGGCAGTTCTGGGCCTCGATGGGCCCCGTGGGCCCGTTTGTGTAAATCTAACTGTTAGGTGGGAAATAGTTGGGCTGGTCATGTCGTGTGCATGGCATAGGCCGTTAAGGGCTTCGTTAGGCCGAAATTGGTCGTGTAGGCCCCACATAGATTAAATCCTCGGTAAGTGATAAATATTGGACTGGGCTATGTAGGTCACGTAGTCATAACTAAATTTGGGCTAAATGGGCCACACGAGCATCTGCGCCCAATTGGGCCTAGTATAGGCCTTAGGCCCATTTACACAATTACGGCTGTTTAGGTTACTTAGATCGCTCGAGGCGACAATGGACCCTCAGTTGGGTCGTTAATACCCCCAGATTGTAAAATTATCGAAATACCCCTAATTTGTAAAATTACCAAAGTACCTTTGGTTTGGAAAATTACCGAAATACCCCTGATTTATAAAATTACCAAAATACCTCTGATTGTAAAATTACTAAAATACCCCCAATTTTTAAATTACTAAAATACCCTTATAGTGTAAAATTACCAAAATACCCCTGTAGGGTAAAATGACTATTTTGCCCTTGTGGGTAAATGACTGACTTGGACTATGAATTTGACTAATTGACTGTGATTGTATGACTGTGATTTAACTGACTTGACTGTGGTTGTAAAACTGATATGCTTTTAATATACGTTTAAATGATTGTTACTGAGCATGGCCATTTTGCATACACGTGTGATGATTGAGCATGACATACACGACATATTGCATGGGGTTGGGACATTGATACGGAGGAAGTTTTGATAGGATCGCACGAGTCGTATGAGACGACTGTGGATCCAGTATTGATTGGTTAAGGTCGCACGGGTTGTACGAGACGACTGTGGACCTATGGACGGCTTAGTGCCGCTTACTCTGATTGTGGCTCTATGCCATCTTGACTATGGCTTTGTGCTAAACGTATTTAGCCGTGGCTATGTGCCTACCATACTTATTGATGACTCTGTGTCGATCATATTTACCCAAGGCTGTGTGTCGATTATATTATCGTCGCTGATGGCTATGTGCCAAACATAATACAGTTACCGATGGCTTTGTGCCAATTATAATACCGCTACTAAAATCTTAAAGCCGTATGTATACTAGCAACTTTGCTGCAATTTTGGTTAGTGCTGCAACCGGTGCTAACATTGTAAGTGTAGGGATGGCGTGGGTGAGTTATTCCCCCCAGGTAGTGCAGGGTTGGACGGAGGCAAGTGCAGGGTTGGATGGGATAGCATGCATCCATGCAATTACACATTCTGTTCTGTTATTGATTTAGGCTAGGCCCAATTTATACTATGATGGGTTGAGACCCAAATGTTAAGGAATCGGGCTTTGGCCCACGTATATTCTGAATTGGACCTGCATCATTTATTGTTAAAGGGCTCGCCTGCATCGCTTTTGTTTTCGTATATCGATTGTTACTCTAGAAAGGGGATTATACACTGAGTTTTCGTAAACTCACCCCGTTTTTATCTGTACAGGTAATCCTCAGTGTTAGGTGGTTTGGTGCTGTGAAGGACTCGGAGATGGCCACACACTGCTTATGTTTTTAGATTTTTTTTATTTACTGCTGCATATTTCTTTTTAATTGGGTTGTAATAAGGCCTCCCTCTTAATTTAGATTTTTATTTTACTTTGGGATTTTATTTACTATGTTTTATAATGGTTCGAAATAGATCGCGGTTTTCCAAAACAACTGGTTTCAAAACACTACGTTTTCGTAACTTAACTTTTAAACATCACGTGTTTGTAAATCGGTTACTTTTAGAATTAGCTTCCGCAAAGTAAAAAGGAATTTTTGGAAATAAAATTAAGAAGTTTTCAATGTACTACATTTTAAATAAGAAGGGTTTCGAATGAAAATATGATTTTCAAAAAACATTTCAATGTGACACGCCAGATTTGGGTCTATCTTCTGGGCCGGGTTTGGGGTGTTACATTATGTATTTGAAACTTATGTAAGTTGTGATGACTTTCGTACATTGATTTGGTATGTTTTGTTAGTGAAATTGAGCAGTGATTTGGATGGTATTTGAATGGTATGATATATATACAAAATGGTTGAATTGGTTGTCTATGAATGTATGCAAATAATGCTAAAATGTTGTGGGTTTTGAGTGCTTGAGATAGGTGGGAAATGTAGCTTAAACCAAGCCTAATTTCATCCCACACGGTTGAGCACACGGGCGTGTGTTTCGACCGTGTGTCTACTGTAATTTAACTATTCAAGTTAGTCTCGAGCACGGACTAGACACACATGCGTGTCTGGTGGTCATGTGAGGCACATAGCCTTGGTACATGGGCGTGTGTGGCCATTTCGAAGGGTACACGGGCTAGACAAACGGACGTATGGTCAGCCGTGTGACCCAAGTCAGTTTCGACCACGGCCAAGGCACACGGGCGTGTCTTCTGGCCGTGTGGTTAAGTCAGTATGCATGCCCTATTTTGCCACGATTTAGACACACGGGCATGTCTAAAGCCGTGTGAGACACACGGCCTGTTCACACGGTCGTGTGACCTGTAAAACTTTGAAATTTTTGTTAAGTTTTTGAGAAAATTTGTATGTGTTCGGTTTAGTCCCAACCTCTTTCTAAAGCATGTTTAAGGTCTCATTCACCTATGTAGGGACTTTGTAATGTGTGTGATGTTGATGCTATGATGATTGAGAAATGAATGCAAGATGATTAGATTTGTCTATTAACGCCTTTAACCCTAGTTCGGCGACGGATACAGGTTAGAGGTGTTAGAAAAAGGCTATCAGTTTTTTTAAAAAATATTAAACTAATTTTTATGTTGAGTTTTTTTCCCCATCTTTTTCCTACTCTTTTCCCCTAATTTTGTGCCATCCCCTTCTATTTTCTCTCAATTTTCCTTCTTTTCCCCCTTTTTCTTTCCTTATTTTCTCTTCACCCTTCTGTCGCCCCTTTGCATTCTCTTCTTCTTATTCTTTTCTTCTTGCTAAATTACTGATTACTCTGGCCAAATTCATCTATACTGCTTAGATTTTTCATTGGTTCTTCGAATCTATCGTTCCAATGGAGTAAGTAGTTTTTCTTTCGATCTGATCTTATCTCGTTTCCTTCTTCCTTTATATTATGTTTTGGTTGAATGTTACTAGTGCCATAGCTGAACATTCTATACTAACTTTTGAGTGTTATTTTGATTCAAGGACCTAATCTGAACATCATGAATCAACAGTGACATCGGAACTTGTTCATGTCTTCATTATATATCAAAATAGAATACGATCTGAAGCTGTCTAGATCTAAGTTGTAGAAGTTACGGTTACATTCGTGCATCAGATTCATGTAAACCAGGTGTGGGTCTAACCTTTGGGTGTTCAATTGACTATAATTAATAATATTATATGCATGATAAACCAAAATACATGTTAATTTGTGTGTGGCTGAATGGTCATGAGTGGATTCAGAGTTGTCGATTAAGGTAAGTACTAAAAAGTGGTAGTGGTCAAATGCGTAAAGGCTTTAATTGAGATGAAATGATTGTGTGGGTGCCGAATGTAATTACTTTTAATGTTTTTTTCTGATTTGTGTGACATGATACTATTAATGAATGAATGATTAAGCATGCCATTGAGATAGTTAAACCGAATGCATGATAAGCATGCAACTAAAATTATTAAACTGAATGCATGATAAGCATGCCATTGATATTGTTATTGTTATCAAATAGCATGATATACTACATGATTGATATGCAATATTGCATTGTATGAGTTTGGGTATTGATTGGGTGATGGAAGAGTTCCATGGAGTATTGGTAGTTTGTCCACAACATTGGTTAGTCAATATACTGCACCCGGGAGTATTGTGGAGTACTGGCAACTTATCACATCCTATTGGAAGCATGTCTACATTTTACTAGCAGTTTTATCTACATACTATTATTGGTGGTTTAACCATACCGAGCTTAGGCTCTTATTGTTTTGGAGCTTGGATTACGAGTTTTGAGGAACTCCTGGTGTTCAACGGATGGATGGGTAGGACTATTGCACTATACCATTGAGCATGTCATATACATATGTTGATATGACATAGTAAATTGCATGAATTGTATGTTATTTGTATGCCTCATTGACTGATTGTATGCTTATTTTTGCTTAGACTCATATAGAGCTTTTTCAGTTCACCCTCTAGTTTACTCCTAACAAATAACCTGCAAGATTAGGATCAAACTTGGCATACGAAGGTCTCGTCTCGAATTTTCTCATAATAAAGTATTTTTAAATTTTAATTTATTTATTTGGTTTTATTTTGGGATTATAAATTTTATTAAGTATGGACTGTGGTATGGGTGATTTTTATTTGGGATTTTGCATGCATGAAATATTTGGATGAAAACTAAACAAACTTAATAACAGATCTAACACAACTTAAAATATGGATTTTATACAAAATGGAATGCAACAATTTTTCCACTACCTAACAGTAAAATAAGGTTTTTAAAAGGTTGTAGATAGAGTCAACTAAGGTTTTATTCAAACGACCCGATCTTCTCATAAATTGAACCTAAATTATAGATAACAAAACAAACTAGTGTTTTTAACAAACCATATGCAACCACGCTAAATTTTTTGAAAATTGAACAAAACAATAATTTTTCAACCGGATGTTTTCACTTGACCATTTCAGTGGCTAACGTAACCTTCGGGATTCGGTCATAATGTTTAGGCCAGGTTTGGGAGGTTACATGATGGAATGTTTGAATGATTGATTGATTGTGAATTTGACGGTAGTAGCTCCAGCGATGAATGTGACATCCCATTTCTCGAACCTGACAATCGGGTCAGGTAAAGGGATGTTACAAGATCTCATTTTCTAAAGTAAGTTTTAAATATAATTTTCTTGCCATTAATAATAAATAAATAAAATTTTATGCATATTTCATATTATAATTTTATGCATATATCATATACCACCAATTTTCTATTTAAACAAATTCAATATTAATTACTCCCTTAAATAAGTATCAAAATTGTAAATATTGTTTCATGTCTGATCAGCTGTAAACATTACAACAAAAATGTGCAAGCATACACTATCGGTGTAAGTATAATAGACAGATGTGAGTCTGTCGGATATCGATCCCACATGGTTGGTTGTCTTTTGTCAATTAATGTCTGTGTAATAACTAGATAGAAACGAGATAAATTGTAAGTATAGTTGTTGAAGCAATAACTAAAAAATAATAAGATAAAGTATGCTACGAATAAACTGGGATCTTGTAACAACCCATTTTTCAATGAAACCGGAATAGTGGTTTTGGGATCACAAATCTGACACAAAAATAAGATTTATTTTTATTTTATTAGATGGTCCATTTTATGATAGACATGTCATGTGAAAATTTTGATATGAAAATTTTATCGATTAAGTGTTTAATTATGAGAAGGACTAAATCACATAAAATGCGAAAGTTGAATTCTAGTAGCTATAAGGATTAAATAGCTATGGAATTCAAATCTAGAGGTCCTTAGATGGTAATTAGACCATTAAAGAAAAGTATGTAGATTTTTGGTGACTCATCCATGGAAAAATTAGAAAAGAGTAGGGACTAAATTGGAAATTCAATTAATTAATTAATTAAAAGATGATAAAAAAGAAAATATCATCTTATTTTGTCATCTTCAACCCCAAAATTATATGAAAACCCTAAGAGAGAGAGAAGAAACTTTCAAGGCTTAATTGGGTAAGTTCCATTGTCCCGTTTTTAGTAATTTTGATATTTTTGAAACAGGGATAGCTTAAACTATCTATTTGGGGGATTAAATTGAAAAGTTATCAAAGTATGGAAAATGGGTCATGGATGTATATGCTAAAAATTAGAAATTTGTGGAAGAAAATGAAAGATTGTTGATAAATAAAGAATTTTTACAAAGTGATTTTTGATGAAAAAATGATTTAGGGACTAAAATGTAAACTTGTGAAATTAAAGAAAAATTTCAAATTTTTATGAATACATGTGTTGTAAATTTTTTAATGGGATTTTGGTTAGGCTTGGAATAAGGAGTAAATTGCACAAGTTTCATTTTTCGAGCCTTGGGACGAAATTGAAATTTATGGAAAAGTTAGGGGCAAAATGGTAATTTTGCCTAGGACGTAAATTGAGTCCAAATAAATATGATATATGTGAAATTGATGATTAAAGCTATTTATATAGATCTGGACAGCACAAATTTGAGGTTAGATCGAGGAAAAGAAAAGGTTTCGGATTAATAGATTTTATACGCGAACAAGTGTCGAGGTAAGTTCGTGTAACTTAATCGGGCATGTAAATATGTTTAATTGAATGTTGTGTTGTATGGAATATGACTTATATTGATGTACATTACTTGAATGCTATAACGAGAAATTTAATATATGCTTGATATGGTGAAAAAGGGTGAAGTCCCGATTGAATATTGAATTCCAATGAATACATGCGTTTTCTCGAAACAAATAAGGTCCTGCATTTGTTGCGGATGGGATTTAGCTCAGACAAGTAATCCTATTGACCTCGTTATAAAAAGGATTTAGCCCGGATGAGTAATACGGATATAATACCTCTCGAGTATACTTTATGATTAGGGTTTAGCCTGGACTGGTAATCCTAATTGAATTCTTTTGAGCATACATTATATAAAGGATTTAGCCTGGACTGGTAATCCTGTTATATGATATATGGCTCGAGAGTGTATTCCTTGATTAAGTGACCTAATGGGTACCCTCGAATAAGAATTGACGGATTATGAAACCGTACACCCTGACTGTACTACTTGAGTATCAATCGGAATTTTAATTATTCAACGGAAATAAAACTCTTGACATGGTATGCAAATTAGGAGATGAAATGATAATGACTTGAAAAGAAATATTGTATGATGGGGTCATCTATGTTTACTTGATTGTTATGAGAATTTTTGGTGACTAACATGTTTGATTGAATAGATGTGTTTAGGCAATATTGCTAATGGATGGTAAACATGATATTGTGTGCTTAGATTTAATAAACGGGATTGGTAAGGTTAGTTTCCGTTATACGAACTTACTAAGCATGTAATGCTTACTTCGTTTTATTTTTTCATGTTTTATAATGCTCGGAAGCTCTCGACGGTTGGAGATCATTAGAGCATCGTCACACTATCATCTAGCTTATTTTGGGTATACTTAGTAAAATCATTTTGGTATAATGACATGTATAGGACAACTTGGCCATTAGTGGCATGAAAATGATATTTTGTAATCTAGCCATTGGAATGGCTAGTAATGACTTATTTTGGTATGATTAAGTAGGTTATTATGATATGTTCATATGTGATATAGTAAGTATGTGTGATCAAATGATGTTAATGCCTGAGTTAATCCAAGGTAAGTTTATAAACACATATACATGTAATGGTATGCCATGATGAATAATGAAATTGTTTAATTTGAATGCTAGGAATGGTTGGTATTGGATGTGTGTTTGAGGTGTAGGTTTTTGGTGAAATTTTGGGTGAGAAATGAAGTAGAAATGGCTTCATTTTGTCCACATGGGCATGTGTCTAGACCGTGTGTGACACACGGCCTGGTAACATGCGTATGTGCTTAGGTTGTGTGTCCCCTGCACCTTAATTTTGAGAAACAAAATGCTCAGAATTGAGCACAAGGGCAGAGACACGGGCGTGTATCTCAATCGTGTGTGCTACACAGCCTAGAACACGAGCGTGTGTCTTGGCTGTGTGAAACCTGCACCTAATTTCGAATTGAATTAATTAACCACATGGCCTAGCACACGGGCGTGTGGCATGGCCGTGTGCACAAGTCAGAGAGTTACACGGGGTCGAACATGGCCTATAGCATAGGCATATCGCAGGGTCACACGGGTGTGTCCCTTCGACCACACGGGCGTGTGAGCATTGTAGCTTGGAAAATTTTTAAAATTTTACAAAAAATTCTTAGATCTCTCCACTAAGTTTCGACTCGATTCTAATGCTCGTATTGGGCCTAGAGGGTCCAATCAAGGGATGTTTTGAATGATCTCGGTTAATGAATTATAATTTACATAAATTGTTTATAAAATGTTCTGAAAGTTCTGGTAATGCTCTGCAACCCAATTCTGACGACAGATACGGGTTAGGGGTGTTACATTTAGTGGTATCAGAGCTACGATTTAGTCGATTCTCAAATTTGACGTAGCAAACACGAGTTTAGCTATACATGCCATTATATAAATTGTGATAGTGTGATGACTCCTGATCATTTTAAATGTGTTTCTCATATAGTAATGTCGTCCAACCGAGCTAGAGCTGAATCTGAGGAAGCTGAGAGCAATGCTTCAGCTTCATTTCAAAGAGTTGCGTCTGGATCAGGTAGTGAAAGGCTGTGTCTGAGGGCCGAAGTGAGGAGGAAAAAAAAAACTTCTTTCAAATGATGAATGAATGGTTTACCTAGTACTGAAGAGTAAACCCCGCTGTGCAATGACCTCCCGCACCTTCTCCTCAACCAATTCCTAAGGTACCACAGGGTGGTGAACCTGTTAGAATGGGTAAGCCTCCAATAGATAAAATCCGCAAACATGGGGCAGATGAATTTAAAGCTATCGCAGATGATGATCCAGAAAGGGCTAAGTTTTGGCTAGAGAATACTATCCGAGTTTTTGATGAATTATCCTGCACACCTATCGAATGTTTAAAATGTGCAGTATCTCTACTGAAGGATACAACTTATCATTGGTGAAATATCATAACTTCAGTTGTACCAAGAGAGAACGTTACATTGGAATTCCTCCAGGCTGAATTCAGAAAGAAATATGTTAGCCAGAGATTCATGGATCAGAAAAAGAAGAAATTTTTAGAACTTAAACAGGGAAATAGAACTATATTCGAATATGAACGAGAATTTGTTCGGCTAAGTAAATATGCCAGAGAATGGGTTCTAACCAAGGGTGAGATGTGTAAATACTTTGAAGAGGGTCTAAATGAATATATCAAGTTATTGATCAAAATTCTCAAAATAAAGGAATTTACGGTGTTAGCCGGTCAAGCATACAAAGCTGAGGAATTAAGTAAAGAGAAGAAACAAGCTGAAAGAGAGGCTCGAGTTTTTGAAAAAGAACTATGAGTAAGTTACAATCTATCATGATACAATACAATTCAACTTAATCACTAGGCTAACATATGTTCATCCACATAATAGATCATGTAACTCACAAATTACATAGATTCAATGCTTATACAATTTACGTACATACCTGCACTGATATGTATCAATCTCTTACTCTTTCATATCTTCAATATACCCATTGAACCATTTGGAATAATATCGAATACTCGAGAATCTCGCACCCTGTAACACCCCTAACCTGTATCCGTTGCAGGACTAGGGTTATGAGGCACTATCAGACATATCAGAACATTTTATAATCAATTCACAAATATCATCCACACATCATAGCATCATAGTCAAACATCATTTCATAGTCCCTTTCTTAGGTCATCAAGACCTAAAACATGCTTTAGGAAGGGGTCGGGACTAAACCGAGCACATACAAAATTTCTTAGAAACTTAACAAATTTTCAAAGTTACAGAGGTCACACGCCCGTGTGACCAGGCCCTGTACCTCACACGGCATTAGACACACTCGTGTGTCCAAGCCGTGGCTAAACAGGGCATACAAATTGACTTGTACCACACAGCTGGAGACATGCTCGTGTGCTTTGGTTGTGGTCAAAACTGACTTGAGTCACACTCGTCTACTCTTCGAAATGGCCACACACGCCCATGTGCCAAGGCTATATGCATCACACGGCCACTAGACACGCCCGTGTGTCTAGACCGTGCTCGAGACTGACTTTAAATTGTAGGACTACCCCAGGGGACACACGGCCATGTAACATGACCGTGTGTCGTACACGGCTAAGACACACGCCTGTGTCTCTGCCTGTGTAGACAAAAATAGGCTATTTGCAAAGCCAATTTGCCAACCTAATCTCAAGCACACAAAGCAACAAAAATAGCATCATTTCAATACACTTATAGACAGCCAAATTCACTAAAACATACACATTTCATGCCATCTAAACACAACCATTTCAATCGCACAACTAACTTACCAAAAAGACCATTTTTTTCATTATAAATTACAAACTAAAATCAAACCATGTTTCAACCGTAATCAAGCCATATCTCATAGCATGATATATCCATCTCAAAACATACCACATTAATCCTAGCCTATACATGCCATACTTTGTTATATACATTTTCAAAAGGTTCCAAAAATAAAATTCAATAGTGTGGTGATGATCCTCGACTAGTAGCTTTGATATCTAAAAAAAAATGCACACACACACAAAGTAAGTTTCAAAAGCTTAGTAACCCATATACAAATAAACTTATCACATATCACAATTATAAACCAATTCATTCATATGAATCATGGCTTAACACAATAGCAATTTCATATTTCTCATTTAGCTTAATTGTTCATAATCACTTACTTATAAATACATCACATTTCCATGTAGCTCACATATCAAAAGATCATATTCATACTCACCTTTCATTGCCAAATTACATATACAGTTCATACATACCTAAATCAGATATACATTCACAAAGTTATTCATTTCTCGAGATACCCTTTGAAACATACGGAATCAAATAGGATACCCAGATAGCTCAAAAAGCTTGAACAATGCCAATGTCCCAAACGTGGTCTTACATGTAATCAAATATCGATACCAATGTCCTAGACAGGGTCTTAAACGAAATCAAATATGATATCGATGTCCCAGGCATGGTGTAACAGCCCGATTTAGACCTTAGTCGGAATGGTGGTTTCAGGACAACGAATTCTAGTCGAAAAATATTTTAAAAATTATTTTTTATGTTTATTACGTGTGAATTTTTGTGTGAAATGTTCGTGATTTAATTTTGTCATTTGAGTTTTCAATTAAATAAAAGGGCTTAATCGTGTAAAAGGAAAATTGGGTGGTAAAGTGTGAAAGGGTCGAATAGTTGTTGTTCTTTTAATATGGAGGTTTTATGTTGTAATTAAACCATAATTTATAATGATGGACGGTTGTAGACAACCATTATAAATGTTTTATATTAAACTACAAAGGTTAAATAAGTAAATTAGGTAATAATATGTATATAATATAAACATAAAATTAAAAAACCAAAGTTTATATACTTATTTCATGATCGAAATTCATAAAGAAAAAAAAAGGTTTCAAGGGTTCGACCACCTCCCAAGCTTGATTCAAGGTTCGTTTTTACTCGATTTTTGATAATTTTTATGTTTTTGAGATCGTTGCTTCAAGTACTAATAAACCCATGCTTGAATTTTTCATTTTGATGAATATTTTGAGTTATGCCATTGTTGAAAGCTTATGATTTTTGTTGTTTGATGATGAAATATGAAAAATATGTTTTAAATTAACATGTTTTGTATTGGAGTTTTTGATGATTTTGAGTAATTAGGACTAAATTGCAAAAATAACAAATTGAGGAACTAAAATGTGAAATAATTGAAATATATGGACTTGTATCAACATTAGGAACATTCAACCTAACATGGGTATATTGAAATTTTGCATATTTTGTGTTTTGTGCAATAGGGACTAAATTGTAAAAAGGGTAAAATGTCAGGGGTAAAATGGTAATTTTCCCATTGATGTGTTTTTGGACAAATTGAATGAAAATATGTTTGAATGAGTTTAATTTGTATTGAATTAGATTAATAAATATATAAATCAAATTTGGATCGGGGAAAAACCAAAGTTGTCGACTAGTCGTTTCGTCTCGATTACCGTTGTCCGAGGTAAGTTTATAAGTAAGTAAATGTTGTAAATTTTGAATATATGTGAATTTGAAATGCTTATTTAAATTTATGAGTTTATATACAAATAGCCGAATGTGTACATATACTTGGAAACTATGTTTACAAGTTCGTTTCGACTGAGTTACGACGTCCGAAAGCCCCGTGTGAACCTTAGGAATAGCTAGGGTACATATGTCATGACATAGGATTCCGTTATGTGATGTGTGAGTAAGACCATGGCATCAATATATGTGTGCGAGTAAGACCACATTTTATACGTTGGCATCGATTTGTGACTTTGATATATGTGTGCGATTAAGACCACGTTTTATACGTTGGCATTGATATGTGACTTCGATATATGTGTGTGAGTAAGACCACGTTTTATACATTGGCATCGATATGTGACTTCGATATATGTGTGCGAGTAAGACCCTGTTTGGGACAGTGGCATCGAGATGTGATTACATGTAAGACCACGTTTGGGATGTTAGTATTGTATGATATATGTGATTATCCGAGTGTCCTATCCAGTTCTGAATGGTTCAACAGGTAAAGATAAGTTGTGTACGAAGGAATAAATTGGGCTAAGTGACCAGGTATGTGATAGTAGATAACGTATTTGAAATTAAGGTAAGTTGATTATTTCTATTGTGATACAAACATATGTATGATGCTAGTTTGAATTTGTGAGTAACTGTGAAGTATATTCGGCCATAGGTTAAGCATAATTATGTGGTATTAAGGTTTGATACATGAGTATATGTAAACAAGTGTTTAAAGATTCAGCTTTATGCATTGATAATATGATTTTAATAGTGTGTAATACTTTGGTATAGACATATGCATATTCAGCTACATGATAAGTATAAGTATGAGAGATTAAAGTTTGATACAAGAATATATGTTTATGGGTGTGTATATTTGATTATATAATGGTACTAAGGTTTTGAAATTGAATGTTACCTTGATAAATAGAAACAATATATTTGTCCAAAGGTTATATATAGTGATATCATATTGTGACCTATGAGCAAACTTATATAAATGATTATGTACGGCCTTAAAGATATAAAGTAAGAATAATTATGAAATGATCCATGAATATATGTATACGAGTTTATGTATATTTGGTTAAATATTGATATTGTGGTTTTGAATTTGAATGATATTTTAATATTAGTTGTATGGATATTTGGCAAAATGAAAGTATATTTATTATATGAAATTATAAGTTTGAAGTTAAATGTGATTATGATAGTATAAATTGGTTTGGTAATTGAATTGATATTTTCATTGAGTTATTTACTTGCTTATAGCTTACTAAGCTCTCAAAGCTTATTCTGTGTGTTTTTCCTATGTCTATAGATTTTCAGAGATCTGCTCGGGTTAGAAGTCATTGGAGATGACATCACACTATCCGGTTATTATTTCGATAAATAATATTTTGAGACTCAGTTATGTGGCATGTATAGGCTAGTCTTGGAGTTAATTATTTTGAATGAGTATGTATTTAAAGCCATGCGAAAATGGCTTGCTTATTATGCTTAAGTTTGGTTTTATATGTTCTTAATTAAAATGTTTGATAAGTTTGGTTTTGGTAATCGGTTTAATAGTTAGCTCATTTTGGAAATATGAAATGTGGTATAATTAGAGTGATAGATGATAGTATATTAACTTAACAGATTCGGTTGTTTAATGATAAGTAGTGAATATGTTTCATGATTGTTTTGGTTGATCGTTTTGGCATGGATTCAAATGATAAATGATGGTAATGATTAAGTATGTTTTGGGTTAGTTTTAATGGATAGTTAAAAATGTCAAGTTGTTGCTAATATCAATATAGGTATACTTTCATGTGTGGGTGTAAATCTGAATATGATATTTAGTTCAATTTGATATGCTTATGATATTGATAATGGTGAAATCAAAATAAAGATTAGTTAATAGGATAAAATATGAAGTTTAGGTATATTAATATAGATATGAATTAGGTGCAGATTGGAGTGTTATTTGTGTTCAAGCGTTAAGTATGGCTTTTATTTTTAGGATGAATTTCGCACCATGTATATATGCATCACTAATGTGTTCGGCCAAGTTATAATGTATTTAAGTTTCATATGTGATTGCATAATCATTTATGTAATATGATTTAATTAGTTTTGTACAAAATGGCACCTTATGAGGCTTTGTATAGTCGTAAATGTCGTACATCATTGTGTTGGACGAAACTTAGTGAAAATAAGATACACGGGGTCGATTTGATCAGAGAGACTGAACAGAAAATAAAAGTGATCCATAAAAGTCTGAAAATGGCGTCAGATCGTCAGAAATCGTATGCGGGCTTGAAACGAAAAGATATAGAGTTTTAGAACGGAGAAAAAGTCTTCTTGAAAGTCTCACTATGGAAGAAAATACTCAGATTCGGTCGTAAAGGCAAATTGAGTTCGAGATTTATTGGGTCGTATGATATTATAGAGCGTATCGGGTCGGCTGCTTATAGACTGTTATTGCCACCTGAGCTAGAAAAGATGTGACAGCCCTAATTAGACCCTAGTCGGAATGTGGTTTCGGGACCACAAAACCGATTCACAAAAATTTATTTTTTATTTTAATTGCATATATTTATGTGTGATAGTGTATGTAAAAAAAAATGTTTAAAATTAGTCTTAGGAATGCGAATTTTCTTGAAAGGACTTAGTTGAGAAACTTAGAAAAGATGATAGGTAAATTGTAAGGATCAAATAACAACAAGGTGAGAAAGCATGGATTTGCATGTCAAAATACCCTTAATGCATGAAGTGGCCGGCCATGTGATGATGTTCCTCCATTAAGTCTAATTAAATATATATTATAATGGTAAATGACAAAATAATCTAAATAGAAAAATAGATTAATAAGAAAAAAGATAAATAAAAGAAGAAATGGAAGGAGAGAGAAGTGTTCATCTTCTTCTTGCAAAGCCGAACCTAAGTGAAGAAAGAAAGAAAAAATTGTTAAAAGCATTCAGTTAATTTAAGGGTTAATCAAGGTAAGATTTCATGTTTTTCTTTTATTAAATTTTATGAAATTTATTTAGTAGACAAATCTATATTATAACCCATAGGTTGATTTTTCTATTTGGTGACAAAATGTGCATTCGGTTGTGATGTTTAGAAGTTATGAGGATAGTATTTGATGGTTTGGATGGAATATTAAAGATGAAGAATGAACTAGTTAATAGATATATGAGCATTGGTATGAACTTATGAATAGATGTGGAGTTTTTATTTTTTATTTTAGTTAGAAACATTCGGTCAAATTGTTATGTGGAGAAACGGAGTGTTTAAATGAAATAAAAATGATATTACATTTGAAATTGTATATTCGACCTTATAATTAAATACATAGGTAATGTTAAATTTGGTCTTGCATATTCCGCTAAATAGTATGCACATTTGTGAAATAATTTTTTATTCTATATAATCGACCCAATGAGGGATGTTGGCTTACAAAGTTGAGTTTGATTCATAATTATGTATATTTAAATGTAAACATATTTGACATAATATTTGTAACGCCCCTACGCCCGAGACCGTCGCCGGAGTCGAGTATGAGGTGCTACTAAGCTTAATTTAACATTTTTAGAACTTTGAATTATTTATTTCTACATTCACAGCTTTCAAGCTACTTGCGTCACAGTCACAAAAAAAATCATAACTCGAGTTACGAAACTCAAAATCAAGATCCGTAAATTTTCCCTGAATCTAGACTCATGTACCTATCTATTTTCTAGAATTTTTGGTTGGGCCAATTAGTACAGTTTATTAGTTAAATTTACCCCTGTTTCAGGACTTGACTGAACTGACCTCTGTTTACTACGAACCATATTTCTCTCTGTACAAAATTCATATGATTATGAGGTTTGTTTCTCCTGAAACTAGACTCACTAAGGATTCTGAGAATATAAAATACACCACTTAATTATATCTTTACAATTTATGGTAAATTTATAAAGTTGGAACAGGGGATCCAGAAATCACTCTGACCCTGTTTCACTAAAATTCAAATATCTTCTAACATATAATTTCTTTACCTGTTTAGTTTGTTTCATGTGAAACTAGACATAATAAGCTTCAATTTTATATTTAATCCATCACCAAATTAAATTTCTATGATTTTTAGTAAATTTTCAAACTCACGTCAGTGTTGCTGCAATATTCTGTTTATGGCAAATTTCATCCCTTTTTATGAGTTTTCATGATTAAAATATCCTATTAACCTTCCATGACATCAAACATAATCTAAACTAACCATTTCCATAACTTATCATTATCAAGCATTTTCTCAACCATTCCATCACCATATCATAAGATTATTTACACAAAATAGGTATATTGCTATACATGCCATACTTAATTTTACAAACCATTTACAGAAAAGTTCTTGAGATAGTGTGGTGAGCCTTCGACCTATCCCGACTCCTGAGCTGGCTTGTCCAAAACTACAATGAGTAAGAAGGAGGGAGTAAGCATAAATGCTTAGTAAGTTCATATGCAAATAATAAGTAACATAACAAACAATCAAACCAATCAACATTAGCATATATCACCAAAATACATATCACATTTCTAATCATTTTTCATCATCTCATTACCTTATCGTGGTTGTATCAATACTCAATCTGAGGGTTAAATACATACCTGTCCAAAATATCCATTTCACATCACTTACCAATATGTCTCTTTACATCTCGAGTTTTCCTCCATTTGAGTAGAACTTTACCCGTTGAACACATCGGAATATAACTCGGATACATGGATAACTTGCACATAAGTGAACTCGGACTCAACTCAACGAGCTCGGGCGTTCGCATCCATAAGTGAACTCGGACTCAACTCAACAAGCTCGGATGCCTAGTTACATCTCACGAACTCGGACTCAACTCAACGAGTTCGAACATTCGCATCCATAAGTGAACTCGGACTCAACTCAACGAGTTCGGATGCTCAACCATCCTAGTGACATGTCACTTGTATCCTAATCTATTCCTAAGGTTCAAACGGGATTTTCCTCGAACACATACCCTTACCGTCTTCCGTAGAATGCCGGAACCAATACTTGGTACCAAAATACAAAGATTTTGCAATTTAGTCCACAATCTTTTCTTTTCCTCGATTGGGGTCGATTCCACGTCTTTCTTGATTATGAAGCTTGAAAGTTGAAGAAACCCTAGCTATGGTGAGAGTGAAGTTTCAGCAGCAACTAAATGTGGAAGATGACTATTTTGTGTTATTTTTCCCATTTTATTTCATTTAATATCCAAATGACCAAAATGCCCTTAATACCTTTCTTTGAAAATTTTCATGTACAAGCCCATTTTTGTCCAAAATTTTAGAAATTGGTCAAATTGCTATTTAAGACCTCCTAATTAATATTTCAAAGCAATTTCATACTAAAAACTTCTAGAATGCAAGTTTTGCAACTTATTCGATTTAGTCCCTAACTTCAAATTAAGCATTTTATGCATAGAATTTCATCACAAAATTTTCACACAATCATGCAATCATATCATAAACCTCAAAATAATTATAAAATAATTATTTCTATCTCGGATTTGTGGTCACGAAACCACTATTCCGATTAGGCCCTAATTCGGGATATTACAACTCTCCCCCTTTAAGGATTTTCGTCCTCGAAAATCTTACCCGGTAAAACAGATGTGGGTATTGATTTCTCATATTTTCTTGGATTCCCATGTAGCTTCTTCTACTCCATGCTTTTGCCACAACACTTTCACAAGTGCAATCTTTTTATTCCTTAGTTGTTTGACCTCTCGAGCTAAAATCTTAATCGGTTCTTCTTCGTAAGTCATATCTGGTTGTAGTTCAATTTCTGTCGGTGAAACCACATGTGAAGGATCCGAACGATACCGACGTAACATAGACACGTGGAACACATCATGAATCTTCTCTAATTCAGGTGGTAAAGCTAGCCGATATATGCTACTGGGTCCAACTTTTTCAATTATTTTATACGGCCCAATAAAACGCGGACTTAATTTGCCCTTCCGTCCAAATCCGAGGACTTTCTTCCACGGAGACACCTTTAAAAATACTTTATCACCAACTTGAAATTCAATGTCTTTTCGTTTCAAATCTGCATAAGATTTTTGTCTATCTGAAGCAGCTTTCAAACAATCTCGAATTACCTTCACTTTTTCTTCAGTTTCTTTTATTAGATCAACTCCATAAATCTGATTTTCCTTGAGTTCAGTCCAATACAAAGGCGTTCGACACTTACGACCATACAATGCTTCATAAGGTGCCATTTTCAAGCTCGTCTGATAACTATTATTGTAAGCAAATTCTACCAACGGTAAATATTTTTCCCAGCTTCCTTGAAATTCCAATACACAACATCTGAGCATGTCTTCAAGAATCTGAATTACTCTCTTTGATTGTCCATCAGTTTGTGGATGAAAAGCAGTACTGAAATTTAACTTCGTACCTAACGCGTCTTGCAACTTTTGCCAAAACCGCGAGGTAAACCTTGGATCTCTATCTGAAATAATCGACAATGGTATTCCATGCGATCTAACAATTTCCCTAACATACGATTCAGCCAACTTGTTAAGAGAATAATCCGCACGCATCATAGGGATAAAATGAGCCGACTTAGTCAATCTGTCAACTATTACCCAGATGGCATCTTTCTTTCCTGGAGTCAATGGCAATCCTGATACAAAATCCATAGTAATCCGATCCCATTTCCATTCAGGAACCATAATAGGCTGAAGTAATCCCGAAGGCACTTCGTGTTCAGTTTTCACCTGTTGACAAATTAAGCATTTGGACACAAACTCTGATATATCTCTTTTCATTCCATTCCACCAATACATTTTCTTCAAGTCATTATACATTTTCGTACTACCTGGATGAATTGAGAAACAACTACTATGTGCTTCCTGTAGGATCTTTTGAATCAATTCCTCATTCTTCGGTACACAAATCCGATCTTTAAACATTAATCATCCATCAGAACCGATTTTGAAATCTGACTCTGTATCAACTTCACATTGCTTTCTCTTGGCTTGTAAATCTTGATCATCTTTCTGAGCTTCAGAAATTTCTTGTAAAAACATCGATTTTACTCTTAGCTCTGCTAGAATCGAACCATCATCTGACATTTTCAACTGAGTGTTCATAACTCTCAAAGCAAACAAAAACTTTCTGCTTAAAGCATCGACAACCACATTCGCTTTTCCCTGATGATAATCAATAACAAGCTCGTAATCTTTCAATAACTCCAACCATCTTCGCTGTCTTAAATTCAAGTCTTTTTGTGACATCAAGTACTTAAGACTTTTATGGTCTGTATATACCCGGCACTTTTCACCATACAAATAATGTCGCCAAATTTTCAAAGCAAACACCACCGCAGCCAATTCCAAATCGTGAGTAGGATAATTCCTCTCATGAGGTTTTAACTGTCTCGAAGCATAAGCTACCACTTTTCCTTCTTGCATGAGCACACACCCCAAACCATTTAAAGAAGCATCACTATACACCACAAATTCTTTACGATTCTTAAATTTGTACTAACACTGGTGCCTCTATTAATAACTTTTTCAATTCTTCAAAACTCTGTTGACATTCCTCCGTCCATTCAAATTTAACATCCTTTCGGAGTAATCTAGTTATAGGAGCAGCAATCATAGAAAATCCATTTACAAACCGCCGATAATACCAGCTAGCCCGAGAAACTTCTAACTTGATTTACATTTTTGGTGGTTTCCAATCAACAATGGCTGAAATTTTACTAGGATCAACCCGTATACCATCACCGAAACAATATGACCCAAAAATCCAACTTCCCTGAGCCAAAATTCACTTTTACTAAACTTAGCATACAATTTGCTTATCTCTCAAAGTTTGCAAAACTATCCTCAAATGCTCAAAGACGCTCTGTCTCATCTTTTGAATAAATTAAAATATCATCTATAAACACCACAACAAATTTGTCCAAGTATGGTGAATATGCGATTCATTAAATCCATAAACACAAAGAGAGCATTTGTCAACCCGAATGGCATAACTAAAAATTCATAATGACCATACCTTGTTCTAAAAGCGATTTTAGGCACATCCGACTCTTTTACCATCAGTTGGTAATACCCAGATCTCAAGTCAATCTTTGAAAACCATGTCGCTCCTTTTAGCTGATCAAACAAATCATCAATTCTTGGCAACGGATACTTATTTTTTATTGTCACCTTGTTTAACTGCCGATAATCACCACACAACCTCATAGAACCATCCTTCTTTTTCACAAATAAGACAGGAGCACCCCAAGGTGAAAAACTCGGTCTCACAAAGCCTTTATCAGTCAACTCTTGCAACTGCGACTTTAATTCTTTCAACTCTTCTGGTGCCATTCTATATGGAGCAATCGAAATCGGAGTTGTTGTTGCGGTATCAAATCAATACCAAATTCTACTTCCCCGATCGGAGGCAAACCCAAGCAATTCTTCCGAAATACGTCCAGTAAATTCACACACAACCGGCATCGATTCAACTTTCTTTTCAACTTCTTTTGTATTAATTACACACGCCAAATAAGCTTCATAACCCTTTCTCAAATATCTTTGAGCCGACATTGAAGAAATCACACTAGACAATGCCTCGATTTATCGATTCAACCCGCAGAGTTTCACCATTTTCACACTTTAATTCTATAACCTTTTCTTTGCAATTTATTTTAGCATCATGCAATGTCAACCAATCCATACCCAAAATAACATCAAACTCATCAAACGGCAACAACATCAAGTCATTAGGAAAGTAATGACCCGAATCATTAAAGGACATTTCTTACATACTTTATCAACAATCACACATTTGCCTAACGGATTCGACACTCTAATCATAAATTACGTGTTCTCAATGGTATATTCATACTAGACACCAATTTCATGCACACATATGAATGAGTAGAACCGGATCAACCAAAGCAATAACATTAACATTATAGAGAGAAAATGTACCGGTAATCACATCAGGTGAGGAAGCATCTTCGCGCGCTTTAGTAGCACAAGTCCTAGCTGGAGCCCTTCCTTCAGGTCTAACTGGTGTATCCCTGGCTACATTCTTACTGCTTGCTTCGCTCCCAGCTTTTCTTGGATATCTTCCTCTCGAATCCGCCCCACTTGTTTTTGTATTCGGAAATTTTTTTTTTCAGCTCTCTCTGGGCAGTCTCTAATAAAATGATCCGGAGAACCACATCGAAAACATTCATTTGCTCTACACGGACCAAAATGATTTCTACCACACCGCTGGCACTCAGGTTTAACAAATCTCGAATTCCCTACACCGGTCGCCAAGTAGTCCGGGACTTAGGACCCACATTTTGCTTCTTATAATTCCCATATGATTGCCCAGTGAAGCTTGGGAACGAGGATTCATATTTCTTGACTTTCCAAAGTCTTTGTGAGAATGAAGCGCTCGTCGGTCTTTTCTTCCAATTTCTAGTCTCACCTCTACCTTTTTCTTCTCTTTAAGTAGTTCTTCACCTTTGCAAGCTCGATCAACCAGTACTACCATTTCTTTTAATTCAAGAATTCCAACAAATACCTTAATGTATTCATTGAGCCCATCTTCAAATCGTCGGCACATCTTGGCCTCTGTAGGAACATACTCTCTGGCATACTTACTTAATCGAACAAACTCTCTTTCATATTACTCAGAATCGTCATATTACCTTGCTTCAGCTCAAGAAATTCTTTACGCTTCTGATCAATAAATCTTTCACTAATATATTTCTTCCGAAACTCTTCTTGAAAGAATTCCCAAGTTATTCTCTCTTTCGGTACCACCGAAATCAAAGTCTTCCACCAATTATAAGCTGAATCCCTCAACAAAGATATAGCGCATTTCAAACATTCTTCAGGTGTACAAGATAATTCATCAAAAAACCGGATAGAATTTTGAGCGTAACTCGCTTTCGGAATCATCATCAATATTTGCTTTAAATTCTTCGGCCCCTTGCTTGCGGATTCTATCAACTGGAGTTCTATGAAATTTCATCAGATCCATACCTTGAGGCATCGGGGGTACAGGTTGAGGAATTGGGGGAGGTGGGGGAGGTTGTACATTTGGGTTTTCGTATGACGAAACTCAGTGTACCATGCACTCATCATTTGGAGAAAGGCTTCCCGACCCCTTTCTCCTCCTCCCGACCAACAAGAGGATTTGGATTTTCAGTCGCGTGTTGCTCCTTCAGCGGAGTGGCGCGATTACTCTCTACTTCATCCGCCACAGCTAGATCGGGATCCATTTACTATAAAAAAATCATTTAAAATGGTCAGAAGTCGTCACACTATCACAATTTATACATATGGCATGTATAGCAAAATCCGTACATACAATACGTAGTCCGAGAACCGACTAAACCTGCTCTGATACCACTAAATGTAACGCCCCCACGCCCGAGACCGTCGCCGGAGTCGAGTATGAGGTGCTACTAAGCTTAACTTAACATTTTTAGAACTTTGAATTATTTATTTCTACATTCACAGCTTTCAAGCTACTTGCGTCACAGTCACAAGAAAAATCATATCTCGAGTTACGAAACACAAAATCAAGATCCGTAAATTTTCCCTGAATCTAGACTCATGTACCTATCTACTAATTTTTTTTCTAGAATTTTTGGTTGGGCCAATTAGTCCAGTTTATTTCTTAAAGTTACCCCTGTTTCAGGATTTGACTGAACTGACCTCTGTTTACTACGAACCATATTTCTCTCTGTACAAAATCAATATGATTTTTAGGTTTGTTTCTCCTGAAATTAGACTCAATAAGGATTCTGAGGATATAAAATACACCACTTAATTATATCTACACAATTTATGGTGAATTTATAAAGTTGGAACAGGGGATCCAGAAATCACTCTGACCCTGTTTCACTAAAATTCAAATATCTTCTAACATATAATTCCTTTACCTATTTAGTTTGTTTCATGTGAAACTAGACGTAATAAGATTCAATTTGATATTGAATCCATCAACAAATTAAATTTCTATGATTTTTAGTAAATTTTCAAACTCACGTCAGTGTTGCTGCAATATTCTGTTTATGGCAAATTTCATCCCTTTTTATGGGTTTTCATGATTAAAATATCCTATTAACCTTCCATGACATCAAACATAATCTAAACTAACCATTTCCATAACTTATCACTATCAAGCATTTTCTCAACCATTCCATCACCATATCATAAGATCATTTACACAAAATAGGTATATTGCTATACATGCCATACTTAATTTTACAAACCATTTACCGAAAAGTTCTTGAGATAGTGTGGATCGAGCCTTCGACCTATCCCGACTCCTGAGCTGGCTTGTCCAAAACTACAATGAGTAAGAAGGAGGGAGTAAGCATAAATGCTTAGTAAGTTCATATGCAAATAATAAGTAACATAACAAACAATCAAACCAATCAACATTAGCATATATCACCAAAATACATATCACATTTCTAATCATTTTTCATCATCTCATTACCTTATTGTGGTTGTATCAATACTCAATCCGAGGGTTAAATACATACCTGTCCAAAATATCCATTTCACATCACTTACCAATATGTCTCTTTAGATCTCGAGTTTTCCTCCATTTGAGTAGAACTTTACCCGTTGAACACATTGGAATATAACTCGGATACATGGATAACTTGCACATAAGTGCCACATATGCAATCAAGCAATCATGTAACCCGCCCATAAGCGAACTCGGACTCAACTCAACGAGCTCGGGCGTTCGCATCCATAAGTGAACTCGGACTCAACTCAACGAGCTCTGATGCCTAGTTACATCTCACGAACTCGGACTCAACTCAACGAGTTCGAACATTCACATCCATAAGTGAACTCGGACTCAACTCAACGAGTTCGGATGCTCAACCATCCTAGTGACATGTCACTTGTATCCTAATCTATTCCTAAGGTTCAAACGGGATTTTTCTCGAACACATATCCTTGCCGTATTCCGTAGAATGCCGGAACCAATACTTGGTACCAAAATACAAAGATTTTGCAATTTAGTCCACAATCTTTTCTTTTCCTCGATTGGGGTCGATTCCACGTCTTTCTTGATTATGAAGCTTGAAAGTTGAAGAAACCCTAGCTATGGTGAGAGTGAAGTTTCAGCAGCAACTAAATGGGGAAGATGACTATTTTGTGTTATTTTTCCCATTTTATTTCATTTAATATCCAAATGACCAAAATGCCCTTAATACCTTTCTTTGAAAATTTTCATGTACAAGCCCATTTTTGTCCAAAATTTTAGAAATTGGTCAAATTGCTATTTAAGACCTCCTAATTAATATTTCAAAGCAATTTCATACTAAAAACTTCTAGAATGCAAGTTTTTCAACTTATTCGATTTAGTCCCTAACTTCAAATTAAGCATTTTATGCATAGAATTTCATCACAAAATTTTCACACAATCATGCAATCATATCATAAACCTCAAAATAATTATAAAATAATTATTTCTATCTCGGATTTGTGGTCACGAAACCACTATTCCGATTAGGCCCTAATTCGGGATATTACAATATTATTTTGGAAGTGTTAATGCATTCGACTTAGAGACATAATATAAGCATTAGTTGAGGTTTGATGTGTTGAACAAGGATGGTTGTAAGAAGAAGTGGGATCATTAAATTCATATATATGAATATCTTGCAAGGTAATTAAACTACTAAATTTATTTATTCTAGCTCAAGAACCCAAAGGAGGGGAAACAAGCAAAGGCAAAGCAAAGAATATTGAGTAGATGATTGGGAATCATATCATCCGACATAAGGTAAGTCTATAAGCATTTGTAGGTTGATTAATTTATACATAATTAATACTAACGTATCATAAAAGAATTTCTTGGGGTAGGTATTTATTTGGAGTGATATACGTTTTTATAAATGTGGTAGTGTGTGCTATTTGATTTAAGTAAATTGCCTTATTATAATGAGCCAACATTGGCACTAAGTGTGCAGATTTAAATGGCACTATGTGTGCGAAATCGATTGGCACTATGTATGCTGGTTTGAATGTCAATAAATGAGTGAATTTCCAAAGCACTATGTGTGCGGTTTAGCATGGCACTATGTGTGCGAATTTGATTAGCACTATGTGTGCGAAATCGGTTGAGGATATGATGTGTGCCGAAAAAGAATAAAGTGCTAGGGCTATTAACGGAAAAAAAAATCAAATTTGAGACATAAAACGTATAGGCATGGAACCATCTAGTTTATGATTGTTTTATACTTCGAGGAAAGGATCTAAACTATCTAGTTGTTTTGATATTTAATTGGATGGCAAGACTTGGCTTGTGGTTGAATCGATAATTTAAGTAATTGTGGCATAATTCGGTATGGTTAAATGGTTGATCTTACAATATTTTTTATTATGATCTCATGTTAATGGTCTGTATTATATTGCTTACGACTTCTCGAGTTGAATACTCATTTGGTATGTTTACTTGTCTCCTATTTAGATTTCTTTGATCCATTTTGTGTGTTCGGGACCATCGTCAAAGTCATCACACCAGCCTGTAACGTTTTGGTACCCTCTTCTTAGTTGGTCTAAGTGAACATTACGGCATGTATAGGCTAATATGTATTTTGTTTGAACGTTGATATGTATACTTCCAGCCATGCGAATATGGCCTAAATACTAAGTTTGAACTTGGTTATGTTTAATCATGGTGTAATTTGTCTTGGTTATAATGTTTAATGCTATTAATAAATGATATATATATATATAAATATACACATGTTTGAGGGTTGAAAATGCTAAGAAATTTTGACTATGTGTATTTTGGGGTGGTTTGATTATGACACATTTATAGAAGTGATTAATTGCAATTTGGCTATTGTATATGATCTTAGTATTTAAATTGAGATAGCGTAATGAGTCATCTGGTTATATCTGAACATAACATAAAATCGTATGATATGGTTGTTATATGATGTAAACTTATGTAATGGTTTTGATTGAACTTAATAATGATTAATTATGTGTTCCGGCTATGTATGAATAAGGATCGTATATGGTAGTATAATGAATTATGCATTATTAAAGATGAACTTAGCGAAATGAAGATGATAGAAGAAGATGCATGAAAATTTTACGAATCAAGTATTTGGTTGGTAATATCTCGTAACCCATTCCAGCGATGGATACGGGTTAGGGGTGTTACATTTTATTGGTATCAGAGCTACGGTTTAATCGGTTCTAAGACTACCGTAGCGCGTATGAGTCTAGCTATACATGCCTTAATGTTAGTATATGATAGTGTGATGACTTCTGACGGTTGAAATTATTGTTTTTATTAGTAAATGGAACCCAATTTAGAGAGAGCCTTAGCGGATGACGTTGAGAGTGTAGCGGCTGCTCCTGCGCAAGGGACCCCGCCTGTTGAACCTCAACCATCTGCGAATAATCAATATGATGGGGCAAAACAAGCCTTCTTTACCATGATGAACGAGTGGGTCGCACAATATGCCCGAACTAACCCGGCTACTCAACCATTTCTGAATTTAAATAATCCGCCTCAGGTGCCTATAATACCACCAACTACTGATCCTTTGAGGCTGAGTAAACCTCCTGTGGATTTGATTAGGAAGCTCGGGGCCGAGGAATTCTGAGCTATAGCTACTGATGATGCTGAAAGGGCCGAGTTTTGGCTTGATAACACCATCCGGGTTTTTGATGAGCTGTCTTGCACACCTGATGAGTGTTTAAAGTGTGCCATATCTTTATTACGAGACTCGGCCTACTATTGGTGGAGAACCTTGATTTCTATTGTTCCAAAGGAACGAGTTACTTGGGATTTCTTTCAGACGGAGGTTCGAAAAAAGTATATCAGTCAACGATTTATTGATCAAAAGCGCAAGGAATTTTTGGAGCTTAAACAAGGTTGTTTGACGGTATCTGAATATGAGCGTGAGTTTGTAAGACCCAGCCATTATGCTCGGGAGTGTGTAGCTGATGAAGTTGCCATGTGTAAAAGATTTGAGGAGGGATTGAATGAAGATTTAAAGCTACTAGTGGGTATTTTAGGTATTTTAGAACTAAAAGAATTCGTAACCCTAGTTGAACGAGCTTGCAAGGCTGAAGAACTTGGAAAGGAGAAAAAGAAAGCTGAATTTGAAGCTAGAGACTTTTGTAAAAGATCCGCTAGTAAAACTTCTTTCTCGGCTGCAAAGAAGTTCAGAGACGATACTATTAGAGCAAAGACGACTGCAGGAATTTCTATTAGGGAGCGACCATCAACGGACTCTCGAGCTACTTCGGTTGCTAGTGTTGGTAACAACCAACAAGAAAAACCTGAATGTCCACAATGTGGAAGATGACATGTAGGTGAATGTTGGGGTAAGTCTATTAACAGGGCCTGTTATAGATGCGGATCACGGGATCATTTTATTCGAGATTGCACAGAATCTGATGAAAAGAATAAGATACAAGGTACGAGATCGAGTGGTACAACGACTAGAGGTAGACCACCGAGAAATACAGTAGGCAGGGGTGGTAGTCAGAGAGGGACTCCCGATACGGCTGTTCGATCCGAGACTCGTGCTCTTGCCAGAGCTTATGCCATTCGTGCACGAGAGGAGACATCTTTCCCTGATGTTATCACTGGTACTTTCACTCTCTTTGATAATAACGTGATTTCATTGATTGACCCTGGTTCTACTCATTCATATGTATGTGAGACTTTAGCACCCAGTAAGACTCTACGTGTTAAGTCTACTGAGTTCGTAATTCGAGTGTCAAATCCCTTGGGTCGATATGTACTTGTTGACAAAGTGTGTAAGAAATGCCCCCTGATAATTCGAGATTCCTATTTTCCGGCCGATTTGATGCTTTTACCGTTTGATGAATTTGTTGTTATTCTCGGTATGGATTCGTTGACCGTACATGATGCAGTTGTGAATTGCAAAAGGAAGACCATAGATTTGAGGTGTGCAAATAATGAGATAGTCCGAGTTGAGTCTACTGACTTGAACGGAGTGCCAGCAATAATATCCTCGATGATCGCTTAGAAATATGTGAGAAAGGGGTGTGAAGCATATCTTGTGTACGTACTTGATAGCAAAGAGTCAGAAAAGAAACTTGAATCAGTACCAGTGGTTTGTGAGTATTCAGATGTTTTTCCTAAGGAGTTACCGGGATTACCACCCGTACAGGAGGTAGAATTCGGCATCGAACTTGCACCTGGTACCACACCAATTTTGATAGCTCCGTATCGTGTGGCACCAACGAAATTGAAAGAATTGAAAACTCAGTTGCAAGAGTTGACGGATAGAGGCTTTGCTCGACCGAGTTTCTCACCTTGGGGTGTACCAGTATTATTCGTGAAAAAGAAAGATGGAACCATGAGGATGTGCATCGATTATCGTCAATTGAATAAAGTGACAATAAAGAATAAATATTCGTTACCACGTATTGATGACTTGTTTGATTAGTTGAAGGGAGCCTCAGTGTTCTCAAAGATAGATTTGAGATCGGGTTATTATCAGTTGCGAGTTCAAGACTCAGATATACCTAAAACTGCTTTCAAAATGAGATACGGTCACTACGAGTTCTTAGTGATGCCGTTTGGACTCACTAATGCTCCTACGGTATTTATGGACTTGATGAATCAAATCTTTAGACAGTATTTAGACCGGTTTGTAGTTGTGTTTATCGACGACATTTTGGTCTATTCGCGAGACGAAACTGAACATGCCGAGCACTTGAGATTAGTGTTCTTGAGACTTTACGGGATAAACGATTTATATGCTAAGTTGGTAAATGTGAGTTCTGGTTGAGAGAAGTTAACTTTTTGGGACATGTGGTATCCGATCGGGTATTCGAGTTGATCCAAGCAAAATTTTTGGGCCGTACTTGATCTGAAACCTCCAAGGAATATGCGAAGTTAGGAGCTTTTTGGGACTTGCGGGTTTACTACAGACGGTTTGTAAAGGGTTTTTCGATGATAGCCACACCGATGACGAAACTACTTCAAAAAGATGTTGAGTTTGAATGGTCAGAAGAATGTCAGAAAAGTTTCGACCGATTGAAGACCTGTTTAACTAAAGCTCCAGTGCTAGTACAGCCAGAATCCGGTAAAGAGTTTGTTATTTACAGTGATGCATCCTTAATTAGGCTGGGCTGTGTGCTGATGCAAGAAGGTCGAGTTGTGGCTTACGCGTCGAGGCAATTAAAGCCACATGAGAAAAAACTATCCGACCTATGATCTTGAATTAGCGGCCATTGTATTCGGCTTGAAAATATGGCGACACTACTTGTTTGGAGAGAGGTTTCATATTTATTCGGACCACAAAAGCCTCAAATATTTGATGACCAAAAGAGATTTGAATCTGCGACAAAGACGTTGGCTTGAGTTGTTGAAAGATTATGAACTCGTCATTGATTATCACCCGGGAAAGGCTAACGTGGTTGCCGATGCTTTAAGTCGTAAATCGCTGTTTGCTTTGAGAGCAATGAATGTTCACCTGTCCGTTTCATCCGATAATGTGTTAGTAGCAGAATTAAAGGCCAAACCATTATTGATTCATTAAATACTTGAATCCCAGAAAGTTGATGATGAATTGGTTGCTAAACGAGCTGAATGTGTTTCAAATGTGGAATTAGAGTTTCAGATTGACGATAATGATTGTTTGACGTTGAAGAGTCGATTATGTGTTCCAAGAAATTCAGAACTTATTTCGATGATTTTAAGCGAGGCTCATAGTAGTCGAATGTCAATCCACCCGGGTAGTACAAAAATGTACAACGATCTGAAACGTCAATTTTTGTGGCCTGGTATGAAACGAGACATTTCTGACTTTGTTTCAAGGTGTGTGATATGTCAACAAGTGAAAGCAGAACATCAAGTGCCTTCGGGATTACTTCAGTCGATCATGATACCCGAATGGAAATGAGATCGAGTAACGATGGACTTTGTATCTGGTTTACTGTTGACACAGAGTAAGAAAGACTCAATCTGGGTTATTGTTGATAGATTGAGGAAGTCTGCTCATTTTATCCCTGTCCGTACAGATTTATCGCTCGATAAATTGGCAGAATTATATGTCTCCCAAATTGTTCGATTACATGGAGTACCTATTTCTATTGTGTCGGATAGAGATCCGAGATTTACATCGCGATTTTGGAAGAAATTGCAAGAAGAATTGGGTGCCAAGTTGTATTTTACCACCGCTTTTCATCCCCAGACTAATGGTCAATCTGAGCGGATAATTCAGATACTCGAGGATATGTTGAGATGTTGTATCCTAGAGTTTTGTGGTTCATGGGAAAGGTATTTGCCTTTGATTGAATTCGCTTACAACAATAGTTTTCAATCAAGCATTAAGATGGCACCTTACGAGGCTTTGTACGGTCGTAAATACCGTACACCGTTGTTTTGGACTGAACTTAGTGAAAGTAAAATATTCGGGGTTGATTTGATTAAAGATGCTGAACAGAAAGTAAAAGTGATCCGTGAAAGTCTAAAAGCAGCTTCGGATCGTCAAAAGTCGTATGCGGATTTAAAAAGAAAAGACATTGAATATCAGGTTAGAGACAAAGTGTTTCTTAAAGTCTCACCTTGGAAAAAGGTGCTCAGATTTGGCCGTAAGGGCAAATTGAGTCCGAGATTCATCGGGCCGTATGAAATATCCAAACGAATTGGGCCGGTCGCATATAGATTGATTTTACCCCCTGAACTTGAAAAGATTCACAACGTTTTTCATGTTTCGATGCTTCGACGTTATAGATCCGATCCATCGCACGTAATTAATCTATCAGAGGTTGAGATTCAATCTGATTTGAGTTACGAAGAAGAACCGGTTCATATTTTGGCTCGTGAAGTAAAAGAACTACGAAATAAGAAAATCTCATTAGTGAAGGTACTGTGGCTTAAACATGGGGTCGAAGAAGCTACTTGGGAACTTGAAGACACTATGAAGGATCGATATCCTAACTTATTCGCTGGTAAGATTTTCGGGGACGAAAATTCCTTATGTGGGGGAGAGTTGTGACAACCCTAATTAGACCCTAGTCGGAATGTGGTTTCGGGACCACAAAACCGATTCACAAAAATTTATTTTTTATTTTAATTGCATATATTTATGTGTGATAGTGTATGTGAAAAAAAAATGTTTAAAATTAGTCTTAGAAATGTGAATTTTCTTGAAAGGACTTAGTTGAGAAACTTAGAAAAGATGATAGGTAAATTGTAAGGATCAAATAACAACAAGGTGAGAAAGCATGGATTTGCATGTCAAAATGCCCTTAATGCATGAAGTGGCCGGCCATGTGATGATGTTCCTCCATTAAGTCTAATTAAATATATATATTATAATGGTAAATGACAAAATAATCTAAATAGAAAAATAGATTAATAAGAAAAAAAGATGAATAAAAGAAGAAATGGAAGGAGAGAGAAGTGTTCATCTTCTTCTTGCAAAGCCGAACCTAAGTGAAGAAAGAAAGAAAAAATTGTTAAAAGCATTCGGTCAATTTAAGGGTTAATCAAGGTAAGATTTCATGTTTTTCTTTTATTAAATTTTATGAAATTTATTTAGTAGACAAATCTATATTATAACCCATAGGTTGATTTTTCTATTTGGTGACAAAATGTGCATTCGGTTGTGATGTTTAGATATTATGAGGATAGTATTTGATGGTTTGGATGGAATATTAAAGATGAAGAATGAACTAGTTAATAGATATATGAACATTGGTATGAACTTATGAATAGATGTGGAGTTTTTATTTTTTTTTAGTTAGAAACATTCGGTCAAATTGTTATGTGGAGGAACTAAGTGTTTAAATGAAATAAAAATGATATTACATTTGAAATTGTATATTCGACCTTATAATTAAATACATAGGTAATGTTAAATTTGGTCTTGCATATTGGCTAAATAGTATGCACATTTGTGAAATAATTTTTGATTCTATATAATCGACCCAATGAGGATGTTGGCTTACAAAGTTGAGTTTGATTCATAATTATGTATATTTGAATGTAAACATATTTGACATAATATTATTTTGGAAGTGTTAATGCATTCGGCTTAGAGACATAATATAAGCATTAGTTGAGGTTTGATGTCTTGAACAAGGATGGTTGCAAGAAGAAGTGGAATCATTAAATTCATATATATGAATATCTTGCAAGGTAATTAAACTACTAAATTTATTTATTCTAGCTCAAGAACCCAAAGGAGGGGAAACAAGCAAAGGCAAAGCAAAGAATATTGAGTAGACGATTGGGAATCATATCATCCAACATAAGGTAAGTCTATAAGCATTTGTAGGTTGATTAATTTATACATAATTAATACTAACGTATCATAAAAGAATTTCTTGGGGTAGGTATTTATTTGGAGTGATATACGTTTTTATAAATGTGGTAGTGTGTGCTATTTGATTTAAGTAAATTGCCTTATTATAATGAGCCAACATTGGCACTAAGCATGCAGATTTAAATGGCACTATGTGTGCGAAATCGATTGGCACTATGTATCTTTGGTTTGAATGTCAATAAATGAGTGAATTTCTAAAGCACTATGTGTGCGGTTTAGCATGGCACTATGTGTGCGAATTTGATTAGCACTATGTGTGCGAAATTGGTTGAGGATATAATGTGTACCGGAAAAGAATAAAGTGCTAGGGCTATTAACAGAAAAAAAAATCGAATTTGAGACATAAAACGTATAGGCATGGAACCATCTAGTTTATGATTGTTTTATACTTCGAGGAAAGGATCTAAACTATCTAGTTGTTTTGATATTTAATTGGATGGCAAGACTTGGCTTGTGGTTGAATCGATAATTTAAGTAATTGTGGCATAATTCGGTATGGTTAAATGGTTGATCTTACAATATTTTTTATTATGATCTCATGTTAATGGTCTGTATTATATTGCTTACGACTTACTGAGTTGAATACTCATTTGGTATGTTTACTTGTCTCCTATTTAGATTTCTTTGATCCATTTTGTGTGTTCGGGACCATCGTCGAAGTCATCACACCAGCCTGCAACGTTTTGGTACCCTCTTCTTAGTTGGTCTAAGTGAAATTACGGCATGTATAGGCTAATATGTATTTTGTTTGAACTTTGATATGTATACTTCCAGCCATGCGAATATGGCCTAAATACTAAGTTTAAACTTGGGTATGTTTAATCATGTTGTAATTTGTCTTGGTTATAATGTTTAATGCTATTAATGAATGATATATATATATATAAAAATATACATATGTTTGAGGGTTGAAAATGCTAAGAAATTTTGACTATGTGTTTTTGGAGTGGTTCGATTATGACACATTTATATAAGTGATTAATTGCAATTTGGCTATTGTATATGATCTTAGTATTTAAATTGGGATAGCGTAATGGGTCGTCTGGTTATATCTGAACATAACATAAAATCGTATGATATGGTTGTTATATGATGTAAACTTATGTAATGGTTTTGATTGAACTTAATAATGATTAATTATGTGTTCCGGCTATGTATGAATAAGGATCGTATATGGTAGTATAATGAATTATGCATTATTAAAGATGAACTTAGCGAAATAAAGATGATAGAAGAAGATGCATGAAAATTTTACGAATAAGTATTTGGTTCGGTAATATCTCGTAACCCATTCCAGCGATGGATACGGGTTAGGGGTGTTACAAAAGATAGACAATGTATTCCATGTTTCGATGCATCGTAGATATCGATCTGATCCTGCACATGTGATTAATCCATCAAAGATTGAGATTAAGTCCGATATGACATATGAGGAAGAATCGATTCGCATTCTAGCTCGCGAGATTAAAGAATTGCGAAATAAGAAAATTTCGTTAGTTAAGGTACTGTGGCATAAACACGGACTTGAGGAAGCAACGTGGGAGCAAGAGGATACAATGAAGGAACTTTATCTAAACCTATTCACCGGTAAGATTTTCGGAGACGAAAATCCCTAAGGGGAGAGAGTTGTAACAGCCCGATTTAGACCCTAGTCGGAACGGTGGTTTTAGGACCACAAATCCGAGTTAAAAAAATGTTTTAAAAATTATTTTCTGTGTTTATTATGTGTGAATTTGTATGTGTGAAATGTTCGTGATTTAATTTTTTCGTTTGAGTGTCCGATTAAATAAAAGGACTTAATTGCGTAAAAGAAAATTAGGTGGTAAAGTGTGAAAGGGCCGAATAGTTATTGTTCTTTTAATATGGAGGTTTTATTTTGCAATAAGACCATAATTTATAATGATGGATGGTTGTGGACAACCATTATAAATGTTTTATATTAAACTACAAAGGTTAAATAAGTAAATTACGTAATAATATGTATATAATATAAACATATAATAAAAAAACCAAAGTTTATATTCTTATTTCATGACCAAAATTCATAAAGAAAGAAAATAATAAGGTTTCAAGGGTTCGGCCACCTCCCAAGCTTGATTCAAGGTTCGTTTTTACTCGATTTTTGATAATTTTTACATTTTTGAGATCGTTGCTTCAAGTACTAGCAAACCCATGCTTGAATTTTTTATTATGAATATTTTGAGTTATGCCATTGTTGAAAGCTTGTGATTTTTGTTGTTTGATGATGAAATATGAAAGATATGTTTTGGATTAACATATTTTGTATTGGAGTTTTTGATGATTTTGAGTAATTAAGACTAAATTGCAAAAATAATAAATTGAGGGATTAAAATGTGAAATAAATGAAATATATGGACTTGTATGAGCACTAGGAACATTTGACCTAACATGGGTATATTGAAATTTTGGATATTTTGTGTTTTGTGTAATAAGGACTAAATTGTAAAAAGTGTAAAATGTCAGGGGTAAAATGGTAATTTGCCCATTTATGTGTTTTTGGACTAAATTGAATGAAAATCTGTTTGAATGAGTTTAATTTGTATTGAATTAGATCAAGAAATGTAGAAATCGAATTTGGACCGGGGAAAAACCAAAGTTGTCGATTAGTCGTCCTGTCCCGATTACCGTTGTTTGAGGTAAGTTTATAAGTAAATAAATGCTGTAAATTTTGAATATATGTAATTGTGAAATGCTGATTTAAAATTATGAGTTTATATACAAATAGTTGAATGTGTACATATACTTGGGAACTATGTTTACAAGTTCGTTTCGACTGAGTTACGACATCCAAAATCCCCATGTGAACCTTAGGAATAGCTAGGATCCATATGTCATGACATAGGATTCCAATATGTGATGTGCGAGTAAGACCATGGCATCGATATATGTGTGCGAATAAGACCATGTTTTATACGTTGGCATCGATATGTGACTTCGATATATGTGTACGAGTAAGACCACATTTTATACATTGGCATCGATATGTGACTTCGATATATGTGTACGAGTAAGACCACATTTTATAGGTTGGCATCGATATGTGACTCCGATATATGTGTGTGAGTAAGACCCTATTTGGGACAGTGGCATTGAGATGTGATTACATGTAAGACCACGTCTGGGACATTAGCATTGTACGATATATGTGATTATCCAACTGTCCTATCTAGTTCCGAATGGTTCAACGGTCAAAGATAAGTTCTGTACGAAGGAATAAATAAGGCAAAGCGACCAAGTATGTGATAGTAGATTACCTATTTGAAAATAAGGTAAGTTGATTATTTGATATGTGATACAAACATATGTATGATGCTAGTTTGAATTTGTGAGTAAATGTGAAGTACATTCGGCCATAGGTTAAGCGTAATTATGTAGTATTAAGGTTTGATACATGAGTATATGTAAACAAGTGTTTAAAGATTTGGCTTTATGCATTGATAATATGATTTTAATAGTGTGTGATACTTTGGTATAGACATATGTATATTCGGCTACATGATAAGTATAAGTACGAGAGATTAAAGTTTGATTCAAGAATATATGTTTATGGGTGTGTATATTTGATTATATAATGGTACTAAGGTTTTGAAATTGAATGTTACCTTGATAAATAGAAATAATATATTCGTCCAAAGGTTATATATAGTGATATCATATTGTGACCTATGAGCAAACTTATATAAATGATTATGTACGGCCTTAAAGATATAAAGTAAGAATAATTATGAAATGATCCATGAATATATGTATATGAGTTTATGTATATTTTGTTAAATATTGATATTGTGGTTTTGAATTTGAATGATATTTTAATATTAGTTGTATGGATATTTTGCAAAATGAAAGTATATATATTATATGAAATTATAAGTTTGAAGTTAAATGTGATTATGATAGTATAAATTGGTTTGGTAATTGAATTGATATTGTCATTGAGTTATTTATTTGCTTATAGCTTACTAAGCTCTCAAAGCTTATTCTGTGTTTTTTTCCTATGTTTATAGATTTTCAGAGATCTGCTCGGGTTAGATGTCGTTGGAGATGACATCACACTATCCGGTTATCATTTGAGTAAATAATATTTTGAGACTCAGTTACGTGGCATGTATAGGCTAGTCTTAGAGTTAATTATTTTGAATGAGTATGTATTTAAAGCCATGCGAAAATGGCTTGCTTATTATGCTTAAGTTTGGTTTTATATGTTCTTAATTAAAATGTTTGATAAGTTTGGTTTTGGTAATCGGTTTAATAGTTAGATCATTTTGGAAATATGAAATGTGGTATAATTAGAGTGATAGATGATAGTATATTAACTTAACACATTCGGTTGTTTAATGATAAGTAGTGAATATGTTTCATGATTGTTTTGGTTGATCGCTTTGGCATGGATTCAAACGATAAATGATGGTAATGATTAAGTATGTTTTGAGTTAGTTTTAATGGATAGTTAAAAATGTCAAGTTGTTGCTAATATAAATATAGGTATACTTTCATGTGTGGTTGTAAATCCGAATGTGATATTTACTTCAATTTGATATGCTTATGATATTGATAATGGTGAAATCGAAATAAAGATTAGTTAATAGGATAAAATATAAAGTTTAGGTATATTAATATAGATATGAATTAGGTGCACATTGGAGTGTTATTTGTGTTCAAGTGTTAAGTATGACTTTTATTTTTAGGATGAATTGCGCACCATATATATATGCATCATTAATGTGTTCGGCCAAGTTATAATGTATTTAAGTTTCATATGTGATTGCATAATAATTTATGTAATATGATTCAATTGGTTTTATTATGAGCTTGTGCAAAAGTTATAAAATGATATGTTTGATATACAACTAATGAGATAGAAATTGGCATGTATTCGAAGTATGAAGTGTAATAATATATGATGGATTATAATTTAATTATGAAAATGGCATTAATGTGATGGACATAGGGAATTGAATATTGGAAGTATTAAATATGTGAACATGGCTTTGATATATATACAAGTTTGGTTCGAATTTAGTAATTATGGAGCATGTTCAGTTAGGTTTTGATATATGTTTGAACTGAATTAGTTGAAACTTTTGAAATGTGCTTATTTTCGATAAATGTTCAGTAACGTATGATTAAGTCTGAATTGGAATTATGACTCATGTATTTGAATTTATATTAAGTGAATTGTGGACATTTGAATTTGATAGGTTTTAAATGTTTAGTTATTCTTTGGTGCATGAAAGGTGAAGAATGACTGTGCTGAACAGTGTTTTATACAATAATGCCTCATAATCCTAATCTGGTAACGAATACGGGTTAGGGGTGTTACACATGGTATTACACGTAAATCTCAAATCGATGCCAACCTCCCAGACATGGTATTACACGAAATCATATATCGGAATCCTATGTCATGACATATGTATCCTAAGTATTCCTATGGTTCTCGTACGGGACTTTTCGAACGACGTCACGTTATCGAAACTTTCTCAAATTTCTCATATTCAACTCAAATAGCCATTTATCACTATTCATTAACATATAAGCAGTAATAATTAAATTCAAACACATTTATTTGTATGTCGACTTACCTTGTACAGGAATGAACGGAAACGAACGGCTTTTCAACTATTTCCGACTTTCCCCAATCTAATTTCGTTTTCTTTGGTTCTTGATCTATACACATTCAAATTTAATTCTTTTATTCAACAAATCCTTCAATTCAATCCAAAAACATATAATTAAGGCATTTTACAAATTAGCCCTCACATTTTCACAATTTAACACTTTAGTCCCTAATTCATAAAATCACAAAATACACATAATTTCATATTACACATGATAGATCAAATTTTCCCTTAGCTCATATAGGCCCATATATTTCATTTATTTTACATTTTAGTCCCTCAAAATCTCATTTTCACAATTTAGCCCATAATAATTAAATTCATCAAAAATCCCAATACAAAACATATTTATCTTTCATCAAGATTCCATATTTCATCAATTAACATCACAAAGCTCTCAATTTCATCAATGGTATAACTCAAAATCATCATCAATTCTAGAAATTGAGACATGGGCTAGATAGAACACTAAACAACAATCACAAAAACGTAGAAATTATCAAAAACAGATCAAAAACCATACCTTAATCACCAATTTTCTTAGCCGAACCCTAGGAACTCTTTTTCTTTCTTTTTCCTTTGTAATATTTGGCCAAAAATGTGATAATGAAGCTAAAATTTGATTTTGTTTTATTTAACACAAAATAATTATGCTAATTACTATTATAACCTTAATGAAAAACCATTATAAAACTTATAATGGATGGTCATTAATGTCCATTAACACTATCTAGGGTCTAATTTCATCAAAAGAACCTCTCCTTTAATAAGACATAGCATTTAAGCACTTTTAACAAATAGCTAGCCACTTTTACATTTTACGCAGTTAAGTCCTTTTATCAAATCGAGTACACAAACGATAAAATTTTCACACAAAACTTTCACACATATAAATTAACATACTATAAGCACAGAAAATAATATTAGAATATTTTTTCAACTCAGATTTGTGGTCCTGAAACCACTGTTCCATCTAAGGTCTAAACCAGGTTGTTACACACCCTAAGTGCCAATACATGGCCGAAGCCATCTCAATCTCATATCTCATATAGTGCTCACTCTCGAGCTATCAACGGGTCTGCTCACACAAGGTGTCAGTCAAGACGTAGCTATACAGTGCTACTCACACAAGCTAATGAGAATCCATAACACATGTCGAAAAACTCAGCCACCGGTAGAACATACAGACCAACACGCAAACACAATAACCCCTAATGACATGTCATTTGTATCCTAATCTATTCCTAAGGTTCAACTGGGATCTCACACGTAATAAATTCTTTGTCAAACATTTTCGTAAGGTTATATTCACAATTAATTCAACAATAAAGCATTTAAAACACAATTATATTTATGCGTATTAACATTCTAACTTACCTCGGATTTAAACTAAAAGAAATGAGCTATCAATCCACTATTTTCTTTTTCCCCTATCTAATTCTAAACTTCCCTTTTCTCGATCTATATGTAATCAAATTTAAATTATCTAATTCAATTTAATACAAATTTCATATAATAGAAATTTTACACTTTTTGCGCCTAAACTTTAGACTTCTTTACAATTTAGTCCCTAGCTCATAAAAATGTAAATTCATGAAATTGAGTCCACACCCATGCTAGCTGAATTTTACCTATTCTCATAGCAGCCCATATTTTTCATTATTTCATACATTTACTGTAACAGTCCAGTTTGGACCCTAATCAAAATAGTGGTTTCAGGAGCACAAATCTGAGTCAAAAAAATATTTTAATATTATTTTCTGTGTTTATAATATGTGAATTAGCATCTGTGAAAGTTTCGTATGAAAATACGATCATTTGTATGCTTAATTTGCAAAAAGGACCTAATCGTTGAAAATTTAATATATGTGTTATATTTGCTAGAGTTCCTATTTGCTATGTCTTTATAATTGAGAGGTCATTATGTTGTTATTAAACCACTAAAAGCAGGAGTGGACAATTATGCCTTAATATAATGGTTTATTAATGGTTTAATAAAAGGGAAAAATTGATATTTAGCATATTATGTTAATTAAAATTAAACCAAACATGAAAACTACTTCATTTCATGTTCATTGTTGCAGAAAATCATAAGAAAAGAAAAGGAAAAAGAATAGCTAGGGTTCGGCACTTGTGATTTTTTATTAAGGTATGAGTTTTGTTCCGTTTTCGATAATTTTTACGTTTTTGTAATCGTTGCTTTGTATACTACCAAGCCCATGTCTCAATTTCTGATTTTGTTGATGATTTTGAGTTGAGCCATTGATGAAATTATAAGCTTTGTGAAGTTAGTTATTGGAAAATGAAAGATATGTTTTGGGTTAACATATTTTGTATTTGAATTTTTGATGAATTTGAGTAATTTGGACTAAATTGTGAAACTTGTAATTTGAGGGACTAAAATGGGAAATGAATGAAACATATGGGCTTATATGAATACTATGAGAATTGGCCTAACATGGGTATATGCAAATTTTGTTATTTTGTGATTTTTGTGATTAGGGACTAAATTGTCAAAATATGAAAATATGATGGCTAAATTGTAAAATGTCCTAAATGTGTCTTTGTGGATTTATTTGGATGATTTGGTGAATAAAATGGTTAAATTTGAATTTATATAGATCAAGAACTAAAGAAAACAGAATTAGATCAGGGAAAGTCGAAGTCTATCCGAATCTGTACGAGGTAAATCTATATACAAATAAATGTATTTGAAATGGTATATTTATGTTTATATGCTATTGAACAATAATGAATGGCTTTAAGCCTTGAATTTGAGATATTCAAGAAAGCATCGATAAAGTTCTGACGTCCAAAAAGCCCTATACGAATCATAGGAATAGTTAGGATACATATGTCATGAGATAGGATCCGATATGTGTTATTGTGTAAGACCAAATCTGGGACATTGGCATCGACTTATGATTTACATGTAAGACCATGTCTGGGATGTTGGCATCGTATTTGATTTCATGAAAGATCCTGTCTGGGACAGTGGCATCGATATTTGACTACATGTAAGACCACGTCTGGGACGTTGGCATTGTACGAGCTTTTCGAGCTATCCACATATCCTTATGATTCCAAACGGTTCAATGGACATTCTAAGAAACGAATGATTATATGAAATGTGTATCCGATTCAAGTACGTTTGAATTGTATACCATGTTTGAGAATGAAAGGTAAGTATATGTATCTTGGTGAATATATGATATAAGTATGAGTAGCTATGAGAATGAGTTATGATATGTATATGTGAATTATGTTCAAATGAAATATAAGAGATATATGGCTAAGTGAATGTGTTTTTGTAACACGCCAAACTCGGCCTAGACGTTATGGCCGAATCTGGCGTGTCACGTCGAAATGTTTTTCGAAAATTGATCTTTCCAGTAAAAATCCGTTACTGAGTTTAAATCCTTTTATTATTATTTAACAAGAGTTCTTGTCAAAATGTTTACTTATTAACCATTAGTGTTATATTAAATTTATTTAAAGATGCGGAAGCTTTTAAAGTCGATGACGTTTAAAACGCGTGTTTCAGAAAGCAGTAATTATTTAAAAAACTTGTTTTTACCTAAGACTAGTAGTTTAAAAATATATAATCCAAAGCCTAATTAAAATTAAAATCCACAAACGACCTTATTACAAAATTAAAACCTAAAAGTGAAGTTTAAATTAAATAAAGTCAAATGCAAGATACGGCAGTCGTGTGGCCACCTCCAAGTCCCTCGCGGCACCAAATCGTCTAAGGCTGGGGATTACCTGAACAATTAAAAAGAAGTGTGAGTTTATGAAAACTCAGTGTGTAATCCCCTAACAAACAACAAAAAATAGAATAAGTAAAACAGTTTGGGCCGTAGCCCTATTCAGTAACAGAGTAGTCTGGGCTTTAGCCTTATACAGTAGCAGAGTGGGCCCAAGCCCAAAATAAAATGAATACAAAGCAAATAAGTATCCCAAACTAATCCAACCAGCACACCACCAGTACCAACCAACACACCATGTGGGGATTCGATCGACCCACCAAGCCAACACACCAATAACGTAGCAAAGCTGCTAATAACAAAAAACGTGGCAGAGCCACTAGAATCAGAATACGTGGCAAAACCACTAGTACAAAACTTCCTCCAAGTCAAACCCCCAACCCCATGCAGAATGTCTTGTAAAAAATATTACGTGTATGCAAGGTCATACTCAGTACAATCAGATATGTAAATCATAAGCACATCAGTCATACGAAACTCAAGGGCATCATCATCATTTAATCATACAGGGGTATTACGGTCATTTTATCCTATAGGGGCATTATGGTCATTTTACCCTATTTTGGGGTTTTCAACTCAGATAATGACCTCTTCAAAGGTCTATAGTCGTCTCGAGCAACCCAGATAACCTAAATTATCATAACAGTATAAATGGGCCCAAGGCCCATTACTCGGCCCAAGTGGGCCCATGCGCTCGTGTGCCGATTTAGCCCAAATTCAGCTACGGCTATGTGACCTACATAGCCCAGTCTAATATTTATCACTTACCTTGGATTTAGTCTATATGGGGCCCACGAGCCCATTAGGCCCACACAGCCCATTTCAGCCCAACATGGCCCATAACGGCCCAAGTCCACGAAAATGCTTGTGATGGCCTTTATAGACTATCACCCATGATTTGTGGGCTCGATTTATCCCACGAGCGATCGTACACTCGTGAAGCCTCAAATGTCGAAGCTTCGGCACTTCAGCTTTTCAGCTTTTGCCGATCTACAGTAAAGAAGGTGTGGTTACACACTTTTTTTGGCTTTCGACAGTAACAAATTTTGGTGCACAGTTACACACCTATTTATGCAACCGTTCCAAGTTCCTCAAGCATCCAACCTACATTCAATTCCACATACAGTTAGTCTTTCATTTGTTAGTGTTCATAAACACTACATCCCCAAAATCAGTCCTTTAACAAATGGGTAACTAACCCTTCAACAATAGGTATCCCAATCATGGTTCGACACTTACCTTGATCGAACACTTAAGGTCCCTCACCCCTTAGTCGTTGCCGAGGATTAACTACAAGTTCTTACAGATTGCCTACACTCAAACCGAGATTCTATTATCTTCTACTAGAAAATTCATATGCACAATTGAACCCACAACAACACTTACCACAAAGGTTGAGAACCCGCTTCTAAAGAATGAAACACAATCGGTTCACAATCCTCAACTATATAGTCGCTTCACAAGGCAGAACTAGCACTATCACTCCCCTAGCAATGTTGATCGCAAAGAAAAGGTTAAGAGAACCATAGATACAATAGAAGGGAGAAGAATGAATATTGACCACAACCGATTAAGTAGCACTTACCACCAAAACTAACAGAGAAAAGTAGTAGAGGGATCGGTTCATAGAAGGTTAATACCGGAGTACTATGCGGCCAACAAGGATTAGTTTACACTACAGAAAAGGGAGAAAGAAAAGAATGAATCATTCACTACAGCCGAAACTGAAAGAGATAGAGGGGTAAGACGATACAATCGGTTAGGGTAAAGTCGATTGAAAGAAAGGGAGAAGAAGATAAAGAAGATTCGGCTACAGTAAAAGGAACCAGATTTGAGAGGGGAGAGTATGGGTATTCAGCTTCAGAGAAAAGGAGAAGAAGAAGAAGATGCTTAATGCTTAAACGGCCAAAGAAGAAGGGTTAAAATACCACTTGGATACGCGGCCAAAGCAAAATGAGAGACTGAGAGGTTTTCACAAATATACCACCAAAACCAAAAGAAAGAATTAAAGTTGCCAAAAAACCGAGGTATAGAAATCAAAATTGTCCTATTGCTAGCTAACATAAAATCGGTATCCAAAGCCTATAGTCGAATTCCCTTATGCAACTAGGGTACTGAAATGACACTAACTCCCTCCACATAAGACTTTAAATTCGACATAACAACCCCCACCCCTCAATCTTCTAATTCCTCTCCACAAATCTCTCCTCAATCCTCTCCACGATTTCCTCCTTGATATCCTCCACCTATCACTCCACTACTCACCCATCAGAATTTTACTGCAACACAACCACTTGCCCAACCAAGCTGCAAAATAAATACCACATTTGCGCTATGCCAACACTCGAACCTTAGACCTCAAGGTTCCTTTACATGCCACATTTCCATTAGACCACAAGGCTTTTTGTGACTTGAAACAAGCGCAATTATTTATAAAGCCCATGTACTAGAGTCTAGATTCATTTAAGAGCTAATTTAAAATTTCTGCAAAAGGCCAAGACTTGAAGCCAGGCTCTTCAAACACTCCCAAACACACCCAAATCACTTAGCCAATAAAGCAAACATGTAATTTGTGTCATCTTCTTGCTTAACTAAAATATTTATGAGTAGTCTCCTAATCGCTCCTATGCTCAAGGCCCGATACTTCCAGGCCCAATTCCAGGGCGTTACAGTTTTGCCTTAAATTATATGAATGAATTGAAGTTACTTGTTAAGTTTATTTACATATAGCATACTAAGATTTTGAAAGCTTACTTTGTGTGTGTTTCCATTGTTTTATAGATATTGTAACTATCGAGAGCTTGGAGATCGTCGAGGATCATCATCACACTATCGAACTCTATTTTGGTACCTTTTGAAGATGTATATATTGTAGTATGGTATGTATAGGCTAGAGGATTTTTTGTTATGTTTTGTGATGTGTATGTCTAGCCATGTGATATGGCTTGGTTATGGATGATATTAGGAATGAATTTAGTATATGCTTGTGTTCATAAATGGTATGTTTAGATGTGTTTCAATGGCCTAGTGAAACGGTCAATTTGGTAAAGTTTTGGCATGTGAATAGATGAGGTGAATTAGAGTTATGAAACATATGATTTAATATGACTTTGGCTTACGATTCGATATGATTGAGTATAGATTATAAGTTTGAATTTGGTTGATAATAATATGGCATTAATGATGTAAGTTTTGGTATTGAAATTGGCTGAAATTATAGTGCAGATGTGCTTAGTTTGATGCTTGTAGGTTTGACCCAAATTGGGTGGCAAATTGGCTTTTGAAATGGCTTATTTTTGTCCACACGGGCAGAGACACAGGCATGTGTCTCAGCCGTGTATGACACACGGTCATGTTACATGGTCGTGTTTCCTCTAGGGTACCCTACAATTTTAAGTCAGTCTTGAGCACGGCCAAGGCACCCGGGCGTGTGGCTATCTGTGTGACCCAAGTCAGTTTCGACCACAGCCAAGGCACACGGATATGTCTTGTGGCCGTGTGATTAAGTTAGTATGTATGCCCTAATTTGACACGGTCTAGACACACGGGCGTGTCTAATGGCATGTGAGGCACATAGCCTATTCACACAGGCGTGTGACCTCTATAACATAGAAAATGTCATATGCCGAATTAAGGCCTAATAGGAATAGTGGTTTCGAGACCACAAATCTGATATAGAAATAATTATTTTATAATTATTTTTAGATCTATGATATGATTACATGATTGTGTGAAAATTTCGTGAAGAAATTTTATGCATAAAGTGCTTAATTTGAAATTAGGGACTAAATTGAATAAGTTGCAAAACTTGCATTCTAGAAGCTTTTAGTATAAAATTACTTTGGAATATTAATTAGGATGTCTTAAATAGCAATTTAACCAATTTCTAAAATTTTGGACAAAAATGGGCTTGTACATGAAAAATTACAAAGAAAGGCATTAAGGGAATTTTTGTCATTTGCTAAATATAGTCATTAAAAAGAGAAAAATAACACAAAAATGGACTCATCTTCTCCATAAGGGCTGCCGAATTTTGCTTTTCACCATAGCTAGGGTTTCCAACATTTTTAAGCCTTGATTGTAAGTGATTTTCATACCCGTTTTTAATGCTCTTTTCGATTTTAAAATCTAGAAAGCATGTTCTATCATTTTCTAGCAATATTTTGAGCTAAGATGCATGTATGAAAATTTACCCATGTGTGACATAATTGTATTTTGATGAATAATGAAGGATATGATGGTTTGATGTGTGTTTAACAACTTTTACTTAGTAGTTTTATGTGAAAACACCTAAAAAGGGACTTAATTGTAAAAAGCGTAAATTTGATGGTAAATCTGATTTTTTGGTGTAAAATATGGACTGTTATGGACACTAGAAAATTCGGCTATGCCTAGATGTCATGGGTAATGCATGTAACTTATTGTACAAACTTAAGGACTCAATTGTAAATAATTGAAAAGCTAGGAGTAAAATGGTAATTTTTATCCAAGCCCGTATTCGGGGCTGTTTTGATGAATGTGTATATTGAATAAATTAATTTGGTATTTTAGATCAAGAGAAATGAGATTCGAGTCGTGATCGAGGGAAAAATAAAGTTTACAAGGAATAGGCTCGATTTCTAACATTTTGTACCGAGGTAAGTTCATGTGTAAATGTGGTAACATAATTGTCATTTTAAGTAATTTAATGATATTTATATGGTAAGATGATTATTATCAAGAAATATTATGCTTTGTGGTTATTATTGAGTAATATGCAAATTATGTGAGCTACTTGATAAATATGAAATGCTACCAAGTATCGGTTTTGACATTCCGTGGAAGATGGCAAAGATATGTGATCGAGGAAAATCCTGTTTGAACCTTGGGAATAGATTAGAATACAAGTGACATGTCACTAGGATATTTGAGTTCCAAACTCGATGAGTTGAGTCCGAGCTCATTTATGGATACGAACGCCCGAGCTCATTGAGTTGAGTCCGAGTTCGCTTATGGGCGGGTTACATGGTAGCTTGGCTACAAAATTTTCACAGGCTATTGAGTTTGTCTAGCTGCGGGTATGGCACTTATGTGCATTCAATCCGTGTATTTGAATTATATTCCGATGTGTTCAACGGGTGAATCTTAAGTGAATAAGGAGAACACCTAAAACAAAGGTAACATGTTGGTAAGTGTGGTGAATGAGAAAATTTGACAGGTATGTGCTTAAACCCTCGGTTAAGAACTTGGTATGATGAAATCGTGGTAAGACAGTAAATGCAAATGTAACATGAATGTCTTGGTGATATTTATGCAAATGGTGTTTTGTGTTGGATTGCATGATTATGTTACTTTCTATTTGCATGTGAACTTACTAAGTATTTATGCTTACTTCCTTCTTTCCATTCTTTGTAGTTTTGACAAGCTAGCTCGGAAATCAGGAACGGTCGGAGGCTCGTTCACACTATCCGTGGACCATTTTGGTATAGTGGCTTGTATATTTTAAGTATGACCTGTATAACATTATAATCATTTTGTGTATATAATCTTATGATATGGCTATTGAGTGGTAAGGAAATGTTTGGTAATGATTAGCCATTGGAATGGCTAATCAAAAATCATATTTGGTGTTATGTATGCTTAATGTGCTATCTAATCCATGGAAATTCATAAAAAGGTGAAAGTTGTTATAAAACAGTATCATACAGCAGCAATGATGTGAGTTTGAAAAATCACTAAAAATAGTAGAGACAAAATTAGATGGTCAGTAAAATATGACGTTGAAGCTTATTAAGTGTATTTTCATAGGGAAGAAACAAAACATGTAAATGATTTTATTTCATGAGATATTTGGGTTTTGGTGGAACAGGGTCAAAGTGATTTCTGAATCTCCTGTTCTGACATTAGAAATTCACTAAAAATTGTAAAAAAAATAATGAAGAGTCATACTTTATATGACCAGATTTTTTATTGAGTCTAATTTTAAGAGAAATAAATGTAATAGTCATCTGAATTCTTTATAGAGAGAAAAGTGATTCGTAGTGAAAAGAGGTCAGAGCAGTCGAACACTAAAACAGGGAAAACTTTAACTAATAAATTGTACTAATTGGCCTGTTCAAAAATTATATAAAAAAAATTACTAAATAGATATATGAGTCTAGTTTTAGGGAAAATTTACGGATTTGAATTTCAAGTTTTGTAACTCGAGATATGAATTTTTTAGCAACTGTGACGTAGATGGACAGTTTATTACGAAAGGTGAAATAAATTATTTGAAATTGTTTAAGTGATAATTTAAGTTTGTTAACGTCTCGTGCTCGAATCCGGCGACGGTATCGGGTAAGGGGGTGTTACAAAAAAATTATTTAAGTTTCAAAAAATTTTGTATGTGTTCAGTTTGGTCCCGAACCTTCTCCAAAGCATGTTTAATGTTTCACAAACCTTCTAAAGGGACTATTTGTGTATGAATTGCTATGATATGATGATGTATGATTATGATTTTGTAATGTTCCGATATGTCCACTAATGCCTCTTAACCCTAGTCTGACAATGGATACGGGTTAGGGGTGTTACGTTTACCACACAACTTATCACATTTCTCAATTTAATCCCTAATTGACAATTTTATCAAAAATCACTTAACAAATGTGGTTTATCTAACAACAACCATTCATTTTCTATCATCAAACATCAAAATACACACATATTCATCAATGGTAAAACCCTAGACCTTTAACAGTTTTGCAAATTGGTCCCTGGGCTAGCTAGATTAAGCTACAACGACTCCAAAAATATAGAAATCATTAAAACCGAGTAAAAAATCACTTACATGCACAAGGTATCAATGGTCAAATGTTTAAACTTCTCCCATGGCTTTTTCTTTTTCAAATTTCAGCAAGAAGATAAATATGCATGCTTTGTTGTTTTGTTTTCTTTAGTTTAATATCTTTAATTATCAAATTACAACATTAACCTTATTAATTAATTACTTAAAACAATTAATTCACGTCCATATTTGTCCACTCATATTAACAATGGTCTAATTACTACATAAGGACCTCCACTTTAAAGTTCCATAGCTATTAGACTCTTTTAGCTATTAGAACCCAACTTTTACATTTTACGCGATTTAGTCCTTTTTATCGAATTGAGCATTCGAACGATAAAATTTCTTAAGGAAATTTTCACACAATCATACTATCGTGCTGTAGACCTCAAAATAATAATAAAATAAATATTTCAACATTGGATTTGTGGTCCCGAAACCAGTGTTCTGATTTGACTATAAACATGTTACACTAATAATTTAACAATTTCACAAATTAGTCCCCTGACTAACTAGATTAAGTTACAACGATCTTAAAAACGTAAAAATCATTAAAAACAGGACAAAAATCACTTACGAATCAAAGAAATAGGACTACCCAAACCCTAGCTCAATAATGGTTTCCTTTTTCTTCAACTTTCAGTTGAGAATAAGAAGAAAAAGATGAAACTTCACTTTGGTTTTATTTAATTTAACATATAATTACCTTTTTACTAATTTAACCTTTAAAAACATTAATAATTACACAATTGCCAAGCCATGTACATCCACTATCAAGTTAAATGGTCTAATTACCATATAAGGACTTCCACTTTAAATTTTTATAGCTATTTAATACCTTTGGCTATTAGAACTCCACTTTTGCACTTTATGCGATTTAGTCCTTTTTATCAAATTAAGTATGTAAACGGTAAAATTTCTTAACGAAATTTTTATTTGGTAATACTATCATGCTCTAGATCATAAAATAATAATAAAATAAAATTTTCAACTTCGAATTTGTTGTCCCAAATCCACTGTTCCGATTTCGCTAAAAACGGGTTGTTACAACTCTCCTCCTAAAGGAAAAATCTCTTAACGAAATTTTTATTTGGTAATTCTAATATGCTCTAGATCATAAAATAATAATAAAATAAAATTTTCAACTTCAAATTTGTTGTCCCAAATCCACTGTTCCGATTTCATTGAAAACGGGTTGTTACAACTCTCCTCCTAAAGGAATTTTCGTCCCCAAAAATCTCACCAGAAAGGAGGTTTGGATAATACTTTCTCATAGCTTCCTTGGGTTCCCAGGTGGATTCTTCTATTCCGTGTCATTGATAGGGAACTTTTACTAAAGCTATGTTCTTGTTTCGTAATTCTTTCACCTCTCGAGCCAAAATTCTGATTGATTTTTCACTGTACGACATATCAGGCTGAATCTTGACATTCGTCGGAGAGATAACATGTGAAGGGTCAGATTGGTACCATCGTAACATAAACACGTGAAAAACATTATGAATTCTTTCAAGTTCTGACGGTAAAGCTAATCTGTAGGCAACAGGTTCAATTTTTTCAGTAATCTCGTACTACCCAATAAATCACGAACTCAGCTTTCTTTTGCGACCGAATCGAAAAATTTTCTTCCAAGGCAATACTTTCAGGAATACTCTTCACCAACTTAGAATTCTATATCTTTACGCTTCAAATCTGCATACGATTTTTGACGATCTAAAGCTGCTTTCAAGCTATCTCAGATTACCTTTTTTTTCCTCAGTCTCGCGAATCAAATCAACCCTGTGTATCTTTTCTCACTATATTCAGTCTAGTATAGCTGAGTTCGGCATTTACGACCATACAGAGCCTCATACGGTGCCATCTTTAAGCTCGACTAAAAACTATTATTATACGCGAATTCAACCAATAGTAAATATTTCTCCCAATTGCCTTCGAACTCTAGTACACAACATCGAAGCATATCTTCGAGAATTTGAGTTACTCACTTGGACTGATCATCGGTCTGAGGGTGAAATACAGTGCTAAAATGCATCCGCATACCAAGAGCTTCCTATAACTTTCTCAAGAATCACGATGTAAACTGGGGATTTCTATCCAATATAATATAGACTGGCACTCCGTGTAATCTAACAATCTCAGAAACATATAACTTAGCTAATCTGTCAAGGGGAAAATCTGTATGGACTGGAATAAAATGTGCAGACTTTGTCAAACGTCGACGATAATCCAAATGGCATCTTTCTTTTTCAGAGATAGAGGTAACCTCGATACAAAGTCCACAGTAACTCTATCCAATTTCCACTCCGGTATCATTACTGGCTGTAGTAGTCTTGAAGGTACCTGATGCTCAGCTTTAACTTGCTGAAGTATCAAACATCTCGATACAAAATAAAAAATATCGCATTTCATTCCCAGTCACCAACATATCTGTCTCAAATCGTTGTACATTTTATTGCTTCTCGGATGAACAGACAAGCTACCACTATGAGCTTTGTGTAAAATGTTCTATATAATCTCTGGATTCTTCGGTATACAAACTTTACCTCTGAACGACAAACAATCATCGAGTCCTATCTAAAATTCTAAATCAGAGGTCGACTCACAATGTACCTATTTAGCTAACAAGTCACTATCACATTTCTAAGCTTCGCATATCTGCTATAAACACATCGATTTAGCTTTTAACTCAGCTAAGATCAATCCATCATCAGATAATCACAGTTGGGTATTCATTGCTCGTAGAGAAAAAAAGGACCTTCTACTCAAAGCATTAGCAACTATGTTTGCTTTTCCCGGATGATAATCAATGAACAACTCATAATCTTTAAACAACTCAAGTCGTCTGCGCTATCTCAAATTCAGATCTCTCTGCGAAATTAAATACTTTAAACTCTTGTGATCTGTAAATATGTGACAGTTTTCACCGAACAAATAGTGTCGCCAAATTTTCAATGCAAACACGATAGCTGCCAACTTTAAATCATGCGTCAGATAGTTCTTTTCGTGTGGCTTTAACCGTCTGGAAGCGTAAGCTATTACTTTGTCTTCTAGCATTAAAACACAGCCTAAACCATTCAATGATGCATCGCTGAAAATAACAAATTCTTTACTCGATTCAGGCTAAACCAGAACTCGTGCTTCGGTCAATAGTGCTTTCAACTGATGGAAACTTTGCTAACATTTATTCGACCATTCAAGCTTCACATCTTTCTGTAATAGCCACGTCATTGGTGTAGCTATCATAGAGAACCCTTTGACGAATCTTCGGTAATAACTAGCTAATCCCAGAAAACTTCTGACTTCAGATACATTTCTCTATGGTTTCTAGTCAACAACTGTGGAAATCTTACTCGAATCAACTCTAGTGCCTTTGGCCGATACTATATATCCCAAAAAACCTGACTTCTCGAAGCCAAAACTCACATTTGCTAAATTTAGCAAATAATTATTTATCTCGCTGAGTTTGCAAAACAATTATCAGATGCTCGGCATGTTCAGTCTTGTCTCGAGAATATATCAAAATATCATCAATAAATACCACAACAAATCTGTCTAAATACGGTCTGAAGATTCTGTTCATCAAATCTATAAATACTACAGGTGTTAGTTAAACCAAACGACATCACAAGAAATTCATAATGTTCGTACCTAGTTCTGAATGCAGTTTTCGACACATTCGAATCTTTCACTCATAATTGATAGTAACCGAAATGGAGATCAATCTTCTAGAATACTGTGACACCTTTCAATTGATTGAAAAAATCGTCAATTTGAGGCAGTGGATATTTATCCTTGATTGTAACCTTGTTGAGCTGACGGTAGTCAATACATAATCTCATCGATTCGTCCTTTTCCTTAACGAACAGAACCAGTGCACCGCCAGGTGAAAAACTGGGTCAAGCAAAACCCCTATCTATCAACTCTTGCAACTATGCTTTCAACTCTTTTAACTCGGTAGGAGCCATTCTGCAAGGTGCTATTGATATTGGTGATCTTCCCAGTACAAGTTCTATAGCAAACTCAACCTCTCTGACCGGTGGTAATCCAAGTAACTCCTCTGGAAACATATCAAAATACTCGCAAACCACTGGCATTGATTAAAGCTTCGATTCAGACACTTTAGTATCCAATACATAAGTAAAGTAAGTATTACAACCTTTTTTGACATATTTCTGCACTGACATAGCTGATATCATAATAGGTAACCCACTCGGATCATCTGATTCAATACGAAGCGTCTAACCATTCTGACATATTAATACAATTACCTTTTGTCTACAATTTACAACAACATCATGCATAGTTAGCCAATCCATGCCCCAAATCACATTTAATTCATCAAATAGTAATAGCATCAAATCAGCCGGAAAACTATAACCCCGAGTCATCAATGGACAATTCTTGTAGACTTTATCAATTAGTACATACTGACCTTGGGGGTTTGACACTGTAACCATGAATTTAGTGGACTCAACAAGTAAATTCTTATTAGACACTAAATTCGTGCACACATACGAATGGGTTATTCGTGTACACATACAAATGCGTTGATCCTGGATCAATCAAAGTAGTTATATCAGTATCCTAAATAGAGAAAGTACAGGTATCTGGCACAAAACTAACCTCGTAATCATGAATAGCATAAGTCCTAGTTGGTGCTCGTGTCTCAGATCTCATAGCAGAGTCTTTCGTCACGCCACGACTACCACTCACATTTCCAAGATTACGAAGTGGTCTACCTCTCGCAGTAGTATTGCTCGGCCTTATGGTTTGAGCTTTCTCTTTCTCAGATTTCTCTGGGAAATCTCTAAGATAGTCAAAAGAACCACATCTAAAACATGCTTCACTCTTTACTCGACACTCACCATAATGTGGTCTGTTGTAGTGCTTACACTCGGGTTTGGCATTTCTGAGACTACCCATACTCGCTACAATTGCAGCCTGAGGTTTAGGACTAGAGCGTTGGGTACCTCTATCTCTATTAGAATATCGCACAGAAGGAGTAGAACGATAGTGATGTTCTTTAGATTTCTTCGATGTTGACTAGTATGACTTTCCCGTCAATCTTTTTTCTCAAATCTCTAGCTTCAAATTTAACGTGTCTTTTCTCTTTACTCAGCTCCTTTGCTTTATGTGCTCTGTCAACTAAAACAACAAATCTTTGAACTCAAAGATCCCGACTAAAAACTTTATATCCTCGTTTAATCCATCTTTAAACTACTTACACATTGCAGCCTCGGTCATAATGCACTCTCGAGCATACTTACTCAATCGAGCAAACTCCCATTCATATTCAGACACTATCATACGGCCCTGCTTGAGCTCGAGAAATTATTTATGTTTCTAATCTAGAAACCTCTAATTGATATATTTATTTTGGAGCTCGATTTGAAGCCCAAGTGACCCATTCTCTCGGCACTACAGAAGTCAATGTATTCCACCACAAATAAGCCAAATCTTTTAATAGAGATATTGCACACTTAAGACATTCAACCGGTGAATAAGATAGTTTTTCAAGAACCCTAATGATATTCTCTAGCCAGAAGTCAGCTCTCTCAGGATCATCTTCAACAATAGCTTAAAATTCTTCAGCCTCGTACTTATAAATCTTATCAATAGAAGGCTTACTAACTAGGATTGTTTCCGTACCTTGAGGAATCACGGGAACCGATTGGAGAACAAGAAGGGGTGGAGGTTGTTAGGCAGCCGGGTTCGTCCATACAAACTCAGTGAACCACTCTTTCATCATCTAAAAGAAGGCTTCCTTAGCCTCTCCTCCTCGGACCTCAGATACAGGCCTCGTACTTCTCGAAGCTACTTTGTGAACAGAGCTTGAGCATTACTTTCTACTTCATCGGACTCAGCTCAGTTGGATGTTATTGCTATATGAAAACATGTTTTAAAATGACCAAGAGATATCACACTATCATAGGTTATATAATGGCATGTATAACTAGACTCATACACGTTCATTTTGAGAATTGACTAAACTGAAGCTTTGATACCAATAAATGTAACACTCTTAACCTGAATCCATCGCTGCACAGGGTTACAGAGCGTTATCTGAGTTTATAATTCAAACGGACAGAAAATTCAAACATTTCATATCATATAATATTCATGTAAAAAATTAATCAAAAACATAGATATTGTCCTTTACACAAGCCCTCGAGGCCCAAAATATGCATTAGAAATAAGTCGAGACTAAATCAGACACTCAGAGAATTTTTCAAAAAACACTAAAATTTTTCAAAGTTGCAGGAGTCATATGGCCGTGTGACTCTTACTGCGAAGAGACATGCCCATGTCTTAGGCTGTGTGGGCATTTGAGATAGGGACACATGACTATGTCTCAGCCACTGTTCGTGCCCGTATAACTCTTTGACTTGGTCACACGGCCAAGCCACACGCCCGTGTGCTAGGCCATGTACCCTTCGAAGGAGCCTCACATGCCCGTGTGTTAGGCCGTGTGCTAGGCCACGTAACCGCCTAGCTTGCAAACCTTTCTAAAGCTACAAAGGGCACAAAGGCATGTCACCTGGTCGTGTGTCACACACGGCTGAGACACACGCCCTTGTCTCTGCCCATGCGGATGAAAATAGGCTATTTTACAAGCCATTTTTCTCACCCAATTTGGCATCAACCTACAACCAAAAATGCACACATACACAAGCTATAATCAAACATCCAAAATAAGCAAAATTAAGCCTTAAACATATTGTATTTTTACATAAACCAATATGCCCTTACGCATGTCAAATAATAATATGTAAACATGTATATTCATGTATACAATTTAACCAGATAAGCCAACAATTTACCAAACCATTTTGCATCATTTCATACCACATCACTTACCTACCAAAACATACCCTGTAATCTATTTACCATAACACAACCATTTGGTGCCAAAAGGATTTAATAAACTATCATATTTAGACATATATGCCTTACAAAACAAGGTACCAATTTATCACATCACAAAACACAAATACAAAATGTACACTTAACTATTATTTTACCAAATCACAAGCCAACTCACATGGCTATAAACAAAACAAATCATATAGGCTATCATTAAACAAAATAATCTATACATGTCATTATAACCAAAATGTAACCAACTAAAAGTACCAAAAGAGCCGATGGATAGTGTGATATAGCTCCGACAAGCTTCCAACCCGAACGAGCTTTTGAATCACTATAAAACACAAAAAAAAACATAGAGTAAGCATTTAAGCTTAGTAAGTTTGTATAACATAGAATGTAACTTACCATTTAATCATAATTTAAGTAAGTAAACATAGCATATCCCATCTCAATTTGGCCAAAAGTCTAAACACATATTCATCAACAAGTTAGCCAAGTAAAGCACATATAATATCCAATACACATGGATGAACTCAACCATTATACAAATTTCATATACATGTATCATACATTTCATATATCAATATATCGTGTAACATCATTTCCATGTATTTCATGCAAATACATGTAGTAGTTCATATTGAACTCATATAATCTTGTAACAGAACTGTGCTCGTTGAACCATTTAGAATATTGTTGGATACTGGGGTAGCACACACAATGTGTATTGAACTATAATCCGTCAATCCTTGTACATGTATGCTCATACGAGCTTTGAATTGGTATGCTCTTACGAGCTGAATATCGGTAAGCTCATGTTAGTTGAATATTGGTAAGCTCTGTTGAACTGGGAATCGATAAGCCTAATGACATGTCATTTGTATCCTACGTATTCCTAAGGCTCAAACGTGACTCGGTAATCGTCGTATGTCGTCGGATATGCGATCGGTATTCATATATGACAATAATGTAAATCACATACATATAATTCAATTAAAGTATATAATTACACAATTTAATTACCCGAACTTACCTCGACGAGTATACGTAGATACGAAGGCGATTAATCCAAGATTTTCTATTTACCTCAATTTAACTCCGTACGAGGTCTGACTGGATCTATATGAATAAATTTAATCCAATTCAATATAATTCACATTCAATTTAGTCCAACACATATTTTTGGAAAAATTACCATTTTGCCCTGTACTTTTAATTCTTTGCAATTTAGTCCTTAGGCTTGGAAAATGAAATTCATGCAATTTTTCCCTTACCCAAGTCCAGCCAATTTCTATACATACTAATAGCAGCCCATATTTTTCACAAATTCATAAATTTACCACATAATATTTTCTATTTTTCAACTTAGTCCCTATTTGACAATTTCAGTAAAAATTTCTTTACAAAAATTGTTTCTCTAACAACAACTATTCATATTCTATCATCAAACTTCAAAACTCACATATATTCATCAATGGTAAAACCTTAATAGTTTAACATTTTCACAAATTAGTCCCTGGGCTAGCTAAATTAAGTAACAACGATCCTGAAAATGTAAAAATCATTAAAAACAGACAAAAATCACTTACCAATCAAAGAAATAGGACTACCCGAAACCTAGCTCAATAATGGTTTCCTTTTTCTTAAAATTTCAGTTGAAAATAAGAAGAAAATAATGATACTTCACTTTGGTTTTATTTAATTTAACATATAATTACCTTTTTACTAATTTAACCTTTATAAACATTAATAATTACATAATTGCAAAGCCATGTACATCCACTATCAAGTTAAATGGTCTAATTACCATATCAGGACTTCCACTTTAAAGTTCAATAGCTATTTAATACCTTTAGCTATTAAAACTCTGTAACACCCTTCACCCATCACCCATATTCAATGCCAGAATAGGGTTACGGGGCATTACCGAACATATCACACATTTAAACATACATTTCTCATACAATTAGTCAACTCAAATATAATTCATTCTTGATCGATCATATTGTCCCTAATACGAGCCTACGAGGCCCAAAACATGCATTCAGGGTGGTTCCGGACTAAACTAATAGCTTTAAAAACTTTTAGCACACTTAGAAATTTTTCCCAAAAACAAAGGACACACACCCTTGTGGCCTGGTCGTGTGTCTCACATGGCCAAAGACACGCCCATGTCGCAGGCTGTGTGGACATTTGAAATAGGAGCACATGGCCTTGTCCCAGCCCGTGTAACTCTCTGACTTGGGTCACACGACCAATACACACGCCTATGTGACTAGCCCGTGTGCCCTAAAATGGACATACATGCCCGTGTACCAGGCTGTGTGCTAGGCTGTGCCAAACCTATAGGGTATACTGAGTTAAGCCACACAGCCAAGTCACACGCTCGTGTGTGAGGTCATGTGAAGCATACTGACTTGGTATCTGAATCAACATTAGGGGACACACAGCCGTGTACATGTCCATGTGTCACACACGGCTGTGACACACGTCCGTGTCTCTGGCCGTGTGGACAAAAATAGGATATTTACCAAGCCATTTTGCCACCCAAACTTGTGGATACCTACATCAACCCAATTAGCACAAAAACATAGCATAATTTGGCATTTAAAACAACCAAAACGAGCCTAATTCATACATATTCTATACCATCTTTCTCAATACACACAAGTCACAAAATAGACCATACCATTTATACCAAAATCACATATACAATTCAACTAATTATACACTTCTAAATATGCATTAATGTGCTCAATTTCACAAACATATATGTTCTCTAATTTCAACCATTTAGCATCCACCATATTTATATCCACAAACTTCATATTATAAGCCATGCAGATATATATACATAATTCAGACATACCAAATAAGCCAACTCCTATGGCAATATACAAAACTAAACATTTAACATTTACAAGCCATTTCAAATGACCAAAATCATTATCAACACATATACCAAAATGACCAAAGTCCCTATACATGCCATATACTCAAAATACTTAAATTCAAAAGTACCAAAGTGATAGTAGGGTAGTGTGACTAAGTATCCGGTGATCCTCGAATTCGAGCTAGCTCTGAAATCACTATAAAACACAGTAAAATAAACAAAGTAAGCTTTATAGCTTAGTAAGCTCGTATGAAGTAAACTCAATCTATTCATAAATGCACAATTCATCAAATTGAATATATCAACATGTAACTTTTATTATCTAACAAACCTTTCATATATTCAATCATAAGATTAAACGTGTCTTTCACATGGTTTTTTGATCTAATGCTTATACGGTTCATGTACATACATGTACCATCTCGTATCAATCTCATACTCAATCGCGTCTTCCATTTACCCATTGAACCATTCGGAATATTATTGGATACTCGGGAAAATTGCGCCCTAAGTGCCACATATATAGCCGAAGCTATCTCAATCTCACATCACATATATTGCTCACACTAGAGCTATCAATGAGCCTGCTCACACAAGTTGTCAGTCAAAACGTAGCTACACAGTGCTACTCACACAATCTGTCAAGTAACAGCAACAAATGTCGGTATACTCAGCCACCGATAGGACGTACAGGACTAGCACCTGGATCACAACATCACAATAACCCTAATGACATGTCATTCGTATCCTAATATATTTCTAAGGTTCAACCGGGATTTTCACATTTTTCGAAACATCGTCGAACATGTCCATAGTCTCGTATTCACATTTTATGCAATATCAAAGCATTTAAAATACATTTATAATGAAAATTATTACATACGAACTTACCTCGAATGTAAAAATGATGACATGAGTCAACTATTCTGAAACCTTGTTCTTTCCCCGATCTAAGTCCGTATTTTGCCTTTCTTGATCTAAATATAATCAAAATTAAATTATTTAATTATCTCTATATTCAATTTAGTCCAAAATTAACATTAAGGTACTTTTACACATTTGCCCCTAATGTTTCACATTTTTACAATTTAGTCCTTATTTCATAAAATCATAATTTCATGCAATTTAATACCAACCCATGGTAGCTGAATTTTCCTAGTACAGTCCATAAGTTTCATTAATTTCACATTTTGACCACATATTTTTAACATTTCTCAATTTAATCCCTGATTGAACATTTTACTAAAAATCACTTAACAAAACTTGTATAATTCACATCAACCATTCATAGTTAATCAAGAAACTTCAAAACTCATATACATTCAATAATGGAAAAACCCTAAACCTTTAACAGTTTTGTAAATTAGTCCCTGGCTAGCAAGATTAAGCTTCAACGATCTCAAAAACATAGAAATCATTAAAAACTGATTAAAAATGCACTTATATGCAATGTTAATACAAAGCCGAACCTTCAAGCACAACATGGAGGTTTTTTGCTTCTTATTTTTAGTTGTTGAAGATGAATGAAGCAAAATTTTAATTTCTTTTTCTTTAATCATCATTAATTACCAAATTACAAAATTAGCCTTAGTTATAAACATTCAAAAACACTTAAAAGATGTCCAAGAATGTCCACTCATATAAACAATGGTATAATTACCATATAAGGCCTCTACTATTTAATTTCATAGCCATTTAGTATTTTTAGCTAATAGAACACAAGTTTTACACTTCACGCAATTTAGTCCTTTTTAATGAATTAATCACTCAAACAATAAAATTTCTTAACGAAACTTTCACACAATTAATCTATCATGTGAAAACAGTAAAATAAAAATAAAATAACTATTTCGACTTCAAATTTGTGATTCCGAAACCACTATTCTGATTTGACTAAAAATAGGTTGTTACAACTCTCCCCCCTTAGGGATTTTTGCCCCCGAAAATCTTACTAGAAAAGAGGTTAGGGTACTATTTTCTCATAGCTTCCTTGGGCTCCTACATGGCTTCTTCAACACCATGTCATTGCCAAAGTACTTTCACTAAAGCTATGCATTTATTTCTCAACTCTTTAACTTCTTGAGCTAAAATTTTGATCGATTCTTTGCTATACGTCATATCAGGTTGAATTTCAATCTCTATCGAAGAAATTACGTTTGATGGATCTGATCGATACCATTGTAACATCGACACATGAAACAGGTTGTGAACCTTCTCTAATTCTAACGGTAACTCTAGCCGATATACTACTGGTCCTATTCTTTCAATGATCTCATACGACCCGATAATCGCTGACTCAACTTGCCTTCACAACCAAATCAAAGAATTGTCTTCCACGGAGACACTTTCAAAAACACTTTATCACCGATCTGAAATTCAATATCTTTTTATTTCAAATCTGCGTACTATTTCTGTCGATCTAAAGCTACTTTCAGACTGTCGCAAATTACTTTCACTTTATCTTTAGTTTCTCAGATTAGATAAACCCCGTGAATCTTTTTCTCACTCAGCTTCATACGACCATACAATGCTTCATACGCTGCCATCTTTATGCTTGATTGAAAACTATTTTTATATGCAAATTCAACAAATGTAAAATATTTCTCCCAGTTGCCTTCAAATTCTAAAACACAACAACGAAGCATGTCTTCAAGAACCTGAATTACTCTCTCAGACTGACCGTCTGTTTGTAGATGAAATGCGGTACTAAAGTTCAACCTCATACCAAGAGCTTCTTGCAATTTCTTCCAAAATCACAATGTAAACCTTGGATCTCTATCTGAAATAATCGAAACTAGTACCTCGTGCAATCTAACTATCTCAAAAATGTACAACTCAGCCAATTTATCAAGTGAATAATCTGTTTAGCTACAACATAATGAACATCAATTGGGGCATGCATGAACTGACAAATGCGATTGATAGCATAAGCAATGTTAAGACAAGTGAGTACCACATATTGTAATGCCCCAACAATGCTTCAATACTCATGTAGATTTTCAAGTTCTCCTCTCATGTGTTTGGACAACTGACAAGAACTAACCATAGGTGCAGGAACTCCTTTTGCATTCTCCATACAAAATCACTCCAACAAATCAAGCACATATTTCTACTAACTTAGATGTAGCTCACCACCATCAAGATAAGCAACTTCAATGCCTAAGGAATAATGAAGAAGTCTCATAACTTTGAGTTACCAATAATGATTATATCATCCATATAAACCAATACATAGCTTAGAAATCTCAAACCCAATGGAAACACTTAATGCCTTCAACTTGTCAAACCACGCTCTCGGACCCTGTTGTAACCCATACAAAGCTTTATTCAATCGACAAGCAAGTTGTTAACCATTAGCATCCTTCTAAACATAACTAGGAGGTTGCTATATGTATACCTCTTCAATTAAGTCACCTTTAGAAAAACATTGTTTATATCTACTTGATACAACTACCAACATTTTGTAACAACAATGGAAAGAATAGTACGAATTGTAGCCAGTTTAACCATCGAACTACATGTTTCCCAAAAATCATAACATGGAGTTTGAGAACACCTTTTTCCAACTAATCTCCCCTTTTGTCAAGCCATAATACCATTAGGATTGCATTTCACCTTAAATATCCACTTACAACCAATAGTTTTGCGATCTGAAGGTAATGGAACAATAGTTCAAGTATTGTTGTCTATCAAGGCATCATATTCATCTTGAGAAGCTTTCCTCTATTCATTACTAACAAAAGCCTCCTCAATTTTGTGAGGTTCATGTTCATCAAGCTCAACAATCAATACCTTGGTTTAAAAGTACCTACTTCCGATCGGGTAAAAATAAAATAAGTATTGATGGGAGGAATCAGTAGTAGTGAAATAATAGCATCAACATTAACAACAAGAGCTGGAAACTTAAGTGTAGGTGAACATGAACTAGACTCATCACCATGTGCAATACCACCAATCTTTGTAAACAGGCTGGTAGCGGAAGAAGAAGAAGTAAGAGAACCCCCTAATGATTGACTAAGACGTGCAACAGGAGATGTTGAAACCTAAGTACCCGAATGAGATGATGAGACACTATATGGCTTGGGCATGGAATAAGGATATACCATGGGAAAACATGTGATAACATGACATGGATCTAAAGGCAAGCAACTAGCACTTGTTGATGGTGCAAAAAAAATTGGTTCACATCAAACACCACATGACACTAAACAAACACCCAACCATCAACAACAAGACATTGATAACCCTTGTGTTGTGGACTATATCCAAGAAACATGCATAGTTGAGATTTGAACTCCAACTTGTAACGATTGAACGGTCGTAAGTACGAGTAACAACAACACCCAAGTACTTCGAATATAAGTGTTATCAAGATGAATGCCATGAAGAATCAAGTAAAGCGACTGATCTTTAAGAATTTGAGTAGGTAAGCGGTTGATCAAAATGAACAACACAAGAAAAAAGCATACCCCCAATACTTCATTGGCAAATGAGCCTGAGTAAGTTATGTAAGACAAACCTCAACCATATGATGGTGCTTTCATTCAATAATACCATTCTATTCTGACGTGTGTGGACAAGTAAGAAAAGAAGGAAAAAACAAAAATTCACCACCTCAATCACTCTGAAATTGCTTGATTTCTTTATGAAATTGCACCTTAACAAACTTCTGAAAATGCATAAAATAATCAATAGCTTGAGATTTCTTTTTAAGAAGATACAACCAAGTAAATCGACTATTCACATCCATAAATGTAGCATAATACCAATTTGACTCCTTTGGTGACACACAGAACAAATATGTTGCATATTATTATTAGGAATAGAAATATTACAAAATTTTAAGGTAGATCTTAAGACCTGAGATGATGGGTGCCCAAGTCACCGATGTCACAACTCAAATATACTACAAACAATAGAGGAGCTAGGATTATTCCCTAACTCGGTGTTATTCAAGCACAACTCTGAATCACATAAGGACTCCAAAGCAATAGAGGAAAATATCAAAGAAAATCTATACAATTCGTCATGTGTGCAACCGTGAAGCAATATTTCCTTGGTCTGAATATCCTTTATAAGAGAATTAAAAGGATCAAAGTAAAAAAACACACATTATTATCTCGAGCAAACTAAGAAACAGAGATCAAATTCTTATGAATATTAGGCACATGTAACATATTCATCGAATGCAATGGATTGGTTGAAGTAGATATAGTACTATGACCTAAATGTGCAATATTAGCACAAAAACCATCTCCCATGAGTAAGGGTGCCATACCTGAGTATTCACTGGTACCATTCAACAAAGAAGCATCATTACAGACATGGTTCTATTCCTTAAAATTAGGTACAAAGTTGTCACATCGATGGGTTTGTTCCTATCCGAAATAGAATGTATAGAAGTAGGCTAGATTGAACCAGATTTTGACAAAACATGAGAACTAGCAGGCTGCCCATGAGAATTAACCGAATACCCAAGTGGAATTTGAGATGGGCCATAAACATTCAAATGAAGTGAGCCCACGTGAGTAGCTACCAAATTTGAAAATCAATATAAGCCCATGTGAGTAGCTATTGGACTTGAGAAATCATATGTCTGGGCTTGTGTGACAGGAGCGGCTATAGAGAAATGATAGGCCTGCATCATAGGCTTGGTGTGAACTGATGAGCCATATGACATAGGCATCAATGGTGGGTCATGTGAGTAACAAATTGCATCATTAGATTTATACCCAAAACCAAACCTTTCTCTATCGACGTAAAGTCACCAAACGATCAATCAAATGGTAATAACATTTTTTAGCAAGATGTCCTAACTGACCACATAGTTGACATTGTGGATGACCAAGACCATCATGGTCTAGACTACAAAAAGAAGCTCAACCACGGTGTGAAAAATCTGATGAATATACTCGATCGAGCAACCCTATACTACTAGAGAAGACCCAAATGAAGCAAATTGTTGAACTAGATTCTCCTAAACTGAAACCTCAACTATAAATTGTTTCTACTAACTTTCACATTCAAGAAGCATGCTTGTGAGACGATCCAATAGAAGATACTTTGAAGCGTATGAGGAAAATGTCAAAACAGAGTCAAACTTCATTGAAAGACTAGAAAGGATGATGATCACTTGTTCTCCATCAAGAACATCATGATTGAAAGCACTCAAAAGATCACAAGTGCCCTTAGTTTTAGCCAAATGTTCCTTCAAAGTCAGGTGGCCTTTCTTTAGAGAATACAATGAGTGCCTTAAGCGAGACACCATGGTGTTTGGCGCCGTCAGAAATAGGAGAAAGGCTTTCTCCAAATATCATGAGTTGTGGTGGTGCCTGTAAAATAAGGTAAGATATCGGTATTGATAGTAGATAACAATAAAGAAGTCAACAATTTATCTTATTCATGATCAGTAGAAAAATCAAGATTCGAGACCAACTTCCCTTTTTTTTATGAACAACTAGAGGAGGAGTGACCATTGTGCTGGTTATAAAGCCAGTTAGCCCATAACCATCAACAATAAAACTAATTTGATGCTTCTACTGAACAAATGTGCTTTCTTGAAGCTTTATTGTATCATGACGAGCAAACGAGTGGATGACACAAAACGCAACTCCTTTCTTCATTAAATAAGAAGTTGAAAACCACTGAGTATGGATTAGAGCATTGGAATCATAGATCAGAGCATTGGAATCCTCTCTATATGTAGAAACGTGTTAAGCAGTTTCCATCAAACAAGCAAATATTTACTTCCCAGGAACTTAGCTTTTGATGCAGTGAAAGAATGTACCAAAACAACAATGAACATAAAACAAAAGAGAGACTAGATGTGATTTATCATTAAAGAATAGAGAGAAAAACCTTACTTCCCAAACGGTGAATAACATGCTTTATATAGAGAAGAATAGCCAGAGATTTGTGAGACTACTATCTATATAGAAAATATAAGATTTTTTTTTTAGTTTGATTTCAATTGGAGTTTTATAATTAATTGTAATTTAATGTGTAAAAAACGAAAATTATAATTATAAGAGAGTAACACCAATAGCATATGTGTATAATTGTTATTGACATTTATTTTGTTAATTAAATTAAGTAATTAAGGAATTTTTTGTAATAGAAAGTAGCATAAAGCTAGAAAACTAATAAGTAATCATTTATATGTTACAATATTTATAATTTATAATTTCTTAAATCTAATTGATTTCTTATCCCATCTTCATTTAAAATATAAATATAATTTATTAATGTTTTATTAGTGAAGAAAAAAAGGTCTTTGTAAAACTTAATAACTAAATATTTATTTATATATTTCAATACCGTTATAATTTACAATTTGTTGAACCTCCTTATTAATTTTTTATTCATATTGTAAGCTAAATGAGGAAAAAATATTGATAAAAAAGTAGTAAAAATATATAGGGGAAAAGATCATAATGACCCTATCTATTCCTAAGACTCTCATAAGAGTTGAAAATATCTTTAATATTACTATATAAAAATATTTAAAACATAATAATTTATGGTTAATGATGATAGAATATTTGTCTCAAAAAAAATTATTTAATAATAATATTGAGAGAGAGATCCAATAAAAAATTATAGAAAGAAAGAAAAAAGAACATTAGTGAAGGAAAATGATGTCTACTTAAAGGTTAAATTAGCCAAAAGCATTGATTTAATAAAATTTGAGAGAATAGGCCGTTTTCTGTGATATTTATCAGAATATACTGATTTAGGAGAATGAAGGTAACTAGATACATTTTCATTTGACTGCGCAAGAAAGCACACCCAGAAGGATGCACTTTTTACTAACTAGTCAAAAGTATCGATACCCTTAAGAAAGTATTTGTACCTTTCACCATGTATTGACACTCTCCTTCTTCTTCTTCTTCTTCTTCTTCATATTTTGATTATGTAATTGGTAAATGATAACTCTTGAAAAGAGTTATATTTCATGCCTTTAGACCTAGCTAATTGCTAGTACTTAGGTACATTTAGTTGCATTTTAGGACATTTCATTTGTATTTTCATCAATTCATTAGGAGCCTAGACTATGCTTAAATATTATTATTTGTTACTTTTAATTGCATGTGGAAGGGTTGTGTTTGGTGGCTTGGTAGGTGCAAGTTGAAGAATGACAAATAAAGGAGTGAAGGTTTGCCGGGGCAAAAGGTTGGACATTTTGTCAACACAAATGCAGTGGCAATTCCAAGAAGATTGAGTCAACACTCAATGCATACAAATTTCAGCCCAACTATACTTGTAGCAGAAAAATCTGCCTAAAAAAGAGGAGAAGATAATATTGGGTTGTTGGTTTTTATCCTAGAAAGAAATAGGAGAAGATAATCTTAGGTTGCTAAAAAAAATAATTTAAAAAGAGGAGAAGATAAACATGGGTTGTTGGATCTACCCTAAGGAAAATCCTATAAAAAGCCAAAGGAGGAAACCCAAAAAAGGGCAAACAAGAGGGAGAGATCCTTAGAAAAGAATAGAGGATAGTGGCTAAGCAATGACGGGAAGAGGAAGATGAAGGCTGTAACACCCCTAACCCGTCTCATCACCAGATAAGGGTTATGGAGCATTACCATACTATCGAAAAACATTTAACACCATAACATTTAAATAAATTAAACATATTATAAACCATTCATTCACATGAATTTCATCCCTAAATCGAGCCTCCAAGGCCTTAAAAATTGCTTAGAAGTAATTTGGAACTAATTTGAAATAATATAGGAAGTTTAAGAAAAAGTTTGCAAAAATTGAAAAATAGGGGTCACATGGCCGTGTGACATAGCCCAGGCCAAGGGACACACAGCCATGTCCCAGCTCGGCTCTTCACTAATGTAACTCATTGAGTTGCCACACACGCCCGTGTGCCAGACCGTGTGTTAGGCCATGTAACTCTCTGAATTCCACACACACCCAAGTGCCAGGCCATGTAACTTACTGAATTAGAACACAAAGAAATTTCAAATAACACACGACTGTGTTGCCAGGCCATGTGAACCCAAAATTCACCCTAAAATCAAGCCATTACAAGTCGAATTCATACCTAGTCATTCATACCATTTGGGCACACATTCAAGAGATTTAAACACCATTCAAAAACATATAAACATACTATTTCAAACATCCTAAATCACCTAACTAAGGCATCACAATTGTATCCAAACATCAATTACCAAAACATGTCAATATTGCCATTTTCCCAACAAAATAACCTAATTTAATTAACTACCACACATGACCATTTGCAAGCCATCAAAACATACCAAAAGAACCATGTTTACGAGAGCTTAAAAGTGACCAATATGACATAATTTGTTAAGGCATCAAAATACACCAAACCAATATAACTTCAAAAGTTTAAACATACCAAAATTTACATTAACACGTTCACAAAATACCATTACAAAATAACCTATACATGCCATTATTAACCTTAGCCAAAATACTCAAAATCTGTAACACCCCTAACTCGTATTTGTCACCGAAAGAGGGTTACAGAGCAATACCAAAATTTTTCAGAACATTTTCCAGATAAATCATGCAAGTTACTATTCATTAGTCGAGATTATTTGAAACGTCCTTTAAATGGACCCTTGAGGCCCAATGCGAGCACTAGAATCAAGTCAGGACTAAATCGGGAACTCAAGGGATTTTTCGTAAAATTCTAATTTTTTTCCAAGGTACAAGGTTCACATGCTCGTGTGGTCCAAGGGACACACCTATGTAACTGTGGGACACCCTTGTGCTGTAGGTCGTGTTCAATCTCGTGTAACTCTCTGACTTGCACACACGGCCATGCCACACACCCGTGTACTAGGCCATGTGGCACACATCGCTGAGACACACGCCCGTGTCTCTACCCGTGTGCTCAATTTTAAGCATTCTGTTTCTCAAAATTAAGGTGCAGGGGACACACGGCTTAACCACATGCCCATGTTACCAGGCCGTGTGTCATACATGGTTTAGACATATGCCCCTGTGTCTGCCCGTGTGGACAAAATAAAGCCATTCCTAGCTTCATTTCTCACCCCAATCTTTGCATAATCCTACACCACATCTTGCATTTATAACCCAACAAATCCAAGCATTTTATTTAAGTTAATTCTATCATTTAACATGATATATCATCACATACAATTACTAACCATTTCGAGCATTCTAATTAAGCATATTCCATTCATCCTCATGGCATATCATTTCATGCATACATGTTTACAATCCTACCTTAGTTATGTCCTCATATTAGACATAATTTGATCAACTACTTAACATACATGTAGCCAACATAATATGACATTACAAGTATATCAAAACAATCATTAGTAGCCATTCCAATGGCTAGATTACAAGCATCGTTTATGTTTATATGCCAATATGGCCAACATATCCTATAAATGCCATTACAACCGCAATTGAATCACCATACTATACCGACATGCGCCAATGGATAGTGTGAGTGATCTTCGCCAAGCTTCCAATCCAACGAGCTTCCGATTTACTCTAAAACAAAGGGAAAAAAACAGAGTAAGCATAAAATGCTTAGAAACTTTGTATAACTTGGTACTTGACTTACCATTCATCCTATTTGAGGTAACTAAGTAAGGCATATTCAACCACTTTGATCTCAAGCCCTACACACATCCTCATTACCCTTGTTAGTCATATATTCCATAGTAACATCAAGACATGTATGGGTCAACAAAAATCAAGTTCCCATGCACATATGCTTTCCACAACATGCATTTATTTAACATGTATAGACCATCTCTTATTATTACGAGTATAGCTTCATAGTAGTTCATTTTGAGTTCAGATCATTTCATGTCAGGACTTTACTCATTTTATTCGAGTATTAAGGTCACACAAGTAGAGTACATTCAAGATGTACGGGTCTATGATCAAAAATGAACATTCTCATCAAGTAATTTCCATATACAAATATCGTCTTCTTGAATTTCATGTAATATTCTTTTCATGTCACATTTCATATCATATTTATCATTCCATGTCAATTTGTTTTAAATTCATATTTTCCCTTTTCAGAACTTTACCCGTTGCATTCAATCGAAATATCAATGGATACACAGGTAGTACACCCAAGGTGTACAAATTAGAATTCGTCAATTTATGTCCAACAGTACCCTTAAGGTACAATTTTCAAAGAGTACACTCTCGAGCTACATATGTATACAACAGGATTACCAGTCCGGGCTAAATCTTTTTTATGTCATATGCTCTAAAGAGCTTGATCTGGATTACCTGTTCGGGCTAAATCCATCCATAAATGAGGTTAATAGGATTACTCGTCCAAGCTAAATCCCGTCAGCAACAAATGCAGGACCTCATTCATTTCAAGAAATCATGTATCCATCAATTTTTCATTTATTCAACCGGGATTTAAACACTTTTCAAGCATTATTGGCACATTTATGTAATTCGAGTAAATACATTCCACATTCATGTCAAGCATACAAGTAACGTTTTATTCATTTACCATTTTATCGGGCATTTTCATTTATCGGCTATATCAAGTAGGTGATCATTTCAAATATTTATGACATTGATAAAATTCACAAACACAACATTTAAATCAATCATAAAAACATATACAATTTAGTTACACGAACTTACCTCGACAATTATTTGTGTACGAAAAATCCACTAATCTGATTTTTTCCTCTATTCCTCATTTTAACTCTGAATTTTGTCTATCCGAATCTATACGAGTAAATTTAACATCAATTTATCACATTTTATATTCATGCGAACTAAATTTTCATCCTAGGCAAAATTGTCATTTTGCCCCTAACTTTTCCACAAATTCCAATTTCATCCCTAGGCTCGGAAAATGAAATTCATGAAACCCGACCCTCTACCCAAGCCTAGTTGAAATATACATACAACTTTTACAGCACATACATTTCACAAATTTTAGCATTTTCCGTGAATTTTCACCATTTTTCATTTTAGTCCCTAAATCAAGTTTTCATGAAAAATCACATTGTAAAAGTTGTTTATCTATCATCAATCTTTCATTTTCTACCATAAATTTCAAATTTCCAGCATATACATCCTTGAACCAATTTTTATACCTTGATAACTTTTCAAATTGATCCCCCAAATAGATAGTTTAGGCTATCTCAGTTTCAAAAATATCAAAATTACTAAAAATGGGACAAGAAAACTTACCCAATTTGGCCATGAAAGTTTCTTCTCTCTCTCCTAGGATTTCCATGTTTATTTTGGGGAAGAAGATGAGAAAATATGATTTTTATTTTCTTTTCATCTTTTAATTAATTAATATTTTCACTTTCCAATTTAATCCTTGCCCTTTTTCTAAATTTACATGGATGAGTCAACAAAAATATCTACATAGTTTTTTTTAATGGTCTAATTACCATATAAGGACCTTAAGTTTTGAATTCCATAGCTATTTGATCCTTCTAGCTACTAGAATTCAACTTTTGCATTTTATGCGATTTAGTCCTTCTCGTAATTAAGCACATAATAGGTAAAATATTCTTTTCAAAATTTTCACATGACATTTCTAACATAATACGGTCCATATAATAAAATAAAAATAAATTTTACTTTTCGGCTTGGATTTGTGGTCCCGAGACCACTGTTCCGATTTCACCAAAATTGGGTTGTTACAAAATCTACCGAAATAGTTGTTGGATAGTGTGATAAGTCTTCGATGAGCTTCCAACTGGTCGAGCTTTTGATAATCTATAAAACAAATGAAAGGAACTATGTAAGCAATGAGTTCTTAGTAAGCTTGTATAAACTTAAACATAACTTACCATGTCATTTATACAATTCATATATTAAGCATAAATCATTAACAACATCATCAAACTCACAAGTTAGTATACTTGTCCATGATACAAATGAAATCAACCATAAGATATGTAGTTTACCATATATTAGATAATATATAACTCATCAATGTTTCCATAAGATCATGATTCATCCCATTTGCATACTTACCATTTCATTTCGTTTTCTTACCCACCGTCTAGAATTACATCAAATACTCGGGAATGCTCACACGTAGTGTGCCTTTCCATATAACCGTAACATTTCCTTTACATCAATGCTCACACGAGCTGTGAAATGGGCCTGCTGACACAAGCTGTGGGTCAGAACGTAAGCTACATGATGTTGTTCACATGAGCTGTGGAGAATCTGCGATAAATGTAGGACCTCAGCCATCGGTAGGACATTCAAGACCAGCACCCAAAACATGAATCCCTAATGACATGTCATTTGTATCCTAAGAATTCTTAAGGTTCAAACATGACTTGTTATCTATCAATTCATCATAACATAGATACATTTATATATAGATTCATTTATATTAAAAAAAACATAACAATTAGCCAATTTCGCTAACATTAAAACGATCATAGTTCACACGAACTTACCTCGACAACTAGGGGCATAGTAGTAGAGTTGGACTAATCTGAAGCTTTCGGTTTTCCTTGATTTAAGTCCGAATGTGGTTTATCTTGATCTAAATAGATAATTTTAGTCAATTAAGTACTTGTAGTATTCAATTTAATCCATAGTTCATACTTATGCAAAATTACAAAATTTCCCTAATACTTTGACTTTTTACAATTTAGTACTTAAGCTCATAACTTGAATATAACTCATTTTAACTTAAATCCATGTTAACCAACATTACATGGGACCTTCAATCAACCTATTAATACCAGCATTTCACAAAAAAAAACTATAGATTTATACTTTTAACAATTTAATCCCTAATTCCAATATTTAACAAAAGTCACTTAAAAAAAATTTTTATTTTACAATCAAAACTAATAATCTATCAACTAACATCAAAACACATTCAAAAAAATCCATGGCAAATTCCTCAATCTTTAGCAGTTTTGCAAATTAACCCTCGGGCTACCTATATTAAGCTAAAAAGAACTTGAAAACATAAAAATGAATTAAAACGAAGCTTGAATTCACTTACATGCATAAATTAAATCCTAGCCGAAACTTTAAGCTCTACTCCCATTGATTTTCAGTTGAAACAAAAATGAAAGGAAGAAGATGATGACATTGTTTCATCTTTCATTTTAACCTTTAAAAATTATGAAAATTTCATTAAAACCTTGACCATAACTATCCACTAATTTAATAAATGGTATATTTACCATTCAAGTCCATTAACTTAAAAATTCCATAGCTATTTGACCCCTTTAACTAATAGAACTCAACTTTTATACCTTTTACATTTTAGTCCTTTTCACCCAATTAACCATTTAAACATCAAAATTTCTTAATGAAATTTTAATACGACCTTAACAAAATCTTGTAGACATTTAATAAATATTAAAATAATAATTAACTTGTCAGAATTGTTGTACCAAAACCATTGTTTCTGACACCATCGAAAATTGGCTATTACAAAGGCAATCCCTCTCAGCCACTATAGGACACTATGCTGCTGGAGTGTGAATTGGACATGCGAAAGTTGTCTTCCTGAAATATTTCATATTTCTTACTTTGTTCTTCCATGAATTGAATTATGAAAATGATGTTGGATTTTGGTTTTGAATTCTATGTGCTAACCCATGAGCTAAAGCTCATCAAGTTGGGATTACATGATGACACATTTAATTTCTTTAATGGTTGAAGCATATATTTGATTCAATTTACTATTTCATTCAATTGTCTTCTATTTCTAAATTGTATGCGTGCAATCTCTAAACATAGATGATTGTTCAACATGCCCATAAACTAAATCTAATTCTGAAAAGGTTGGATTAGATGAATTGAAATTGAATGATATGAGCAAGTACTCGACTAATATTTGCAATAGACTCTAGACATAGAGCAGTGTTCGTATAGAAAGAAAATAATGCAGGTTATCATATTAAGGCTTATAGACTCGGACAAGGTAACTTGAGGTTTTTGCTCTCGAAAAAAGTAGACTATTTTTTGGAACTCTTCTAAGCACTAAACTGAATATGATTTTGCCAAGGCATTATTGATAGTAAAGGTAGATTCTAAGTAATCTAGACCTTCCAAATCAACATCATATATCATTTATTCTTTGTCTTTGTATCTTTACCATATCATTCTGTGTTAGTTATTTGATTGTTTACATAATATTCCCATAATAATTCTCATAATTACCATTACATTTCTATTTTCATTTTGCCATAGTATTTCCAAGTATTCATTACCTCCATATATTGCATACATCATTATTCCTTTAATTTCCACTACATACTTACCATAGCTTTACCATAACATTAATTGCATTTTATTATATTAACTTGATCACTTTTGTGCCTCAATCCTATCCTCGTGGGAATAGTACTCACTCATCATTTTATTACTTGATTTGATGTGTATATTTGCACAATTCGTATATCATTTCACAAGTGATAAGTTTTTGGCACCGTTGCCAGGGATCAGCAATTTGGTGAAATTTGGTTTTGTTATTTTACTTAATTCCATTAGTTTTATTGAACTTAGTTGTATTTAATTTTTATAGGTTTTCTATTAGTGTATAAGAAGAGGCATTCCTACTAATGAAGAATATCCTTTTGACCCAGAGATTGAGAGAACTTTACGAATAAGGTGAAAAGAACTAAGAAAAATGGCTAGAAATGAGAATGATTCTGGTCTCAATGATAATCCAAATTGTCCTGGTCTCAACAAAAATCCAAATAGTCGAGATGTTAATCCTTCCATTAGATGTGGGATAGATGATTGAGATAGACCAATTTTAGAACATATTGTTCCAATATTGGGTGATTTAATCCAGGGATAGTCAGAACAACCATACAGGCTCAACAGTTTGAACTAAAAGCGATAATGTTTTAGATGTTGCAAATAGTAGGATAGTTCAGTGGACTACCCACAAAAGAACTAAGATTGCATTTAAGATTTTTTTTCTAGAAGTCTGTGACTCATTTAGACAACAGGCTATTCTTGAAGATGCTCTAAGGCTTAAGTTATTCCTGTATTCTTTGAGAGATCGTTTGAGAGCATGGTTGAATGCTTTGCTGTCAAGAACAGTGGCATCATGGAATAATCTTTGGCAGAGATTTTTGCTACTGTATATACCCTAAATATCAATGCCAAGCTTAGAAATGACATCACATCTTTTTGGAAATCAGATGATGAAATACTATATGAAGCTTGGGAACAATTTAAAAACCTAATTTAGAAGTGCTCGATGCATGGATTTCAACACTGGACTCAGATGGAAATATTCTATAATGGGTTGAATGTGCATACGAGGATGGTAGTTGATGCGTCTGCCAATTGTACTTTGGTGGATAAAACTTATAATGACGCATATGAGATTTTGGAAAAAAAATTCCAACAATGATTATCAATATCCTACAACAAGAGTTGGGGCAGGTAAGAGAGTTGCTGGTACCATTGAACTTGACGCAATCACTTTATTGACAGCCTAGGTATCTTCTCTAGCTAATATGATTAAAACAATGAAAAATCCAACTGCAATATGTGAGATGAAATCAGTCAAGTTGTCATGTGTTTATTGCTGTAAAGGCTATATCTTTGATGAATGTCTATCAAACCCAGCATTAGTATACTACATGGGTAATTTTAATTTTAATAATAACCCCTATTCCAACACTTACAATCTAGGGTGGAAGCAACATTCGAATTTTAGTTGGAATAATCAAGGTGCGGGCAGTTCACACAATGTTGAAAGAAAATATATCCACAATGCACCACCCGGTTATAAGAATCCTATGTCGAGGTAAAATGCTCAACAAGGTCAGGTATCATCTTCTAATTTTATTGAATCTTTGTTGAAGGAATATATGGCCGAGAATGAGGCTGTAATCCATAGTCAGGCTGCATCTTTATGAGCTCTTGAGAAACAAGTGTGGCAAATACTGAATGTTTTAAATTCGAGACCACAAGGGGCATTATCAAGTGATACCGAGAATTTGAGATCACAAGGGAAGGAACAATTCAAGGCAATCACTCTTAGAAGTTGAACTTAGCTTGATGACATTAGTCAAGATGCCATGGCAGAAGAGGAAAACTCGAATGACAACAAGGTAAAGATTCTAGAGTCATCTAAAAAACATATTGAATCTGAAAAGGGTAAGTAGCCAAATGTTATGGCAGAATCAAAACATGCTGTCAATAATAATGCCATAGTAAAACAATATCAGCAACCTGAAGAACAACCACCTCTACCTTTTCCTCAGCGATTTCACAACTCTAACTAGGATGTTCAGTTCAAAAGATTTTTGGATGTATTGAAACAACTCCATATCAACATATTACTGGTAAAAGATTTGGAGCAAATGGCCAACTATGTGAAATTTATGAAAGACATACTATCAAAGAAGCATATATTGAGAGAATTTGAGACTGTTTCTCTTACTAAAGGGTGCACAACAATGTTGAAAAATAAACTACCTCCAAAGTTGAAGGACCTAGGGAGTTTCACTATCGCATGTTCCATTAGAAATCATTATGTTGGTAAGGTGTTATGTGATTTAGGAGCAAGTATAAATCTAATACCTATGTCTATTTTCAAGAAGCTAGAAATTAGTAAAGCAAGATCTACTATGGTGACTTTGCAATTAGCTGATCAATCCTACACCCTTCCAGAAGGTAAAATTGAGGACGTACTGGCAAAAATGGATAAATCTATTTTTTCCTGCTGATTTCCTTATTTTAGAATTTGAAGTTGATCAAAATGTGCCAATTATCCTTGGAAGGTCTTTTCTTACTACAGACAGAACTTTAATTGACCTACAGAAAGGTGAACTGACCATGAAGGTAAATGATCAACAAGTTACTTTTAATGTTTTTAATGCTTTGAAATGTGAAAACAAAAATGAAGAATGCCACGCCATTGATTTGATAAAAACAATAGTGGAAGAAGAATTCAACAAATTTTGCCATAGTAATTTTGATAGTGATGAAGATTCATTTGAGTAGAGACCCTTGTGCACTTTGCTAGAGCAAAATAGATCTTTCAATTTTGATGAAAAAAGCTTGGTAGCTCATGTATATCCACATAAAGCTGTTGATGTCAAGGACATGAAAATGGGGGACCCATCTAAAATTAATTGACAATATTAAAGCACTACTGGGGTGCTCATATGGAGCATGACAAGTAAAGCATCCACCTTCAAAATGCTTGAGTTAGCAATTTTTTTCTTTTATTTAATTTCTTTACTTTAGTTTCGTCTTTATTATTGGTTATATTTAATTTATTTCATGTTGTTTTACATTCTCCTTTTATTTTTGAATAAATGGGCAGTTGTTTTCTAGATTCACAAGAACTGATGAAGTCAATGCTTGTAAATCCACACGCCGGAAGGAATGAAGTAACTACACTTCAGTCTAAGAAAGGAAAGTTTTGTTTTTCTTTTATACATATTGCATTGCATATATTTTTCCATGACATTGTCTGTATATAGTTATATTTTGTATTTCATGTATGTACATGCATTGAGGACAATGCATACCTTAGGTTCGAGAGTGTGTTGTGCATTTAGGCTGCATTTTATATTTAGTATGGATGATGATTTTAGTATAGTTAAATCTATTTGCCACTACAACATAACTACTAAGTACTATTTTGCCTATGCGGAGTACAATATTTACTTATGATGTTTGATGGTGAGTTCACATTTTTTAATATACCTAGAACATGTGATAGTGGATTGGGTGAATTTAGCTTAGGTTAAGATGCTTGAAAATTAATTCCTAAAAATAAGATGTCTTATACTCAGTATGTTTTTTTTTAGGTTATAGTAAGTATCTTTTAATGAACTTAGGGATTTTTAAAACCAAGCATTAGTTATATTACCACAACATTATTTAAATAAAGGACAGTAGGCACTCCAATGTTAAGAATTGCCGAGTAGGTCAACATCACTTTATTTGCTCAATTGTGCTGTTGATTAAAAAGGTGAGTCTAAGCAATAGTGTGTTTCATGGAAATAAAGTTAGGGGCACTTCACTGTAGCAAAAAAGACTAAGTAGATAAGGAGGTAATTGTATGCTTCATCTATCGTTTTAGTCAAAAGTTTGAGCTTCATGGGTTAGTCTTGGTTTAAATTGTGATATGATTGAGTATTTGACAATTCAGTGTATGCTCCACTGTGATTGTCAAGTCAAAGAATTTTGTGACATGCTAAATCCCTTAATAATAATACCATCCAAAAAAAGCACAAATATGATTAATATATTTCGAGTAGGCTTAAAGCAAGTAACTTATGTTTAGGTAATAAATGAACTATGTAAATTAAAAGATGGTTGTTGTAGGCCAAAAGAGTGAATACATGAGTACTTAAGAGATTTTGTGTTTAGAGAGTAATTTTTTCTCTACTTTTGCTGAGCAACCCTTTGACACTCGAATGAGTTTTAGATAAAATGAGATTGCTGAGAACTGATGTACTTGTTGTTCTTCGAATAGCCTGGAAATATGAGTTGGTTTGGTACACTGGAAAAAGGTTGGCATATATGCATTCATGAGTTCATATGTATTTTGCTTAAGGAGAAGCAATAACTTAGCCTTGGAGGTGTGATAACTCATGAAAAGAGTTATATTTCATGCCTTTAGACCTAGCTAATTGCTTGTACTTAGGTACATTTAGTTGCATTTTAGGACATGTCATTCGTATTTTCATCATTTCATTAGGAGCCTAGACTGTGCTAAAATATTATTATTTGTTACTTTTAATTGATTATGGAAGGGTTGTGTTTGGTAACTTGCAAGGTGCAGGATGAGAAACGAGAAATAAAGGAGTGAAAGTTTGTCAGGGAAAAAGGTTGGACAGTTTGTCAGCACGAATGTTTTGGCAATTCTAAGAAGACCGAGTCAACACTCAACGCATACCGATTTCAGTCCAACTATACTTTTAGTAGAAAATTTTGCCTAAAAAAGAGGAGAAGATAATCTTGGGTTGTTGAAAAAAGAATTTAAAAAGAGAAGATGATAAACATGGGTTGTTGGATTTACCCTAGGGAAAAGCCTATAAAAAGCCAAAAGAGGAAACCCGAAAAAGGGCGAACAAGAGGGAGAGATCCTTAGGAAAGAATAGAGGATAGCCGTTGGAGTGTGAACTGGACATGCGAAAGTTGTCTTCTTGAAGTCTTTCGTATTTCTTACTTTGTTCTTCTATGAATTGAATATGAAAATGGTGTTGGATGTTATTTTTGTTTTGAATTCTATGCGCCAATCCATGAACTAAATCTCATCGGGTTGGGATCACATGATGACACTTTTATTTTCTTTAATGGTTGAAGCATATATCTAATTTAATTTATTATTTCATTCAATTGTCTTTTATTTCTAAATTGTATGTGTGCAATCCCTTGACATGGATGATTGTTCAACATGCCCATAAACTAAATCTAATTCGGAAAAGGTTGGATTAGTTGGATCAAAATTGAATGATATGGGCAAGTACTCGATCGGTACTTGCAGTAGACTCTAAACATAGAGCAACGTTCATACAAAAGGAAACCAATGCAGGGTATCATATTAAGGCCTATAGTGTAACACCCTGATTTTGGGCCTAGAAATAATGGGCCTTGAATTTGGGATCTGTTAGAAGGCGGCTTGAATAAAAGAAAGGTGTTTAAATATTTTATAATTGTGTGTTTATTTTAATTGTTAAATTATTTAAGGAGGGTTGGTAGTATGGAAAAAGTCCTGAGTTCGATCCAAGGAAGGCTTATTAATAAGGCTTGGTAAAATCTGACACAAGGAAATGCTTGGCCTAGTGGCAAAAGGCGTAGGTAGTAAGCAAGAGGTCTAGGGTTCAAGTCCTGGCCTTGGCGAAATTTTTTTATTGCTCATAAGATTAGTAGGGAAGCTAGCGTTTAGGCTTTATAAATATGTTAGATGGAAATTCGACATAAAAGATGCGCTTGGCCCAGTGGCATGGTGGCGTTAGGAGTAAGAAGAGGTGCTGGGTTCAAGTTGCAGCATGAGCAAAAGTTGGGTTCAAGTCGCAGTATGAGCAAAAGTTGTGGGTGTTTTTTAGACAACCTGGAGGTCGGCAGAAAGACTTTATAATTAATTGGGGAGGAGGAACGACACAAAAGAGCTTGTGACTTGGTGGCAAGGGACGTATAAAGCAGCCAAGAGATCAGGGCTTCGAATCTGAGTGGTGGCAAATATTTTTAGGATAATCAGGTTGCGGGTTAATAGGCCTTAAAAATAGTTAGGGATGGAATATGGCACAAGAGCGCCTGCGGTGCAGTGGCGAGAAGCATGCTATGGTTATGAAAGGGAGCAGGTTCGAATCCCAGGCCTGGCAAAGTTTAAATTTTTATTCTTTAAGAAAACTGAGGCTTAGGCATATAAGCCTTATAATTATTTCTGACCGAATGATAGCATAAGAAAGGATGCGATGCAGTGGCCAGCAGCATGCTGAGAAGATGGAGGGCTGGAGTTCGAGTAGTGGCGCGCGCAAAGGGAGAATTTAATTTTGTTACTCAAGTGTTGTACGGTGGAAGCAATTTGAATGCAATTCAAATTGGAATTTTTGGCTAAAATCAAGGGGATTAGGATGAGGATTAAGTGTAGATATGATGGTGATAAAATTGGAGAATTTGAAGGGAAATTATCTTGATGAGTTTAAGTCGATTGAGGAGTGTAGGTGTATTTTTATTTATTTATTTATTTATTTAATTTTTTTAGTATAATTATGTGTGTCGTATGGGCGAGTAAGGGCATTTGTTGTTTTTGTGTGCTTCAGTCGCATATCACCTCCTCTTTTCTTTAAGCCAAACTCTTGATCTTTTCTTCTCTATTTTAATCGGATCAACCTTTTCCCTCATCAACTTGGCCGACTGTTTCTTTTACATTTAAAAGCCAATTCTTACACTTTGGGGGCTTGATTTCTTGTTGGCAAGCGATCTCGCAATCGGTAAGTGAATTAAATCTTCTTCGGCTTTTGTTAAATATTTCTAAGTTCTTTCGTTTCTACACTCTTAAAAGCTGATTTTTCATTATTCTTTCCAAAACTTTCGTTAATCTACGGTTTCTCCATTTATCACTCTTTTCCCTCTCATTCAAGAGTGTGATCGCTGATGGAAAAAGGGGGTTCTAACAGAGAGGTTGGGATAGAGGCTCCCAAGTTTAAGCGACGTAAGGTGTCAGTCATTAGGGACTTTCTGCCTGGATGCAGAAGGGGGACTACGTCAGATTTCGAGTTACATAGGCAGATCGCAGTCGATCAATCTAGTCAAGGCAAGTATAGGTGGTTCTTCAGTAAGTAGTGGATTTATTTTGAATTAATAGAATGTGACTAATGGAGTATAATGTTGAATATAGGTTCGAGCGATTATGAATACCTAGTACTCCAAGTGATAATGTGTGTATCTCTACCTTATGATAACTTGATATAAAGCCGAAGGTGTGTACATACACTGCACATACAAGTAGATCGGTAAAAGCTGAAATGCCAAAATGTCGAAAAGTCGAAAGTTTGGCTACGATAGTCTTGCGAGTGCACGAATGCTCGCAAGGGGAAAACTGATAGGTTGTCTGAGGCCCCATGGGCGATTCCATGGGTTTGGGCTATGAATTGGTCAATCGGGCCATAATAGGCTTAATGGGACCGATGGGCTATTGGGCCCATAATAGGCAAAATTGATAATTGATGCTATGTGATGAAAAATTGTATGTGAGCATGACTATAAATGTGAATCGGGCCTGATGGGCCATATGAATATGAATTGGACCTGATGGGCCGTATGAATGTGAATTGGGCCTGATGGGCCATATAAATGTGATTGGGCCTAGTGGGCTATATACAGGTATGTGAGTTTGGGCTTTGTAGGGGTTTTGGGCCTAGTATATGATGACTACATAAAAATTAATTAATTTATTGTGACCGTGGACAAGTCATAGGGTTAAGGTGTGGCAACGGGTATATGCATGTCTAAGATTGGATCTAGGGAGACCTTGGTACTTAAGCGGTCTTAATGACTCACCTCCTCTTCTCTGGAATCCTACCTAGTGCATAGTATTCGTTCATCTTAGCTCAAGGGATTTGTTAACGGGCCAAGGTAAGTGAAAACCGTAATGAAGGGAAAATTATTGAAATGCCCTTAAGCGAGAAAATGACCAAAATACCCCTAGGTCTTGAATGTAAGTTTTATGGATGTGACATGCATATCTACTGCATACATATGATATTCTGCTTAGGTTGCATATGGGTTGGGAATTATGGAACGGAGGAAGTATATGAGGATCGCATGGTTGCTTGACAATCGTGGATCCACCGACGGCTTTTAAGCCCAATGTGTAAATGAAGGTAGTTCCGCAACCAGGCTACCATGAATGTGTCGGTTGGGTGGGTCGATATTTATATCCCTACATGATGTGTCGGGGGACGGAGCTGGTGTGTAGTGGATGGATTATTGGGATGGGATTGCACTACATTACATTGCATGTATGATATTGTTGTGATATTATTGCGATGTGGGCTTCGGCCCAACTGAGGCTGATATGGGCTAAGGCCAAAGACCACTGTTATTGAATTGGGCTCTGGCCCAAAATAACTAATGATTTCTTTATACTCGTTGAGGGTTGTACACACTGGGTTTTCAAAACTCACCCCCCTCCTTCTAAACTTTTCAAGTGATCCTCAGTAGGCAGTTCGACAGATGGAGGGACTCTGAGGTGGCCAATTAGCATAAAAATTTTAGACTTAGACTTGTTTGTTTTTAAAAAACATTTAGCTTCTGATTTATTAAGTGATTTTAGACTGGAATGTAATAAGGCCTTCCCTTTTTTTATTATTTGGTTTATCATTTTTATGCATTGTAATTAAGAAAAGTTGAATATGGATTTTTCTAAAGCATAGTTTTTTTAAATACTACGTTTCCGCAACTAAATTTTTAAATGAGGAGTTTTCATAAAATCATATGTTCTAAATAAAGCTTCCACAACTGGAAAGAGATTTTACCAAGTAATTAAGGTTTTTCATTTTAAGGAAGTGTTTCCAATGAAAACAAGGTTTTTGTTAAAACATTTCAATGTGACGTGCCAGATTCGGCCATAACATCTGGGTCGGGTTTGGGGTGCTACATATAGACATGGGCAAGGTAATTTGAGGTTTCTGCTCTCGAAACAAGTAGACCATTTTAGTCATCTTCTGAGCGGTAAACTGTGTATGGCATTATTGAAAGTAAGGGTAAATTCTTAGTAATCCCGACCTTCCAAATCAACATCATATATCATTTATTCTTTGTCGTCATATCTTTACCATATAATTCTTAGTTAGTTACATGATCATTTAGATAATATTCCCATAGTAATTCTTATAATTGCCATTCATTTCTATTATCGTTTTGCCATAACATTTTAAAGTATACATTAATTCCACATATTACATACATCATTACTCCTTTATTGTCATTGTATACTTACCATAGCTTTACCATAGCATTAATTGCATTTTATTATAATAACTTGACCACTTTTGTGCCTTAATCTAATCATTGTGGAAAATATAGTCACTCATTACTTTATTACTTAATCCAATGTGTATACTTGCACAATTCACATATCATTTCACACGTGATAGTAAGCTATATGATGGGGGAGTCAAGTAGGTAAAAGGGTTAAGGAAAGCGACAAAGATGGTTGTGGGGTTTTGAATTTTATTACAAGTGTTTTACAAATAATATAGAGTATGCCACGTAAACCCTACTCGCTCGATATGTGAGCTTGCTACTCATCCTAGTTGGTGAGGTATGGTCTATCTAGCCAAGGTCTCGCTTACAACTGAACTGGCTAGCTCTCTAAAAGCTCGCCTGATACCGATGCTGCCACTTGCATGATCTTACCCTGGTCGCTCATATCCTCTAAGGGGTGTCTAGGACATGTGCAACCCCTAGGGGGTAACATGTTGCCATTTATGGTGCCTAGTTACCCTTAGCACATCACATTAGTGGACCATGCCTTATATATTGTAGTGCGTAGGTTTGTGCAATTGTACGCAGTCATTATCAAGTAATAAGTAAGTATAGAGTTATTGTCTCCATAGGGATTGTATTTGTGCTAAGTCACTTAATTTGTAAAATTATATTAACAATTTGGTAAATAAAAACACAATATATGTAACACCCCTTACCCATATCCAACGCCGGGACAGGGTTCGAGGAGTTACCAGACTTAAACATTCGCAAACATGCAAAATTGGGTCACAAAATTTTGTCCAAAATTAGAACTTTTCAAACACATGCGTATCGTCCCTTATACAGGCCTTCAAAGCCTAAAAAATATATCGGGGTGGTTCGAGACTAAACCGAGAACTTTCAGTAAACTTTGGACAACTTAACAAATTTTCTACTTTAGAGAGTCATACGCCCGTGTGGGTTGGGGCATGTGGTCACACATGCCCTTGTCCTCAACTCGTGTAACTCTCTACTTGTGACGTCAGCAAAACAATTTGAACCACACGGCCAGGCCACACACCCGTATGCTAGGTCGTGTCCTCCACACGACTGTGTCTCTGTTCGTGTGGCTAACACCTAGGCTATTTTCTAAGGCCTTGGTTGTCTTTAGAATTTCATACACTTAAACACTCCTTAAGCACATATTATAGTATCACTTTAAGGATTAATCATCCTTCATTTAGACACAAACATAACAATTCATGTACATTGGGCTTGTCGTTTTGATGACCACTTTTACCAATTATCCATGATCTTTTAACCTTTACTTATTAAGCAAACATTCATGATCAATCATTATCAACTTGAATACCAAATTATGCATTTAGTCTAGGGCCATGACCACTTCAAATGGTCCTGAGGCAATCACCATGCATATATGTCACAACATTACTCCTTCCTGTTAAACAAGCATGATCACTTCAAAACATCATAAGACATCAACATATGGCATGGATAAATAGACTCAAAAACGATCACCAATATGAGCCAATACATTTGGTTACATTATATACACATATCATGATAACTAGGTCCCTATACATGCCAGTCACTTGAGAACACTTAACGTATAGGTCAATACTCCAAAGGCGATAGCTCGATAGTGTGATGCTGGCTCTGATGATCTCCAACCCCAAGTCGACCTGACAACAATAAAGAAATGGAGAGGAGGGAGTAAGCTTAAAGCTTAGTAAGTCCATATGAAAATAATAAGCAAATTATCAACATGATTCCATGGTAATATAACCATAATTATACTCTTACTTATATTTTGGTCATGTTGTTTTCTCAATTCATAGTCACTAAATTATTTATATCTGGAGGTACAGAACTCCAAATTTAGATCCTCTAATTTTCCCTGAAACTAGACTCACATATCTTCTTTCCATAAAATTTTCAGAATTTTTGGATTAGCCAATAAGTACATTTTATTCTTTAAAGTCACCCCTGTTTTGTTGTTTGACAGCCTCAAACCTTTTTTACTAAAAATCAATTATCGCTTAGTACAGGATTCGATTAATGTTCTTGTCTATTTATATTGAAAATAGACTCATTAAGGATTTAGTCATATAAATTCTAACTCATAATAATTTTTGTACAACTTTTAGTGATTTTCCAAAGTTAAGATGGGGGATCCGGAAAGCACTCTGACTCTGTCTCACAAAAGTTCAAATATCTCATAATATAAAACTCTTTTGCTTACACTGTTTCTTCTATATGAAACTATATTCAATACGATTTATTATCATATCTTATTCAGTCTCTAATTCAAATTTTACAATTTTTGGTGGATTTTCGAAATCACACAACTACTGATGTCCAAAACGGTTTTAGTGAAATATCATGATAACTATCATATGATGGCATAATAACATAATCACCAAGATTATTCATCATTCAAGCATTCTAGCTCATCAATCAAATATTCATATACATGTACGTGAATATACCTTTTCGTCATATATCATCCTATAATAAAGTATTACTCATGAGTATAACATACGTACTTGTACGTATCTGTAGCATATCGAATAACTTTACCTTTTTCATATGCCCTCCTCTGGACTTCATTACAATCATTACATTACCTGTTGAACACATTGGAATACTACTGGATACGCGAAAAACTTGCACATAAGTGCCTCATGTACATACGTAGCCAAAGCTACCTCATAACATGTAGACATCCATAGTGAACTCGAACTAACTCAACGAGCTCAGATGTTACATGCATCGCATCCATAATGAACTCAGACCAACTCAACGAGCTCGGATGCCCGTATCCATAATAAACTCGGACCAACTCAACGAGCATAGATCTATTATTTCCTAGTGACATGTCACTTGTATCCTAACTATTCCTAAGGTTCAAACGGGATTTTCTTCACTTACATATATTATCTCCATTGTACTTGCCTATCATGTCGTGAACAACGACCATAATATCATTCATGCTTACCAATTCACCATTCTTATATTCATGAAGTAAACATGGCATTCCTCATAAGAACATTTAGACATTTGTCACATAATACAATCATCATATCAACTATACAAATATTCATCACATAATGTTAACACATCAATTTAAGTTCAAGCATAAACAATGATATTATTGCATTATTATTGACATATGAACTTACCTCGAATGCGAGCACGACTACTTATTCCGATTCCATAATCTCATTCATTTCCAATCTATGCTCGAATCTCATTTTCCTTGATCTATAATATCACATTTAGCTTACTAATTAGTCACATTATTTATATGGGTCCAAAAATCATATTTTTACAAAGTTTCATTTTGACCCAAAAAACTTTCACATATTTACACTTTGGCCCCTAGGCTCGTAAAATGAAATGTGCTCGATTTTCTTGTACTTTAAGCCTAGCCAAACCATTATTGCTCTTATAGCAGCCCACATTTCTCTTTTATTCACATGTTTACTACCTATTTTACAACTTTTACATTTTAGTCCTTTTTAGGTGTTTTCATGAAAAATTGCCTACTAAAATATGTTTATCATGCTTTAATCTTTCATATTCTACCATTAAACATCAAAATACTAACATTTCATGCATGGGTCAATTTTTAAATATGAACCCTAGCTCAAAATATGGGCAGAAATGAGTAGATCATGTCACAAGGATCTCAAAAATACGAATAACATTAAAAACAGGGCTTAAAAGCACTTACTATTGAGCTTGGACATGAAAAAAACCCTAGCCATGGAGTCTCCAAGCATAGTCGGCCATGAGGAAGAAGGATGAGCAAATTTTTGCTTTGTTTTCCCTTTTTAATTCATTTAATTACGAAATGACTAAAATACCATTAATGCCTTTCTTTGAAATTTTACCTAACCATGTCCATTTTTGTCCGAAATTTTAGAAATTGGTCAAATTACTCTTTAAGGACCTCTAATTAATAATTCAATTCAATTTCATGCTTGAAGCTTCTAGAACTCAAGTTTTACAATTTTTTCAATTTAGTCCTTAAAGTCCAATCGAGCACCTTAGACATAAAATTTCTTCATGAAATTTTTACACAAGCATATAAACACATCATAGGCCTTATCATAATCATAAAATAATTATCTCTAATTCAGATTTGTGGTCTCAAAACCACTGTTTCGACTAGGCCCTAATTCAGGATGTTACAATATAGTTGAGAAGTGATGATTAAAATATATTAAACTAAATGCAATGACTTATAATGCAAATTATCCTAAGTATGCAAATTATATGAATGAAATAGATTTTAGCAAAATTAAACACAATTTGCAACAATTATAACATAAATAAACTAGGACAATTACTTTAATTAAACTCAATTTATTATCAACATGCTTAATAATATTCGAAAAAACATTCCATGGCAACTTGATCTTTCATGAGTTTGGAAACCACATTAGGTCCTTTCAGAATCCTTTACTTAGTAAATACGCATTTTACTGATTCTTATTGACTAAGGGTTTCTTAGCATTCGTGCAAGGTAATAGGGACGTGTTAGGTTTGAAACAATATAATCACACAAATCTAAAAACTATGCAGATAACAAAGCCTGGTTAGGGTTGTTATGCAACCTGCAATTTAATCGGGCTAGGATCTAAATTGAGCATGCACATTTCAATTATGCGTCCACTAGCCATTGTCTGGTTAGGATCGCTCAACTAATTCAGGTGCATTTCAATCACGTATGAACGAAATACAGACTTGATTTTAATTGAAAACATGATCGATTGAGGCACAAACATTATAAGCATGAATCTAATAAATATTATTTAATCAAAGCAATCATCCTAGCTTAAATAAAATTAAGCTATCATTAGCTTAAATAAAATTAAGCTATCATTGTTGTAAACAAGAACATTGAACACATAGCTAACATTTTTAAATTAATTTAAAGAAAATAAAGGTTAAACCCAATTCAGAGTGGCTGTCACTCAAGACTCTGAATGACGAGACTCCTTCATTCCTTTGCTTCGCTCCTTTACTGATGGCTCTCCAAGGTGGCCGACCAAAGGTTCTTTAAGAGGCTCAAATGCTAAAATCCTTATGAAAATATGATGATAGGCATGGGGAGAAAAGAAGAATGCTAAAAGAATTTAGAAAGGAGAGAATGATGAATGATGAGGGATGATTAGAAATGTGAGAATGAGGTCTTATTTATAGGTGAAAAGAGGGGGATAGTTTACTAAAAATAGGAGTTTTCATCTTTTGAAGCATCTTCCATGGGTGGCCAGCCATAAATTGAGGAAGTTGAGCCGATTTTTGCTTGATTTTTGGTCAATTTGAGTGCAACAATGACTCAAGACTGAGACTCGGTCAACTGCAAATCTTCAGGTAAATATCTAATTTCTTCAACTCTTCAAGGACCTTGTACAATTAAACCAAAAAGTGTTTATGGACAGCCATGTGCAGTCGAATTTTGGGTTGGCTTGGTCCCCAATTTGGATGGTTTTTTAATCTAGCAAAGCTATCAGACCTGTCTAGAATAAATCAACAAGTTAAAGGACCAAAGAATAAAATTTATCCAATTTAATTAATTAATTTAAAACACAAATTATTAATGAAATATTTTAAAATGAATTATTAAATATAATTTTATATTTTATTATTTAATTTAATCATGCATGACCCACTTTATGTCTTAAAAATATAATATATTTAAATTAATATAAAATAAGCCATTTATTGCATGAAAACTATATAATAAAGCATAACATCACATTTTAATAATTTCTATGTCCTAATTTCATATTTTCACATATTTCATCAATTTATTAAGCAATTACTTAGTTTTAATAAAAAATTTAAGTAAAAAGGTGATAAATTACATAGGAAAAACCTATATATTTTTTCGTTTACACACCCCCAAACTTAAATCATTGCTTGTCCCGAGTAATGTTCATGCATAGCAAAAGGTCTTGCTAAGGCAAAAATTGCAAATTGTTTAAACAGCATCAATATTTATCCCATAATCATGCATTAATAACTTCATGCCCTTCGATCTTCTTTATTAACAAGTAATTCATATGCAAACATTCTTTAAGATTACACTAAGCTTCAAAATATGCCAACATGAATCATAGTTTGCATGTATGTAACAGCCATAGACAACATTCTTCAATCAACATAATTTCCTATCAATCAAGCAAACAATCACAAGGCTTATTTATGATCTTCATAGGTTGAACTTAGGACTTCCTCTCCATTAATGTAGGTGACATAATCATCAAATCAATAGGTCTTTTATAAGGTTGTAATGGGGCTCGATTAAAGTTAGGGATTTTAAGAGATGGGACATTTCAATTTTTAAACAGAAATCTTAACCTTTAACTTTGTCTTGGTTTTCTCGTAATACAACCTTTTTCTTTAAGTGAACCTTTGGAACACCCCCAAACTTATTTTGAACTCAAGCTCATACATTTTTCCTTTTTGGAGACCAAGCAAACTTTTCTTTGCTTTTTTTTTTAAGCATGAGCACGTACATCTTTTTGAAAACTTCCTCAAATGTTGATTACCAAGACAGCTTTAGTTAAGATAGGTACACAAAATTAGGATAACTTTAAAAGAAGGTAATGTGGCTTATAATGTAGGTTCATTGTAATAAACAGGCCTTTAAGCTCAAAATTTCAGTTTCAAGGGTCTAATATCATAGGGTTGGCTTGAAAATGCTCAAACGGTCCAAAGAAATAATGCCTATATCATTTTAGATTTTTATGTCCCCTAGGATTTTGCCTCAAGAAAGTTACTACGTCAATTCTAAAGATATAAACCTTCATTCATGTCTAATCTCAAAAGAAACTAAGTTTTCATGGCAAACATTACTAAGGCTAAGATCATACAAGCATTCCATTCCTCATGATAACATACTTTCACTCAAATAAAATCATCATTCATACTTGCATACAAATTATTTCATTAAAAAAATATCTCTAAACATTCATTTATTAAAACATACTTATGAAAGAAATGATTGAAACATACTTGAAAAAATATTTAAAAGTTTAAGCAATTTATTTGCCTTATCCCCTTTAAAAAAAGCAATGTCCTCATTGCAAAAACAAAGTAATGAATGAAAACTGAACACCAGGTAGGGTTGTAAAGAAAGAGAGGTGAGTCATTAAGACTGCTTAAATACCAAGTCATTCCTAATAACCCAATCCTAGACATGTTCATTCCCATTACCATATCACTTAGTCCTTTTCTTTCTAAAGAAGTGTTAAGTTTATTCATGCTTGCTATGTCTTATTCTGAAAAAATTAAATCCTAATTACGAAAGAAATAAATTCCTAATGACCTAAAAATAAATAAACAATAAGACAAGTGTTCCTCCTTTTATTTTCTTGACTCATTCCCCTTATCTTTTTCAGCTCCATCTCCGCTTGCATCGTCAATATCTTCCATCCATGTCTCAAAGATAGCATCTAGGAACTCAAGAACAAATGTATTAGAGATATTCTTAAAAGAATTTCAAAACGAGTCATCTCTAATTTTTGTATACTTCCAGTAAATTTGTTGTTGATTGTGCATGAACTTGCACATATCCATCAAAATTGACAACTCCAATTTCCTTGAAGTACTTACAGAAGTCGGCATGGGAGTTGTATGTTCAGGTTCAACACTTAGCTTGACTATTTCTTCTTTTGGCTTAACCTTGGTTCAGGGTTTTTAGATCCTTTAATTGGTTTTTTTAGTTCCTTATCAGATTCTTCCTCTTCAGTGTCTATAACTGAATTAGCTTCAGTCTCAGTTCCATCATTAATTCCTCGGTATCCGGCTTAGTTGGCTCTTCTTGCTCGCCTTGATTCAGCTCATGCACCCTCTCTACTAACCTTTCAAGATCATAATTTCAAATGCACCCTTGAACATATCACACCTTTAGATTTGCTTGTGTACTAACATGGGCCCTTAAGCAAAGTGAAGTGATTAATGATGGGAAACAAGCACTTCCTACTTTCTTTTTAGCACAATCGTGAATCTCCTTGAGAATAATTTTCCCAACATTAATAGACTTTTCTGTCAAGATTGCATAAAACAATAGCATCCGTTCCATCGAGATGGTGGAACTATGAGAGATAGGCATAAAACTGTAGCGAACAAAATAAAACCATACCTTTGCTTCTGGTTTTAGGTATTCCCTTCGGCAAGAATGGCTCCCATACTTCCTTATAATTCATTAGGATCCCGGATTTGTCACAACATCAAGCACTTGTTGAAGAAAATCCCAATTAGTATTGCTCATCATAGGGTAGTACTCATCTTCTTCAACATCAGGTAAGTTAAACAAATCATTTATGGACTTAAAAGTAAGAGCTACCTTTTTTCTTTTGAACGATGACCTTAGTAGCATCTTGTGTCGCCAAACTTTCCTAGAATTCTCAAACTAGTTCATCATCGAGAAGTGGACGAGCATCACAAAATCGTTCCCACTTGAAAGCATTGATTATCTTTCTAATTGGCACAAGAACAACCATCAAATCATTACTCTTCAAGTTAAAGCACTTTTCCTACATCATAGGTTGATGCTTGAAAATTGAATCAAATCTCTCTTTCACTTCTTCATCGATCAAAATCAAGTTTTCAGGAGTAGTCTTTGACAATCTAGTTCTTTTACGAGACATGGTATTTTTTCCCGAAAATTCGACAAAGTTTCTGTTTACTGGGGAAAAAGAGAAATCGACAAGTGGGTAGAACTTGCTACGGTAAAAATTTTGCGACAGCAAGAATGATGTATGGTAGTGATAGTAGTGTGTCGCGATGGCAACAGCTATGTGTGGTAGCAACAATGGTGCTTTGGCAATCTCTTTATGGTGGCAATAGGGAATTTCAACAAAAAGGGAAAGAGAGCTGGGGTTTCCTTTAGGATTTGAGGTTGATCGGCACAAAAGGGAGATTTAGGGATTTTTAAGGTGTAAGCAAATTGCTTTGAGGGATATGAAAATTAGTGGAATGGAGATGGGTTTATATAGGACATAAGGCAACATGTAGCAAAAAATTAGCTACATTAGGGTTACTTGGGCGGCAAGTAATGGGAGTGGCGACAATAGGTATGATTTTTTTCCTCCTTTTTGTTGTCTTGGGCCTCAAATTCAGATTGTATTTTCAGGCTTACTCAAGAGAAAAAAAACTGACTAGTACTTGGGCCAAATTTGACCCCTTTTAAAAATTTAAAATTTAAACAAAACAAATTAAACTTAAAAATTTTAAATCTTAATTAGAAAATTTCTTCTCAATAAATTACATTAAATTAATTCCCAAGAAAGGTTGGAGGGGTCACAGTGGTCCCGCTTAAGTTCCAATCTCCTTAGATAGAATTAATTAAATGTACTAAATTAAGAAAATAAATTCTAACTATTTATTATTTACAAAACAAGTTCATGAAAAACCAATGGTCTGTTAATTTGAACGAGGATTCAACTCGCTCAACTTTACCATCCCAATAATGTTTGAGATGTTGACCATTAACTTTAAACGTACCTCCATGATTGTCGTATAATTCAACAGTTCCATAAGGATACACTCAGTAGATGGTATAGGGTCTTTTCCATCGGGATTTAAGCTTCCCAAGAAATAACTTCAACCTTGAATTTAACAACAAAACCTTCTGACCTTCTTTAAACTCGCGAGGTTATATATGACCATGATGACATCTTTTTGATCTTTCTTCACACATTTTGGCATTTTTATAGGAAAACAATCTCAACTCTTCCAACTCATCCAGTTGTAACATCCTTGTCGCACCAACTTGCTTAAGATCAAAGTTCAATTGCTTCAAGGCCCAGTGAGCTCTATTCTCCAACTCTAATGGCGAATGACATGCCTTCCCAAAAACTAACCGATAAGGATTCATTCCTAACAGTGTCTTAAATGCTGTTCGATAGGTCGATAATGCATCATCGAGCCTTCGAGACCAATCTTTTCTACTAGGGTGTACTACCTTTTCAAGTATACCTTTGATGTCACAGTTTACTCTCTCAAGTTGCCCATTGGACTAGGGGTGATAGGCAGTAGCAATCTTGTGCTTCACATCATATTTATTAACCACTTAAGCCATTTGTTCACAAAGTGAGAACCTTCATCACTAATAATAGCTCTTGGTGTCCCAAATCATGTAAACACATACTTATGTAGGAATCGTATGACTACCTTAGCATCATTTGTAGGGTATGCTTCAGCTTCAACCTACTTGGATACATAGTCCATAGCTACTAAGATGTATTTGTTCCCATACGAAGAAGGAAATGGGCCTAATAAGTTAATGCCCTATACGTCGAATAATTGAATCTCCAAATTTTTTGTCAAGGGCATCTCATTCGTCCTTCATATATTCTCGGTCCTTTGGCATTTATCACAGTTCTTCACATAAGCATAAGCATCTTTAAATAGTGTAGGCCAAAAGAAACCTGCTTGCAAAATCTTAGCTGCAATACGTGAACCACCAAAGTGTCCCCCACTTGGGGATGAATGGCAATGATACAAGATCTCAGCAATCTCACTTTCAACTACACACTTTCAGGTTATATTATCTGCACACTGTTTAAACAAAAATGGATCCTCCCAAAAATAATACCGACAATCATGAAGGAATTTTTTCCTTTGTTGTTATGTCATTTTTCGAGGAATTATTCCACATGCAATATAATTGGCAAAATTAGCAAACCAAGGTGTTTCATGAATTCAATTTACCTCAAATAAGTGCTCATCTGGGAAATTCTCGTTGATAGGCACACATGACTGAGTTACCTCATCTTGCTCCAACCTTGGCAGATGATCAGCTATTTGATTTTAGACACCTTTTTTGTCTTGAATCTCAAGGTCAAATTATTGGAGTAAAAGGATCCAACGAATTAGCCTCAGTTTCGCATCTTTCTTCGTGAGCAAGTAATTAATGGCCGCATGGTCAGTAAATACTATAACTTTTGTACCAATAAGATATGAGTGGAATTTGTCAAAAGCAAAAACTATGGCAAAGAGTTCCTTTTTGGTTACCATATAATTGAGTTGGGCTCCCGTCAAAGTTCTACTTGTGTAGTAAATAGGGTGAAACATTTTGCTTCTTTTTTGACCCATCACAGCTCCAATAGCATAGTCACTTGCATCGCACATCAACTCAAAAAGTGAGTTCCAATCAGGTGTAATGATTATTGGGGCTAATATTAACCATTTTTTCAGATCTTCAAAAGCTTCCAAACATGCTTTGTTGAAATCAAACACTATATTTTCTCTAACAACAAACACAATGGTTTAGAAATTTTTGAGAAATCTTTGATAAACCTTCGGTAAAAACCAGCATGGCCTAAGAAACTTCTGACTCCTTTCACATTCATTGGAGCCGGTAATCTTTCAATTATGTCCACCTTTGCTTTATCGACTTCAATTCCTCTCTTCGAGATTTTATGCCCTAAGACAATCCCTTCCTTAACCATAAAATGACATTTTTCCCAATTAAGGAGAAGATTCGCCTCTTCGAATCTCTACAATACCTTAGCCAAATTACTCAGAAAAATATCATAAGTGTTACAAGAAATAGAAAAATCATCCATGAAAACCTTAACAAAATTTGCGACCATATCAGTAAATATTGCCATCATGCATTGTTGAAAAGTTATAGGTGCATTATGTAACATCCCGATTTTGGGCCTAGTCAGAACAGTGGTTTCGAAGCCACAAATTTAACATAGTAAAAATTAATTTTTATTATATTTTTATGGTCTAAAGTTTTATGGAATTGTTTTGTGAAAATTTCGTTCAAAAATTTTGACGTTTGGGCACTCAATTTAGTCAAAATGACTAAATTGTAAAAAGTGTAAAACTTGAGTTCTATATGCTAGAGGTGTCCAATTGTTATGAAATTTTAAATTGGAGGTCCTTAAATGGTAATTAGACCATTGGATAATTTTTTGGACAAAAATGGACATGAAACATGTGAAATATAATATTTTTAAGTCAGGGGCATTTTGGCCATTTAGTAATTAAATGACTTAATAAACAAAATAAAAGCCAAAATTTCTTGTCCATATTCTTCATTGGCTGAATTTTACATGAGAAAACCATGGCTAGGGTTTTCCAAGCTTCCAAAGCTTGATTGTAAGCCCGTTCTAGCCTCGTTTTTAATGATTTTCACGTTTTTGAAATACTTGTAACAAAACCTACCTATTTCTACCATTTATTTGAGTTATGATGAAGGTCTAGGGTTTGAACCATGTCATAAATTTGTGTATTTTGATGTTTAATGGTAGATTATGCATGTTTATGGTTGGAGAAACAACTTTTGCTAAGTGATTTTCGGTGAAAATGCCTAAAAAGACTAAATTGTAAAAGTTATAAAATATGTAGTAAAAGTGTGTCTTAATGGAAATTTTGGGCTGCTATAGTTATGAAAATGATTCAGCTAGGCTTGTATGTTAAAGAAATTGATTAAATTTCAATTTTACGAGCCTAAGGGCAAAAGTGTGAATATGTTAAACTTTAGAGGCAAAAACATAATTTTACCATAGTATGATTTTTGGGTCACATTGAATAATTTGACTAATAAGTGGGCTAAATGTGATGTTATAGATAAAAAAATGAGATTTTAGCCTAGAACGAGGGAAAACAATAAATTAACAGTTAGGTCCCTCCTTGCCATTTTTGGTGTCGAGGTACGTTCACGTGTAAATAATGCAATGTTATATCATGTTTTAATGCTTTATTAATGTATGAATTTCTATGTTTAATTGTTTTAATGAATTTATGAACAATATTATGGTCAATGAGAGTGACTTTATGAACGAGTTTGACGAAGATGTGACATTGAGAAAATCCCGTTTGAACCTTAGGAATAGTTTAGGATACAAGTGACATGTCACTAGGAACTATGTGATCTGAGCTCATGAGATATGTGATATATGTTTATATGGTTTTGGGTACTAGTCTTGTATGTTCTATCGATGGCTGGAGTCCGACATGTATTGCGAACACCTGACAGCTTGTGTGAGCAGCCCGTGTAGCTACGTCCTGACTGACAGCTCGTATCAGTAGGCGCCTGAGTAATTAGATCCTGTATAAGACCATATTGAGGATATGACATCAGGATTTAAATGGATTCAACGAGTAAGACCATGTCTAGAACATCGGTATCATATGAAATTTCCTGTAAGAACCATATTTGAGATATGGCATGGGCATGAGGTTCTTCACGTATCCAATAGTATTCTAAGTGTTCAACAGGTAAATCAATGAGTTATTCGACAAGTAAGTCAATGATGAGAAAATATGAGAATTTGCCACGAGTTGTGTAACACCCCAAAAATCCTTAATATTTATTTTCGTATGTTTGTGTTACACAAATACATGTCTACTTCAGTGGTTAAGTGTCATGGGAAGTGTTTGAAAAGACTTGGGTTCAAGCCTTGGCTTGTGCAAAAGTTTTTTTTTTTAATATGAATAAACCCTGTCTCTAGTCAGTAGGCTTTTAAATAATTGTGCGTAAAACATGCCAGAAAAGGGCCTACTAGTTTAGGGGATAAGTGGCATGTTATGGTTACTTGAGCTCTGAAGTTCGAGTCCTGCTTTGCGCCTTGGGGTGTTTTTATTTTGCTGCCTTTGCTGTGTGGGTAGTAGAGGTTGACCGAAACACTACAGAGTTGAGTGGGGTTTGAATTTTGTGGTTGAAGAGATTATGTTGAAGGAATTTTAGGAGAAAAATATGGGGATTTGAAGTTGTGGGAGAGTTGGTGCCGAATTGGTATTCTGGTCACTCACGAATTTGACTTTGGTTGGTATTTGCACTCCATTTCGGTTGCTGTCAAAAATTTTGGTTCTTTTCTTTTCTTTGGGAGCCGAATCGTGCTAGTTAGTTTTGCTGTATCTTTTATTTTTGCTTATTTCGGGTTTGCACTTTTCTTCAGGTCCCTTGCTTGTCATTTCGTTCTTCTTCCCCTACTCCTCTAACATTCATTCTTCCCCTTTTCTCCTTGGCCAAATGCTCTCTGTCCCCCTCTCTCAATTCTTCTGGGTCTAACAATTCCCCCTCTTTTACATCTTGATTGTTTTGGCTAATTCTCTTTGCTTCCCTCCCTCTCTCAAATTGATTTTGCTTTGGCCGGATACTACTCCTTCTCTTACCCTCACTGTGTCGACTTTTCTTTCAATACTCTTTATCAATTTTATGGTCATTACAACTCCTCTATTTGTTTTGTTTGTTATCATCTGCTTCACATTCTTTGCACTCTTTTGGTAAGTATTCAATTCTTCACTACTCTGTTACTTGATGTAGTTTGTTTAACGGTTGTGTATTGTTTTGATTAATAGTCGACTGAGGGACTGGAGATCGTCATTGACGTGATAGGGAAGGGGAATCTTCTGTTATTGGATTGATGGTATGGATTGTTCCATTGGAAGTTAAAATATCTTGTTGGGTTTAGATTAATTAGATTGTATAGTGATTAATGGAATGACAACTTGATCCATTATAAGTACCTCGAGGGCTCGTGTGTAGTTAGGCGACAGAACAGACAATGTGTGTGAAAACACTGCTCCTAATCATAAATCAACAAAAACCCGAAAAGAGTGAATCGTCGACACCACATGGGTGTGCAGCTACCCCATGTGGTAGCCCGTGTGACTAAACATGGGCGTATGATCGACGAGGCCGACCACCAGGGATTTCATGGGCTGAGGCCGTATTGGGCCATTTTGTGCAGAACTGGGCCATGTGGGCCCCACGGGCATATGGGTCCCATACAGTTAAACCACACGGACGTGTGGAAATTAATGAGCCAGGCTATGTAATACACACGGCCAAGGCCATTATGAGCCGTGGGCCCATTTTCACTGTTTGACTGTTAAGGTTGCACGGGTCACCCGAGATGACTGTGGACCTATTGTTGGGTCGGTAAGTTTACCTAGACCCCCTATGTTATAAAATGACTGTTTTGCCCCTATGTGGTGTATGGATCAATATTCATGTATGGCTATATTTAGCATGCTATTTTAACTGCATTAAGTTCATGTGTAACATTACGATATGACATGACATGTTGCATGATGCGTTTCATGGGGATGAGTTTAATATGATTGAAGGAAGTGTACTATACTGGCAGCTCTACTGCAAATACTGATTAGTGCCGCAACCAATACTACTTGGAGTATAGGGATAGATGGGTTGATTATATCCCTACATGGAGTGTAGGGTTGGGAGGAGATGGAGTGTAGAGGCTGGTTGGGTAGGATTTCTTGATTGCGTATCTATACCGTTACTATCACTGAGATGGGATTTGGCCAAAACTGATACTGATACTGTAATGGGCTAAGGCCCTAACTGAAACTGAACCATTACTAAAATGGGCTTAGGCCCAAACTGTATTTGCTCACTGTATGGTTGTTTGATATGGGATTACACACTGAGTTTTCGTAAACTCACCCTTCTGTTTATCTGCGCAAGTAATCCCCAGACTTAGGTGGATCGGTGCAGCGGGGGACTCAGAGATGGCCACATAATTGCTATTATTTTCGCATTTGATTTTGATTACGAGTATTATTAGTTAGGGTATTTTTATTGTGATAAGGCCTCTTTGGATTTTTATTTTTAATTTGGGGTTTTTATTTGTTTTGATTTATAACTGCTAGTAGTAGGAAAAGACACAGGTTTTCAAAAAGATAAATGTTTTTCAAAGATACCAGGAATATGCAACCTATTTTTGAGAGCTTCTGTAAGAAACAATGTTTTATAAATTAATGTCATTTTAATATGATTAACTTTTTGACAAATGAATCACATTTTGAAAATGAACGATACATCTTAAAATCATCTTAGAGATCACACAAGGAGGTTAAATAGGAAATGGGTTTTTCAACGATATCACACTTTACGAAAAACACTTCAATGTGACATCGCCAGATTTGGCCATAACGTCTAGGCCGAATTTGGGGTGTTACATTTAGTGGTATCAAAGTCAAGTTGCAAAACTCAGCTGTGGATTTGGGCTTCTTTTAAAACTTGGAATTCCTAAAAGAACCGTTTCAAATGATTGGAAGTATTTTGAAATGTTTTGCTGAATGTGTGGTACACCGAGTCTCCAGCGCCGATTCTGTAAGTCTTCTGAAACTGTTGTTTGTTTGAACTAAAATACTGAGACTATTATAGGTAGTAGACTGTACTAAAACACTCTATTTAGGGTAAAACTAAAAACTATAGTAAGACTGTGATCTATGTAAACGAACTCTGAATTACTAATACTGTTTTCCATAAAATATCCATTAATAAACACTAGAACTGTAAACTGATGCATAAAACTATTAATATAGATAAAATGCAAATCGATAATGAACATTAAAGGTATTCACGGAAGGGGTACAAGAGGCCGCGGTGGAGGTCGTGGGGGTACTCGAGTTGGGTCCTCATCAGCTGGCCACAAGCCTAATGTCGAAACTAAGGAGACGCTAATTCACCTCAGACTGAGACGGGGTCTCATGATCGTGCGACTGGGGATGAAGTGCTATCTCAAGCCATGTTACAGATTCTAGAGAGGGTCGCTAGGTCTAATACTGGTGCTGTAGGCCGTGGGTCAGTTACGGAACGACTCCGGTCTAATGGAACTAAGATTTTTAGGGGTATTGTGGGGTTGCCCCTAATGTGGCTGAGTATTGGATTGAGGCCACAGAGAGAATCATGGACGATCTCGACTGCAGCCCCGAGCAGAAACTAAAGGGTGTAGTGTCACTACTGAGGGATAAGGCTTACCAATGGTGGCTTACAGTTAAAGAGGGCACTCAGCCCGATCGATTGACCTAGGAATTTTTCAAGACTACTTTTCAGGGAAAGTATGTGGATGCTAGTTATGTGGATGCCCAGAGGAGAGAGTTTCTGAATCTGACTCAAGGGGATAAATCAGTGGCTAAATGGCCGAATTTTTGTGACTAAGCCGTTATTTGCTAGGGGTGGTGGCAACTGAGTATAAGCATTGCGTTCACTTTGAGGATGGCCTCAGGGATAGTTTATAGGTTCTGATAGCTCCACAGAGGGAATGAGATTTTGCTGTATTAGTTGATAAGGCGAAGATCGCCGAGGAAGTGAAGCACATTGAATGATAAAACCGTGAGAAAGAGAGAGGTAGGAACAAGAGGGATTCAGAGCCCTCAAGTTCCTTTCTAAGGCCTAAGAAAAAGGCAAGAGTTGATAGGCCGGTCAGAGTTGGGGCCCCTGTTGCCGCTGCTGGACTACAGCCCTGTGCTAATTGTGGGAAACGTCATCAGGGTGAGTGCTAGAAAAGGATTGGGGCATGTTTAAGATCTAGATCATTAGAGCACCATATCAGAGAGTGTCCACGGAGGTCCGATCAGATGCAGGCTCCAAGTTTGGGTACTGTACAGCCACCAAGGGGTGTTCAGCAGCCACTGAGAGGCCGTGGTCAGGCTAGAGGCGGTAATGGTTTGGGCCGTGGTCAGAGAGCACCAAGCAGAGGTGCTAGTCATACTGAGGCAAGGCAGCCATCTCTGGTTTATGCTACACATCACCGAGAAGATAGAGATGCTCCGGATGTTATCACAGGTACGTTCTTTATCTATGGTGTACCTTATATTGCACTGATAGATATAGGATCTACACACTCCTATATAGCTTGTACTATTTTGGGTATCTTAGTGGAGAGCACTACGAGTGAGGTTACTGTGTTGAGTTAATTGGGGCAGTCAATGAGGGTAAATAAACTCTTTAGAGATGTTCCTTTGGAAGTTCAAGGGGTTATCTTTTGGCGGATCTGATGGAACTTCCTTTTGGAGAATTTGATTTAATACTGGGAATGGATTAGCTGATTAAACATCGAGTGAGCTTGGATTGTGCTACTAAACGAATGGTACTGAGAACTGAGGAGGATGACGAGGTAGTTGTAATTGGCGAACATTAGAATTACTTGTCGAATGTGATTTCTGCATTAAGGGATGAGAAATTGGTTCATAAGGCTTGTGAGGCATACCTGGCGTACATTAGTGTTTCAGACTTTGGGGTTTCCTCTATTAAAGATATTAGAACAGTTAAAGACTTTCTGGATGTTTTTCCTGATGAGCTACTTGGGTTACCTCCAAACAATGAAGTTGAGTTTGGGATTGAGCTCCTGCCTGGTATAGCTCCGATGTCCATCGCTCATTATAGAATGGCACCGAAGTAGCTTGTGGAGTTTAAAGCTCAGATTCAAGAGTTGTTAGATCGTGGGTTCATCCGCCCTAGTGTGTCTCCGTGAGGGGCACCAGTTTTGTTTTTGAATAAGAGGGATGGATCCATGCGTTTGTTTATTGATTACCAACAATTGAATAAATTGACCATTAAGAATAAGTACACCCTACCGAGGATAGATGATTTGTTCGACCAGTTTTAAGGAGCTTTAATTTTCTCTAAGATTGATCTCCGATCAGGGTACCATCAACTGAGGGTTAAAGAGACTGCTGCATACAAGACAGCGTTTAGGACTCGTTATTGTCATTACGAGTTCCTATTGATGTCGTTTGGACTTACAAATGCACCGGCGGCTTTTATGGATCTGATGAACTGAGTGTTCCAGCCCTATCTAGATCGGTTCATAGTAGTTTTTAATGACGACATCTTGGTGTATTCGAGGACTAAGGATGAACATGATAAACATCTCCGAGTAGTTCTGTAGATTTTGAGGGAGAAACAACTGTACGCCAAGTTTAGAAAATGTGAGTTCTAGTTACGAAAGGTAACATTTTTAGGCCATGTGGTATCTGCTGAAGGGATTAGGGTTGATCCTCGTAAGATTGAGGCCGTTTTGGATTGGAAGCCACCTAAGACTGTATCTAAGATCCGTATTTTTTTTAGACTGACAGGGTATTATCGACGATTTGTAGAGGGGTTTCACTGATTGCAGCACCTTTGACTAAGCTGTTACGTAAGGGTGTGCCGTTTAATTGGACTGATGTGCAGCAAGAGAGCTTTGAGAAGCTTAAGAAAGTTTTGATTGAGGCCCCTGTCTTGATATAGCCAGAGTTTGGGAAAGAGTTCACTGTGTACAGCGATGCATCACATGTTGGTTTGGGATGTGTGTTAATGCAAGATGGTAAGGTCGTAGCATATGCGTCTCGTCAGCTTAAGACTCATGAGGTGAATTATCCGACGCATGACTTAGAGTTGGCTATGGTAGTTTTTGCACTGAAAATTTAGAGGCATTATCTATACGGTGAGAAGTGTATCATTTACACTGATCACAAGAGCCTCAAGTATCTCCTCACTCAGAAGAAGCTAAATCTTAGGCAATGTAGATAGATTGAATTGCTTAAAGACTATGACTGTACGATCGAATACCATCCTAGGAAGGCCAATGTGGTGGCGGATGCACTGAGTCGTAGAGCTATGACTGATCTGAGGGTGATGTTTGCTCGTCTCAGTTTATTTGATGATGGTAGCTTGTTGGCCGAGCTTCAATTTAAACGACGTGGATTAAGCAAATTAAGGGTAAACAGTTGGAAGATGAGTCGTTAGGTTTTTGTTTTCGACAAGTTGAGAGTGGGGATATTGTGGATTTTTGACTGAATAGCGAAGGGGTGCTCTGTTTCCGTGGGAGAATCTGTGTACAGAATAATACTAACTTGAGGCAGTCTATACTGCATGAGGCGCACAGTAGCCCTTATGCTATGTGTCCTGGTGGGAATAAGATGTACCGAGACCTTCGTGAGTTATATTGGTGACCAATTCTTAAACGTGAAGTTACCGACTTCATGGGTAAATATCTGACTTGCCACCAGGTCAAGGCTGAACATTAGTTACCTTCAGGGTTGCTTCAGCTAGTTAAAATTCCACTTTCGAATTGGGAGAGAGTGACTATGGATTTCGTTAGTGGACTGCCCCTAACGTCTACTAAGAAGGATTCAGTATGGGTCATCATGAATCGATTGACCAAATCTGCTCATTTCATACCAGTTCGTAATGCTTACTCCTTGCAAAAGCTGGCTAAAGTGTATGTGTCTGAGATAGTGAGACTGCATGGGGTACCAATTTCCATAAAATCTGATAGAGATCCTGGCTTCACGTCTCAGTTTTGGAAGAAGTTGCATGAAGCTCTGGTTACAAGGTTGGACTTCAGTACTGCGTTCCATCCTCAGACAGATGGTCAGTCAGAGAGGGTGATTCAGATACTGAAGGATATATTAAGGAGTTGTGTGATTGATTTCCGAGGTGGCTGGGAGGATTACTTACTGCTAGCAGACTTTGCTTATAATAATAGCTATCAGTCTAGCGTACGGATGGCACCTTATGAGGCATTATATAGTCGTAGGTGTCGTACTACCTCATGTTGGAATGAGTTGGGTGAGCGGCGTGTTCTGGGCCCTAAATTAGTTTTTGATACTGAGGATAAAGTTTGACTAATTTGGGATCAACTTAAGGCGGCATCAGATAGACAAAAGTCGTATGTGGATTAGAGGCATAAAGAGAATTTGTATTCTGTGGGGGACTTCGTTTTTCTCAAGGTCTTACCATGGAAGAAGGTACTAAGATTTGGACGTAAGGGCAAGTTGAGCCTTAGGTTTATTAGGCCTTACCGCATACTTAAACGTGTGGGACTGGCTGCCTATCAGTTAGATTTACCTCCAGATTTAGACCAAATTCGCGATGTGTTCTACATCTCTATGTTGAGGCGCTACCACTCTGATCCCACGCATGTTATTTCAGTTTAAGAGGTTGAGGTTAGGCCAGATCTGACTTTTGAAAAGGAGCTGGTTCAGATATTAGACCATGATGTAAAGGTTTTAAGGAGGAAGTCTATCCCACTAGTTAAGGTTCTTTGGCATAATCATAGCTCTGAGAAGGCCACGTGGTAACCTGAGGAGGAGATGCGACAACAATACCCTCATCTGTTCTGATCAGGCAAATTTCGAGGCCAAAATATTTTTTAAGAAGGTAGAGTTGTAACGTCCCAAAAATCCTTAATATTCATTTTTGTATGTTTGTGTTACACAAATACATCCCTACTTTAGTGCTTAAGTGTCCTGGGAAGTGTCTGAAAAGACTTGGGTTCAAGCCTTGGCTTGTAAAAAAGTTTTGTTCTTAATATGAATAAATATTGTCTCTAATCAGTAGGCTTTTAAATAAATGTGAGTCAAACATGCCAGAAAAGGGCCTCCTGGTTTAGGGGATAAGTGGCGTGTTATAGTTACCTGATCTCTGAAGTTCGAGTCCTGCTTTGCGCATTGGGTCTTTTTATTTTGCTACTTTTGCTGTGTGGGTAGTAGAGGTTGATCGAAACACTACAGAGTTGAGTGGGGTTTGAATTGGAGGGATTTTAGGAGAAAAATATGGGGATTTGAAATTGTGGGAGAGTTGGTGTCGAATTGGCATTATGGTCACTCAAGAATTCGGTTTTGGTTGGTATTTGCACTCCATTTTAGTTGCTGTCAACATTTTTGGTTCTTTTCTTTTCTTTGGAGGCCGAATTGTGCTAGGGAGTTTTGCTATATCTTTCATTTTTACTTATTTTAGGTTTGCACTTTTCTTCAGGTCCCTTGCTTGTCATTTCGTTCTTCTTCCCCTACTCCTCTGACATGCATTCTTCCCCTTTTCTCCTTGCTTGAATGCTCTCTATCCCCCTCTCTCAATTCTTTTAGGTCTAACAATTCCCCCTCTTTTACATCTTGATTGTTTTGGTCGATTCTCTTTTCTTCTCTCTCTCTCTCTAAAATTGATTTTGCTTTGGCCGAATACTACTCCTTCTCCTACCCTCATTATGCTGACTTTTCCTTCAATACTCTCTTTCAATTTTTTGGTCATTACAACTCCTCTCTTTGTTTTGTTGGTTATCATCTACTTCACGATTGTTTGCACTCTTTTGGTAAGTGTTTGATTCTTCACTGCTATGTTACTTGATGTAGTTTGTTTAACGGTTGTGTGTTGTTTTGATTAAGAGTTGACCGAGGGACTGGAGATCATCATTGACGTGATAGGGAAGGGGAATCTTCATTTATTGGATTGACGGTATGGATTGTTCCATTATAAGTTGAAATATCTCGTTGGGTTTAGATTAATTAGACTGTATAGTGATTAATTGAATGGAAACTTGATCCCTTATAGTTACCTGGAGGGCTCGCATGTAGTTAGGTGACAGAACAGACAAGGTGTGTGAAAACAGTCCTCCTAATCATAAATTAGCAAAAAGCCGAAAAGAGTGAATCGTCGACACTACACGGGTGCGCAGCTACCCCGTGTGGTAGCCCGTGTGACTAAACATGGGCGTATGATTGACGAGGCTAACCATGAGCGATTTCATGGGCTGAAGCCGTATTGGGCCATTTTGGGCCAAACTGGGTTGTGTGGGCGCCATTCAACATGTGGGCCCCACACGGGTAAACCACACAGATGTGTGGAAATTAATGGGGTAGGCTGTGTAATACACACAGCCAAGGCCATTATGGGTCGTGTGGGCCATACAGGCATGTGGCCCTACATGTGCCCGCAATATGGGCTGTGGGCCCATTTTCAATATTTGACTGTTAAGGTTGCACGAGTCACCTGAGACGACTGTGGACCTACTGTTGGTCGGTAAGGTTACCTAGGCCTCCTATGTGATAAAATGATTGTTTTGCCCCTATGTGCTGTATGGATCTATATTCATGTATGGCTATATTTAGCATGTTATTTTAACTGCATTGAGTTCATGTGTAACATTACGATATGACATGACATGTTGCATGATACGTTGCATGGTGATGGGTTTAATATGAGTGGAGGAAGTGTACTGTACTGGCAGCTCTACTGCAAATACTGATTAGTGCCGCAACCGGTACTTCTTGGAGTGTAGGGATGGGTGGGTTGATTATATCCCCACAAGGAGTGTAGGGTTGGACAGAGATGGAGTGTAGAGACTGGTTGGATAGGATTTCTTGATTGCATATCTGTACCGTTACTATCGCTGAGATGGGCTCAGGCCCAGACTGATACTTATAATGTAATGAGCTAAGGCCCTAACTAAAACTGAACCATTACTGAAATAGGCTTAGGCCCAGACTGTATTTGCTCACTGTATGGTTGTTTGATATGGGATTACACACTGACTTTTCGTAAACTCACCCTTCTGTTTATCTGCGCAGGTAATCCCCAGACTTAGGTGGATTTGTACCGCGGGGGACTCAGAGGTGGCCAAATAACTGCTATTATTTTCGCATTTGATTTTGATTACAAGTATTATTAGTTGGGGTATTTGTATTGTAATAAGGCCTCTTTGGATTTTTATTTTTAATTTGGGATTTTTATTTGTTTTTATTTATAACTGCTAGCAGTAGGAAAAGACGCGGATTTTCAAAAAGATAAATGTTTTCCAAAGATACCACGAATAAGCAACCTGTTTTTGAGAGCTTCCGCAAGAAACAACGTTTTATAAATTAATGCCATTTTAATATGATTAAGTTTTTGACAAACTACTCACATTTTGAAAATGAACGATACATCTTAAAATCATCTTAGAGATCACACAATGAGGTTAAATAGGAAATGGGTTTTTCAACGATGTCACACTTTACGAAAAATACTTCAATGTGACATCACCAGATTCGACCATAACATCTAGGTCGGGTTTGGGGTGTTACAAGTTGGTATAGGTATGTACTTCTAACTAATGAGTAAAGGACTCAGTATACTATGAATATGTGGTAAGAATGCATGTGAGAAAGTTATGCTTTTGAAATATTGATGACCTTGTGACTAATGACCTACATTTATGATGAATAGATTTATAATAAGATTTGAGAATAATCATATGTTAGGCTTATAAGCCTAATTGAGTTGGGATATAGTACGATGTATATACTTAAGTTGTGATCCAACGGATATGAGAAAAGGGAAAGACTAGCGTAATCGTCTATTAAAGTCATTAGGAAAACATAGAGAGAAGTGAGCTATAGATATGTGAAATATTGTTAATTTATATGTTGAAATTATGATTACTTGTAAATGATGTGCATGTTGTTAAGTGAGTCGACATAACTTGTTAATAATGTGATACGCTATAATGGGGAGATTATGGTTGCTAGTCTAATGCTAAGACATACAATTAATGTTTGTAAGATAAAAGAGTAAGCATTTATGAATGAGTAAGTGGTAATCATGAGACTTAATGCAAATTGTAATAATAGTATCCTTATGGATGGATAAAGTAAATAAATGTTAAAAGTTGTTATTATTTCCATATGGACTTAATAAGCTTTGAAGCTTACTCCCCTTCCTTTCCCATCTCTTATAGGTTAAGTTAGCTAGCTCAGGTTGGAGACCGCCGGAGATGCCATCACACTATCAAGCTATCACTGGGTATAAGTGAACGCAAGTATTTTAAGTTTATGGCATGTATAGGGACTCTGTCTTTAGATTAATTATGTCATTGTTAATGTGGCCAAATGTGTTGGCCTAGAATGGTTTATGGTCCAATTTGTATATAGCCATGAATGATGGCTTATGTCGATTATATGAATATGTATGTGCCTATGTCTTCGAGATGTGATTTATGATTGTGTGTATGTGATGGGTTATGTTATTATTGGTGAATGCTTGATGGTTAAATTGAGATGTGTTGGTATGATGATAACTAAGGTCTAGATGTGTAAAATGGAAGTAATGTAACACCCCTTACCCGTGTTTGACGTCGGAATAGGGTACGAGGCATTACCGGACTTAATCACTAATCATCGTATAAAAAAAACTGATTCATAATTTCACTCTAATTTAAAAATTTTTCAAACACATTCAAGCTGTCCCTTAAAAAGAGCTTACAAGGCCCATATCATGCTTTAATTCAACCACACACATAGGCAAGCATGCACATTCATAAATTGCATCATTTAATTAATAACATAATCAAGACTATCTACATTAAATGACTTTATACCATAGAGACCTTCGAATAACATAAGTCAGTATTTTAGGCCAATTCCTAGCAACTTAATAACAATTAAATGAGTCTCCATACATGCCAAAGACTTAAAAATACTTTAAAACCTTTATATATCAATCAATAGTTTGATAGTGTGATTTAACCTCCGGCGACCTCCAACTCGAGCTAACATCTGAGACACTATAGGAAAAAGGAAAGGAAGGGAGTAAGCATTATAGCTTAGTAAGTAAGTATGTAAATATTAATAAACAATACATTATCATACTTTAAATGAAGTCACAATATGTTCCCGGAATATTACCATCACAAACACACACATACTTTCACTATTACAATCATAAACAGGTTCAAAATAAGCTATCTAGCAGAGTACCAACAGCTAAATTATTTATTTTTGGAGCTACAGAACTCCAAATTACAAACCGTTAATTTTTCATGAAACTAGATTCACGTATATTCTTACCAAAAAAATTTTAGAATTTTTGGTCTAGCCAATTAGTACATTTTGTTCATTGAAGTTACCCCTGTTTCACTGCTCAACTGTTCTAACCACTCTTCACTACGAATCAATTTTCTCCTCATACAGAATTCAAAGAATGATCTTGTTTATTTTATTTGAAACTAGACTCATTTCAAGCATATAAATTATATCCCCTAAATATTGTTTTTACAATTTTTAATGATTTTTCCAAGTCAGAATAAGGGATCACGTAGTCATTCTGAACCAGTCTCTCAGAAACTTAAATATCTCATAATGTAGAATTCCTTTGCTTGCTCTGTTTCTGTTATATGAAAATAGACTCATAAATCTTTAATTTGATATCTCATTCAGTCTCTTATTCAATTTCTACTATTTTTGGTAAATTTTTAGATTCACATCACTGCAACTATCCATAACAGTTTTATTGTCAATTTTGATCTTCCACACTTCAATTGTATTCATCACTTACCCATAACAATCTTTCCAATTTCCAATCACATATCGAGCATATTGCTCATAAGTTACACACGTATATACTTACACTTATCATCACAAAGTCATACACAATTTCATTTAATCAATTTCCCAGTTGAATGCTTCGGAATAATAATGAGATACTGTGATGGTATCGCACACCCTCCTTTAAAATCGAAGCTCTCTTGTACACATAGTGGCCTTCACTTAGCACCACTCATGTGACCTAGCTTGATTGTACACATAATTTTGGCTCTCTTGTACACATGGTGAACACTTAGTACCACCCATGTGACCTAGCCAGTTTATCTCGTAGCTCTCTTGTCTACATGGTGTCCTTCACTTGGAACCACGCATGCGACCTAGCTACATATATCCCGTAGCTCTCTTGTCTACATGGTGTACACATAGTATCACCCATGCGACCTAGCTACATCATAATGTCTCGTAACTCTCTTGTACACATGATGTGCACTCAGTACCATACATGTGACCTACCTACATACCATCTGTATCATCCAATCTTTCTGAAGGTTCAACCGGGATTTCTCTCTCTTTCTAATACTTGATTCCATACTTCCAATAGTCAATTATGATTCAAAAATCAGTTACAATACATAAAATATGCTGAAATATAAAAAGATAATAAAGGTAATGTATTATTTACATACAAACTTACATACTTTCTCATTTCCATGTCAAATTAATATTGAACATTTAAATCATCATAATTATACTTACTTTCAACACCTCGACAATCATAGTAAATATATCAATTTTACATTGAAACATGCATAAATTAATGCTTATTATACATATGAACTTACCTTGATACTAAAACGGTCATTTTACCACCTTTCCCGATTTTTGATTTTTCTCCCATTCTGGGTTCAAATCTCATTTTTCGGGATCTAAAACATCATATTTTACTTATTTAATTAATTTAATATTCAAAGCAGTCCTTAACTCAAACTTTGGCAAAATTACAATTTTGCCCCTAAACTTTTGCATATTTACACTTTTGCCCCTAGGCTCTGGAATTAAACTTCATCCCTTATTATTATGTTTTATGACATGCTGATCATCTTTTCCTTCTATGGCAACATCAAATTCTCACTCTAGCACATAGTTATGAACAATAACGACTTTTACCGATTAAGCCGTTTTACTCATTTTTGCTTAAAACCGCTTAGTAAAAGTTGTTTAACATAATTTCAGCCTTCATATTCTACCATAAAACATAAAAAAAACACATTTCACCTATGGGTATTTTTCCAAATATGAACCCTAGCTTAAATTATTGCTAGAATAAGCTTAATCAAGTTACCGAGATTCCAAAATCGTAAAGAACTTGAAAAACGGGGCTAGAACGGACTTACTATTGAGCTTGGAAAGCTTGAAAACCCTAGCCATGGCTTCCCCCATGCTAATTTCGGCCTCCATGAAAAAGATGAGTCAATTTTGGCTTTATTTTCCCTTTTTATTTCTTTTAATTACCAAATGACTAAAATGCCCTTAAGGCCTTTCTTTAAAATTTTGTCCTATTCATGCCCATTTTTGTCCAAACGAAATATAATGGTCTAATTACCATTTAAGGACCTCCTCTTTAAACCCTCATTTCAGTCAAGTACTTATGAATTAGAACACATATTTTGCAACTTTTGCAACTTAGTCCTAAAAGTCCAATTAAGCACTTTATCAGTAAAATTAATTAACGATATTTTTACACAATATTTTAATCAATAAATATACCTTAAAACTTAATCGGAATAAATTTTGTGGCTTCAAATTCGTGGTTCTAAAACCATTGTTCTGTTTAGGCCCTAAATCGGGTTATTACAGCAACTTCTGCAAATAGGCCCTAATAGGCAAATTAAACATGCAATCTATAAAATTTCTTATCAATACTCTAACACATGCATCTAATCACTCGGTAAATCATAAAAATTAATCGAAATAAACTTTTCTATCTCAGATTTGTGGTTTTGCAACCACTATTCCATTTAGGCCCTATTTCGAGATGTTACAAGTAAACCTATAATTCTTAATGCATGAGAAGTTGTAAGTTGGGCTTGACAAAGTATGAAGTCTTATGCTTGTATGAGTAAAGATGAAATGATCATGATCATGTTTTGTTTGTGTATGTTTAAGTGCTCAATTATGCCATGTTAAGTGCCTTTGAAGTCATGTATGTGTTTGTGCAAATAAGGGTGGCAATTGGCTTGGAAAATAGCCTCAAAGTTGTCCACACGGGTAGACACACGGGCATGTGTCTAGGCCGTGTGTGACACACGGTCTATCCCATGGGCGTGTGTTCCAGCCGTGTGGCCCATGCACCCTAATTAGGTAAAACAGAATGCCTAGTAGTAAACACATGGGCAGAGACCATGTAAAGGACACGACCTAAGCACACGGGCACTTGACCTGGTCGTGTAACGTCAATTTTTTTCTGACATCATTAATAGAGAGTTACACGGGCTGAGGACACGGGCATGTCCCAACCCACACAAGTGTGTGTGACCACACGGCCTACCCACACGAGCGTGTGACTCTTGTTTTGGTAAAAAAATTTCTAAGTGATATAAAAGTTTCGAAAGTTCTCGATCTAGTCCCGAACCATACACAATGTATGTTTTGGGCCTTGTGGGCCCGTATAAGGGACGATATGTATGTGTACAAAAAGTTTTAAATTTGGACAGAAATTCATGCCTCAGTTTTGTATGATTGTGAGAGTTTATGTTCGGTAACGCCTCGTACCCTGTCCCGATGTCAGATACGGGTAAGGGGCATTACACATTGTATAAACCAAAAGGCATTCGCCTAAAAGCATACATATCGTATGGACAAGTAAAGGTTGTTTTATGTTGGCCCTTCGAGGCTACAACTATTTGGTTATATCCCAAATAGCCATCTAAAAAACAATAGAATTCATTACCTGCCAGTCGATCTAACATCTAATCCATAAAAGGCAATAGAAAATGGTCCTTCTGAGTGGCTTTGTTCAACTTTTTGTAATCAATACAGATTCTCCAACCAATAACAGTTCTTGTTGGAGTTAACTCATTACACTCATTTTCAACAATCGTGATTCCACCTTTCTTTGGCACACACTACACTGGACTTACCCACGAACTATCTGAAATAGGATAGATGATTCTTGCATCTAACCATTTGATCACTTTCTTTCTCACAACTTCTTTCATAATAGGATTGAACCTCCTTTGCCCATCAATTCAAGCTCTTTCACCTTCTTCTAAAATAATTTTATGTATGCAAAAAGAAGGGCTTATACCTCGAATGTCAATTATGGTCCAACCAATTGCTTTCTTAAATTTCTTTAGAGTAGCAATTAGTTACTCCTTTTGATCTTTCGTCAGTTCTGCTGAAATAATCACAGGCAAAGTAGAACAGTCACCTAAATAAATGTATTTCAAATGGGAAGGAAGCACCCTTAGTTTAAATTTAGGTGGTTCTTCAATTGACAACTTGGGTTGCAAAAATTCTCTGACTTCTAACTTCAACGGTTCAAACCATATGGATTGAATAAAATTTCTCGGATTGGTTTCCATCAAAGCCATGCTTTCTTTACCTTCTTCATCCACCAAAGGGTCAAGATCTAAAGCTTTCTCCAATGGATCTTGTTCAAAATTGCTTTCCATAGAAACCAAGGTTTATATCTTTTCCATAACTACACGCTCTTCTGTCGGATCAGAAAATTTTATCGCTTTAAAGGTTACCTAATTGTCTTGAACTCGCATGGTGAGTTCACCTTTCTACACATCAATTAACGTTCTTCCCGTGGTTAAGAAAGGTCTCCCAAGGATGATCGACACTTTCTTATCTACTTCAAAATCTAAGACAATGAAATCAGCAGGAAAAATAAATTTATTGACTCTTACCAAAACATCCTCGATCTTTCCTTCGGGATATGCTAAAGATCAATCCGCTAGCTGAAGCGTCACAGTTGTAGGTCTTACTTCACCTATCCCTATCATCTTGAAAATAGACTTAGGTATCAAGTTGATATTTGATCCTAAATCACACAAAGCTTTACCACAGTAAGATTCACCAATGTTACAAGGGATAGTAAAGTTTCTTGGGTCTTAAATTTCGGAGGCAGTTTTTTCTGCAAGAATGCACTGCACTTCTTTGTTAAGGCAACAGTCTCATACTCACTCAGTCATTTTTTTTGGACGGTATATCCTTCATAAACTTCACATAATTTGGGATTTGTTCTAAAGCCTCCACAAATGAAATATTGATGTGTAACTGCTTAAAACATCCAAAAACTTCCTGAATTACACCTCTTGTTTCTGCTTGTGTTGCTGCAATCTTTGCGGATATAGAGGTGATGGAACTTACGGTTGAACTAGACAACTTTTATAAGTAGGTAAATTTTCATCCAAAGAACATGTTAAAGTATCTGAATTCACTAAGTTAGGATTTACCTTGTCAATTTTTACAAGTTCTGATTCCTTAGGTGAAAGAATTTCAACAGCTAGTTGATTCTTCTCAACGGGCTTATCTTCAACATCAATCAATCGAGGTTTCAAAATTTTTCCACTTTGCAATGCCACTGCCTTGATATGTTCTTTACCCAAATTTCTTGGATTCTCAGTATCGCTCAGCAAGGTTCCTTGCGGTCTATTACGAAGCTCCGTAGCTAACTGACCCATTTGGTTTTCCAAATTTTTTAGTGTTGTTGCTTGGCTTTGGATCAAAGTGTCATTCTTTGCCATGTACGCTTTCAACAAGTTCTCCAAATTGTTTGATGCCTCAGCTTGAGGAGGTTCTGGAGTTTGCTGATTAAACCCTTGAGATTGGTTGGGTCTATGCTGCAATAAGTTGTTATTCGGTCCATTTTCTTGGTTGCTCCAAGAAAAGTTAGGATGATTACGCCATGAAGGATTGTAGAAGTTGGACTGGGATCCTTGTCGACTCCTATTTTGATATTGGTTCCCCACATAGTACACTGACTCAGGATTTGATGGACAATTCTCAAAAGAATGATCTTCCCCATAGTACACACAGGAAACTACTTCGTATGGACTTAGTGGCTGAGCTGCAAAATTATTAGCACTATTAGCGGTAAATTGTTTTAACATAGAGGAAATAGATGATACTTGAGCTAATAACGAAGTGAGGGTGTCAGCTTCATGAACTCCAGCTACACGTCTTCTTGAAGCTGTTTGATTAGTTGGCCATTGATAGTTATTACTCGCGATCCTTTCGATGATCTCATAAGCCTCATTATAAGACTTAGACAAAATTGCACCATTCATAGATGCATCTACCATCAATCTTGTATGTGCATTAAGACCACTATAGAATGTCTCCAACTAGATACAATGAGGAATCCCATGATGAGGAAACTTACGAAGTAACTCCTTGAATCGTTCCCAAGCCTCATACAAAGACTCGTTATCCAATTGTTGGAAAGTTGTGATCTCATTCCTCAACTTAGCGTTCTTGCTAGGCAGGAAATACTTAACCAAAAATCTCTCTACTAATTCTTGCCATGTAGATATGGAACTTGGTGGCAATAAATTGAGCCATACTTGTGCTCAATCTCGTAACAAGTATGGAAACAACTTCAACCTCAGTGCATCTTTAGTCACATCGACTATCTTAAATGAATTACTCACCTCCATAAACAATTGAAGGTGGAGATGTAGATCTTCCGTGGGCATAGTGGCCCACCGTTTGGAGCATTTGAAACATCCCTAGTTTCAATTCAAATTGGGTTGCCTCAATATCTGGCCTTCTAATTCCTGGATTAAATTCACAAAAAAGTGGCACAACATATTTTCTAATGCATCGATCCCTATCACTGGCAATGAGGATAGGATTTCGTACATGTTCGGCTTTATTACCTTGGTCTTGATTTTGATTTCCAAGGTCCATCTCGACTTGTCTTTAAGCTATTCATTCACGTCTTCTTTTTCTTAAAGTTCACTCAATTTCAGGCTCTACAAGGAGTAAATCGATAATTCGTTCTATGCTGATAAACCCATGAAAAGAAAATCAATAAATTAAAAAGAATAAGTTAGTAATGTTAGAAATAAATCAAATTGAAAATAAATAATTTCACGAGAGAAATGAGTATGGCAACAGTTGACAATCCCTAGTAAAGGCGCCAAAAACTTGAAAAGCGTAGTTTTGTGAAAGTGTACATAGTCGTTATCAAGTAATAAGTAAGTATCGAGTTATCATCTCTACAGGGATTGTATTTGTGCTAAGTCACTTAATTTGTAATATTATATTAACAATTTGGTAAATAAAAACACAATATAGTTGGGAAGTGATGATTAAAATATAAAACTAAATGCAATGATCCCTAATGCAAATTATCCTAAGTATTCAAATTATATGAATGAAATAGATTTTAGCAAAATTAAACACAATTTGCAACAATTATAACATAAATAAACTAGGACAATTACTTTAATTAAACTCAATTTATTATCAAGATGCTTGGCAACTCGATCTTTCATGAGTTTGGAAACCACATTAGGTCCTTTCGAAATCCTTTACTTAGTAAATATGTATTTTACTGATCCTTATTTACTAAGGGTTTCTTAGCATTCGTGTGAGGTAATAGGGATGTGTTAGGTTTGAAACAGTTTAATCACACAAATCTAAAAACTATGCAAATAATAGAGCCTTGTTAGGGTTGTTATGCAACCTACAATTTAATCGGGCTAGGATCTAAATTGAGCATGCACATTTCAATTATGCGTCCACTAGCCATCGTCTGGTTAGGATCACTCTACTAATTCAGTTGCATTTCAATCACGTATGAACGAAATACAAACTTTATTATAATTGCAAACATGATCGATTGAGGCACAAACATTATAAGCATGAATCTAATAAATATTATTTAATCAAAGTAATCATCCTAGCTTAAATAAAATTAAGCTATCATTTTTGTAAACAAGAACATTGAACACATAGAAAACATTTTTAAATTAAATTAAGAAAAGAAAGATTAAACCCAATTTAGAGTGGCTTTCGCCCAAGACTCTAATTGACGAGGCTCCTTTGTTCCTTTGTTGATGGCTCTCCAAGGTGGCCTACCAAGGGTTCTTTAAGAGGCTCAAATGCTAAAATCCTTATGAAAAGAAGATGATAGGCATGGGGAGAAATTAAGAATGCTAAGAGAATTTAGAAAGGAGAGAATTGAATGATGAGGGATGATTAGAAATGTGAGAATGAGTCTTATTTATAGGTGAGGAGAGGGGGATAGTTTACTAAAAATAGGAGTTTTCATCCTTTGAAGCATCTTCCATGGGTGGTTGGCCATAAATTGAGGAAGTTGAGGTGATTTTTGCTTGATTTTTTTGTCAATTTGAGTGCCACAACAACGCAGGACTGAGCCTCAATCAAGTGCAAATCTTCAGGTAAATCTCTAATTTCTTCAACTCTTCAAGGACCTTGTGCAATTAAACCAAAAGGTGGTTTTATGGACAGCCATGTGCAGCCGAATTTTGGGTTGGCTTGGTCCCCAATTTGGACGGTTTTGTAATCCAGCAAAGCTATCAGACCTGTCCAGAATAAATCAACAAATTAAAGGACCAAAGAATAAAATTTATCCAATTTAATTAATTAATTTAAAACCCAAATTATTAATGAAATATTTTAAAATGAATTATTAAATATAATTTTATATTTTATTAGTTAATTTATTTATGTCTTAAAAAATATAATTTATTCAAATTAATATAAAATAAGCATTTTATTGCATGAAAACTACATAATAAAGCATAAAATCACATTTTAATAATTTCCATGTCCTAGTTTCATATTTTCACATATTTCATCAATTTATTGAACAATTACTTAGTTTTAACAAAAAATTTAAGTAAAAAGGTGATAAATTACATAGGAAAAATCCTATATATTTTTCTGTTTACATATATATATGTAAATGAGCTACACTGAGAAGGAGACAGAGAAACAAACACTTAACATTTGGTGCAGTGAGCATGGAAACATTTTCGGCCTTGGGATTAGGTCAGAAAATAGACGATGGCTAACCCAAATGAGGAATTCTTTCATGACTTGCTTCCAAACTAAGATGATATAATGGTGACTGAAACTGAAATGTCACATCTCTTAAAATCCCTACCTTTAACCGAGCCCCATTACAACCTTAAAAGACCTATTGATTTGATGAGCCTTGAGATTAGGTCAGAAAATAGACGATGGCTAACCCAAATGAGGAATTCTTTCATGACTTGCTTCCAAACTAAGATGATATAATGGTGACTGAAACTGAAATGTCTCATCTCTTAAAATCCCTACCTTTAACCGAGCCCCATTACAACCTTAAAAGACCTATTGATTTGATGATTATATCATCTACATTAGTGGAGAGGAAGTACTAAGTTAAACATATGAAGATCATAAATAAGCCTTATGATTGTTTGCTGGATTGATAAGAAATTATGTTGAATGAAGAATTTTATCTATGGCTGTGACATACAAGCAAACTATTATTCATGTTGGCATATTTTGAAACTTAGTATAAAACTTTAAAAATATTTGCATATGAATTACTTGTTAATAAAGAAGATCTATGAACATGAAGTTATTAATGCATGATTATGGGACAAAAGATTGATGTTGCTTACACAGTTAGCAATTTTTCCTTAGCAAGACCTTTTTTTTGTGCATAAACAATACTCGAGATGAGTAATGATTTAACTTTGTGGGTGTGTAAACTGAAAAATATATAGGATTTTTCCTATGTAATTTATCACCTTTTTACTTTAATTCATTGTTAAAACTAAGTAATTATTTAATAAATTAATGAAATATGTGAAAATATGAAATTAGGACATAAAAATTATTAACATGTGATTTTATGCTTTATTATAAAGTTTTCATGCATAAAATGGCTTATTTTATATTTATTTGAACATATTATATTTTTAAGACATAAAATGGGCCATGCATGATTAAATTAAATAATAAAATATAAAACTATATTTAATAATTCATTTTAAAATAGTTCATTAATAATTTGGTTTTTAATTAATTATTTAAATTGAAAACATTTTATTCTTTTGTCCTTTAATTTATTAATTTATTTTGGACAGGTCTGATAGCTTTGTTGGATTACAAAAACTGTCCAAATTGAAGACCAAGTCAACCCAATTTCGGCTACACATGGCTATCCGCATAAACCAGTTTTTGGTTTAATTACACAAGGTCCTTGTAATGTTAAAGAAATTAAAGATTTACCCGAAGATTTACATATGACCGAGTCTTAGTTCAAAGTTGTTATGGCATTTAAATTGCTTAAAAATCAAGCAAAATTCAACTCAAAATCCTCTAAGCATGGACGGCCACTCATTGGAAAAGCTTGAAGAGACTAAACCTCTCTATTTTTAGCAAACTACCCTCCTCTCTTCACCTATAAATAAGACCTCATTTGATCCCTCAAAAATCATCCCTCATCCATCATCATTCTCTCTATTATCTCAATCCTCTTTATCATTTTCCATTTCCTATGTAACGTCCCCAAATCTTAAATAATTATTTTTGTATGGTTGCAACACAATTGAGTATCAGCTTCAGTGGTTAAGTGTTCTGAGTGTTCTGGGAGTGTCTGAGAAGTCTTGGGTTCAAGCCTTGGCTTGTGCAAAGTTTTATTTCTTACTTGAATAAACCCTGTCTCTAGTCAGTAGGCTTCTTAGTTAAGTATGGGTATTTCATGTCATAGAAAGCCCTGCTAGTCTAGGGGATATGGGTGTTTGGATTGTTCCATAGGGTCTGAGGTCCGAGACTTGGTAATGCAAAAGGAGTGATTTATTTTGCTGCTGTACCATGTAAGAGGTTGTATGTCAGTAGGATTCTGATGCTAATGGACAGTTGGAGTGTTTGAGGGAGTGGAGAGTGTGTAGCTGAATTCTAAGAGGATATTGTGGAGAGATTTAATGAGAGGATTATGGGGAATTAAGGTGAGAGGAAGTGGTGTACCAAATTTGAACTTTAGGCACTCAAAGAAATCGGTTTTGGGGAAAGGATTTTGCTTTGGGGGTGAGTTTGAGCACTTCTTTTTCGGTTGTTGTCAATCTTTTCTTTTCTTTGGAAATCGATTAGTGATAGGGAGTTTTGGGTGAGCATTCTTCTCTACATTTTCAATTTTGAGTAATTATGCCCTCTCTTCTTGGGGCCGAACATAGCAAAAGACCATTCGGGTATCTCCTTTTCTATTTTGTAACTTTATTCTCCCTTTTTATTCATTGGCCGAATGCTCTCTGTCTCTCCCTATCTCAAACTTTGGCAAATTACTCCCTATTCCATTTTCTCTCAATTCTTCCCTTTTCTTTCACCTTGCTGATTAACTTATTGCTTTTTGTTCTCTCTCCTTCTCTTCACCTTAGTTTGTGGTAGCCGAATACCCTTTTTCTCTTCTCTCTCTATTCCTTCAGCTTTTATTGAGTGTCTCTTCTTGCATTGTTTAAACCAAATACCTTCTTCTTTTCCCCTCTCCTACTTTCGATTTCTCTCTAAAAGGGGGGTTGGCTTTGGTGTTTTTCTCTTCCCTTGGCCGAATACTTGGTCTTCCCATCCTCCCACTTCTATTAACTTTTCTTCTCCTAGCAGTTGGTTCTATCCAACGCGAGTTACTTTTGGGTTGGTAAGTATTTTAGTAAGGGCAGAAGTTATGTCTGAAGCGTTGTAAGTAGTGTTGTTATTTATTAATCTATTAGGTTCCTAACATGTGGTCATGTCACTTTGTATTGGCAGCATCCAATCGTGTTGAACTTGGTTTACCTACAGATTTGTAAGGCTACGTTGGTTGAAGCAGTGGAAGTAAGTGACAGTAACGAGTTCGTTTGGGAATTGTTTTTGTATTAAGCATGACTAACAGTGGTCATGGATTTGTCTTATGTTTTAGGTGTGAATTGTTCCAAGAGCGTTCGTACCAAGAATCCCAACAGGTGTGTTAAACACTGTCCTAATCGTATATTGGCAAAAGCCGAAATAAGTGACTGACGACACTACACGGGTGTGCGCTCGCTCGTGTGGTAGTCCGTATACCTAAACATAGGAATATGACTGTTGAGGCCGTCCATGAGCGACTTCATGGGCCAAGGTTGTTTTGGGCTATTTTGGGCCAAACTGGGCCGTGTGGGCCCAACAGGCTTGTGGGCCCTACATGGGTAAACAACACGGACATGTAGAGAATATTGGGCCAGGCTGTGTATCCACACGACCAAGGTCATTTTTGGGCTATGTGGCTCAGACAGGCGTGTGGGCCCATATTGGCCCGCAATATTGGCCGTGGGCCCATCTTTCACTGATTGACTGTTAAGGTTGCACGGGTTGCCCAAGACGACTATGGGCCTACTGTTGGGTCGGTCAGTATACCTAGACCCCAAAATTGATAAAATGACTGTTATGCCTCTATGTGCTAAAACGACTATTAAGCCCTTATGAGATGTATGATTGTGATTGAGCATGCCATTTTATATATATATTGCATACATGTATGATATTATAACATGGCGCATGATATGTTGCATGGGGATGGGTTTATTATGATTGGAGGAAGTGTACCGTACTGGTAGCTCTGCTGCAAATACTGTTTAGTGTCGCAACCGGTGCTAATTTGGAGTGTAGGGATGGATGGGTTGATTTTATCCCCACATGGAGTGTAGGGCTGGACGAAGATGGAGTTTAGAGGCTGGTTGGGTAGGATTTTCTGCTTGCATATCTGTACTATTACTGTCATTGAAATGGGCTTAGGCCCACACTGTTACTAATACTGTAATGGGTTATGGCCCTAACTGAAACTAAACTGTTACTTAAACGGGCTTAGGCCCAGACTGCATTTTCCTACTGGATGATAGACTATTTGTTGTTAAGGGACTACACATTGAGTTTTCGTAAACTCACCCTTCTGCTTATCTGCCCAGGTAATCCCCAGTCTTAGGTGGATCGATGCTGCGAGGGACTCGAAGGTGGCCACACAACTGCACATGCTTCCATATTTGACTGTTAATTTGTAAGTAATTTAATTTGGGTATTTTCATGTAATAATGCCTCTTTAAATTTCTAGTTTTTAATTTGGGGTTTTACTTATTTTGATTTATATCTGCTAGTATAGGATGCGGATTTTCAAAAAATAAATGTTTTTCAAAACACCACGTTTTCGCAACATGACTTAAAAGCTTCTGCAAGAATTAATGCTTTTGAATTAATAACAATTTAATATGATTAACTTTTCACCAAACAACTTAAATTTTGAGAATGAACGCGACATTCTAAAACCTTCGTTAAGATCACAAAGAGGTAAATATAAATCGGGTTTTTCAACAATATTGTATTTTAGGAAAAACACTTCAGTGTGACATCATCAGATTCAGCTGTAACGTTCAGGCCGGGTTTGGGATGTTACATCCCATGCCTATCATCATCTCTTTATAGAGATTTTAGCAATTAAGCCTCTTAAAGAGCCCTTGGTTGGCCACCTTAGAGAGCCATCAGCAAAGAAGCAAAGCGAAGGAGCCTCGTCGGTCAGAGTCTTGGGTGACAGTCACTCTGATTTGGGTTTAATCTTTCTTTTCTTTAATTTAATCTAAAAATGTTTGCAATGTGTTCTTTTTTCTTGTTCACAACAATGTTAGCTTAATTTTATTTAAGCTAGGATGATTGCTTTGATTAAATAATATTTATTTGATTCATGCTTATGATGTTTGTGCCTCAATCGATCATGTTTGCAATTAAAATCAAGTCTGTATTCTGTTCATATGTGATTGAAATGCACCTGAATTAGCTAAGCGATCCTAACCAGACGACGGCTAGTGGACACATAATTGAAATGTGCATACTCAATTTAGATCCTAACCCAATTAAATTGTAGGCTGCATAACAACTCTAACCAAGCTCTGTTAACTGCATAGTTTTTAGATTTGTGTGATTAAATTGTTTCAAACCTAACACGTCCCTGTTACCTCACACGAATGCTAAGAAACCCTTAGTAAATAAGGATCAATAAAATGTGTATTTACTAAGTAAAGAATTTCGAAAGTACCTAATGTGGTTTCCAAACTCATGATAGATCGAGTTGCCATGGAATATTTTTTCGAATGTTATTAAGCATGTTGATAATAAATTGAGTTTAATTAAAATAATTGTCCTAGTTTATTTATGTTATAATTGTTGCAAATTGTGTTTAATTTTGCTAAAATATATTCCATTCATATAGTTTGCATACTTATGATAATTTGCATTAGGGATCACTGCATTTAGTTTAATATATTTTCAACCATATTGTGTTTTTATTTACCAGGTTGTTAGTATAATTTTACAATTAATTGATTTAACACAAATACAATCCCTGTGGAGACGATAACTCGATACTTACTTATTACTTGATAACGACTGTGTACACTTGCACAAACCTACGCGTTACAAGTTTTCTTGTAAGCGTAGGTTTGTGCAAGTATACACAGTCGTTATCAAGTAATAAGTAAGTATAGAGTTATCGTCTCCACAGGGATTGTATTTGTGTTAAATCAATTAATTGTAAAATTATACTAACAACCTGGTAAATAAAAATACAATATGGTTGAGAAGTGATCATTAAAATTAAATATATTAAAGTAAATGCAATGATCCCTAATGCAAATTATCCTAAGTATGCAAACTATATGAATGGAATAGATTTTAGAAAAATTAAACACAATCTGCAACAATTATAACATAAATAAACTATGATAATTACTTTAATTAAACTCAATTTATTATCAACATACTTAATAACATTCGAAAAAATATTCCATGGCAACTCGATCTTTCATGAGTTTGGAAACCATATTAGGTTCTTTCGGAATCCTTTACTTAGTAAATACACATTTTACTGATCCCTATTTACTAAGAGTTTCTTAGCATTCGTGTGAGGTAACAGGGACGTGTTAGGTTTGAAACAGTTTAATCACACAAATCTAAAAGCTATGTAGATAACAGAGCTTGGTTAGAGTTGTTATGCAACCTGCAATTTAATTGGGTTAGGATCTAAATTGAGCATACACATTTTAATTATGTTTCAACTAGCCGTCGTCTGGTTCGGATCGCTCAGCTAATTCAGGTGCATTTCAATCACGTATGAATGGAATATAGACTTGATTTTAATTGAAAACATGATCGATTGAGGCAAAAACATCATAAGCATGAATCTGATATTGTTGTAAACAAGAACAAAAAACACATAGCAAACGTTTTAGATTAAATGAAAGAAAAGAAAGATTGAACCCAAATCAGAGTGGCTATCACCCAAGACTCTGACCGACGAGGCTCCTTCGTTCCTTCACTTTTCTCCTTTGTTGATGGCTCTCCAAGATGGCTGACCAAGGGCTCTTTAAGAGGCTTAATTGCTAAAATCTCTATAAAGAGATGATACTAGGCATGGGGAATGGAAAATGCTAAAGAGAATTGAGAGAGAAGAGAGAATGATGAGGGATGAAGGATGAGGGATGAAATGAGGTCTTATTTATTGGTGAAGAGAGGAGGGTAGTTTGCTAAAAATAGAAAGGTTTAGTCTCTTCAAGCTTTTCCAATGAGTGGCCGGTCATGCTTAGTGGATTACAGTTGAATTTTGCTTGATTTTTAAGCAATTTAAATGTCATAACAACTCAGGACCGATACTTGGTCAAATGTAAATCTTTGGGCAAATCTCTAATTTCTTCAACATTGCAAGGACTTTGCGTAATTAAACAAAAAGTGGTTTATATGGACAGCCATGCGTAGCCGATATTGGGTTGACTTGGTCTTTAATTTGGATTTTTTTTGTAATCCAACAAAGGTATCAAACCTGTCCAAAATAAATCAATAAATTAAATGACCAAAGAATAAAATTTATCCAATTTAAATAATTAATTAAAACCCAAATTATTAATGAAATATTTTAAAATGAATTATTAAATATAATTTTATATTTTATTATTTAATTTAATCATGCATGGCCATTTTATGTCTTAAAAATATAATATGTTCAAATAAATATAAAATAAGCCATTTTATGCATGAAAATTATATAATAAAGCATAAAATCACATTTTAATAATTTTTATGTCATAATTTCATATGTTCACATATTTCAATAATTTATTAAAATATTACTTAGTTTTAACAATGAATTTAAGTAAAAAGGTGATAAATTACAGAGGAAAAATCCTATATATTTTTCAGTTTACACACCTCCAAACTTAAATTATTTCTCGCCCCAATTAATGTTTATGCACAGCAAAAGGTCTTGCTAAGGCAAAATTGCTAACTGTGTAAGCAACATCAATCTTTGTCCTATAATCATCCGTTAATAACTTCATGTTCATAGATCTTCTTCATTAACAATTAATAGGCAAATAGTTTTAAAGTTTTATACTAAGTTTCAAAATATGCCAACATGAATCATAGTTTGTATGTATGTCACAGCCACAAATAACATTCTTCATTCAACATAATTTATTATCAATCAAGCAAACAATCATAAGGCTTATTTATGATCTTCATATGTTGAAGTTAGTACACCCTCTCCACTAATGTAGGTGACATAATCATCAAATCAATAGGTCTTTTATAAGATTGTAATGGGGCTCGGTTAAAGGTAGGGATTTTAGGAGATGAGACATTTCAGTTTCAAATTCTTAACCTTTAACTTTGTCTTGGATTTCTCGAAATATAGCCTTTTTCTTTAAGTGAACCTTTGGAACACCCCCAAACTTATTTTGAACTCAAGCTCATACATTTTTCCTTTTTGGAGACTGAGCAAAATTTTCTTCGCTCTTCCTTCGTCTTTTTTTTTTTTAAGCATGAGCACATACATCTTTTTGAAAATTTCCTCAAATGTTAATTACCAAGACAACTTTAGTTAAAATGGGTGCACAAAATTAGGATAACTTTAAAAGATGGTAATGTGTCTTATAATGTAGGTTCATTGCAATAAACAGGCCTTTATGCTCAAAATCACAGTTTCAAGGGTCTAATATCATAGGGTTGGCTTGAAAAGGCTCAAACGATCCAAAGAAATAGTGCCTATATCATATTAGATTTTGCCTCAAGAAAGTTATAAGTTAATTCTAAAGATATAAACATTCATGTATGTCTAATCTCAAGAAAAACTAAGTTTTCATGGCAAACATCACTAAGGCTAAGATTATACAAGCATTCCATTTTTCATGATAACATACTTTCACCAGATAAAATCATCATTCATACTTGCATACAAACTATCTCATTAACAAAAAATGTCTCTAAACATCCATTTATTAAAGCATACTTATGAATGAAATGATTGAAACATACTTGAAAATTTTTAAAATTTGAGCAATTTATTTGCCTTACCCCCTTTAAAAAGAAGTAATGTCCTCATTGCAAAAATAAAGTAATGAATGAAAACTAAACACCAGGTAGGGTTGTAAAGAAAGAGAGGTGAGTCATTAAGACTGCTTAAATACCATGTCTTTCCTAGTAACTCAATCTTAGACATATTCATTCCCATTACCACATCACTTAGTCTTTTTCTTTCTAAAGAAGTGTTAAGTTTATTCATGCTTATTATGCTTTATTTTGTAGAAATTAAATCCTAGTTACGAATGAAATAAATTCCTAAACACCTAAAAATAATTAAATAAATAACAAGACTAGAATCCCCCCTTTAATTTTTCTGACTCATTCCCTTTATCTTTTTCAACTCCATCTCTACTTGCATAGCCAGTATCTTCCATCCATGTCTCAAAGATATCATCTGGGAACTCAGGAACAAAAGTATTAGAGATATTCGTAAAAGTATTTTGAATTGAGTCATCTCTAATTTTTGCATGTTTCCAGTAAGTTTGTTGTTGATTGTGCTTGAACTTGCACTTATCCATCATAATTGACAACTCCAATTTCTTTTAAGCACTTGCAGAAGTCGGCATTGGAGTTGTAGATTTAGGTTCAACACTTAGCTTCACTGTTTCTTTTTCTGGCTCAACTTCTGGTTCAGGGGTTACAGATCCTTCAGCTGGTTTAGGACTGTTTGGTTCCTTGTTACATTCTTCTTCTTTAGTGTCTGTAACTAAATTAGCTTTAGTTTCAGTTTCATTTGTTGACTCCTCAATAGCTAATCCAGTTGGCTCTTCTTGCTCACCTTGATTTAGCTCATGCACCTTATCTACTTACCTTTCAAGACCATGATTTGTAATACACCCTTAAACATATTGCCCCTTCAGATTTGCTTGTGTTTTAACATGAGCCCTTAAGCAAAGTGAAGTGATTAATGATGAGAAATAATCAGTTCCTGTCTTAGTTTTTGCACAATCATGAATCTCTTTGAGAATAATTTTCCCAACCTTATTGGGCTTTTTTGTCAAGATTGCATATAACAAAAGTATTCGTTCCATCGAGATGGTGGAACTATGTGAGATAGGCATAAAATTGAAGCGAACAAAATAAAACTATACCTTTTCTACTGGTTCTAGATATTCCCTTCGGCAAGAATGGCTTTGATACTTTCTTATAATCCATTTGGATCCCAGATTTGTCACAACATCAAGCACTTTTTGAAGAAAATCTTAATTAATATTGTTCATCATAGGGTAGTACTCATTTTCTTCAACATCAGGTAGGTTAAACAAATCATTGATGGACTAAGATGTAAGAGGTACCTTTTTCTTTCGAATGATGACCTCAGTAGGATCTTGCATAGTCTAACTAGCATAGAATTCTCAATCTAGTTCATCATCGGGAAGTGAAAGAGCATCACAAAATCGTTCCTGCTTGAAAGCATTGATTTTCTTTCTAATCAGTATAGGAACAACCATCAAATCATGAATCTTTAAGTTAATACCTTTTTCCGGCATCATAGGTTGATGGTTGAAGATTGAATCAAATCTCTCTTTCACTTCTTCATCGATCAAAATCAGGTTTTCAGGAGTAATCTTTGAAGATCTAGTTCTTTTGTGAGACATGGTATCTTTTCTTGAGAATTTGGCAAAGTTTTTGCACAAGCAGGAAAAAAGAAATCGGCAAGGTGCGTAAAGACTTGCTACGACGAAAATCTTGCAACGGCAAGGATGGTGCGGTGGCAATGATAGCGTGAGACAGGAACAGCGATGTATAGCAACGATAACAGTAATCTGCGGCATCAACGTTGATGCTTCAGCAATCTTCTTGAGGTAGAAATAGGTGATTTCGGCAAAAAGGGAAGAGAAACTAGGGTTTCTTTCTGGATTTGAGGCTAGCGGCACAATAGGGAGATTTAGGGTTAAGCAAATTACTTTGAGGGATATTAAAAATAGTAGAATGAAGAGGAGTTTATATAGGAAAGAATTAGGGTAAAATGTAGCCAAAACTTAGCTACATTAGGGTTACTTGGGCAGCAAGTAATGGGAGTGGCGGCAAAGTATGGATTTTTCCCTCCTTTTTTTGTTGTCTTGGGCCTCAAACTCAGACTGTATTTATAAACTTACTCAAGAAAAGGAACACTGTTTTGTACTTGGGTCAAATTTGACCATTTTTATTAACATAAAAATTTAAAATTTAAACAAAACAAATGAAACTTAAAAATTTTAAATCTTAATTACAAAATTTCTTCTTAACAAATTACATTAAATTAATTCCCAGGAAAGGTTGGAGGGGTTACAACGGTCCCGCTTAAGTTTCAATCTCCTTAGATATAATTAATCAAATGTAATAAGTTAAGAAAACAAGTTCTAATTATTTATTTATTTACAAAATGAGTTCATGAAAAATCAAGGGTTTGTTAATTTGAACGAGGATTCAACACGCTCAACTTCACCATCCCAGTAGTGTTTGAGACGTTGACCATTAACTTTAAACGTACCTCTGTAATTGTTGTATAATTCAATAGCTCCATAAGGATAAACTCGGTAGATGGTATAGGGTCCTTTCGATCGGGATTTAAGCTTCCCAGGAAATAACTTCAACCTTGAATTAAACAACAAACCCTTCTGACCTTCGTTAAACTCGCGAGGTTGTATATGACTATCATGCCATCTCTTTGATCTTTCTTTACACATTTTGGCATTCTCATAGAAAAACAACCTTAGCTCTTCCAACTCATCAAGTTGTAACAACCTTCTCTCACCGACTTGGTTAAGATCAAAGTTTAACTGCTTCAAAGCCCTGTGAGCTCTATTCTCCAACTCTAATGGCGAATGATATACCTTTCCAAAGACTAACCGATAATGAGTCATTTCTAACGATGTCTTAAATGCTGTTAGATAGGCCCATAATGCATCATCGAGCCTTCAAGACCAATCTTTTCTGCTAGGGTGTACTCCCTTTCAAGAATACCTTTGATTTCATGGTTCACTCTTTTAGCTTGCCCATTAGACTAGGGGTGATAGGCAGTAGCAATCTTGTGCTTCACATCATATTTGTCAAGCAACCATTTAAGCCATTTGTTCACAAAGTGATAATCTTCATCACTAATAATAGCTCTTGGTGTCCCAAATTTTGTAAACACATGCTTATGTAGGAATTGCATGACTACCTTAACATCATTTGTAGGGTATGCTTTAGCTTCAACCCACTTGGATACATAGTCTACAATAACTAAAATGTATTTGTTCCCATACGAAGAAGGAAACGGGCCTCAGAAGTCAATGCCTCATACGTCGAATAATTCAATCTCCAAAATGTTTGTCTAGGGCATCTTATTCCTCCTTCATTTATTTCCAGTCCTTTGGCATTTATTACAGTTCATCACATAAACATAAGCATCTTTAAATAGTGTAGGCCAAAAGAAACCTACTTGTAAAATCTTTGTTGTAGTACGTGAACCACCAAAGTGTCCCCCGCTTCGAGATGAATGGCAATTATACAAGATCTCAGCAATCTTACTTTCAGCTACACACTTTTGGATTATATTATCTGCACACTGTTTAAACAAAAATGGATCCTCCCAAAAATAACACCGACTATCATGAAGTAATTTTTTCCTTTTGTTGGTATGTCATTTCTCAAGGAATTATTCCACATGCAAGATAATTGGCAAAATCAGCAAACCAAGGTGTTCCATGAATTTGGCTTACCTCAAATAAGTGTTCATTTGGGAAATTCTCATTGATAGGAACACATGATCGAGTTACCTCATCTTGTTCTAACCTCGACAGATAATTAGCTATTTGATTTTCGACACCTTTTTGTCTTGGATCTCAAGGTCAAATTCTTAGAGTAAAAGTATCTAATGAATTAGCATCTGTTTTGCATCTTTCTTCGTGAACAAGTATTTAATGGTCACATGGTCAGTAAATACTGTAACTTTGGTACCTATAAGATATGAGCAGAATTTTCAAAAGCAAAAACTATAGCAAAGATTTCCTTTTCAGCTACCGTATAATTGAGTTGGGCTCCTGTCAAAGTTCTACATACATAGTAAATAGGGTGAAACAGTTTGTTTCTTCTTTGACCCATCACAGCTCCAATGGCATAATCACTCACCTCATTTACTAATCCTTATTTACTAAGGGTTTCTTAGCATTCGTGTGAGGTAATTGGGATGTGTTAGGTTTGAAACAGTTTAATCACACAAATAAAAAAACTGTGCAGATAACAGAGATTGGTTAGAGTTGTTATGCAACCTGCAAATTAATTGGGTTAGGATCTAAATTAAGCATGTGCATTTCAATTATGTGTCAACTAGCCATCGTCTGGTTAGGATCGCTCAGCTAATTCAGGTGCATTTCAATCACATATGAACAAAATACATACTTGATTTTAATTGAAAACATGATTGATTGAGGCATAAACATCATAAGCATGAATCAAATAAATATTATTTAATCAAAGCATCATCCTAGCTTAAATAAAATTAAGCTAACATTGTTGTAAACAAGAACAAAGAACACATAGCAAACATTTTAGATTAAATTAAAGAAAAGAAAGATTAAACCCAAATCAGAGTGGCTATCACCCAAGACTCTGACTGACGAGGCTTATTCGTTCATTCGCTTTGCTCTTGTAATGCCTCGAATTTGGGCCTAGAAGTATTGGGCCTTGAGTATGGATTCGTAAAGAGGTTGTAAATAAGTATTTAATTGTGCAAGGAAATGACACAATTAAATGTCTACTTTGGTGGTTATTGGCCCTAAGAAGTGTTGGAGAAATCTTGGGTTCAAACTTGAGCTTTAGCAAAAATTTTGGTTTTAAGTGAATAAAACCCTGGATGCTTGGATGAAGGCCTTTTAAATTATTATGTTAAATAAATGACACAAGGAAGCTGTGGTCTAGTGGTTGTGGTGTCATTAAGGTTGCAAGGGAGCCTAGGTTCAAGTCTTGGCTCTTGCAATTTATTTTGGTTTTTCTTTTAAAGGAACCTGGACTTTGGCCTATAGACCTTCTAATTAATTGAGGATAAAATATGACACAAAAAGAGCCTGTGGTGGAGTGGCAAGGTGGCATGTTGTGTAACTGTAAGGTCTGAGTTTCAAGTCTTGGGATGCGTAATGGAGTATTTATTTTGCTGTTTGAGTTGTGTAGGAGGTGGAGTTGGACTGGAACTCTGTGGTTGAATTGATCATAAGAATTTGAATTGAATTTGAAAGGGAAGTTGGAGTGATTTGTGGAGGAAATCAAGGAGAGGATTATGGAGGGATTTCAGGAGAAGAAAGGGGAGTTGGAGAGTGGGGAAGTTTGTGCCGATTTTGCTTGGAGGAAAGCTCATAATTTCAGCTTTGGGGAGGGGAGTGTTCATTTTGGCAATTGAGAGCTTTTTTGGGGGATCTTTCGGGTTTTATTTTGTTCTCCTATTCTTTCTGTTTTCTCAGCGATTACTCTTTTTCTGTGCTGTGCATTTTTGGGTTAAAATCGAGGCGACCATTTGGTGTGCACTTCTCATCTTTCTCTCTTCTTTGTCCCCTCTTCTCTAAAAATGAATATTTATTTTCCCAATTTCATTATTCCCACTCCTCTATTCTTTGGAAAGCTGAATCTTTCCCTCTCTTTCTTTGATTGGCCGAATATCTTAAGTAGTGTTCATTTCTTCTTCTTCTTTGTTCTCCAAACCGATCACCCTCTGTCTCTGAGTAGCTAAAATTGTCAAAGACTGGTTATCTTCTCCCTTCTCTTGTTATATTTCCCTTGAGGCCGATTTCTGTTTGCTCTTCTCACTCGTACCTAAATCTCCCTGCGTTGATTAAAGGGTGTTTTTGTAGGCCGAATACTGTTACCAAAGTTTTTGGTTCCATGTGTCAGTAATTTGTCTCACTTGGTTCATTATATTCGCATATATGATATGGGTTAACATGATGCAGTTGTAATGCAGAGTTCATCAAGGATCTAGAAGTTCATACTAACTAGCGGTTTAAAGCAGATAAACCATCTTTGTCTTGTCGCGGTAGGTAATAGTTACTGTTGGGATATAAGGGTTGTAAAGAGGGTATTAGCCTTATTGCATATAGACTTATTATTTACCGTGTTTACTTGAAGGTTGCGGTGCTCGTAGACTCGTGTCGGTCTTTGCAACTAGTTGTGTAATTGTTCATCACTCGATTACTGTTAAAGCCAAGAGAGGTGTGTACTCACACCCCTGTTAAACTATGATTCGGCAAAAGCTGAAAAGCTAAAATGCCGAACACCGGCATTCGAGGCCTCACGAGCGTGCAAATCACGTAGGGCGATCGGAACCCACAAAACGAAGGCGATAGGATGTGGAGGCTACCATGAGCGCTCTCGTGGACTTAGGCTTCGATGGGCCGAATGGGCCCGCTTGTGTAAATCTGACTGTTAGGTGGAAAATGGTGGGGCTTGTCATGTCGCGCAGATGGCATAGGCTATTCTGGGCCACGTTGGGCCAAAATGGGTTTTGTGGGCCCAATGGGCTCGTGAGCCCCACACGGATAAAGTTTGCAATTTATTGTAAATATTAGAGTGGGCTATGTAGGTCACATAGCTGTAACTAAATTTGGGCTAAATTGGCCACACGAGCATGTGGGGCCACTTGGGCCGAGAATGGGCCTTAGGTCCATTTAAACCGTTATGTCTGTTTAGGTTACTTAAGTCGCTCGAGGTGACGATGGACCTTCAGTTGGGTCGTTAAGACCTCGGTTTGTAAAATTATTGAAATACGCCCAGATTGTAAAATTATCGAAATACCCTTGTAGTGTAAAATTATCGGAATGCCCTTGTAGTGTAAAATTACCAAAATACCCTTAAAGGGTAAAATGACTGTTTTGCCCCTCGAGGGTAAATGACTGATTTGTCTGTGATTTGTATGACTGATTTTGTGCATGACATTCTTTATACATGACATACTGTTTGCGATTGGGATATTGTTACAGAGGAAGAAACCGTATTGGTGGTTGTGCCACATATTCTAATATTAGCAGCTTTGCTGTGATTCTTGTTAGTGCCGCAACCGATGCTAACACTGTAAATGTAGGGATGGCGTGGGTGATTTATTCCCCACAGGTAGTACAGGGTTGGACAGAGGCAAGTACAGGGTTGGATGGGTTATCATTCATTATTCACATGGGTTTGATATTATTATAGGCTAGGCCCAACTGATATTGATTCTGAGATGGGCTAGGCCCAATAGATACTGTGATGGGTTGAGACACAAATGTTAATGTAATTGGCTTTGGCCCACTTATGCTCTAAACTGGACTGTACTGTTTGTAACACCCCGAATTTGGGCCTAGAAGTATTGGGCCTTAAGTATGGGTCCGTAAGGAGGTGGTATATAAGTATGTAATTGTAGAAGGAAATGACACAATTAAATGTCTACTTTGGTGGTTAATGGCACTGAGAAGTGTTGGAGAAATCTTGGGTTCAAACCTGGGATTTAGCAAAAATTTTGGTATTAAGTGAATAAAACCCTGGATGCTTGGAGGATGGCTTTTTAAATTATTGTGTTAAATAAATGACACAAGGAAGCATGTGGTCTAGTGGTTGTGGCGTCATTAATGTTGCAAGGGAGCTTGGGTTCAAGTCTTGGCTCTTACAATTCATTTTGGTTTTTCTCTTAAGTGAATCTGGACGCTGGCACATATGTCTTAAAGTTAATTATGGACGTTTTTTTCACAGAAAGAGCCTGTGGTGGAGTGGCAAGGTGACGTGTTGTGTAATAGTGAGGCCTGAGGTTCAAGTCTTAAGATACGCAGTGGAGTATTTATTTTGCTATTTAAGCTGTGTAAGAGGTGGAGTTGGACTGGAACTCGGTCGTTGAAGTGGTCATAAGAATGAGGAATTTTTCCTAATGGTTGAAAGGAATTCCTTATCGGGAAGCTAACATGAGAATTTCTGAGAAGCTGGCTTTAAATAGAGCAAACCAGATGAGTTGGGGAGGAAGACACAATGCAGGATGTGCCAAGGTTGGTGATCGTGGACTTCGGCGCGTTCTCATAAATAGGTGTGTATTCACGCCCTTCTTTGTTAGAAATCGGTAAAAGCCAAAAAGCCAAAACTTTGGCATTTGAGGCTTCACGAGCGTGCGATCGCTCGTGTGGTAACCAAGCCCACAAACCATAGGCGATAGACTATAGAGGCCACCACGAGCGTTCTCATGTACTGGGCTTGACGGGCCAAATGGGCCCGCTTGTGTAAATCTAATTGTTAGGTGGAAAGTAGTTGGGCTAAATGGGCAACACTAGCGTGTGGGCCCACTTGGGCTGAGTAATGGGCTTTAGGCCCATTTGCACCGTTAGGTCTGTTTTAGTTACTTAAGTCGCTCGAGGCTGCAGTGGACCTTCTGTTTGGTCGTTAAGATCCCTAATTTGTAAAATTACTGAAATACCCCCGATTTGTAAAATTATCGAAATACCCCTGATTTGTAAAATTACTGAAATATCCCTGATTTGTAAAATTACCGAAATACCCTCAATTTGTAAAATTATCGAAATACCCCTAATTTGTAAAATTACCGAAATACCCAAAATTTGTAAAATTACTGAAATACCCCTAATTTATGAAATTACCGAAATACCCTCGATTTGTAAAATTATCAAAATACCCTTGATTTGTAAAATTACTGAAATACCCCCAGTTTGTAAAATTATTGAAATACCCTAGTTTGTAAAATTATCGAATTACCCTTGTAGTGTAAAATTACTGAAATACCCCTATAGGGTAAAATGACTGTTTTACCCTTGTGGGTAAATGACTGACTTGGACTATGAATTTGGTGATTGATTGTGTGATTGTATGGTCGTGTTTTTAACCGACTTGACTGTAGTTGTAAAACTGGTATGCTTTTAATATATGTTTAAATGATTGTTACTGAGCATGGCCATTTTGCATACACTTGTGATGATTGAGCATAACATACACGACAAATTGCATGGGGTTAGAATTGTGAAACGGAGGAAGAAATTGAGAATCGCATGGTTGCTTGACGACTATGGAGTCTCACAATTTCAGAAATATATAACTTAACCAATTTATCAAGCGAGCAGTCGGTACATACCGGGATGAAATGAGCCGACTTCGTCAATCGATCAACTACGACCCACGCCACATCTTTCTTACTCGGTGTCAAAGTTAAGCCTGATACAAAATCCATGGTAATTCAGTCCCATTTCCACTCGGGAACTATGATAGGCTATAGTAATCTTGAAGGTACTTCGTGCCCAGCTTTTACTTGTTGACAAATTAAGCATATCCCAACAAACTCTGATATATCTCCCTTCATACCGTTCCACCTATATATTTTCTTCAAGTCATTGTACATTTTAGTACTACTAGGGTGTACTGGTAGACAACCATTGTGTGCCTCATTCAAAATCTTATGAATGAACTCGGTATCTTTAGGAACAAAAATCCTATCTTGGAACATCAAGCAACCATCGGAATCAACCGGAAAATCAGATTTAGAACCTGACTCACAATGAGTTCTCTTAGCTTGCAATTCATTATTGTTACTCCGAGCCTCACAAATTTCTTGAAGAAATATTGGCCTAGCTCTTAACTCTGGTACAACAGCACCATCACTTGATAAAGCAATCCGAGCATCCATGGCTCTTAAAGCAAACAAGGATTTTCTACTTAGAGCATCGGCGACCACATTCGCCTTTCTCGGATGGTAGTCGATTATTAACTCATAACTGTCTGAGATTTAAATCCTTTTGAGTCATTAGATACTTCAAACTCTTGTGATCAATGAACATTTGGCAAGTTTCACCATACAAATGGTGTCTCTAAATCTTTAATGCAAATACAATAGCAACTAGTTCTAAATCATGTGTCGGGTAATTTTTCTCTTGTGGCTTCAATTGTCTAGATGCATAGACTATTACTTTGCCTTCTTGCATAAGCACACCCCCAACCCATTCAAGAATGCATCACTAAAGATCCCAAACTCCTTTCTCGACTCAGGTTGAACTAACACTGGAGCTTCAGTCAACAACGCTTTCAGTTTCTCAAAACTCTATTGACATTTCTCTACCCATTCAAACTTAACATCCTTTTATAGCAACTTCGTCATTGGAGTGGCAATCATTGAAAATTAGTTAACAAACCGTCTGTAATAACTGACCAAGCCTAAAAAGCTTTTGACCTCTGTCACATTCTTCGGCAGTTTCCAGTCAACAATGGCTAAAATCTTACTCAGGTCAACTCTAATACCGTCTCCCGAAACAACGTGTCCTAAAAACCCAACTTCCCGAAGCCAAAATTCTGCTTTTACTGAACTTGGCATACAACTGTTTGTCCCTCAAAGTCAGCAAAATAGTTCTCAAGTGCTCGGCATGCTCTGCCTCATCTCTTGAATAAATCAAAATATCATCGATGAACACCACGATAAATTTATCCAAATAAGGTTGAAATATTCAATTCATTAAATCCATAAACACGGAAAGAGCATTTGTTAATCCAAATGGCATAACAAGGAATTCGTAGTGACCATACCTCGTTTTGAAGGCAGTCTTAGGCACATCTGATTCTTTAACCCACAACTGATAATAAACGGACCTCAGGTCTATCTTTGAAAATACCATGGCTCCCTTCAATAGATCAAATAGATCATCAATCCTTGGCAAAGGATACTTGTTCTTTATTGCCACCTTGTTGAGCTGCCAATAATCTATACATAGTCTTATCGAAATATCTTTCTTTTTCACAAATAATACGGGAGCACCCCAAGGTGAAAAGCTCAGTCTCGTGAAACCCTTATCAGTCAACTCCTGTAAATGAACCTTCAACTCTTTTAATTCTGTTAAGGCCATCCTATACGGAGCAATCAAAATAGGCGCAGTACCAGGAGTCAAATTAATGCGAAACTCTAGTTCCCTAATAAGAGGTAACCCCGACAATTCTTTCGGAAACATATTCAGATATTCACATACTACCGGTACCGACTCAATCTTTAACTCAGACTCTTTAGTGTTCACCACAAAGGCAAGGTAAGCTTCGTACCCCTTTCTTACACATTTCTGAGCAGACATGGAAGAAATCACTCAGGCATGCCATTTAATTCATTTGGTTCAACCCGAAGAATATTACCATTATCACATTTCAGTTCAATAAACTTTCTTCCACAATTCAGTACCACATCATGAGTGGTCAACCAATCCATACCAAAAATTACATCAAATTCATCGAACGGTAAAAGCATGAGATTAGCAGGAAAACAATGACCTCTAATCATTAAAAGAAAATTTTTACACACTTTATCAACTAACACGTACTTGCCTAACAGGTTTGACACCTTCACTACGAACTCAGTAGATTCAACAAATAAGTTCATACCTGACACCAGCTTCATACAAATATACGAATGGGTAGAGCTTAGATCAATCAAAGGAACAACAAGAGTTTCATAGATAGAAAATGTACTTGTAATTACATCAGAAGATGAGGCCTCTTCGTGAGCGCGAATGGCATAGGTCCTCACAGGTGCCCTGCCCTCGAGTCTCACAGGAGACTCTCTAGGTGTACCCTTACTACTTGTTCCACTACCTAGATTCCTCTAAGGTTTTCCCTTATTAGAAGTGCTATCTGACATTGTCCCTTGGAAATTTCCTCCTTCCGTCCTCTCGAGGCAATCCCTAACAAAGTGGTCAGGAGAACCACACTTAAAACAAGTCTTATCACTCCCTCGGCACTAGCCAAAGTGGCGTCTCCTATATTGGGGACATCCTGATCTATCGGGTCGAGTATTCCTAACACTAGCAATTGAGGTAGTCTGAGCTTTTGGAACTGAGTACTGTTTACTCCTATTCTTGCTCGAATACCCAGCAGAGGCATTAGATCGAGTAGTAAAATCTCTCGACTTCTTAAATGAAGATTGAAAAGATTTTCTCAGTTGCCTCTTCCTCAAGTCTCGAGATTCCAGATAGCTTTCCGTTTTTCTTTAGCCAATTCTTTAGCCTTGCATGCTCTCTCGACCAACACAACAAACTCTTTCAACTCAAGGATGCCGACCAATAATCGAATGTCTTCGTTCAACCCATCCTCAAATCTTTTACACATGATGGCTTCAGCAGATACACATTCCCGAGCGTATTTGCTAAGCCTCACAAATTCATGCTCATACTCAGTAACTATCATTTTACCTGTCTCAACTCGAGGAACTCATTCCTCTTTTGATCCATAAACCTTTGACTGATATACTTCTTGTGAAATTCCTCTTGGAAAAACTCCCAAGTCACTTTCTCCCTCGGCACAACCGATAGGAGGGTATTCCACCACTAGTAAGCTGAATCTCTTAGAAGCGATACTACGCACTTCATGCACTCCACCGGTGTGTATGACAACTCATCAAAGACTCGGATGGTGTTCTCGAGCCAAAACTCCGCTCATTCTAGATTATCGTCAATGTTAGCTCAAAACTATTCAACTCTTTGTTTTCTAATCTGGTTAACTGGAGGCCTTTCCCTTCTCACCATCTCAACAACTTGGGGAGCTATAGGGGTAGGCTGAGCAATAGGATGGTGTGGGGGATGTTGAACACCAGAGTTTGCCCGAACAAACTCGGTGTACCAATTATTCATCATGTGGAGAATGGCTTCTCTGTATCCTTCTCCTCTACTAACCGTCTCGGGTCTACTATCAACTGGCACTGCTCCTTTAGCGGCAGCAGGCGCGTTACTTTCTACATCATCAGCAGCTGTTCGTTCAGGGTCCATTTACTATACAAAACACAACTTCAATTTTCAGGAGTCGTCACACTATCATAATATACGTATGGCATGTATAGCTAGACTTCTACACTTGCAATGTAGTCTTAGAATCGACTAAACTGTAGCTCTAATACCAATAAATGTAACACTCTTTACCCGTATCCATCGCTGGGATGGGTACAGGGCATTATCGGGCAAAAACGTAAACATACATACAGAATCGAGCCATAAAATTTCTTTTGAACAAAAAACTATACATACACATGCACATTGTCCCTAATGCAGGCCTACAAGGCCCAAAGCATACATCGGGAGTGATTTGGAATTAAACCGTGAAATTTAGGAAAATTTTCATAAAACAGAGTCACAAGCCCGAGTGGACACAAGGACACGCCCGTGTGACCTTGACACGCCTGTGTCCCCAGGCTGTGTAACTCTTTGTTTATGACGTCAGCATAATTTAAGATCAGACGGCCAAGTCACATGCCCGTGTGCTAGGCCGTGTGGCGAATTTAATTTTCACATTTAAGGTGCAGACTTCAAACGGCCTGGGCACATGCCCATGTCCTAAGGTCGTGTCCTCCACACAGATGAGACACACAGTCGTGTCTCTGCCCGTGTGTTTACTACTATGCATACTAACTTGTAAAACTAGGGTGCAGGGGACACACGGCCAGAATACATGCCCATGGGGCTAACCATGTGTCACATACGCCCTAGACACATGCCCGTGTGTCTACCTGTGTGGACAACTTTGAGGCTATTTTCCAAGCCCTCTTGTCACCCTTAACAACCCCAACACACTCTCACATGCCAATGGTCGATGTCATGGCATAAAAGGGTTACTTAGACATCCATAGCTTTAACTCATGCATGATAAACTCATATCAAGTATACCTAATTGGGACTCCTTGACTTGTTAAATTCATTCAATGCATTTCTTTACCTTTATTAATATAGTGACCTTGCCAATTGACATCATTTATCCATCAAGCATAAATTCCACATTTTATCAACCATTTGGCACACACCACAAAAGTAATAACACATCTCATGCATGTAACAATATTTAGGGATTTCAACCCAATAATCAATATGAGCCATATTTCATGGCCATATACAAAATGGAATAATATACCAAAAGGAGACATCACTTTGGCTAACAAATATGACACATATAACAAAATACTAAGTCCACTATACATGCCATACTTAAATGTAGTAAAATAATTATACCCCAAAAGATTTGTTGATAGTGTGACTCGAGCTCCGACGTCCACAATCCCTGAGCTAGCTTGACGATGCTATAAGAAAGAGGAAAAGAGAGAGGGGTAAGCATATAGCTTAGTAAGTCGAATGCAAATAATAAACAACATAAGTAATGAAATTCATGGACTAAACATGCTATCAATTTCCAAAACATCATCATATTACATATATTGAACACATTGAGAATTGATAATAAATGCCTTTGATGCTTATCTTACTCTTTCATAACCATACCAAATTTCCCAACATGAGTCGAGTCCAATACTCATGAAGTTTACGTACATACTTGTACCATACATTCTTACTCATTCTATCCCACTTCTTAACCATAATCTTGAACGGCTCGTTGAATCACCCGTAATACTAAACGACGTTTGGAATCATCATGCACCACATAGAATTCCAAAGCCATGTCCCAGACATGGTCTTACATGGGTCTACATATCGATACTATATCCTAGATATGGTCTTATACGAAATCTCACGTCGGTGTCGATGCCATGTCCCAGACATGGTCTTACATGGGACCTCAAATCGATGCCACGTCCCAGACATGGTCTTACACGAAATCTCATATCAATGCCATATCCAAGATATGGTCTTACATGAAATCACATACTGAAGCCGATGTCATATCCCAAATATGGTCTTACACTGGCACACATATCAATATCAATACCATGTCCCAGTCATGGTCTTACACTGGCTATCATATCAATGCTGATGCCATGTCCCAGACATGGTCTTTCATTGGCTCTCATTAATCGTGGTGTCATGATATCCGAATCCTAAGCACTCCTCAGGGTCACCTGGGACTTCCGAGATATAAGGCTATCACCAAACTTTTAGTAAATCGTCACCAGCCAATTTCATTAGATCATTCATATATGTATCATAGAACATCAATTATTAAACGCATAATAATGGAATTGTTAAATTACTTACACCCAACTTACATCGGTGCAAAATATGACAATTTACGATTTAGTCCACAACCTTGCCTTTTCCTCGGACAAGGTCTATCCCTCGTCCCTCTTAATCTATAATAGCACATTTAGCTCATTTAATATATGTACTATTCAATTCAATCCAAAAATCACAATATGGGAAAATTATAATTTTGCCCCTAAAATTTCACAAAATTATGAAATTGCCCCTAGGCTCGTAAAATGAAAACTACCCATTTTTCCCATTATTCAAGCCTAGCTGAATCATTTTCTCTCCTATACAAACTCACAATTTTCATTTATTCATACATTTACACATAGTTTCTAAATTTTTTACAATTAGGTCCTTTTTATCAATTTCACCAAAAACCACTTAGTAAAAGTTGTTCATCACACCTCAAGCTTTCAAATTCTTCCATTAGATATCAAAGCACAAGCATATCATTCATGGGTATATTTTTTAACATGAACCTTACCTCAAATTAAGGGTAGAAATAACTAAATCAAGCTACGAGGACTTCAAAAATATAAAGAACATTAAAAACGAGGCTAAGATGCACTTCCTTCGTGCTTGAAAGATGAAAGAAGCCCTAGCTATGGCTTCTTGTGAAATTCGACCAAGGAGGATGAAGATGGACATAAATTTTGACCATTTTTCCCTTTTAATTCTTTTAATAACCAATGGACCAAAATGCCCTTCCATTAAAACTTTGATATTTTATCCCTCCTCTGTCTATTTCTTTCCATAATGACATATAAGGGTTTAATTACCAAATAAGGACTTCAAATTTAAAATCTCATCATAATTAAGCCCTTAAATAAACTAGAACACATGTTTTTCACTTATTGTAATTTAGTCCTAATAACTCAATTGGACACCTTATCGGTAAAATTTCTCATCGATATTTTCACACAGGCATGGATATATACCATGGACCTCATAACATTCATAAAAAAATTATTTCTATCTCAGATTTATGGTTTTGAAACCATTGTTCTGACTAGGCCCTGATTCGAGATGTTACAAGGTAGACCTCCCAAAAATACGAGTAATGTGAGTGGCAGCCAGAGGGGAACTAAAGATACGACTGTTAGATCTAAGGCTTGCACACCTGATAGAACCTACGCCACTTGAGCTCGTGAGGAAGCTTCATCTCTAGATGTGATTACGGGTACATTTACTCTTTACAATACTTCTGTGATTACATTGATAGATCCCGGATTAACGCATTCTTATATATGCATGAACTTAGTGAGCAGTTAAGACTTTGCTGTAGAGTCTACTAAATTTGTAATTAGAGTATCGAACCCCTTAGTCCGATGTATTTTGGTTGACTAAGTGTGTAAGAATTGACCGTTGATGATTCAAGATTCATGTTTTCTGGCTAATTTGATGTTATTACCATTCGATGAATTTGATATAATTCTGGGTATGAGTTTGTTAACTTTGCACGATGCTATTGTAAACTGCAAACAGAAGACTATTGATTTGTGATGTCAGAATGATGAGATTATTCGGATTGAGTCTAATGATCTGAATAGTTTACCAGCAATGATTTATTCAATGTTAGCTCAGAAATATCTGAGAAAGGGTTATGAAGCCTACTTTGCTTATGTGATTGATTTGAAAGTGACAGAAAAGAAAATTGAATCAGTACATGTTGTCTGTGAATTCCCTGATGTGTTTCCTGAGGAACTTTTGGGATTACCTCCGATTTGAGAAGTTGAGTTTGGCATTGAATTAGTGCCAAGGACTACTCTGATTTTTATAGCTCCGTATAGAATGGCTCCGACCAAGTTAAAAGAGTTAAAGTCTCAATTGCAAGAGTTGACTGATAGAGGATTAGTAAGACCGAGTTTCTCACATTTGGGCGCTTCTGTTCTGTTTGTGAAAAAGAACGATGGCATGATGAGAATGTCCATTGATTATCATCAGTTGAACAAAGTGACTATCAAGAATAAATATCCTCTACCTAGAACCGAAGATTTGTTTTATCAGTTGAAAGGAGCTACTGTGTTTTCAAAGATAGATCTCAGATTAGATTATTATCAGTTGAGAGTAAAATATTCAGACATTCCAAAAACTGCTTTTCGAATGAGGTACGGACACTATGAGTTTTTAGTTATACCTTTCAGATTAATGAATGCACCTGCTGTTTTTATGGATTTGATGAATAAAAATTTCAGACCGTATTTAGATCTATTTGTTGTTGTATTCATTGATGACATTTTGATATATTCTCATAATGAATTTAAGCATGTTGAACATCTAAGAATAGTGCTACATACTTTGCGTGATAAGCAGTTGTATGCGAAGTTTAGCAAATGTGAATTCTGGTTACGAGAAGTTAGTTTTTTGGGACATGTGTCAGCATCTGGTATCCGAGTTCATTCAACGAAAATTTCAGCTATCTTAGATTGGAAGCCTCCGAGAAATTTTTCTAAAGTCCGTAGTTTTCTGGGACTTGCAGGTTATTATAGACGATTTGTGAAAGGCTTTTCTATGATTTCTATTCCGTTGACGAAATTGCTTCAGAAAGATGTGAAATTTGAATGAAGTGTCAGAAAAGCTTTAATCAGTTGAAAACCCTATTGACAGAAGCTCTAGTGTTAGTACAACCAGAATCAGGTAAAGAATTTGTAATATATAGTGATGCATCATTGAATGGTCTGGGCTGCGTTTTGATGCAGGATGGCAAAGTCATAGTTTATGCTTCGAGACAGTTAAACCTGCACGAAAAGAATTATCCGATACATGATCTAGAATTGGCGGCTATTGTGTTTGCTTTGAAGATTTGGCGCCACTATCTATTTGGTGAGAAATGTCATGTTTATTCTGATCATAAAATTTTGAAATATTTGATGAATCAGAAAGATTTGAACCTGCGACAGAGGAGATGGTTAGAACTGCTAAAAGGTTACGAGCTTGTTATTGATTATCATCTAGGAAAAGCAAATGTTGTTGCTGATGCTTTGTGTCAGAAATCATTTTTTGCATTGCGTGTGATGAATGCTCATTTAGTTCTGTTTGATGATGGTTCAATTTTAGCCGAATTGAAAGCGAGACCGTTGTTTTTGCAATAGATTATTGATGCTTAGAAAGTTGATAATGAGATAATAGCAACACTAGCTCAGTGTGAATTGGATTCTAATTCTGAATATCGAATTAATAATTACGATTGTTTGAAATTCCGAGGTTGGATTTGTGTTCTGAGAAATTCAAATTTGATTAAGATGATTTTAAATGAAGCTCACAACAGTCGCTTATCTATACATCCTGTAACACCCCTAACCCGTATCTGTCACCAGAATGGGGTTATGAGGCATTACCGAAAAAGATACAACTTTCATACATTCACACAATTACTTAGATCATATTCAAAGGTATACCTTTGTAACTTCAGTTTATCAATTCGTGAATCATTAATACACAAAGCATAAAACAATTTTGTTAAACTCACATATAACCATTTTATGATCTTATAACATAAATTACTATTCATATGGTCAATTTCCAATACAATAACTGAATATTAATACATACTAAATACATATACTTTATTCAATGTCAACTTTCATTTTTCTCTATTACTATACACGCATATAACATTTCATATAACCAAATCAATATGTCAATCATAATTTACTTTTCTCATCAAACACATCACAAGTTTGTATTTATACACATAACATAACATACTCTTGTCTAATGCTATAAAGTGTCAAGGCCGAATTTAAACATGATAATACCAATTAATACACAAGCTAAATAGCATGTCTAACCATCATATTATCAAACAATCTACGAACCATTTCTAAGCATAATTATCAAATCTAAACATACCAAAATTTATATACTAACATCATGACAAAATTACAAATACATAATCAATTCATTTGCTCACCTATTCGGCTATTAAAAATTAACCATTAAAGTCATACCAATTCCACCATTCAATCTTAAGTTAAAATTTACCATTTGCATATCCGAATACAAATATTAACTTGTTATTTAATGACTATCCGTTTAGCTAACAAAATATACCTCATACGTATTCTTTATTTTCTAATAACTACCGAATTAAAATAGCCATATTATTTTTATAATTTGTCGTTAACTCTTTATACATATAACAAGAATAAAAAATTAAACTAATCATCTTGACCTTTAAATATCAAACCACAAACAAACATGTTACATGCACACATATTTAATTTATCTATCATTAGCCGAATATGAATGCACACCATTTATAGCTAATGATTAAAAACTTATAATCATTATCCATATTTACTTCATCACATAACCAAATACCAATAATTCAAATCATAACCATTTACCTAATACATCCCACTTATATATCATACATATCACTCAACAAAAATATCCAACCCCAATTTCACATCATACTAAATTTTCCATACGCATATACTTTGGTATAACTTCATCACCATTAGCAAATATATCAACCATGATTCACATATAAACATATAATGACCAAAACATCAAAACCACAACCAAACATATCCATCAACCATATTAACCTCACTTAAACCAAATTTTATAATTAACCACCTCACAAAATATACCACAAATCATACATCCAAAATGAGTTACTTTCATGGCTGATTATGATTCATCATTAACGCATCTCATTTTCGAATGATATAATCAGCATCACATACATAACATCAAAACACAAATCATACATATCATATAATATGCATACCAAAACAAACTCCAACCATATCAAATATAACCAAAATTCGATCAAACCTTGAAATCGAACCTAATAAAATAAACAAGCCATTTTCGCATGGCTTAAATATATACACATACCAAAGTCCAACATTTCCAAATATTATCTAGCCTATAAATTCCATAGGTTCAAAAACTAACTTATAAAGTACTAAAAACAACCAATAGTGTGATAGACTTTGCTGACGATCCCCGAGCTCGTAACTTGACTCCAAAATCTATGAAACAGAGGAAAACATACACATACAGTAAGCTATCATAGCTTAGTAAGTCATAAGCAAATAAATAATTCAATGACGATATCAACTCAATTTAACCAAACCAATTTATAATATCACAATCACATTTAATTTCAAGCTTACAATTTCATATACAACATATACTTTCATATATAAATTTTACCATGGCCGAATATATATATCTATTATCAAAGTAACATTCAATTTCAAAACCATAGTAACATTATATAACCGAATATATATACACTTATAAGTATATACTCTTGAATCAAAATTTAATATCACATATTTATGCATACATATGGCAAAATAAACCATACTAATACACAAATTTTTACATTAGCATTATGTATAATTTGCATCCTATCTTAAATAACCAACTTACCTTATCTCCAATTAGGTAATCAACTATCACAAACCTGGTCACTTTAGCTCGTTTTTCACATTCGATCACAACTTATCATTGCCCACTAAACCATTCAGAATTGAATAGGATACTCAGATAATCACACATATCGTACAATGCCAATGTCCCAGACGTGGTCTTAAATGTAATCACATATCGATGCAACTGTCCTAGACAGGGTCTTACTCGCACACATAAATTAGAATCACATATCGATGCCAACGTATTAAACGTGGTCTTACTCGTACACATATATCAGGATCACATATCAATGCCAACATATTAAACGTGGTCTTGCTCGCACACATATATCAAAATCACATTTCGATGCTAACGTATTAAACGTGGTCTTACTCACACACATATATCGATGCCATTGTCTTACTTGCACATCACATATTGGAATCCTATGTCATGACATATGTATCCTAGCTATTCCAAAGGTTCATACGGGGCTTTCGGACGTCATAACTCGGTCGAAAGGAATTTGTAAATATAGCTCCCTAGCATATACACATTCGACTAACAACATATGTACTTCACATAATTCATTTTAGCATAATAAACTCATATTTATTTAAAATAAACAACATCTATTGGCTTATAAACTTACCTCAGACAACGAAAATCGAAACGAGACGACTAATCGATAACTTTGGTTTTCCCTCGATCCAAATCCAATTTCTTTGGTTCTTGATCTAAACATATTCAATATTTTAACTCAATTTAGTCCAAAAACACATAAATAGGAAAATTACCATTTTACCTCAACATTTTACACTTTTTACAATTTAGTCTAAATTTTACAAAACACAAAACATGCAAAATTTGAGTACACCATGCTTAGGCTGAATCTTCCTTATGTTCATACAAGTTCTTACATTTCATTTATTTTACATTTTAGTTCCTCAATTTATTATTTTTGCAATTTAGTCCTAATTACTCAAAATCATCAAAAATTCCAATACAAAACATGTTAATCCAAAACATATCTTTCATATTTCATCAACTAACATCACAAAGCTCAATTATTCATCAATTTCATAACTCAAAATATTCATCAAAATTAGAAATTCAAGCATGGGCTTTGTACATTACACTGCAACGATCTCAAAAACGTAAAAATGATCAAAAATCGAGCTAGTTACATACCTTGATTAAGCTTAACAATGGCCGAATACCTAAGCTCTGTTTCTTTTCTTTCTTTATTTTTTTTTTTTAAGTTTTGGTCAAAACAATAAAATGAACTAATGGCTTTTAAATTTTTATGTTTTATTTTATGATAACTTATTATGCATTTTACATAATTAACCTTTATGAAATAATATGAAATCTTATAATTGTTTTCCTCAACCGTCCATCACTTATAAATATGGTCTAATTACAACATAAATACCTCACGCAATAAAGACAACAACAATTCGGCCCTTCTAAAATTAACCATCAAATTTTCATTTTACGCGATTAGGCCCTTTTTATTAAATCGGCACTCAAACGATAAAATTAAAACACGAAAATTTCACAGATATAAATTCACACATAATAAACATAGAAAATAATTTTAAAATATTTTTTTGACTTGAATTCTTGGTCCCAAAGCCACCATTCCGAAAGGGTCTAAATCGGGTCGTTACACATCCGGGTAGTGCGAAAATGTATATTGATCTGAAACATCATTACTGGTGGTCTAGAATGAAAAGAGATATCTCTGACTTTGTTTCGAAATGTTTGATCTGTTAGCAAGTTAAAGCTAAACATCAGGTGCCATCTGGTTTGTTACAACCAATTATGATTCTCGAATGGAAATGGGATAGAGTGACGATGGATTTTGTTTCGGGTTTACCCTTGTCTCCGAGAAAAAATGATGTGATTTGGGTTGTGGTTGACCAATTGATGAAATCAACTTATTTTATTCTGGTACGATTTGATTACTCGCTTGATAAATTAGCTGAGTTATACATTTTCGATATTGTAAGATTGCATGAGGTGCCATTATCTATTGTGTCAGATAGAGATCCAAGATTCACTTCGCGACTTTGGAAGAAATTACAAGAGGATTTAGGTGCAAAATTACACTTCAGTACTACTTTTCACCCACAGACGGATGGTCAATCCAAGCGGATTATTCAGATTCTCAAGGATATGTTGAGATGTTGCATTCTTGAGTTTGAAAGTACGTGGGAACAGTATTTTCCATTGATTGAATTTACTTATAATAATATTTTTCAATCGAGCATTAAAATGGCATTGTATGAAGCCTTATATGGTAGAAAATGTCGTACACCATTGTATTGGTCAAAGCTTAGTGAAAATAAGATATACGGGATCGACTTGATAAAAGAGACTGAGCAGAAAGTAAAAACAATCCGAGAAAGTATGACAGCAGCTTCCGATCATCAGAAATCATATGCAGATTTGAAACAAAAAGATATTGAATTTGAGATCAGTGACAAAGTATTTCTGAGAGTGTCTTCGTGGAAGAAAGTACTTCGGTTCGGCCGTAATGGGAAATTGAGCCCGAGATTCATTGGGCCGTATGATATTATAGAGTGTATCGGACCGATTGCATATAAATTGTTATTGCCCCCTGAATTAGAAAAGATTCATAATGTGTTTCAAATATCGATGCTTCAACGATACAAATATGATCCCTCACATGTGATTTCCCCATCTGAGATAGAAATTCAGTCTGATATGACCTATGAAGAAGAACTGATCTGTATCTTGGCTCGCGAGATTAAAGAATTGAGAAATAAGTAAATTCTGTTAGTAAAAGTAATGTGGCATCGACATGGTGTTGAAGAGACTATGTGGGAGCCTGAGAATACTATGAGACAGCAATATTCGAATCTGTTTAATGGTAAGATTTTTGGGGACGAAAATCCCTAAGGGGGGAAGAGTTGTAACAACCCGGTTTAGACCTTAGTCGAAATAGTGGTTTTGGGACCACAAATCTGAGTTAAAAAAACATTTTAATATTATTTTCTATGCTTATAATATGTGAATTGATGTCTGTGAAAATTTCGTATGAAAATTTTATTGTTTGTGTGCCCAATTTGATAAAAGGACCTAATCGCGTAAAATGCAAAAGTTGCATTCTATATGTTAAAAGTGCCTATTTGCTATGGCTTTTTAATTGTGAGGTCCTTATGTTGTGAATAGACCATTTGATTAATGGATGGAGAAAAATGCCTATAGTCAATGGAATTTTAATGTTATTTTATTAAGGGTATAATAGTAAACTATGATAAATGATATAATTAATAAAACAAATGCATGAAATTAGTCATTTTTGTTCATCCTTGCAAAAAATTTAAAGAAAAAGAAAAGGAAATAAGCTTGCTAGGGTTCGGCACTTTGATTACTTGATTAAGGTATGGTTTTGACTCGATTTTTAATAATTTCTATGTTTTTCTGATCGTTGCTTCGTAATCTTTCAAGCCCATGCTTCAATTTCTGAATTTGATGATGATTTTGAGTTGTGCCATTATTTATAATATGATTTTTATGAAGTTAGATGATAGAAAATGAAAGATGTGTTTTAGATTACTATGTTTTGTATTGGGACTTTTGATGAATTTGAGTATTTTGAACTAAATTGTGAAAATGAAAAATTAAGGGGCTAAAATGTGAAATAAATGGAATATGTGGGCTTATATGAGTTAACGGAAAATTTGGCTCGGCATGTGTGAAAGGACATTTTGTGTATATTGTGATTTTATGAATTAGGGACTAAAGTGTTAAAATGTGAAAATGTGAGGGCTAATTTGTAAAATGCCCTAAATATATGTATATGGATTCATTTGAATGAATGTAAGCTTGAATAAGTAAAATTTGAATATGTTTAGATCAAGAACCAAAGAAACAAAATTAGATCGGGGAAAGTCGAAAGTCGTTGAATAGCCGTTCGTTTTTGTTCATTTCTGTACGAGGTAAGTCTATATACAAATGAATGTGTTTGAATTGATTTATTCATGTTTATATGATATTGAATTGGGATGAATGGTTATAGAAGTTGAATTTGTGAAATTGAGAAAGTTTCGATAATGTAACGACATTTGAAAGCCCTATATGAACCATAGGAATAGTTAGGATACATATGTCATGACATAGGATTTCGATATGTAATTTCATGTAAGACCATGTCTGGGACGTTGGCATCGATTTTGTAACATCCTGATTTTTGGGTTTTCATAATTGGTAAGTTTTTAAAATTTGGTATTTGGTAGTGAAAATTCATAGTTGGAATATGTAAATGGGCCTATGGAAGGCCTACGTGCTGGCCAAAACCCAGAAGAATTTTTGAATTTTGGACTTAAGGAGTTAGGGGCGTTGGATAGGTGGCCTTATTAAAAGACAAGGGTAAAATGTAACACAAGAGAACCCTTGGCAAAGTGGCTAAGTGACGCCACTAAGGAGCTAAAAAAGTGGCGTGTAAGTGGTTGAGGAGAGCCAAGGTTCGATTCTCTAAGCTGGCAATTGTGGTGTTCTTTTTATATCTTGAGCAGGCAGGAGTTGGAAGTTGAATGAAACTCTGTTGGAGAGAGTTTGAATCAGTCAAATGCATGGATTAAGGAGTGATAAGGGGAGGGATTTTGGGGATTTGGAGAGAAGCTAAGAGTTTGTCGAATAGTGGGAATTGGAGAGAGGATTTCGGCAGAGGAGTATTTGGCTAGTATTTCAGCATTTAGGGACTTAGTTGTGTCGTTTTCTTCTGTGTAAACACCATAGGATTATTCTTTTCTTCTCTTTTTCTTCTCTAGCTGAAACTACCACCCTTTCCATCCATTTTTTTTCTTTCCTTTTCTTTTTCGAAACCAGTCTACTATTCCCTTTTTTTCAACTACTACTTCCTTCCTATCTTCACCTTTGCCGAAGAGCCAAGAGCCGAAACTTTTTGAAGGTTGGTGGTGTCGATTTCTTTGAGACCAGTATCCTACTGTTCTCTTCAATTGTTGTGGTCGATTTCTTCTTCTACTAAACTCTAAACAGTACACAAGGAAGACTGTGGTAAGTATTCATACTCCAACCGATTCAATAGTAAATATTAAGAAAAGCCGAAACCCCCTATAGTTTAGGGGGCTGTCGTTTTGAGTTATAGGCCTTACTGGGCCTTTTTCATTTGATTTTTATGGTTTGTATAGTGAAATAGATAACTTTGGAGGAGCAACAAGGCTTGGGGTATCGACTTGGATAAGCTTGAATCATATCATCGGACTCGGTGAAGGTAAGTGACCTATGGCCATTAGGGGTTCTTTGGCCGAGTAAGGTAAGGTGGATTTTGGGTTTGATAAGCATGACTTGTGCACTAAGAATGGTGATACTTAATTGTAGGTTGTCGTGGGAGACTCTGCTAGCAAACATCACAAAACAGGTGTGTAACAACCCTCGTAGTAGCTTAGGCTAATATTCGTAGAAAAGCCAAAATGCCAAAATTCCGGCATTTTGGGAACTTGAGATTTTGCATGTGGTTTTAGATGCGGTAAAAACGATATGATCGGTGTTTGGATCGATGGAACAGGTAAGAGCGCAATTCTGTGCACGACGGTAGGTTGGGCCTCAATGGGCTGAAATTTGGCCCAATGGGCTTCCGGGCCCATTTGGGTAAAATTGATAGAAAATGGAACTTGGATAAATTGCATGTTAACACGGTTAGATCTGTTGTAAAAATTGGGTTAAGTGGGCTAAAAGGGCTAAATCTGCAATCGTGGGGCCTATTAGGGGTTTTGGGCCCAAAAGCCCTAATTTGATAAAATGCGTTAAAATCATTGTTTAAACACTTGAGAATATTGATAAATGTTAATGAACGTGGAAAACCCATAATATTTGGTAAATTTACGAAATTACCCCTAAAATATGGTAAATGACTGTTTTGCCCCTAGGTAAAAATGAGCATTATACCCCTAGGGTTTAATTATGAATATGATGCATGAGGTATTGATTTACATGATATGACATGATATGCACTTGATATGTTATAACATGCACGTGTTATGCTATGATATATTCATTATATGCATGGGTTGGGTTTTTGATATAAATGGAGGATGTGCGAAAAGGGCTTTGCCCCAGTTATTAAAAGATGCTAGGCCTCTAGTTATATGATAAAGCAGCTGTGCTGCCAGTGGAGAGTTTGGTTGGGTGGGTTGAGTTATTCCCCACATGGAGAGCTTGGTTGGTACCGGTGGAGAGTAGCGGATGTTGGGTTGAGTAGTCTCCCCAAATGGGCTTGCATACATCCATTAATATTACATGTGGCATTGAAATGGGCCTATGGGCCATACCGTTTGTAGTGAAGGCTTCGGCCCAAGAACATGATTAATGAGAAGGCTTCGCCCGAAGAACAGCGTTAAGCGAAGGCTTCGCCCTGATATGTTGGTATTAGTTTGGGCTCTGAAAGGGGCTTGTTGCACACTGAGTTTCCAAACTCACCCCCCTTTCCTTATCTTTGCAGGTGAGTCTTGATGTGGAGACTTGGAGTCGGAGAGGATTCAGAGTGGCCATGGTGATCGCTTTTGGACTTTGCAATAAGTAACCGGTTCTCTATTTATTTTTTTTATTTTTTTGGATGTAGTAAGGCCATTTTATCTATTCTTCTGGGATTATTTTTATTTTTAATAACTCTATATTTTTCTAATAATAATTCAAAATGGGCTAGAATTAGGGCACGTTTTCAAAATATTATTCGTTTTCAAAATAACACAACGATACAATTAATCGGTTTATCAAAAAATCTACTTAAAGGAATTTCAACTCATTTACCAAAGTGTGGCAATGGTTGTGGGCATGTCTAGGATTGGATCCAATCGAGAGCTTGGTACTTAAGCACCCTTCATGGCTCACCTCCTCTGTTTCGGATACCTACCTGGTGCACAGCTTCCATTCACTTTGTTAACTTAGCAAAAGACGTTCTTTTTAAACACTAAAATGAATCATGGGTTTTTAAAACTTCAATGAGAAACGTCGGATTCGACCATAACATCTGGGCCGGGTTTGGGGTGTTACAGATTTGAGATTTACGTGTAAGACCATGTCTGGGGCATCGGCATCGTATTTGATTTACGTGTAAGACCTTGTCTGGGACAGTGGCATTGGTATTTGATTACATGTAAGACCACGTTTGGGATGTTGGCATTGTATGTAACACCCCAAACCCGACCTAGACTCTATGGCCGAATATGGTGTGTCACATTGAAGTGTTTTAGCGAAAACTGTGTTTTCATTGAAAACCCTTCTTAAAATAAAAGAAACCTTAATTAACTTTAAAAAAAACTGTTTCCAGTCACTTGTTTAAAACATATGATTTTACGAAAACATGTCATTTTAAAATTTAGTTGCGGAAACGTAGAAAACATACTATAATTTAGGAAACCCATGTTCAACTTCTCGTAATTACAATGAAAATAATAATAATAATTCAAGTAATAATAACATAATGAAAACCTTATTACCATCTAGTCTGAAATATACTTAATAAAATAAAAACTTATATGCTTAAAAAAATAAGTCCAAATTATCTTGCTAGCTGGCCACCCAGAGTCCCTCCAAACATCGAACCTTCTACTAAGCATCACCTGAAAATAAAATAAAAGAGGGGATGAGTTTTTGCAAACTCAGTGTGTACAAACCTCGACAAAAACAAGCATTCAAAAAAAAACCATCATACATCAAACATGCAATGCAATCCCATCCAAATTATCCATCCGCTACACACCAACTCTGTCCCCTGTCACACCATGTGGGGATATAAATATCGACCCACCCAACCGACATATCAATGGTTGACCGGTTGCGGAACTACTTTCATTTATATATTGGGCTTTAAAAGCCCTCGGTGGATCCACGATTGTCAAGCAACCATGTGATACTCATATACTTCCTCCGTTCCATAATTCCCAACCTATATGCAACCTAAGCAGAATATCATATGTATGCATGTCACATCCATAAAACTTACATTCAACACCTAGGGGTATTTTGGTCATTTTCGCCCTTAGGGACATTTCGGTAATTTTCCCCTTTCTTTACGGTTTTCACTTACCTTGGCCCATTAACAAATTTCGTGAGCTAAGATGAAAGAATACTATACACCAGGTAAGATTCCAAATAAGAGGAGGTGAGTCATTAAGACCGCTTAAGTACCAAGCTCTCCCTAGATCCAATCCTAGACATGCATATACCCGTTGCCACACTTTAACCCTATGACTTGTCCGCGGTCGCAAATAATTATTAAGTTTTATATAGTTATCATATTCTAGGCCCAAAACCCCTTACAAGCCCAATCAAATTCACATACCTGTATCTGGCCCATTAGGCCCAAATCACTTGTATATGGCCCATTAGGCCCAAATCACATTTATATGGCCCGTTAGGCCCAGTTAATTTCATATTCATTCTCACATACAAATCCCAATCACATAGCACCAATATTCAGTTTTTGCCTATTATGGGCCCACCGAGCCCATTTAGCCCATTCCGGCCCATATGACCAAATTACAACCCAAGTCCACGAAATCAACCGTGGGCATCAATCAACCTATCGGTTTCCTCCTCACAAGTTTTCGCGCACTCGCAAGACTACCACAGCCAAACTTTCAGCTTTTCAGCATTTCGACTTTTCGGCTTTTGCCGATCTACTTGTATGTGCAGTGTATGTACACACCTGGTAAGCAAGCGTGCTGCGATTCCTTTAGTCACCAACCTACAAATGATATCACCCTTCCATTAATCGCATGCTAAATACATATCCTTACTAAAACCGAAACCTTACCTTTCACCTTACCTTGAGGACCAATCCTTAATAGCTTTTCCTTGATCACGTACTCCCTAGATCTGCATTAGTTTTACTCATTAAAACTAAATACTAGGGAACTAGCATCCAACACAAGTCCCCTTACCTTCTATGACTATTCGACCAACTAAGATTAAGAGTACTTACCAAAGTCTTTGAAGAGAAAATCGGCAGGGATCTAAGGACAGAGATTCGATACCTATTCCTACCGAAAATCGATTAGAAAAAGTAAGGGACAATAATCAATACTGAGTAAAGAAAACTGATTGTAAAACACTTACACTAGATTCGGTCAAAGAGTATTCGGCCCTTGGCAGATTCGACTTTTCTGCTTTCAACTTAGTATGGTGAATAAGGTTTATTTGGCACAGATTAAAGAAGAAGAGTAGAAGAAGAAATTGGCTAAGTGAAACAAACAAAATTGTGTAGAGAAGAATAGAAATTGGTAGAAAGAAAGAAAGAAAAGAGTTTTCGGCTTTTAGGGAAGAGTGTTTCTGGCAACAAGGTAAGAAAAAGATTTCGGCATTAGCCTCATACCCTTGCATTCAGCACCTATTTATAACCCCTAGGGCTGAATTTCTCAAGCCCAAGTTCCCATTTCAGCTCCACTTGCTCCTCACTTCTCATCTCCTCGTTTTTTTCCCCGATAACCCCTTGATCCTTTCCTTAATTTTCTCTCCTGAACACTTCCCTTGGAGTCCATCTTCACGCCACTTCCATCCTTCTAGAAGGCCAAAATTAAACTTCTAAAAACACTAAGCTAGGATTCGAACCTTAGATCTCCTTGCTAGCTACTAATGCCACCTCTCTACACTCTAAATGGCATCACTTAGCCACTTCTCCACAAGGCTTTTTGATGCCATTTTTCCCCTATTTTTATTTAAAAGCCCAACTACTTGTCATCAGGGTTCCTTAATAATTATTAACGCATAATTTCCTTTTCCTTTAAGTTCAAATTCAAACCTTAGCCGAGACCTACTATTACTTACTTAACCGAAAATACCTAGCACACATTTTTTTTATCAGAACCAAAAAAGATAATTTGGGATTTCGAGATTTTTGGGTTTCGGGATTTTTGGAGCGTTACAACTCTACCCCCTAAAAGAAATTTCGTCCTCGAAATTTCCAACTATTAGTACAGCTGCATAACACAGACTACCACACCACGCTTCCGCTTCGCACTCTAATTCCAAACTAAATAAATAGCACACTATGGGTAAGTACGTACCAGTATTCGCTTCTGGAACATCTTCGTCTTCTCGGCGACGAGCAGCATAAACCAAAGCTGGCTACCTCGCCTCAGTATGGCCTGCATTTTCACCTAGTACTCCATGTCCAAGTCCATTGCCATCACCACCCCTGGCCTGCTCATGGCCCCTTGGCTATAGCTGACCAGCCCTTGGTGGCTGAGCACCAGCTTGGCCCACTACTAGCTCTCGACCTAGCATTCAGGGGCAATCCTTGATCCTATGCTCCATAAACCCACAAGCTAAACAAGCTCCCATCCTCTTCCAGCACTCGCCTCTATGGCTTCTCCCACATTCAGCACAAGGTGGCACCCCTGGATTAACAGTAGGGGGCCCTACTCTAACTGGCCTATTAGCTCTGGCCCTAGCCTTATGCATCTGTCCAACACCAGAAGTCTCAGCCTCCCTTTTATTCTTACCCCTTTCTCTTTCCCGATTTGGGCACTCAGTGCGCTTTACCTCCTCCGCTATCTTTGCTTTCTCCATCAATTTCGAGAAAGCTCGTTGCCTTTGTGGAGCTATCAATACCCTAAGGCTATCTCTCAGTCCATCCTCAAACCTAACGCAACACTCATACTCTGTTGCCACCATTACCCTTGCATACCTACTAAGGCGTAGAAACTCCGCCTCATACTCCGCCACAGATTTGTTTCCTTGGGTCAAGTTCAGGAACTCCTTCCTTCTAGCATCCACATAACTCGTACCTACATATTTCCCTTGGAATGCAGCTTTGAAAAACTCCCAACTGATCCACTCCGGTTGGATGCCCTCTTTCACTGTCAACCACCACTGGTAGGCTTCTTCCTTAAGCAGTGACACTGCTCCTTTCAACTTTAGTTCTGGTGAACAGTCCAAGTCTTCCATTATTCTTTCAGTGGCCTCCAACCAATATTCAGCCACGTTAGGAGGCACACCAGCAACGCCTTAAATATTTTGCCCCGTTCGATAGAATTCGCTCTAGAATGGACCCCCGATTTCTAGTGCCATTATTGAGCCCAGCGACCCATTCTAAAATTCTCAGCATTACCTGCGACAATGCATCTTCTCCCGTGGCCCGGTCATACGGTCCATTCCCAGCCACAGGTGAGGCCGGAGCCTCTTCTACTCCAACATCAAGCATATGGCCCAATGCTGACGATTCAGCCCTAATACTTCCGCGGCCTCGGCCACAGCCCCTTGCACCTCCTCTAGCACTCATCGTCGATTTGCGTATTATCTGGATTAAAATTTTAAGAAGTTTTAGTTAGTTTAATAATTACATCGATGTTTTATGAAAATATTTAAAGAAAAGATCATTTTTGAAAATCCTCTACAGTTTCCAGATCCTACGGGCTTTAGTTCCCTTCTAACAATCATCTAAACTAGCCCTCTAACTATTCACTGTATAACAATTTAAACAAACTTAAAAATAAAAGTACTTACTTGGTTCGACGACGGAGACTCGGTGTGCCGCTCAGCAAGATTTCCCTTTTTCCAAAGCATTATGATCCAAAATATTTTTAAAATCTGAAAAGAAACCAAATAATAATAAGGCCCACTTCACAGCCCGAGTTTTTCAACTTGGGCTCTGATACCACTAAATGTAAACTCTAAACCCAGCCAAGATGCTATGGCCGAATCTAGTGTGTCACATTGAAGTGTTTTAGCGAAAATTGTGTTTTCATTGAAAACCCTTGTTAAAATAAAAGAAACCTTAATTAACTTTAAAAAAAACTCTTTTCAGTCACTTGTTTAAAACATATGATTTTACGAAAACATGTCATTTTAAAATTTAGTTGCAGAAACATAAAAAGCATATTATAATTTAGGAAACCCATGTTCAACTTCTCATAATTACAATGAAAATAATAATAATAATTTAAGTAATAATAACATAATTAAAACATTATTACAATCTGGTTTGAAACATACTTAATAAAATAAAAACTTATATGCTTAAAAAAATAAGTCCAAATTATCTCGCTAGCTGGCCACCCAGAGTCCCTCCAAACATCGAACCTTCTACTGAGCATCACCTGAAAATAAAATAAAAGAGGGGGTGAGTTTTTGCAAACTCAGTGTGTACAACCCTCGACAAAAACAAGCATTTAAAAAAAAAACTATCATACATCAAACATGCAATGCAATCCCATCCAAATTATCCATCCACTACACACCAGCTCTGTCCCTCGTCATACCATGTAGGGATATAAATATCGACCCACCCAACCGACACATCAATGGTAGCCCGATTGCGAAACTACCTTCATTTACATATTGGGCTTTCAAAGCCATCAGTGGATCCACGATTGTCAAGGAACCATGCGATCCTCATATACTTCCTCCGTTCCATAATTCCCAACCCATATGCAACCTAAGCAGAATATCATATATATGCATGTCACATCTATAAAACTTACATTCAACACCTAGGGGTATTTTGGTCATTTTCGCCCTTAGGGGCATTTCAATAATTTTCCCCTTTCTTTATGGTTTTCACTTACCTTGGCCCGTTAACAAATCCCGTGAGCTAAGATGAACGAATACTATGCACCAAGTAGGATTCCAGAGAAGAGGAGGTGAGTCATTAAGGTCGCTTAAGTACCAAGCTCTCCCTAGATCCAATCCTAGACATGCATATACCCGTTGCCACACCTTAACCCTATGACTTGTCCATGGTCGCAAATAATTATTAAGTTTTATGTAGTTATCATATTCTTGCCCTAAAACCCCTTACAAGCCCAATCAAATTCACATACCTGTATCTGGCCCATTAGGCCCAAATCACGTTTATATGGCCCATTAGGCCCAGTCACTTTCATATTCATTCTCACATACAAATTTCTATCACATAGCATCAATATTCAGTTTTTGCCTATTATGGGCCCAATAGCCCATCGGGCCCATTTAGCCCATTCTAGCCCACATGGCCAAATCACAACCCAAGTCCACGAAATTGCCCGTGGGCCTCAGGCAGCCTATCAGTTTCCTCCTCACGAGTGTTCGTGCATTCACAAGACTACCGCAACCAAACTTTCAGCTTTTTCGCATTTCGACATTTCGGCTTTTTGGCTTTTGCCGATCTACTTGTGTGTGCAGTGTATGTACACACCTGGTAAGCAAGCGTGCTGCGATTCTTTTTGTCACCAACCTACAAACGATATCACTCTTCATTAATCGCATGCTTAATACATATCCTTACTAAAACTGAAACCTCACCTTTCACCTTACCTTGAGCACCAATCCTTAATAGCTTTTCCTTGATCACGTACTCCCTAGATCTGCATTAGTCTTACTCATTAAAACTAAATACTAGGGAACTAGCATCCAACACAAGACCCCTTACCTTCTATGACCATTCGACCAACTAAGATTAAGAGTACTTACCAAAGTCTTTGAAGAGCAAATAAGCAGGGATCCAAGGATAGAGATTCGATACCTATTCCTACCCAAAACCGATTAGAAAAAGTAAGGGACAATAATTGATACTGAGTAAAGAAAACTGATTGTAAAACACTTACACTAGATTCGGTCAAAGAGTATTCGGCCCTTAGGAGATTCAGCTTTTTGGCTTTCAACTTAGTATGGTGAATAAGGTTTATTTAGCACAGATTAAAGAAGAAGAGTAGAAGAAGAAATTGGCTAAGTGAAACAAAAAAAATTGTGTAGAGAAGAATAGAAATCGGCAGAAAGAAAGAAAGAAAAGAGTTTTCGGCTTTTAAGGAAGAGTGTTTCTGGCAACAAGGTGAGAAAAAGATTTCGACATTAGCCTCATACCCTTGCATTCAGCACCTATTTATAACCCTTGTGGCCGAATTCCTCAAGCCCAAGTTCCCATTTCAGCTCCACTTGCTCCTCATTTCTCATCTCCTCGTTTTTTTCCCTGATAACCCCTTGATCCTTTCCTTAATTTTCTCTCCTAAACACTTCCCTTGGAGTCCATCTTCACGTGACTTCCATCCTTCTAGAAGGCCAAAATTAAACTTCTAAAAACACTAAGCTAGGATTCGGACCTTGGATCTCCTTGCTAGCCACTAATGCCACCTCCCTACACTCTAAGTGGCGTCACTTAATCACTCCTTCACAAGGCTTTTTGATGCCATTTTCCCCTATTTTTATTTAAAAGCCGAACTACTTGTCATCAGGGTTCCTTAATAATTATTAACGCATAATTTCACTTTCCCCTAAGTTTAAATTCAAACCTTAACCAAGACCTACTTAACTGAAAATACCTAGCACATATTTTTTTATCAGAATCGAAAAAGAAAATTTGAGATTTTAGGATTTTTGGGTTTCGAGATTTTTAGGGCATTACATTGTACGAGCTTTCTGAGCTATCTGTGTATCCTATTTGATTCTATACGATTCAACGGGCATTTAGAGAAATGAATAACTATGTGAATGTGTATCCGATTCAGGTATGTTTGAAATGTATATCATGATTGAGAATGAAAAGGTAGTATATATGCAAGTGATGATATGTGATATAAGTTTGAGAAATTATGCTATATGTGCAATGAATTGGGAATATGTGTAATGTATATGAACTGTGTGGTTTGTAATAGTATTTGGCTATGGAATATATGTGTTTTATGATGCTTATATGCTTAAAATGATAAGTTTATTTGTATATGGCTTACTAAGCTTTTGAAAGCTTACTTTGTGTATGTTTGCATTGTGTTTTATATATCAAAGCTACTGGAGGCTCAGGAATTGTCGAGGATCATCACCAAACTATCAAACTTATCTTTGGTACCTTTTGAAAGTGTAAATATTTAAGTATGGCATGTGTAGGCTAGAATTATTGTGGTATGTTTTTGAGTTATGAATATTTAGCCATGTTATATGGCTTGGCTTTGGTTTTGGTTGTGTTTATGAATGAATTTTGAGTATAAACTGTATGATGAAATATTGCCAATATGATGTGTTCTTGGATGGCCAAAGAGAATTAGTCATTTTGGTAAGATTTTGGTATGTGTCTATTTGAGGAATTGGTAAGATTATGGCATGTGATTGAATAAAGTAAATTGAGTTATGAAACATATGTTTTGGTATGACTTTGGCTTATGATTTGGCATGATTTGGTATGGATATAGCATGAAATTGGTTGTTAATGATATGGCATGAATGGTGCATGTTTTGGTTATGTTTTGGTTGGAATTTGGTATGAAATGTTTTGGTTTTGATCTTGTAGGGAGGACCCAAAATTAGGATGGCAAGTTGGCCTTGTAAATGGCCTATATTTCCCACATGGGCAGGGACACGGGCGTGTGTCTCTGCTGTGTTGCTCGAGGGCCATTTTGAAATGAGCCTGGGTAAACCACACGGTCGCACACATGGGCGTGTACCAAGCCGTGTGGCCAAGTCAGTTTCAAGCACGGACTAGACACACGGCCGTGTGACTGGCCGTGTGACCCAAGTCAGTAGCCTCCTTAATTTTCACACGACCTGGCACACGGGTGTGTCTTGTGGCCATGTGGACAAGTCAGTATGTATGCTCTGTTTTACCATGGCCTAGACACACGGGTGTGTCTAATGCCATGTGAGTCACACGGCCTGCTCACACGGGCATGTGACCTTTGTAACTTAGAAAATTGTTAAGCTTAGAAAAATTTTTGTAAGTGTTCGGTTTAGTCCCGACCTCTTCCTAATGCATGTTTAAAGTTTCGTTGACCTAAGAAAGGGACTTTATGTTAATATTTGACTATAATATGATAATGTATGATTGTTAACTGTGAAATGATTGCGAAATGTTCTGATATGTCCGGTAATGCCTCTTAATCCTAGTCTAGTGACGGATACGGGTTAGGTGGTGTTACATTCTTTCTAATCGATATAGGAACTCTTCAAATTAAAACCTTTTTTTGGCATCATAGGTTGATTCTTGAAGATTGAATCAAATCTCTCTTTCACTTCTTCATTGATTAAAATTAGGTTTTCAAGAGTAGTCTTTGAAGATCTAGTTCTTTTGCGAGACATGGTATCTTTTTTTGAGAATTTGGAAAAGTTTCTGCACAAAGGGAAAAAATAAATTGGCAAGGTGGGTAAAGACCTACTACGATAGAAATCTTGCGATGGCAAGGACGGTGCGACGGTAATGACAGTGTGCAACAGCAATAGCAATATGCGACGGCGACAACAACAATGTACGGTAACAACGTTGATGCTTCGACAATCTTCTTACGGCGGCAATAGGTGATTTCGGCAAAAAGGGAAGAGAACCTAGGGTTTTTTTTGAGATTTGAGGCTAGTAGCAAAAGTGTGAGATTTAGGGATTTTTAGGGTTAAGCAAATTGTTTTGAGAAATATGAAAATTAGCAGAATGAAGAGGAGTTTATATAGGGAAGAATTAGGGTAACATGTAGCGAAAATTTGGGTACATTAGGGTTACTTGGGCTGAAAGTAATGGGAGTGGTGACAAAGTATGGATTTTTCCCTCCCTTTTTGCTGTTGGGCCTCATACTCACACTGTATTCATAAACTTACTCAAGAAAAAAATTGGTTAGTACTTGGGCCAAATTTGACCCCCTTTATTAGAAAATTTCTTCTTAACAAATTACATTAAATTATTTCCTAGGAAAGGTTGGAGGGGTCACAACGGTCCTGCTTAAGTTCCAATCTCCTTAGGCAGAATTAATTAAATGTAATAAGTTAAGAAAATAAGTTCTAATTATTTATTTATTTACAAAATGAGTTCATGAAAAATCAAGGGTCTATTAATTTGAACGAGGATTCAACACGCTCAACTTCACCATCCCAGTAGTGTTTGAGACGTTGACCATTAACTTTAAAAGTACCTCCGTAATTGTCATATAATTCAATAGCTCAATAAGGATAAACTCGGTAGATGGTATAGGGTCCTTTCCATCGGGATTTAAGCTTCCTAGGAAATAACTTCAACCTTGAATTAAACAAAAAAACCTTCTAACCTTCTTTAAACTCACAAGGTTGTATATGACTATCATGCCATCTCTTTGATCTTTCTTTACACTTTTTGGCATTCTCATAGGAAAACAACCTCAGCACTTCTAACTCATCAAGTTGTAACATCCTTCTCTCACTGCCTTGCTTAAGATCAAAGTTCAACTGCTTCAAAGCCCAGTGAGCTGTATTCTCTAACTCTAATGGCAAATGACATACCTTTCCAAAGACTAACCGATAAGGAGTCATTCCTAACGGTGTCTTAAATGTTGTTTGATAGGCCCATAATGCATCATCAAGCTTTCGAGACCAATCTTTTCTGCTAGGGCGTACTACCCTTTCAAGGATACCTTTGATTTCATGGTTCACTCTTTCAACTTGCCCATTAGATTGGGGGTGATAGACAGTAGCAATCTTGAGCTTCATATCATAATTTTCAAGCAACCATTTAAGCCATTTGTTCACAAAGTGAGAACCTTCATCACTAATAATAGCTCTTGGTGTCTCGAATCGTGTAAACACATGCTTATGTAGGAATGTCATGACTACCTTAGCATCATTTGTAGGGTATGCTTTAGCTTCAACCCACTTGGATACATAGTCCACAGCAACTAAGATGTATTTGTTCCCATGCGAAGAAGGAAACGAGCTTAAGAAGTTAATGCCCCATATGTCAAATAATTCAATCTCCAAAATGTTTTTCAAGGGCATCTCATTCGTCCTTCATATATTTCCAGTCCTTTGGCATTTATCATAGTTCTTCACATAAGCATAAGCATCTTTAAATAGTGTAGGCCAAAAGAAACCTACTTCCAAAATCTTTGTTGCAGTACATGAACCACCAAAGCATCCTCCACTTGGAGATGAATGGCAATGATACAAGATCTCAGCAATCTCACTTTCAGCTACACACTTTCGGATTATATTATCTACACACTATTTAAACAAAAACGGATCCTCCTAAAAATAATACCGACTATCATGAAGGAAATTTTTCCTGTGTTGGTATGTCATTTCTCGAGGAATTATTTCACATGCAAGATAATTGGTAAAATCAACAAACGAAGGTGTTTCATGAATTTGGCTTACCTCAAATAAGTGATCATTTGGGAAATTCTCGTTGATAGGCACACATGATCGAGTTACCTCGTCTTGTTCCAACCTCGACAGATGACCAGCTATTTGATTTTTGACATATTTTTTGTCTTGGATCTCAAGGTTGGCATAAAAGTATCCAACGAATTAGCCTTAGTTTTGCATCTTTATTTGTGATCAAGTATTTAATGGCCACATCGTCAGTAAGTACTGTAACTTTGGTACCTATAAGATATGAATGAAATTTTCCAAAAGCAAAAACTATAGCAAAGAATTCCTTTTCAGTTACCGTATATTTGATTTGGGCTCCCGTCAAAGTTTTACTTGCATAGTAAATAGGGTGAAACACTTTATTTCTTTTTTGACCCATCACAGCTTGTAACAGCCCGGTTTTAGCTAAATCAAAATAGTAGTTTTGGGACCACAAATTTGAGGTTGTAAAATTATTTTAATATTATTTTTTATGTTTACAGCATGTGATTATATATGTGAAAAAATTTCGTGAGCTAAATTTAGCGTTTGAGTGCTCAATTTGATAAAAGGACTAAATCACATAAAATACAAAAGTTGCATTCCACTTGTTAAAAGTGCTTAATTGCCATAACTTATTAAATGAAAGGTCCTTATGTTCTAATTAGACCATGGTTAGTGGAGATGGACGTAAATGGCCTTGAACTATATGAATTATAATGTTTTAATCAAAGGTTAAAATTGTAAAATGGCATATAAATGATAATTAAATAAAACAAAGTAAAATGTGACTTCATTATCATCATCTATAATCGTAATTAAAAGAGAAAGAAAGAAAATATGAACTTTTAGGGCTTATCCATGTTGGTGATCAAGTGAAGGTTCGTTTTTGTTCTGTTTTTTGATGATTTTTATGTTTTTGTGATCGTTGCTTTGTGCTCTAGCTAGCGCGTACTTTAATTTTTGAAATTGTTGATGAATTTGTGAGTTTTCATTGATGAATGCTTGAGACTTTGAATAATTGTTGATGAATTTTGAAAGCTTGACGATAGATATTAAAGTTTTGTTAGATGATTTTTGACAAAATTGTCAATTAGGGATTAAATTAAGAAAAGTGTAAATTAAGGGGTTAAATTGTGAAATAAATGAAAAATATGGGCTGTTAGGGACCTAAAGAGAATTCGGCTAAGCATGGGTCATATTGAATTTTGTGAATTTTATGTATTTATGAAATAGGGACTAAATTGAATAAATGTGTAACTTTAGGGGCCAAAGTGTAAAAATGAAAAAAATGTGTTTGTGGATGAAATTGAATAAGTTTGTGATTAAATGGATTAATTTTGAATGTATATAGATCGAGAATGAAAGGAAACATATTTAGATCGGGGAAAATCAAAAGTTGACGAATAGTCGATCCAGTCTATTTATCCCGAATAGGAGGTAAGTTCATATGCAAATAAATGTCTTTAAATTAAATTATATGTGTATACTTGTCATTGAATGGTTATGAATGTTGAAAGAACAATTACGAGTAAGAAAAGACAGAGTTACGACATCTAAAAGTCTCGTACGAACCATAGGAATAGTATAGGATATGAATGTCATGACATTAGGTTACCGATATGTGATTATATGTAAGACCATGTATGGGACATTGGCATTGTATTGAAACTACGTGTAAGACCATGTCTAGGACATTGGCACCGTTAATCGATTTCGTATAAGACCCTGTCGGAAATAGTGGTATCGATAAAAGATAACATGTAAGACCATATCTGGGATATGGCATTGTACAAGCTTTATGTGATTTCAAGTATCCTTAAAGATTTCGAATGGTTCAACGAGCAAAGACAAGTCGAGAAAGAATGTGTTAATGAGTTAAATGACTCAAGTACGTACGAGATTCATACGAAAATTGGAAAGAGAAGTGGTTGATGAAATTACAAGTGAATTTGAATATGTATTCATTGATAAAGGTTTGTGTATCTATATGTGTTTACTTGTATTTGGCCTGTTGATAGAAATGTTGTGATTCATGTGGTAAATTTATTTGTATATGGCTTACTGTGTTTATTTTCAACTATTTTATAGATTATAGAAGCTAACTCAGACTCGGGGATCGTCGGGAAATGTCATCACACTATCACTCATCTCGTTGGTACTTTTGAAGCTTTGTATTTATGGTATATGCCAAGTATAGGCTAGTGTCATTTTTGTATGTTTTGAGTCATGATATTAACCATGAGATTTGGCTTGTAAATGGGGATGTGTATAGCCATTTAAGTTGGCTTGAATTCTGTTTGATAAGGGATATATATGTGATTTATATAATTCCTTATATGTTGGCTTATTTCGGCATGTTTGCCATAGTTGTGGATACAGCTAAATGGTTGTTCATTTGGTTTGTTGTTAATACTTGAAAGATGATATGTCGTGGCTTGATTATAAGATGTTGTGATGGAATGTTTTGTGATATTAAAATAGGTGATAAAATGTTGAGAAAATGCATAGAGGAGATAAATGAAATAGTTGGTTTGGACATAATGTTTCAATATGATTTTGGTCATGGTTTTGAGTATTGAAATGGTTGTGAATAAGATGACAAGTTTTGTGTATTAAATGTCATGTCTTGGTTGCCTTTGAATGTATATAAATAATGCAAGTTGTTGTGGTTTATGTGAGCATGAGAAAAGGGTGGCAAATTGGCTTTTCAAATGGCCTATTTTTGTCCACACGGGCAAAGACATGGGCGTGTGTGAAACACCCCTTATCCGTGTTCAACGCCGGGACAAGATACGAGTTATTATCGGACTTGAATACACTACTATGTAAAACCGGGCAATAAAATTTCGTTCAAATTTAAAATTTATTCAAGAACATGCATATCGTCCCTTATATGTTCCTACAAGGCCTAAAACATACATCAGGGGCGGTTCGGGATTAAACCGTGAACTTTAGAAAAATTTTCTTAAAACAGGGTCACACGCTCATGTGCCCTTGACACTCCCACGTCCCAAGGCCATGTAACTCTCTGTTTATGACGTCAGCATAAATTTAATATCACACGGCCAAGTCACACGCCTGTGTGCTAGGCCGTGTGGTGAATTTAATTTTCCCATTTAAGGTGCAGACTTCACACGGCCTGAGCACACGCCCATGTCCTAAGGTCGTGTCCTCCAGACGTCCATGACACGCAGTCGTGTCTCTGCTCGTGTGTTTACTACCAAGCTTACTGACTTGTAAAACTAGGGTACAGGGGACACACGGTCGGACTACACATCCATGAGGCTGACCGTGTGTCACACACGGCCTAAACACATTCCCGTGTGTCTACTCGTGTGGACAACTTTAATGCTATTTTCCAAGCCCTCTTGTCACCCTCAAAAACCCTAACACACACTCATATGCCAATGGTGGTTGACATGGCATAAAAGGGTTACTTAGACATCCATAACTTTAACTCATGCATAATAAATTCAAATCAAGTTTACCTAATTGGGACTCGTTGACTTGTTAAGCTCATTCAATATCGTTCTTTACCTTTATTAATATAGTGACCATACCAATTGGCATCATTTATCCATCAAACATAAATTCCACATTTTATCAACCATTTAGCACACACCACAAAAGTAATAATACATCTCATGCATGTAACAATATTTAGGGATTTCAACCTAATAATCAATATGAGCCATATTTCATGGCCGTATACAAAATGGAATAATATACCAAAAGGAGCCATCACTTTGGCTAACAATTATGACACATCTAACAAAATATTGAGTCCCCTATACATACCATACTTAAATGTAGTGAACTAACAATACCCCAAAAGATTTTTTAATAGTGTGACTCAAGCTCTGATGTCCACGATCCCCGAGCTAGCTTGTCGATGCTAAAAGAAAAGGGAAAGGAGAGAAGGGTAAGCACAGGGCTTAGTAAGTTGCATGTAAATAAATAACAACATAAGTCAAGAAATTCATGGATTAAACATATTATCAATTACCACCACAATATCATACTACACACATGAATGTAGTCAAAATTGACATTAAACGTCATTAAACATCAAGCTTATCTTACTCCTTTCTGCTCATGCTAAATTTCCATCATGAATCGAGTTCAATACTCATGAGGTTTACGTACATACCTATACCGTACATTCTTACTCATATCACTCCACTTATTAACCCAACATCTTGAATGGCTCATTGAACTAGTGAAATACTAAAGGACACTCGGGATTGTCATACACCAATTAAAGTACCAATTCCATGTCCCCGACATGGTCTTACATGAATCCACATATCATCGCAAATGCCATGTCCCAGACATGGTCTTACACTGGCACACATATCATCATTGATTCCATGTCCCAAACATGGTCTTAAACTTGCACACATATCATCGCTGATGCCATGTCCCAGACATGGTCTTACACTGGCACATTTAGCACGGTGTCACGATATCCAAGTCCTAAGTATTCCTTTGGGTCACTAGGGCTTCTAAGACACGAGGCTATCACTAAACTTCCATTGGATCATCACAAGTAAATTTTATTAAAGCATACATACATATATAATATAATGTCAAATATTAAATACGTAATATTGGAGTTGTTGAATTACTTACACACAACTTACCTCGGTGCAAAATACAAAAAATTTGCGATTTAGTCCATAACCTTGCCTTTTCCTCGGTCAAGGTCTATCCCTCGTCCCTTTTGATCTATAATAGCACATTTATCTTATTTAATACATGCATTATTCATTTCAGTCCAAAAATCACGATATGATAAAATTACAATTTTGCCCCTAAAATTTTACAAAATTATAAAATTGCCCCTAGGTTCGTAAAATGAAAAGTATCCGTTTTTCTCATTATTCAAGCCCATCCGAATCATTTTCCCTCTTATACCAACCCATATTTTTCATTTATTCACACATTTACACATAGTTTCTACATTTTTTACAATTAGGTCCTTTTTATCAATTTCACCAAAAACCACCTAGTAAAAGTTGTTTATCACAACTCAAACCTCCATATTCTTCCATTAAACGTCAAAGCACAAGCATGTCATTCATGGGTATGTTTTTGAACATGAACCCGAGCTCAAATTAAAGGTAGAAATAGCTAAATCGAGCTACGATGATTTCAAAAATATAAAGAACATTAAAAATGAGGCTAGAATGCACTTAGTTTGAGCTTGAAAAATGAAAGAAACCCTAGCTATGGCTTCTTATGAAATTTGGCCAAGGAGGATGAATATGGACACAAATTTTGACTATTTTCCCTTTTAATTCTTTTATGAACCAATGGAACAAAATGCCCTTCCATTATAACTTTGATATTTTATCCCTCCTATGTCCATTTTTGTCCATAATGACATATAATGGTCTAATAGTCAAATAAGGACTTCAAATTTCAAATCTCATCACAATTAAGCCCTTAAATAAACTAGAACACATGTTTTTCACTTATTGCAATTTAGTCTTAATAATTCAATTGGACACTTTATCGGTAAAATTTCTCATCGATATTTTTACACAGGCATGCATATATATCATGGACCTCGTAACATCCATAAAATGATTATTTTATCTCAAATTTATGGTCTCAAAACCACTATTCTAACTAGGCCCTAATTCGGGATCTTATAATTCTCGCCCCTTACAGATTTTCGTCCCCGAAAATCTTACTGGTAAACAAGTACGGGTGTTGATCTCTCATGTCTTCCTTGGGCTCCCATGTAGCCTCCTTTATCCCATGCCTATTCCATAACACTTTTACTAAGACGATATTCTTATTTCTAAACTGTTTGACTTTCCGATCCAAGATCTTAATCGGCTCTTCACCGTAAGTCATGTCCGGTCGAATCTCAACTTCTGTCAGTGATATCAAATGTGAAGGGTCCGATCTATAACGACGCAACATAGACACGTGGAATACATCATCCATTTTTTCCAATTACGACGTTAAAACCAACTGATAAGCTACCGGTCCTATCTTTTCGGTGATCTTGTAGGGTCCTATGAAACGAGGACTTAACTTGCCTTTCCTACCGAATCTCAAATCCTTTTTCCATGGGGATATTTTCAAAAATACCTTATCACCCACTTGAAACTCAATTTCTTTTCTTTTCAAATTCGCATAAGACTTTTGTCTATCCTATGCCGCTCTTAAACAATCTTTAATTACTGTCACTTTGTCCTCAGTTTCCTTAAACAAGTCAACCCCATGCAATTTACTTTCCTTGAGCTCTGTCCAATACACGGGAGTTCGACACTTCCGGCCATACAACACTTCATAGAGTGCCATTTTTAAACTCGTCTGAAAACTATTGCTATAGGCAAACTCAACCAAAGGCAAGCATTTTTTCCAACTACCTTGGAATTCTAGAACACAATATCTCAACATGTCTTCCAAGGTTTGAATCACTCTATTGGATTGGCCATCAGTTTGTGGGTGGAAAGCAGTACTAAAACTCGACCTCGTGCCCAAGGCTTCTTGCAACCTTTTCCAAAATCATGAGGTAAACCTCAGATCTCTATCCGATATGATCGATTAAGGGTATTCTATGAAGTCTCACAATTTCAGAAATATATCGCTCAGCCATTTTATCAAGCGAGTAGTCGGTACGTACTGGGATGAAATGAGCCAACTTCGTCAATCAATCAATAAGGACCCACACCACATCTCTCTTACTCGGTGTCAAAGGTATGCCTGATACAAAATCCATGGTAATTTGGTCTCATTTCCACTCGGGAACCATGATAGGATATAGTAATCCTGAAGGCACTTGGTATTCAACTTTTACTTTTTGACAAATTAAACATCTCGCAACAAACTCAGAAATATCTCTCTTCATACCGTCCCACCAATATATTTTCTTCAAGTCGTTGTACATTTTAGTACTACCGGGGTGTACTGACAGACGACCATTATGTGCCTCATTCAAAATCTTACGAATCAATTCGGTGTCTTTAGGAACACAAATTCTATCTCGGAACATCAAGTAACCATCGAAATTAACCCGAAAATCAGATTCAGAAATCGACTCACACTGAGTTCTCTTGGCTTGCATTTCATTCTCGTTACTCTGAGCTTCACAGATTTCTTGAAGGAACATTAGCCTAGTTCTCAACTCCGCTACGATAGCACCATCGTCTGATAAGGCTAATCGAGCATCCATGGCTCTCAAAGAAAACAAGGATTTTCTATTTAGGGCGTCGGAGACCACATTTGCCTTTCTCGGATGATAGTCAATTATTAACTCATAATATTTTATCAATTCTAGCCATCTTTGTTGCCTAAGATTTAAATCCTTTTGGGTCATCAGGTATTTCAAACTCTTTTGATCAGTGAATATTCGACAAGTCTCACCATACATGTAATATCCCGAATTAGGGCCTAACCGGAATAGTGGTTCTGTGACCACAAATCCGAGAGAGAAATAATTATTTTATGATTATTTTGAGGTTTATGATATGATTGCATGATTGTGTGAAAATTTCGTGACGAAATTCTATGCATAAAGTGCTTAAGTTGAAATTAGGGACTAAATCGAATAATTTGCAAAACTTGTATTCAAGAAGTTTTTAGTATGAAATTACTTTGGAATATTAATTAGGAAATCTTAAATAGCAATTTGACCAATTTCTAAAATTTTGGACAAAAATGGGCTTGTACATGAAAATTTTCAAAGAAAGGTATTAAGGGTATTTTGGTCATTTGGATATTAAATGAAATAAAATGGGAAAAATAACACAAAAATGATCATCTTCTCCATAAGCTACTGTCGAATTTTGCTCTCTCCATAGGTAGGGTTTCTTCAACTTCCAAGCTTCATAGTAAGTGATTTCAAGCCTCGTTTTTAATGATTTTTATGTTTTTGGAATCCCGGTAGCTCGATTTAGCTTATGCTAGCAATAATTCAACCTAGGGTTCATATTTTGAAAAATACCCATAGGTGAAATTTGTGTCTTTTGGTGCTTTATGATAGAATATGAGGTTTTAAATTATGCTAGACAACTTGTGCTACTCGGTTTGAAGTGAAAACGAGTAAAAGAGCTTAATCGGTAAAAATACCTAATATTCATAAGTACATGTTAGAGTGTGAATTTGATGTTGCTATAGAAGGGGAAAATGATCATCATGTCATTAAACATAAGAAAATAGGATGAGGTTTAATATACGAGCCTTGGGACAAAAGTGTAAATATGTGAAAGTTTAAGGGCAAAATGGTAATTTTGCCAAAGTTCGTACTAAGGGCTGTTTTGATGAATGTATGTATTAAATAAATTAATTTGGTATTATAGATAAAGAGAAACAAGATTCAAGTCGTGATCGAGGGAAAAACAAAGTTTACGAGGAATAGGCTCGATTATTAATATTTTGTATCAAGGTAAGTTCATGTGTAAATAAGGTAACATAATTTTTATTTTAAGTAATTTAATGTTATTTATATGATATTATACTTATTATCATGAAATATTATGCTTTGTGAATTATTAGTAGTATGCAAATTATATGAACAACTTGATAAGTATGAAATGCTAGCAAGTATCGGTTTCTACATTTCGAAGAAGGCAATCAAAATGTGTAATTGAGAAGAATCCCGTTTGAACCTTGGGAATAGATTAGGGTATAAGTGACATGTCACCAGGATGGTTGAGTTTCGAACTCGTTGAGTTGAGTCCGAGTTCGTGAGATGTAACTAGGCATCCGAGCTCGTTGAGTTGAGTCTGAGTTCACTTATGGATGCGAACGCCCGAGCTCGTTGAGTTGAGTCCGAGTTCGTTTATGGTCGGGTTACATGGTAGCTTGGCTACATAGATTTCAAAAGCAATTGAGCTTGTTTAGCTATGAGTATAGTACTTACTTGCACACTATCCGCATATCCAAAATTATATTCCGATGTGTTTAACGGGAGAATCCTAAGAGAAAAGGGAGAGTACTTAAAACGAAAGTGATTGACGATGAATGTGTTGAAGAAGTGAAAATGGACAGGTATGAGTTTAATCATTGGTTGAGAATTTGGTAAGATAAAATTGTGGTAAGATAGTAAGTATTCTTATGACATGAGTGTCTTAATGATGTTTATGTTGGATTGCATGATCATGTTACTTGTTATTTGCATCTGAACTTACTAAGCATTTATGCTTACTTCCTTCTTTTCATTCATTGTAGTTTTGACAAGCCGGCTTGAGAATCGGGATAGGTCGAAGGCTCGCTCACACTATCCGAAGACCTAAATTGGTAAAATGACTTGTATATTTTGAGTGTGGCATGTATAGCACTATACTCACTTTGTGTAAATAATCTTATGATATGGTTATAGTTTGGTAAGAAAAGGTTTGAAAATGATTAGCCATTGGAATGGCCAATCTAGATCATATTTGATGTCATGTATGTTTAATGTGTTACTTAGTCCATGGAAAACCATAAAATGGTGAAATTGGTTATAAAACAGAATCACACAACAGCAGTGACGTGAATTGAAAAAATCACTAAAAATAGTAGAAATAGAATTAGATGATGAATAAAATTTTTAATTGAAGCCTAATGAATATATTTTCATTTGGAAGAAACAAAATACGTAAAAGAGTTGTATTTTATAAGATATTTAAATTTTTGTGAAACAGGGCCAGAGCAATTTCTGAATCCCCTGTTCTGAAATTGGAAATTCACCAAATATTTTACAAAAATTATTAAAAGTTATTATTTATATTTACATATTTATTATTGAGTCTAGTTTTAAGAGATACAAACGGCATAGTCTTTTGAGTTCTGTACAAAGAGAAAAGTGGTTTGTAGTGAACAGAGGTCAAAGTAGTTGAATGCGGAAATAGGGTAAACTTTAACTAATAAAATCTACTAATTTCCTTGACCAAAAATTCAAGAAAAAAAAATTATAGATAGATATATGAGTCTAATTTCATGGAAAATTTACAGATCTTAATTTCAAGTTTCAGAACTCGAGATATGAATTTTTAAGCAACTGTGACGCAGTTAGCCAGCTTGTCCAGAATTTCTAAAATAAATTGTTTAACTTGTTTAATAAATGAATTAAGCCCGTTAACACCTCGTGCTCGACTCCGACGATGGTCTCGTGTATGGGGGTGTTACATTTGGTGGTATCAGAGCAGGTTTAGTCAGTTCTCGGACTAACGTGTTGTATGTACAGGTTTTGCTATACATGCCATGCCATATATATATTGTGATAGTGTGACGACTTCTGGTCTTTTAAATGATTTTTTTATAGTAAATGGATCCCGATCCAGTTGTGGCTGATGATGTAAAGAGCAATGCACCAGCTCCGGCTGAAGGGGCAATGCCGACTGAAAATCCACCTCCTACTGTTGGTCAAGGAGGAGGAGAAGGGGCTCGGGAAGCCTTTCTCCAAATGATGAATGCGAGGTATATAGAGTTCGTTCGTACGAACCCGAATGCACAACCTCCCCCACCTCCCCCGATTCCTCAACCTGTACCCCCGATGCCTCAAGGTATGGATCTGATAAAATTTCACAGAACTCCAGTTGACAGAATCCGCAAGCATCGGGCCGAAGAATTTAGGGCAAATGTTGATGATGATGCCGAGAAAAAAGAGTTTTGGCTTGAGAATTCTATTCGGGTATTTGATGAATTGTCTTGTACACTTGAGGAATGCTTGAAATATGCTATATCATTGTTGAGGGATTCAGCTTATCATTGGTGGAAGACATTGATTTTAGTGGTGCCGAAAGAGAAGGTAACTTGGGAATTCTTTCAAGAAGAATTTTGGAAGAAATACATTAGTGAAAGATTTGTTGATCAGAAGCGTAAAGAGTTTCTTGAGTTGAAGCAGGGCAACATGACAGTTACTAAATACGAAAGGGAGTTCGTCAGGTTGTGTAAGTATGCTAGATAATATGTTCCTATAGAGGCTAAAATATGCAGACGATTTGAAGATGGACTCAATGAAGACATCAAAGTATTTGTTGGGATTCTTGAATTAAAAGAAATGGTAGTACTTGTTGATCGAGCTTGCAAGACTGAAGAACTACTTAAAGAGAAGAAAAAAGTAGAGGTTGAGACTAGAAGTTGGAAGAAAAGATCGACGAGCAGTTCATTCTCACAGCAATCTAGAAAATCTAGAAATATGAATCCTCGATTTCAGGTTTCAGCCAGACAATCATATGAAAATTCTAAGAAACAAAATGTGGGTCTTAAATCTCAGACTACTTCCGTGGCTAGTGTGGGGAATTCGAGATTTGTTAAGCCCGAGTGCCAACGGTGTGGTAGAAATCATTTTGGCCCATGTAGAGCGAATGAATGTTTTCGGTGTGGTTCTCCGGATCATTTTATTAGAGACTGCCCAGAGAGAGTTGAGAAAGAAAAATTTCAGAGTGTAAAAGCTAGTGGTGCAGACTCGAGGGGAAAATATTCGAGAAAAGTTAGAAATGAAGCAAGCAGCAAGAATGTAGTCAAAGATTCAATAGCTAAACCTGAAGCAAGGGCTCCAGCTAGAACTTATGCCATAAAGGCACGTGAAGATGCTTCATCACCTGACGTGATTACTGGTATATTTTCTCTTTATGATGTTAATGTTACTACTTTGATTGATCCCGGTTCTACTCATTCATATGTGTGCATGAAATTGGTGTCTAGTATGAATATACCTGTTGAGTACACAGAATTTATGATTAGAGTTTCAAATCCATTTGGCAAATGTGTGATAGTTGATAAAGTATGCAAGAAATGTCCTTTAATGATTCAGGGTCATTACTTTCCAGCCGACTTGATGTTGTTGTCGTTTGATGAATTTGATGTTATTTTGGGTATGGATTGGTTGACATTGCATGATGCTATAGTAAATTGCAAAGAAAAAGTTATAGAATTAAAGTGTGACAGTGGTAAAATTCTGCGGGTTGAATCAAGCAAATCAGAGGCATTATCTAGTGTAATTTTTTCGATGTCGGCTCAAAGATATTTGAGGAAGGGTTATGAAGCTTATTTGGTGTATGTACTTAATACAAAAGAAATTGAAAAGAAAATTGAATCAGTGCTAATTGTGTGTGAGTTCGCGGATGTATTTCTAGAAGAGTTGCCGGGTTTGCCTCCAGTCAGGGAAGTAGAATTTGGTATTGAGTTGATACCAGGAATAGCTCTGTAACGCCCCGTACCCAAGACCATTGCCGGAGTCGAACACGAGGTGTTAACAGACTTAATTCATTGCTTAAACAGCTCAAACAATTTAATTTTAAAATTTTCAGTCAAGCTAGCAATCTGCGTCACAGTCGCTTAAAAATTCATATCTCGAGTTACGAAACTCAAAATCTAATTTCGTAAATTTTCCCTGAAACTAAACTTATATATCTATTTACTAATTTTTTTCTAGAATTTTTGTCTGGGCCAATTAGTACAGTTTATTAGCTAAATTCTCCCCTGTTTCAGGGTTTGACTGCTCTGACCTCTATGTATTACGAATCAGATATCTCTCTGTACAGAATTTCAATGACTATGACATTTGTTTCTCTTAAAACTAGACTCAATAATAAATCTGTATATATAAAGCATGACTTATAATTATTTTTATACAATTTATGGTGAATTTCCAAATTCAGAACAGGGGATCCAGAAATCACTCTGGTCCTGTTTCACAAAAATTCAAATGTCTCATAAATTATAATTCATATACCGGTTTTGTTCAATTCATATGAAAATAGACTCATCAAGCTTCAATTTCAAAACTTACTCATCATTTAATTTCATTTCTACTATTTTTAGTGATTTTTCAAATTTACATCACTGCTACTGTCAGATTCTGTTTTATGGCAAATTTCACTTTACTAAGGATTTTCATGGACTAAATATCATTTTAAACATACATAACATCAAATATGACTTAGATTGACCATTCTAATGGCTAATCATTTACAAACCCTTTTCTTGCCAAACCATAGCCATATCATAAGATCAATTACACAAAGTGAGTATTTTGCCATACATGCCACATTCAAAATATACAAGCCATTTTACCGATTTAAGCCTTCGGATAGTGTTAACGAGTCTTCGACCTATCCCGATTCTCAAGCCGGTTTGTCAAAACTACAATGAAGGAAAAAGGAAGGAGTAAGCATAAATGCTTAGTAAGTTCACATGCAAATAGCAAGTAACATAATCACACAATCCCACATAAAACATCATTTACATTTAATATCTTTCTACGATTTCATCGTACCAAGTTTTCAACCCGAAGGTTTAAACACATACCTGTCAAATTTTCTCATTTACCACACTTACCAACATGTCACCTTCGTTTTAGGCATTCTCCTTATTTTCTTAAGATCCACCCGTTGAACACATCGGAATATAATTCGAATACACGGAAAGTTTGTACATAAGTGCCACATATGTAGCCAAGCTACCATGTAACCTACCCATAAGCAAACTCAGACTCAACTCAACGAGCTCGGGCGTTTGCATCCATAAGTGAACTTGGACTCAACTCAACGAGCTCAGATGCCTAGTTACATCTCACAAACTCGAACTCAACTCAACAAGCTCAGACATTTTTATCCATAAGTGAACTCGGACTCAACTCAACGAGTTCGGATGCCCAACCATCCTAGTGACATGTCACTTGTATTCTAATCTATTCCCAAGGTTCAAACGGGCTTTTTCCTCGATTACACACCTTTGTCGTCTTCCACGGAACATCGAAACCGATACTCGGTAGCAAATCATAATTTACATATTATTCAATAATAACCATAAAGGATAATATTTCATGATATTAATCATCATATCACATAAATAACATTAAATTACTAAAAATGACAATTATGTTACTACATTTACACATGAACTTACCTCGATACAAAATATTAGCAATCAAGCCTATTCCTCGTAAACTTTGTTTTTCCCTCGATCACGACTTGAATCTCGTTTCTCTTAATCTATAATGCTAAATTATTCTTATTTAATACATACATTCATCAAAACAGCCCCGAATACGAACTTTTGCAAAATTACCATTTTGCCCCTAAACTTTTGCAAAATTACACTTTTGCCCCTAGGTTCGGGAATTAAACTTCATCCCTTATTCTTATGTTTTATGATGTGCTGATTATTTTTCCCTTCTATAGCAACATCAAATTCACACTCTAACATGTACTTATGAATATTAGGTATTTTTACCGATTAAGCCCTTTTACTCGTTTTCGCTTAAAACCGAGTAGTACAAGTTGTCTGACATAATTTAAAACCTCATATTATATCATAAAACACTAAAATACACAAATTTTACCTATGGGTATTTTTCCAAATATGAACCCTAGATTAAATTATTACTAGCATAAGCTAAATCGAGCTACTGGGATTCCAAAAACGTAAAGAACATTAAAAATGGGGCTTGGAATCACTTACTATGGAGCTTGGAAGCTTGAAACAAACCCTAGCTATGGAGAACCCTTTAATTTTCGTCTTAATGAAGAAGATGGACATATTTTTCCATCTTTTTCCTTTTTTTAATCTTTTAATTACCAAATGACCAAAATACCCTTAATACCTTTCTTTGAAAATTTTCATGTACAAGCCCATTTTTGTCCAAATTTTTAGAAATTGGTCAAATTGCTATTTAAGACCTCCTCATTAATATTCAAAAGTAATTTTGTACTAAAAATTTCTAGAATGCAAGTTTTGCAACTTATTCGATTTAGTCCCTAATTTCAACTTAAGCACTTTATGCATAGAATTTCGTCACGAAATTTTCACACAATCATGCAATCATATCATAAACCTCAAAATAATTATAAAATAATTATTTCTATCTCGGATTTGTGGTCACGAAACCACTATTTTGATTAGGCCCTAATTCAGGATATTACAACTCCCCCCTTTAAGGATTTTCATCCTCGAAAATCTTACCGGTAAACAAGTGTGGGTATTGATTTCTCATAGTTTCCTCAGATTCCCATGTAGTCTCTTCTACCCCGTGTTTTTGCCACAATACTTTCATGAGAACGACACTTTTATTTCTTAGTTGCTTGACCTCTCAAGCTAAAATCTTAATCGGTTCTTCTTCGTAAGTCATATCCGGTCGTAGCTCAATTTCTGTCGGTGAAATTATATGTGAAGGGTCCGAACGATACCGACGTAGCATAGATATGTGGAACACATCATGCATCTTTTGTAATTCAGATGGCAATGCTAACCGAGAAGCTACTAGTCCAACTCTTTCAATTATTTCATATGGCCCAATAAAACACGGACTTAACTTGCCCTTCCGTCCAAATCTAAGGACTTTCTTCCATGGAGACACTTTTAAAAATACCTTATCACCAACTTGAAACTCGATTTCCTTTCGTTTCAAATCCGCATAAGATTTCTGTCTATCTGAAGTAACTTTCAAACAATCTCGAATCACTTTCACTTATTCTTCGGTTTCTTTTATTAGATCAACTCCATAAATCTGATTTTCCTTGAGTTCAGTCCAATACAATGGTGTCCAACATTTACGACCATACAATGCTTCATAAGGTGCCATCTTCAAACTCGTCTGATAACTATTATTATAAGCAAATTCTACCAACGGTAAGTATCTTTCCCAACTACCTTGAAATTCCAATACACAACATCTGATCATGTCTTCAAGAATCTGAATTACTCTCTCTAATTGTCCATCAGTTTGTGGATGAAAGGCAGTGCTGAAATTTAACTTTGTACCTAATGCCTCTTGCAACTTTTGCCAAAATAGTGAAGTAAATCTCGGATCTCTATTCGAAATGATTAACAAAGGTATTCCATGAAGTCTAACAATCTCACTGATATACAATTCAGCCAACTTATTAAGAGAATAATCCGTACGTACCGGAATAAAATGAGCCGATTTAGTCAGTCTATCAACTATTACCCAGATGGCATTTTTCTTCCTCGGAGTTAATGGCAATCCTGATACAAAATCCATAGTAATCCGATCCCATTTCCATTAAGGAACCATGATAGGCTGGAGTAGTCCCGAAGGTACTTGGTGTTCAGCTTTCACTTGTTGACAAATTAAGCACTTTGATACAAACTCAGAGATATCTCTTTTCATTCCATTCCACCAATACATTTTCTTCAAGTCATTATACATTTTCGTACTGCCTGGGTGAACCGCCAAACAACCATTATGTGCTTCATGCAAAATGTTTTGAATCAACTCATCATTTTTTGATACAAAAATCTGGTTTTTAAACATCAAGCAACCATCAAAATCGATTTTGAAATCTGACCACGTATCAGCTTCACACTGTTTTCTCTTAGTTTGCAAATCTTCATCGCTTTTTTAAGCTTCACAAAGCTCTTGTAAAAACATCGGTCTTGCTCTTAACTCTGCTAAAATCGAACCATCATCTGATACCTTTAACTGAGTGTTCATAGCTCTCAAAGCAGATAACAACTTTCTGCTCAAAGCATCGGCAACCACATTCGCTTTTCCCGGATGGTAATCAATAACAAGCTCGTAATCTTTCAATAATTCTAACCATCTTCGCTGTCTCAAATTCAAGTCTTTTTGTGACATCAAGTACTTAAGACATTTGTGGTCGATATATACTCGACATTTTTCACCATACAGATAATGTCGCCAAATCTTCAAAGCAAATACTATAGCAGCCAATTCCAAATCATGAGTCGGATAATTTCTTTCGTGAGATTTTAACTGCCTCAAAGCATAAGCCACCACTTTTCCTTCTTGCATAAGTACACATCCTAAGCCATTTCGAGAAACATCACTATACACCACAAATTCTTTACCTAATTCGGGTTGTATCAACACTGGTGCTTTAGTTAATAACTTTTTCAATTCTTCAAAACTCTGTTGACATTCTTCCGTCCACTCAAACTTAACATCCTTTCGGAGTAATCTAGTCATAGGAGCATCAATTATAGAAAATCCATTTACAAACCAACGATAATACCCAGCTTGCCCCAAGAAACTTCTAACCTCAGTTACATTTTTTGGTGGTTTCCAATCAACAATGGCTGAAATTTTACTAGCATCAACCCGTATACCATCATCTGAAACAATATGACCCAAAAATCCAACTTCCTGAAGCCAAAATTCACTTTTACTAAACTTGGCATATAACTGCTTATCTCTCAAAGTTTGCAAAACTATCCTCAAATGCTCAACATGCTCTATCTCATCTTTTGAATAAATTAAGATATCATCAATAAACACCACAACAAATTTGTCCAAGTATGGACGAAATATGCGATTCATCAAATTTATAAACACAGTAGGAGCATTTGTTAACCCGAATGGCATAACTAAAAATTCATAATGACCGTACCTTGTTCTAAAAGCAGTTTTAGGCATATCCGACTCTTTTACTCGCAGTTGGTAGTACCCAGATCTCAAGTCAATCTTTGAAAACCATGTTGCTCCTTTTAGCTGATCAAACAAATCATCAATTCTCGGCAACAGATACTTGTTCTTGATTGTCACCTTGTTTAATTGCCGATAGTCAATACACAATCTCATAGAACCATCCTTCTTTTTCACAAATAATACAGGAGCACCCTAAGGTGAAAAACTCGGTCTCACAAAGCCTTTGTCAGTCAATTCTTGCAATTGCAACTTTAATTCCTTCAACTCTACTGGTGCCATTCTATACGGAGCAATCGAGATCGGAGCTGTTCCTGGTATCAAATCAATACCAAATTCTACTTCCCTGACTGGAAGCAAACCGGGCAATTCTTCTGGAAATATATCCGCGAACTCACACACAATCGGCACGAATTCAACTTTCTTTTCAATTTCTTTTGTATTAATTACATACGCCAAATAAGCTTCATAACCCTTCCTTAAATATCTCTGAGCCGACATCGAAGAAATCACACTAGAGAGTGCCTCTGATTTGCCTGGTTCAACCTGTAGAATTTCACCACTTTCACACTTTAATTCTATAACATTTTCTTTGCAATTTACTATAGCATCATGCAATGTCAACCAATCCATACCCAAAATAACATCAAATTCATCAAACGGCAACAACATCAAGTCGGCCAAAAAGTAATGACCCCAAATCATTAAAGGGCATTTCTTGCATACTTTATCAACTATCACACATTTGCCTAACGGATTCGACACTTTAATCATAAATTTTGTGTTCTCAACAGGTATATTCATACTAGACACCAGTTTCATGCATACATATGAATGAGTAGAACCGGGATCAATCAAAGCAGTAGCATTAACATCATAAAGAGAAAATATACCAATAATCACATCGGGTGATGAAGCATCTTCACATGCCTTTATGGTATAAGTTCTAACTGGAGCTCTTGCTTCAGGTTTAGCTGCTGAATCTCTGACTACATTCTTGCTGCTTGCTTCATTTCCAGCTTTTCTCGAATATCTTCCCCTCGAGTCTGTACCACTAGCTTTTACACTCTGAAATTTTTCTTTCTGAACTCTCTCTGGGCAGTCTCTAATAAAATTATCCGGAGAACCACACCGAAAACATTCATTCACTCTACATGGGCCAAAATGATTCCTACCACACTGCTGGCACTTGGGCTTAACAAATCTCGTATTTCCCACACTAGCCGTAGAAGTAGTCTGAGATTTAAGACCAACATTTTGCTTTTTAGAATTTCCATATGATTGTCCAGCCAAAACTTGTGAACGAGGATTCATATTTCTAGATTTTCTGGATTGCTGTGAAAATGAACTGCTCGTTGGTATTTTATTCCAATTTCTAGTCTCAGCCTCTGCCTTTTTCTTCTCTTTAAGTAGTTCTTCAGCCTTGCAAGCTCGATCAATCAATACTACCATTTCTTTTAATTCAAGAATCCCAACAAATACTTTGATATCTTCATTGTGTCCATCTTCAAATCGTCTGCATATTTCAAGCATTCCTCAGGTGTACACGGCAATTCATCAAATATTCGAATAGAATTCTCGAGCCAAAACTCTACTTTCTCGGCACCATCATCAACATTTTCCCTGAATTCTTCTGCCCCTTGCTTACGGATTCTATCAACTGGAGTTCTATGAAATTTCATTAGATCCACACCTTGAGGCATCGGGGGTACAGGTTGAGAAATCGGGGGAGGTGGGGGAGGTTGTGCATTCGGGTTCGTACGAACGAACTCAGTATACCAGGCACTCATCATCTAGAGAAAGGCTTCTCGAGCCCCTTCTCCTCCTCCTTGACCAACAGTAGGAGGTGGATTTTTTGTTGGCACTACCCCTTCAGCCGGAGCTGGTGCATTACTTTCTACATCATCAACCACAGCTGGATTGGGATCCATTTACTATAAAAAAATCATTTAAAAGGTCAGAAGTCGTCACACTATCACAATATATATATGGCATGTATAGCAAAACCCGTACATACAACACATTAGTCCGAGAACCGACTAAACCTACTCTGATACCACCAAATATAATGCCCCGTACCTGAGACCGTTGTTGGAGCCGAACACGAGGTGTTAACAGACTTAATTCATTGCTTAAACAGCTCAAACAATTTAATTTTAAAATTTTCAGTCAAGCTAGCAATCTGCATCACAATCGCTTAAAAATTCATATCTTGAGTTATGAAACTCTAAATCTAATTCCGTAAATTTTTCCTGAAACTAGACTCATTTATCTATTTACAAATTTTTTTCTAGAATTTTTGACTCGGCCAATTAGTACAGTTTATTAGTTAAATCTCCCCTGTTTCAAGGTTCGACTGCTTTGACCTCTCTGTATTATGAATTAGATATCTCTCAATACAGAATTTTAATGACTATGAAGTTTGTTTCTATTAAAACTAGACTCAATAAGAAATCTGTATATATAAAGCATGACTTATAATTATTTTTATACAATTTATGGTGAATTTCCAAATTCAGAACAGGGGATCCAGAAATCACTCTTCTCCTGTTTCACAAAAATTCAAATTTCTCATAGATTATAATTCATATACTTGTTTTGTTCAATCAATATGAAAATAGACTCATTAAGATTCAATTTCATAACTTACTCATCATTTAATTTAATTTCTACTATTTTTAGTGATTTTTCAAATTTACATCACTGCTACTGTCAAATTCTGTTTTATGGCAAATTTCACTTTACTAAGGATTTTCATGGACTAAATATCATTTTAAACATGCATAACATCAAATATGACTTAGATGGACCATTCCAATGGCTAATCATTTAAAAACCCTTTTCTTGCCAAACGATAGCCATATCATAAGATCAATTACACAAAGTGAGTATTTTGCCATACATGCCACATTCAAAATATACAAGCCATTTTACCGATTTAAGCCTTCGGATAGTGTTAACGAGTCTTCGACCTATCCCGATTCTCAAGTCGGTTTGTCAAAACTACAATGAAGGAAAAAGGAAGGAGTAAGCATAAATGCTTAGTAAGTTCACATGCAAATAGCAAGTAACATAATGACACAATCCCACATAAAACATCATTTACATTTAATATCTTTCTACGATTTCATCTTACCAAGTTTTTAACCCGAGGGTTTAAACACATACCTGTCAAATTTTCTCATTTACCACACTTACCAACATGTCACCTTCGTTTTAGGCATTCTCCTTATTTTCTTAAGATCGACCCCTTGAACACATCGGAATATAATTCGAATACACGGAAAGTTTGTACATAAGTGCCACATATGTAGCCAAGCTACCATGTAACCCGCCCATAAGTGAACTCGGACTCAACTCAACGAGCTCGGATGCCTAGTTACATCTCACGAACTCGAACTCAACTCAACGAGTTCGGACATTTGCATCCATAAGTGAACTCGGACTCAACTCAACGAGTTCGGATGCCCAACCATCCTAGTGACATGTCACTTGTATTCTAATCTATTCCCAAGGTTCAAATGGGCTTTTTCCTCGATTAAACATCTTTGCCGTCTTCCACGGAACATCGAAACTGATACTTAGTAGCAAATCATAATTTACATATTATTCAATAATAACCATAAAGGATAATATGTCATAATATTAATCAACATATCACATAAATAACATTAAATTACTAAAAATGACAGTTATGTTACTACATTTACACATGAACTTACCTCGATACAAAATATTAGCAATCAAGCCTATTCCTCGTAAACTTTATTTTTCCCTCGATCACGACTTGAATCTCGTTTCTCTTGATATATAATGTCAAATTATTCTTATTTAATACATACATTCATCAAAACAGCCCCAAATACGAACTTTTGCAAAATTACCATTCTGCCCCTAAACTTTTGCAAAATTACACTTTTGCCCCTAGGCTCGGGAATTAAACTTCATCCCTTATTCTTATGTTTTATGACATGCTGATCATTTTTTCCTTCTATAGCAACATCAAATTCACACTCTAACATGTACTTATGAATATTAGGTATTTTTACCGATTAAGCCCTTTTACTCGTTTTTGCTTAAAACCGAGTAGTACAAGTTGTCTGACATAATTTAAAACCTCATATTCTATCATAAAACATCAAAATACACAAATTTCACCTATGGATATTTTTCCAAATATGAACCCTAGGTTAAATTATTGCTAGCATAAGCTAAATCGAGCTACCGGGATTCCAAAAACGTAAAGAACATTAAAAACGGGGCTTGGAATCACTTACTATGGAGCTTGGAAGCTTGAAACAAACCCTAGCTATGGAGAACCCTTTAATTTTCGTCCTAATGAAGAAGATGGACATATTTTTCCATCTTTTTCCTTTTTTTAATATTTTAATTACCAAATGACCAAAATACCCTTAATACCTTTCTTTGAAAATTTTCATGTACAAGCCCATTTTTGTCCAAAATTTTAGAAATTGGTCAAATTTCTATTTAAGATCTCCTCATTAATATTCCAAAGTAATTTCATACTAAAAATTTCTAGAATGCAAGTTTTGCAACTTATTCGATTTAGTCCCTAATTTCAACTTAAACACTTTATGCATAGAATTTCGTCACAAAATTTTCACACAATCATGCAATCATATCATAAACCTCAAAATAATTATAAAATAATTATTTCTATCTCGGATTTGTGGTCACGAAACCACTATTCTGATTAGGCCCTAATTCAAGATATTACAAGCTCTGATCTCGATTGCTCCGTATAGAATGGCACCAGCAGAGTTGAAAGAATTAAAGTCGCAGTTCCAAGAGTTGACTGACAAAGGCTTTATGAGACTGAGTTTTTCACCTTGGGGTGCTCCCGTATTATTTGTGAAAAAGAAGGATGGTTCTATGAGATTGTGTGTTGACTATCGGCAATTAAACAAGGTGACAATCAAGAAAAAGTATCCGTTGCCGAAGATTGATGATTTGTTTGATCAGGTGAAAGAAGCGACATGGTTTTCAAAGATTGACTTGAGATATGGGTACTACCAGCTGTGAGTAAAAGAGCCGGATGTGCCTAAAACTGCTTTTAGAACAAGGTACGGTCATTATGAATTTTTAGTTATGCCATTCGGGTTAACAAATGCTCCTGCTGTGTTTATGGATTTGATGAATTGCATATTTCGGCCATACTTGGACAAATTTGTTGTGGTATTTATAGACGACATCTTAATTTATTCGAAAGATGAGACAGCGCATGCCGAGCACTTGAATATAGTTTTGCAAACTTTGAGAAATAAGCAGGTATATGCCAAGTTTAGTAAAAGTGAATTTTGGCTTCGAGAAGTTGGATTTTTGGGTCATATTGTTTCAGGTGATGGTATACGGGTTGATCCTAGTAAAATTTCAGCTATTGTTGATTGGAAACCACCGAAAAATGTAACCGAGGTTAGAAGTTTCTTGGGGCTAGTTGGGTATTACCGATGGTTTGTAAATGGATTTTCTATAATTGCTGCTCCTATGACTAGACTACTTCGAAAGGATGTTAAATTTGAGTGGACGGAAGAATGTCAACAGAGTTTTGAAGAATTGAAAAAGTTATTAACTAAAGCACCAGTGTTAGTACAACCCGAATCAGGTAAAGAATTTGTCGTGTATAGTGATGCTTCTCGAAATGGCTTAGGATGTGTACTTATGCAAGAAGGAAAAGTGATGGCTTATGCTTCGAGGCAGTTAAAATCTCACGAAAGAAATTATCCAACTCATGATTTGGGATTGGCTGCTATAGTATTTGCTTTGAAGATTTGGCGACATTATCTGTATGGTGAAAAATGCTGAGTATATACCGACCACAAAAGTCTTAAGTACTTGATGTCACAAAAAGACTTGAATTTGAGACAGCAAAGATGGTTGGAGTTATTGAAAGATTACGAGCTTGTGATTGACTACCATCCGGGAAAAGCAAATGTGGTTGCCGATGCTTTGAGCAGAAAGTTGCTATTTGCTTTGAGAGCTATGAACACTCAGTTAAAGGTATCAGATGATGGTTCGATTTTAGCAGAGTTAAGAGCAAGATCGATATTTTTACAAGAGATTTTTGAAGCTCAGAAAAGCGATGAAGATTTGCAAGCCAAAAGAAAACAATGTGAGGTTGATACAAGCTTAGACTTTAGAATCGGTTCTGATGGTTGCTTGATGTTTAAAAACCAGATTTGTGTACCGAAAAATGATGAGTTGATTCAAAAGATTTTGCATGAAGCACATAATGGTTGTTTGGCGGTTCACCCGGGCAGTACGAAAATGTATAATGACTTGAAGAAAATGTATTGATGGAATGGAATGAAAAGAGATATCTCCGAGTTTGTATCAAAGTGCTTAATTTGTCAACAAGTGAAAGCTAAACACCATGTACCTTCGGGACTACTCCAGCCTATCATGATTCCTAAATGGAAATGGGATCGGATTACTATGGATTTTGTATCAGTGTTGCTGTTAACTCCGGGGAAGAAAGATGCCATCTGGGTAATAGTTGAAAGATTGACTAAATCGGCTCATTTTATTCCGATACGTATGGATTATGCTCTTAATAATTTGGACAAATTGTATATAGTGAGATTGTTAGACTTCACGGAATACCTTTGTCAATCATTTCGGATAGAGATCCGAGATTTACTTCGCGGTTTTGGCAAAAGTTGCAAGAGACATTAGGTACGAAGTTAAATTTCAGCACTGCCTTTCATCCACAAACTGATGGACAATAAGAGAGAGTGATTCAGATTCTTGAAGACATGCTCAGATGTTGTGTATTGGAATTTCAAGGTAGTTGGGAAAGATACTTACCGTTGGTAGAATTTGCTTATAATAATAGTTATCAGACGAGTTTGAAGATGGCACCTTATGAAGCATTGTATGGTCGTAAATGTCGGACGCCATTGTATTGGACTGAACCCAAGAAAAATCATATTTATGGAGTTGATCTAATAAAAGAAACTGAAGAAAAAGTGAATGTGATTCGGGATTGTTTGAAAGCTACTTCGGATAGACAGAAATCTTATGCGGATTTGAAACGAAAGGAAATCGAGTTTCAACTTGGTGATAAGGTATTTTTAAAAGTGTCTCCATGGAAGAAAGTTCTTAGATTTGGATGGAAGGGCAAGTTAAGTCCGTGTTTTATTGGACCGTATGAAATAATTGAAAAAGTTGGACTAGTAGCTTATCGGTTAGCATTGCCATCTGAATTACAAAAGATGCATGATGTGTTCCACGTATCTATGCTACGTCGATATCGTTCGGATCCTTCACATATAATTTCACCGAAAGAAATAGAGCTACGACCGGATATGACTTACGAAGAAGAACCGATTAAGATTTTAGCTCGAGAGGTCAAGCAACTAAGAAATAAAAGTGTCGCTCTCGTGAAAGTATTGTGGCAAAAGAATGGGGTAGAAGAGACTACATGGGAACCTGAGGAAACTATGAGAAATCAATACCCACACCTGTTTACCGGTAAGATTTTCGAGGACGAAAATCCTTAAAGAGGGGGAGAGTTGTAATATCCCGAATTAGGGCCTAATCGAAATAGTGGTTTCGTGACCACAAATCTGAGAGAGAAATAATTATTTTATGATTATTTTGAGGTTTATGATATGATTGCATGATTGTGTGAAAATTTCGTGACGAAATTCTATACATAAAGTGCTTAAGTTGAAATTAGGGACTAAATCGAATAATTTGCAAAACTTTCATTCTAGAAGTTTTTAGTATGAAATTACTTTGGAATATTAATGAGGAGGTCTTAAATAGCAATTTGACCAATTTCTAAAATTTTGGATAAAAATGGGCTTGTACATGAAAATTTTCAAAGAAAGGTATTAAGGGTATTTTGGTCATTTGGATATTAAATGAAAAAAATGGGAAAAATAACAAAAAAAATGTTTTTGGAATCCCGATAGCTCGATTTAGCTTATGCTAGCAATAATTCAACCTAGGGTTCATATTTGGAAAAATACCCATAGGTTAAATTTGTGTATTTTGGTGTTTTATGATAGAATATGAGGTTTTAAATTATGCTAGACAACTTGTGCTACTCGGTTTTAAGTGAAAACGAGTAAAAGGGCTTAATCGGTAAAAATACCTAATATTCATAAGTACATGTTAGAGTGTGAATTTGATGTTGCTATAGAAGGGAAAAATGATCAGCATGTCATTAAACATAAGAAAATAGGATGAGATTTAATTTATGAGCCTTGGGACAAAAGTGTAAATATGTGAAAGTTTAGGGGCAAAATTGTAATTTTGCCAAAGTTCGTACTAAGGGCTGTTTTGATGAATGTATGTATTAAATAAATTAATTTGGTATTATAGATCAAGAGAAACAAGATTCAAGTCGTGATCGAGGGAAAAACAAAGTTTACGAGGAATAGGCTTGATTGCTATTTTGTATCAAGGTAAGTTCATGTGTAAATAAGGTAACATAATTTTTATTTTAAGTGATTTAATGTTATTTATATGATATGATACTTATTATCATGAAATATTATGCTTTGTGAATTATTATTCGATAATATGCAAATTATGTGAACAACTTGATAAGTATGAGATGCTAGCAAGTATCAGTTTCTACATTTCGAAGAAGGCAATCAAAATGTGTAATTGAGAAGAATCCCATTTGAACCTTGGGAATATATTAGGGTACAAGTGACATGTCACTAGGATGGTTGAGTTCTGAACTCGTTGAGTTGAGTCCGAGTTCGTGAGATGTAACTAGGCATCCGAGCTCGTCGAGTTGAGTCCGAGTTCACTTATGGATGCAAACGCCCGAGCTCGTTGAGTTGAGTCCGAGTTCGTTTATGGGCGGGTTACATGGTAGCTTGGCTATATAGATTTCAAAAGCTATTGAGCTTGTTTAGCTATGAGTATAGTACTTACGTTCACACTATCCGCGTATCTGAAATTATATTCCGATGTGTTCAACGGGAGAATCCTAAGAGAAAAGGGAGAGTACTTAAAACGAAAGTGATTGACGATGAATGTGTTGAAAAAGTGAAAATGGACAGGTATGAGTTTAATCCTTGGTTGAGAATTTGGTAAGATAAAATTGTGGTAAGATAGTAAGTATTCTTATGACATGAGTGTCTTAATGATGTTTATGTTGGATTGCATGATCATGTTACTTGTTATTTGCATGTGAACTTACTAAGCATTTATGGTTACTTCCTCCTTTTCATTCATTGTAGTTTTGACAAGCCGGCTTGAGAATCGGGATAGGTCGAAGGCTCGCTCACACTATCTGAAGACCTAAATTGGTAAAATGGCTTGTATATTTTGAGTGTGGCATGTATAGCACTATACTCACTTTGTGTAAATAATCTTTTGATATGGTTATGGTTTGGTAAAAAAAGGTTTGGAAATGATTAGCCATTGGAATGGCCAATCTAGATCATATTTGATGTCATGTATGTTTAATGTGTTACTTAGTCCATGGAAAACCATAAAATGGTGAAATTGGTTATAAAACAGAATCACACAGCAGCAGTGACGTGAATTGGAAAAATCACTAAAAATAGTAGAAATATAATTAGATGATGAATAAAATATTTAATTGAATCCTAATTAATCTGTTTTCATGTGGAAGAAACAAAATAGGTAAAAGAGTTGTATTTTATAAGATATTTAAATTTTTGTGAAACAGGGCCAGAGTAATTTCTAAATCCCCTGTTATGACTTTGGAAATTCACCAAAAATTTTACAAAAATAAGTATAAGTTATGCTTTATATGTACATATTACTTATTTAGTCTAGTTTTAAGATATACTAATGGTATAGTCTTTTGAGTTCTGTACATAGAGAAAACTGGTTCATAGTGAACAGAGGTTAAAGCAGTCGAATGCGGAAACAGGGTAAACTTTAACTAATAAAATGTACTAATTGGATCAACCAAAAATTCTAGAAAACAATTAGTAGATATATATATATATGAGTCTAGTTTCAACGAAAATTTACGGATCTTAATTTCAAGTTTCGTAACTCGAGATATGAATTTTTAAGCGACTGTGGCGCAGTTAGCCAGCTTGTCTAGAATTTTTAAAATAAATTGTTTGACTTGTTTAATTAATGAATTAAGCCTGTTAACACCTCGTGCTCGTCTCCGACGACGGTCTCGGGTACGGGGGCGTTACAATAAAAATGGTGTCTCCAAATCTTTAATGCAAACACAATGGCGACTAGCTCTAAATCATGTGTCGGGTAATTTTTCTCATGCGGTTTTAGTTGTTTGGATGCATAGGCTATCACTCTACCTTCCTGCATAAGCACATATCCCAAACCATTCAAGTATGCATCACTAAAGATCACGAACTCCTTTCTCGGCTCAAGTTGAACTAACACTGGAGCTTCAGTCAACAACGCTTTCAGTTTCTCAAAACTCTGTTGGCATTTCTCTGTCCATTCGAACTTAAAATCCTTTTGTAATAACTTTATCATTAGAGTGGCAATCATTGAAAATGCTCTAGCAAACCGTCTGTAATAATCGGCCAAGCCAAAAAAGCTTTTGACCTCTGTCACATTCTTCGGTGGTTTCTAGTCAATAATGGTTGAAATCTTACTTGGGTCAACTCTAATACCATTTCTAGAAATAATATGTCCTAAAAACCCAACTTCACGAAGCCAAAATTCACTTTTACTAAACTTGGCATACAACTGTCTGCCCCTCAAAGTCTGCAAAACAGTTCTCAAGTGCCTGGCATGCTCTGCCTCATCTCTTGAATAAATCAAAATATTATCAATGAACACCACAACAAATTTATCCAAATAAGGTTGAAATATTCTATTCATTAAATCCATGAACACGACAAGAGCATTTTTTAACCCAAATGGCATAACGAGGAATTCGTAATGGCCATACCTCGTTCTAAAAGCAGTCTTAGGCACATCTAATTCTTTAACCCGCAACTGATAGTAGCCAGACCTCAAGTCTATCTTAGAAAATACTGTGGCTCCCTTCAATTGGTCAAATAGATCATTAATCCTTGTCAAAGGATACTTGTTCTTTATTGTCACCTTGTTGAGCTGTCGATAATCTATACATAGTCTCATCGAACCATCTTTCTTTTTTTCAAAAATAACACAGGAGCACCCCAAGGTGAAAACTCAATCTCACGAAACCCTTATCAGTTAACTCCTGTAACTGAACCTTCAACTCTTTTAATTCTATTAGGGCCATCCTATATGGGGCAATCAAAATAGGTGCAGTACCAGGAGTCAAATCAATTCCAAACTCTACTTCCCTAATAGTAGGTGACCCCGAAAATTCTTCTGGAAACACATCCGAATATTCACATACTACCTGTAACGACTCAATCTTTAACTTAGAATATTTAGTGTTCAGCACAAAGGCGAGGTAAGCTTTGTACCCCTTTCTTATACATCTCTGAGCAGACATGGAAGAAATCATTGCAGGAATGCCATTTAATTCATCTGGTTCAACCTGAAGAACATTACCATTCTCACATTTCAGTTCGATAAAATTTCTTCCACAATTCACTACCACATCATGAGTGGTTAACCAATCCATACCAAGAATTACATCAAATTCATTGAATGATAATAGCATAAGTTTAACATCCTGATTTTGGGCTTAGTCGGAACAGTGGTTTCGGGACCACAAATCTGATGAGAAAATTTTTTTATTATATTTTTATGGTCTACAATTTCATGGAATGATTTCTTGAAATTTTTGTTCAAAAATTTTGACGTTTGGGCACTCAATTTAGTCAAAAGAACTAAATCGTAAAAAGCACAAAAGTTGAGTTCTACGTGGTAGAGGTGTCCAATTGTTATAAAATTTTAAATTTGAGATCCTTATATGGTAATTAGGCCATTGGTTAAGTTGGTGGAGAAAAATGGACATGGTTAGGCATGTTTCCAAGGTTTTTCATTAAAGCCATTTTGGTCATTTAGTTATTAAAATGAATTAAAAACAAAATTAAAAGCCAATTTTTGTCCATCTTCAACCTCTTGTCCGAAACTTGCATGGATAAACCATGTCTAGGGTTTTTCAAAATTCCAAGCTCGATTGTAAGTCTGTTCTAGCCCCACTTTTAATGATTTTTATGTTTTTGCAATCCCCGTAACAAGATCTATCTATTTCTACCATTAATTTGAGCTAGGGTTCATGTTTAAAAATTGACCCATGTGTGACATGCATGTATTTTGATGTCTAATGGTAGAAAATGAGTGTTGGGTGTTAAATAAACGACTTTTACTAAGCGATTTTCGATGAAAACGCCCGAAAAGACCATTTTGTAAAAGTTGTAAAAATGGTATAAAAGGGTGTTTGATGAGAATTGTAGTTTTCTATAGTTATGAAAATGGTTCGAATAGGCCTATAAAGTCAAAAAATTGAATAAAAATCACTTTACGAGCCTAGGGGCAAAAGTGTAATTTTGACAAAGTTTAGAGGCAAAAATGTAATTTTTCCAAAATGTGATTTTTGGATCACATTAAATAATGCGACTAATAATTGGACTAAATGTGATATTATAGATCAAGAAAAATGAGGGTTGGACCTAGATCGGGTGAAAAACGAAAAATCAACGTGTGTAGTGCTAAGTGCAGGCTACTACGTGTATCAGATGGTTAGGTCACGTGTGTAGTACAAAGTGCAGGCTACTATGTGTACCGGATTGTTGGTCACATGAGTAGTACTAAGTGCAGGCTACTATACGTGCCAGATAGCTTTGGTTACAAGGGTGGTAAAATGTGCAAGCAACCATGTATCTGTTATTATTCCGATGAGTGCAACGGGAAATTGACTAAGTGAAAATACATGTGAATATGACCATGTGATGAATAAGTGCAGGTATATGTTTGTGGAAATTTATGAGCAATGTGCTCGATAGTTGAGCGAACTTTCGGTAAGATGGAATGGAGTAAGTGTTACAATGAAAGTTACTACAAAGAAAACATGAAAGAGTGAAATTTAGTCATAAATTAGTTTTGGACAACAGTAGTTGTGTGAATTTGAAAAATCCCCAAAAATGGTGGAAATTGAATTAGAAATTGAATAAGATAAGAAGTAAAATATTATTGAGTTTTTTTTCATATAAAGGAAATAGTGTAAGCAAAAGAATTACATATCATGAGATATTTGAATTTTTGTGAGACAGAGTCAGAATGATTTCGAAATGCCCTGTTCTGATTTGGAAAAATCATTAAAAATTGTAAAAAAATAATTATGGGTTATATTTATACTCTTAAAATCCTTAATGAGTCTATCTTCGAAAAAAACAAATAGGAACATTATCCAAATCTTGTATGAAGAGATAACTATTTTTTAGTACAAAGGGGTCGGAACTGTCGGATAGCAAAATAGGGGTGACTTTAAAGAATAAACTGTACTTATTCGTTAGGCCAAAAATTCTGAAAATTTTATGGTAAGAAGATATGTGAGTTTAGTTTCTGGGAAAATTAGCAGTTCTCAATTTGGAGTCCCGTAGCTCCAGATACAAATAATTTAGTGACCATGACTCAAGAAAACAGCTTAACTGCACTTTGAATAAATAGAGAGGAATTGAAAAATAAAATGTTAATACATTGCTTATTATTTTTTATGCGAGCTTACTAAGCTTAAAGCTTACTCCCTCCTTTCCATTTCTTTTAGTGTTGTCAGGTTGGCTCGGGGTTGGAGATCGTTGGAGGCAGCATCACAATATCTAGCCAATACCTTTGGAATATTGTTCCATATGTTAGAATTATCAACTGAGTGGCATTTATAGAGACCTAGTTTTATAACATGTGTTATTATAATTTGGCCAAATGTATTGGCCTATATTAAGCTATTGATTATGGTTTTTAAATCTAGCTATTCATGTTATATCTGATAATTGTGATGTGAATATGGTTGTTTGCCATTCATGGTCGGTAATATGTCATGTGTGTTGAATGTATATTTTATGACCAGTCGAGGTGGTCATGACCATGAATTAAATGTGTAATATGGAAATAAGATGATAATGTCTTGAACATGGACGTTTGATGGATAGTTTGGTAACCATGGTACAATGGTATAATGTGAGAAATAGTAATAATGTTAAATTGAATATGGAATTGGTGTAGAATGTCTTAGTCAAGCATATTGTTTTATGCATGTGAAATGTGGATACACTATAAAGACATAACTTGCCTAGAATATCTATACTTAATGATAAGTTAGAATTAAAATGGCACAAAGATAACTATGTCATGACTAGTCTTGGTTTAATGTGAGGATGTGTAACACATGCATGTTGATAGGTCAATGATATGTTTGTGTCATAATTGTGGATGTTGAATTCCATTGGATCCATGTATATATGTGTGCATGTAAGGGTGACAAAAAGGCTTGGAAAATAGCCTAAGAGTTAACTACACGGGATGAGACACAACCGTGTGTCTGAACCGTGTGAGGGACACGGACTGGTGACACGGGCGTATGGCTCTCCAAACATGAAAATTTTCTAAGTGTTGTAAAAATGTTCGTGAGTTCTCGATTTAGTCCCAAACCGCTTTTAATGCATGTTTAGAGCCTCGAAGGCTCGTGTATGGGACATTTTGCATGTGATTGAATGATTCTGATATGATTGAAATTTTATGGCTCGGTTTTACATGTATGTGCATGTTTAAGTCTGGTAATGCCTCGTATATTATCCCGATGTCAGACACAGGTAAAGGGTGTTACAATAAGATTAGCCGGGAAACAATGCCCTCTAATCATTAAAGGGCAATTTTTACACACTTTATCAACTAACACATACTTGCCTAACGGGTTTGACACATTTACTACAAATTCAGTAGGTTCAACAAACAAGTTCATACCAGACACCAACTTCATGCAAATATACAAATGGGTAGACCTCGAATCAATTAAAGCAACAACAGGAGTTTTATAGATAGAAAATGTACCTGTAATTACATCAAGAGACGAGGCCTCTTCGCGAGCACGAATGGCAAAGGTCCTCGAAGGTGCCCTGCCCTCAGGTCTCACAACAGACTCTCTAGGTGCACCTTTACTACTCGTTCCACTACCCGGATTCCTCTGAGGTTTTCCCTTATTAGTAGTACTATCTAACCTTGTTCCTTGGAGATTTCTTCTTTCCATCCTCTTAGGCAATCCCTAACAAAGTGATCAGGGGAACCGCACTTAAAACAAGTTCTATCATTCCTTTGACACTCGCCAAAGTGGCATCTCTCACAATGGGAACATCTTGATCTATCGGGGAGCATTCCCAACACTGGCAATTGAGGTAGTCTAAGCTTTCGAAACCGTGTACTGTTTACTCCTATTATTGCTCAAATACCCAGTAGAGGCATTAGATCAAGTAGCAAACTCTCTCAACTTCTTAGATGAAGATAAAAGATTTGCTCAGTTGCCTCTTCTTCAAGTCTCGAGACACCAAATCGGCTTTTCGCTTTTCTTTGGCCAATTCTTCGGCCTTGTATGCTCTTTCAAACAAAACTACAAACTCTTTCAACTCAAGAATGCCAACCAACAATTGAATGTCTTCATTCAACCCATCCTCAAATCTTTTACACATGATGGCTTCAGTAGATACACATTCCTAAGCCTCACAAACTCGCGCTCATACTCGGTAGCTGTCATTTTTCCCTATTTCAACTCGAGGAACTCCTTCCTCTTTTGACCCATTAACCTTTGAATGATATAATTCTTGTGAAATTTCTCTTGGAAAAACTCCCAAGTAACTTTCTCCCTTGGTACAACCGACACGAGGGTATTCCACCACTGGTAAGTGGAATCTCTTAGAAACGATACCATGTACTTCATGCATTCCTCCAGTGTGCATGAAAACTCATCAAAGACTTGGATGTTGTTCTTAAGCCAAAACTCTGCTCTTTCCAGATCATCATCAATGTTAGCTCGGAACTCTTTAGCTCCTTGCTTTCTAATTCGATCAACCGGAGGCCTTTCCCTTCTCACCATCTCAAAAACTTAGGGAGCTACAAGGGTAGGCTGAGGAATAGAAGGGGTGGGGGAGGTTGAACACCTAGGTTTGCCAGAACAAACTCGGTGTACCAATTATTCCTCAAGTGGAGAAAGGCTTCTCTCCCTCCTTCTCCTCTACTAATCGTCTCAGGTCTACTATCAACTGGCACTGCTCCTTCGGCGGGATTAGGCACAATACTTTCTACATCGTCAGCAACTGCTCATTCAGGATCCAATTACTATATAAAACACAATTTCAATTGTCAGGAGTTGTCACACTATCATAATACACATATGGCATGTATAGCTAGACTTCCATACTCACTGCGTAGTCCTAGAACCGATTAAACCGTAGCTTTGATACAAATAAATGTAACACCCCTTACCCGTGTCCAATGCCGGGACAGGATACGAGGCATTACCAGACTTGAACATACACTACTATGTAAAACCAGGCCATAAAATTTTGTTAAAATTTAAAATTTATTCAAGAACATGCATATCGTTCCTTATATGGGCCTACGAGGCCCAAAACATACATCGAGGGTGGTTCGGGACTAAACCGTGAACTTTAAAAAAATTTTCTTAAAACAGGGTCACACGCCCGTGTGGACACAAGGACACGCCCGTGTGCCCTTGACACGCCCGTGTCCCTAGGCCGTTTAACTCTCTGTTTATGACGTCAACATAAATTTAATATCACACGGCCAAGTCATACGCCTGTGTGCCAGGCCGTGTGGCGAATTTAATTTTTGAATTTAAGGTGCAGACTTCACACGGCCTGGGCACACGCCCATGTCCTAAGGTCGTGTCCCCCACACGGCCGTGACACACGGCCGTGTCTCTACCCATGTGTTTACTACCATGCATACTGACTTGTAAAACTAAGGTGCAGGGGACACACGGCTGGACTACATGCCCATGAGGCTGATCGTGTGTCACACACGGCCTAGACACATGCCCGTGTGTCTACCTGTGTGGACAACTTTGATGCTATTTTCCAAGCCCTCTTGTCACCCTCAACAACCCCAACACACACTCATATGCCAATAGTGGTTGACATGGCATAAAAGTGTTACTTAAACATCCATAGCTTTAACTCATGCATGATAAATTCATATCAAGTTTACCTAATTAGGACTCCTTGACTTGTTAAGTTCATTCAATACATTTATTTACCTTTCTTAATATAGTGACCATACAATTTGGCATCATTTATCCATCAAGCATAAATTCCACATTTTATCAACCATTTGACACACACCACAAAAGTAATAACACATCTCATGCATGTAACAATATTTAGGGATTTCAACCCAATAATCAATATGAGCCATATTTCATGGCCATATACAAAATGGAATAATATACCAAAAGGAGTCATCACTTTGGCTAACAATTATGACACATATAACAAAATACTAAGTCCCCTATACATGCCAAACTTAAATGTAGTAAACTAATTATACTCCAAAAGATTTGTTGATAGTGTGACTCAAGCTTCGATGTCTACGATCCCCGAGCTAGCTTGATGATGCTAAAAGAAAAGGGAAAGGAGAGAAGGGTAAGCACATGGCTTAGTAAGTTGCATGTAAATAAATAACAACATAAGTCAAGATATTCATGGATTAAACATATTATCAATTATCACCATAATATCATACTATACACATGAACGTAGTCAAAATTGACATCACACGTCATTAAACATCAAGCTTCTCTTACTTCTTTCTACTTATGCTAAATTTCCATCATGAATTGAATTCAATACTCACGAGGTTTACGTACATACCTATATCGTACATTCTTACTCAAATCACTCCACTTTTTAACCTAACATCTTGAATGGCCCGTTGAACCAGCGAAATACTAAATGACACTTGGGATTGTCATACACCAATTAAAGTACCAATGCCATGTCCCTGACATGGTCTTACATAAATCCACATATCATCGCCGATGCCATGTCCTGGACATGGTCTTAAACTGGCACACATATCATCGCCGATGCCATATCCCAGACATGGTCTTACACTGGCACACATATCATCACCGATGCCATGTCCCAGACATGGTCTTACACTGGAACATTTAGCACGGTGTCACGACATCCAAGTCCTAAGTATTCCTTTGGGTCACTTGGGCCTCTGAGACACGAGGCTATCACTAAACTTCCATTGGATCATCACAAGTCAATTTTATTAAAGCATACATACATGTATCATATAATGTCAAATATTAAATACATAATATTGGAGTTGTTGAATTATTTACACACAACTTACCTCGGTGCAAAATATGGCAAATTTGCGATTTAGTCCACAACCTTACCTTTTCCTCGATCAAGGTCTATCCCTCATCCCTCTTGATCTATAATGGCACATTTAGCTTATTTAATACATGCATTATTCATTTCAGTCCAAAAATCATGATATGGCAAAATTAAAATTTTGCCTCTAAAATTTTCCAAAATTACAAAATTGCCCTTAGACTAATAAAATGAAAAGTACCCATTTTTCTCATTATTCGAGCCTAGCCAAATCATTTTCCCTCTTATACCAACCCGCGTTTTTCATTTATTCACACATTTACACATAGTTTCTACAACTTTTACAGTTAGGTCCTTTTTATCAATTTCACCAAAAACCACCTAGTAAAAGTTGTTTATCACACCTCAAACCTCTATATTCTTCCATTAGACATCAAAGCACAACCATGTCATTCATGGGTATGTTTTTAAACATGAACCCTAGCTCAAATTAAAGGTAGAAATAGCTAAATCGAGCTACGATGATTTCAAAAATATAAAGAACATTAAAAACGAGGCTAAAATGCACTTACTTTGAGCTTGAAAGATGAAAGAAACCCTAGCTATGGCTTATTGTGAAATTCGACCAAGGAGGATAAAGATGGACACAAATTTTGACCATTTTCCCTTTTAATTCTTTTATTAATCAATGGACCAAAATGCCCTTCCATTATAACTTTGATATTTTATCCCTCCTATGTCCATTTTTGTCCATAATGACATATAATGGTCTAATAGTCAAATAAGAACTTCAAATTTCAAATCTCATCACAATTAAGCCCTTAAATAAACTAGAATACATGTTTTTCACTTATTGCAATTTAATCCTAATAACTCAATTAGACACTTTATCGGTAAAATTTCTCATCGATATTTTCACACAGGCATGCATATATATCATGGACCTCGTAACATCCATAAAATGATTATTTCTATCTCAGATTTTTGGTCTCAAAACCATTGTTCTGACTAGGCCTTAATTCGGGATCTTACAGTGTGTCTTAGCCGTGTGCGACACACGGTCATGTTACACGGCCATGTGTCCCCTAGGTACCCTTCGAATTAAAGTCAATATACCCTACAGGTTTGGCACGGCCTAGACACACTGGCGTGTCTACTGGCCGTGTGTGGCACACGGGCTAGCACAAGGGCGTGTGGTCGGCCGTGTGACCCAAGTAAGTAAGCTCCCTAGTTTTCCCACGGCCATGGCACACAGGCGTGTTCTCAACCATGTGGTACAAGTCAGTATGTATGCCCTATTTTCACACGGGCGTGTCTGGTGGCCGTGTGAGGCACATGGCCTGTTCATACGGGCGTGTGACCTTTTAAAGTTCAAAAATTTTATAACTTTCTCAAAGTTTGTGAATGTTATCGGTTTAGTTCCGAACCACTTCTAAGCATGTTTTAAGGTCTCGTAGGACCTTATAAAGGACAAAGTAATTGAGATGAATGGGTTTTTAATTATGATTGCACAAATGTATGATTTATGTTGTGGTTGATCGGTAATGCCAAGTAACCCTATTTCGGCGACGGATATGGGTTAGGGGTGTTACACAGCTCCAACGGCATAATCACTTGCATCGCACATTAACACAAAAGGTGAGCTCCAATTAGGTGTAACAATTATTGGGGCTGAGATTAATCGTTTTTTCAGATCTTCTAAAGCTTCCAAACATGCTTTGTTGAAATCAAACATTGTATCTTTCTCTAACAACAAACACAACGGTTTAGAAATTTTTGAGAAATCTTTGATAAACCTTCGGTAAAAACTAGCATGGCCTAAGAAACTTCTTACTCCTTTCACATTAATTAGGGCTAGTAATCTTTCAATTACATTTACATTTGCTTGATCGACTTAAATTTCTCTTTTTGAGATTTTATGCCCTAAGACAATCCCTTCCTTAACCATAAAATGGCATTTTTCCTAGTTAAGGACAAGATTCGTCTCTTCGCATCTCTTCAGTACCTTAGTTAAATTAATCAAACAAATATCATAAGTGTTACCAAAAATAGAAAAATCATCCATGAAAACCTCAACAAAATTTTCAACCATATCAGTGAATATTGCCATCATGTATCGTTGAAATGTTGTAGGTGCATTGCATAAACCAAAAGGCATTCGCCTAAGAGCAAACGTACCGTATGGACAAGTAAAGTTTGTTTTATGTTGGTCCTCTGGAGCTACAACTATAGGTTATATCCCGAATAGCCATCTAAAAAATAATAGAATTCGTTACCTGTTAGTTGATCTAACATCTGATCCATAAAAGGCATCAAAAAATGGTCCTTCCGAGTGGCTTTATTCAATTTTCTTTAATCAATACAGATTCTCCAACCAGTAACAGTTTTTGTTGGAATCAACTCGTTATGCTCATTTTCAACAATTGTGATTCCACCTTTCTTCAGCACACATTGCACCGGACTTACCCACGAACTATCTGAAATAGGATAGATGATTCCTGCATCTAACCATTTAATCACTTCCTTTCTCACAACTTCTTTCATAATAGGATTGAGCCTCATTTTCCCATCAATTCGATCTCTTTCACCTTCTTCTAAAATAATTTTATGTATGTAAAAAGAAGGGCTTATATCTCGAATATCAGCTATGGTCTAACCAATTGTTTTCTAAAATTTCTTTAGAAGAGCAATTAGTTGCTCCTCTTGATCTTTCGTCAGTTCTACTAAAATAATTATCGACAAAGTGGAATAGTCACCTAAATAAATGTATTTCAAATGGGAAGGAAGTACCTTTAGTTCAAGTTTAGGTGGTTTTTCATTTGACAACTTGGGTTGTACAAGTTCTCTGACTTCTAACTCCAACGGTTCAAACGTGTGGATTGAATAAAATTCCTCAGATTGGCTTCCATCAAAGCCATGTTTTCTTCACCTTCTTCATTTTTCAAAGGGTTAAGATCTAAGGCTTTCTCTAATGGATCTTCTTCAAAATTGATTTCCATAAAAACAAAGGTTTTTATCTCTTCCATAACTAAACACTTTTTTGCTGAATTAGGAAATTTCATCGCTTTAAGAATGTTCAAGGTTACCTAATCTTCTCGAACTCGCATGGTGAGTTCACCTTTCTGCACATCAATTAAAGTTCTTCCCGTGGCTAAGAAAGGTCTCCCAAAGATGATCGACACTTCCTTATCTACTTCAAAATCTAAGACAATGAAATCAGCAGAAAAGATAAATTATCGACTCTTACCAAATCATCCTCGATCTTTCATTCGGGATATGCTAAAGATCGATCCGCTAGCTGAAGCGTCACAGTTGTAGGTCTTACTTCACCTATCCCTAGTATCTTAAAAATAGACTTAAGCATCAAGTTGATACTCGCTCCTAAATCACACAAAGCTTTACCACAATAAGATTCACCAATGTTACAGGGTATAGTAAAGCTTCCTGGGTCTTTCAATTTCGGTGGCAGTTTGTTCTGCAAGAATGCACTGCACTCCTTTGTCAAGGCAACAATCTCATGCTCACCCAGTCATTTTTTCTTGGACAGTATATTCTTCATAAACTTCACATAATTTGGCATTTGTTCTAAAGCCTCCACCAATGGAATATTGATGTGTAACTGCTTCAGAATATCCAAAAACTTCTTGAATTGCACCTCCTATTTCTACTTGTGTTGCTGCAATCTCTGTGAATATGGAGGTGATGGAACTTTCGGTTGAATCAGATAGCTCTTCTGAGTAGGTAAATGTAACACTCCATACCCGAGACCGTTGCCAGAGTCAAACACGAGGTGTTAAGACTTAATTCATTGCTTAAACAGCTCAAACAATTTAAATTTAGAAATTCCAGACAAGCTGGCTAACTGTGTCACAGTCGCTTAAAAATTCATATCTCGAGTTATGAAACTTAAAATCCAATTCCGTAAATTTTCCCTAAAACTAGACTCATATATATATTTACTAATTTTTTTCTAGAATTTTTGACTTGGCCAATTAGTACAGTTTATTAGTTAAAGTCTCCCCTGTTTCAGGGTCTGACTGCTCTAACCTCTGTGTATTACGAATCAGATATCTCTTTGTACAGAATTTAAATGAATATGAAGTTTGTTTCTCTTAAAACTAGACTCAATAAGAAATCTGTAAATATAAATTATGACTTCTAATTATTTTTATACAATTTATGGTGAATTTTCAAAGTCAGAACAGGGGATCCAGAAATCGCTCTAGCCCTGTTTCACAAAAATTTAAACATCTCATAAAATATAACACATATACCTGTTTCGTTTCTTCCATATGAAAATAGACTCATAATTATTCAATTCCATGTTTTATTCATCATCTAATTATATCTCTACCATTTTTAATGAATTTTCAAATTCACGTCACTACTGCTATCTGAATCTATTTTATGGTAAATTTTACCTATTTCATGGTTTCCATGGATTCACTAGCAATTTGACATACATAACACCAAATATGATCATAATTAGCCATTCCAATGGCTAATCATTACCAAGCATTTTTATACTACTCAATAACCATATCATAAGACCATATATACAAAAAGATTATAATGCTATACATGCCATACTCAAAATATACAAGTCATTATGCCAAGACGGTATACGGATAGTGTAAGCTTGCCTCCGACCGTTCCCGATTTCCGAGCTGGCTTGTCAACACTACAAGGAATGAAAAGGAGGGAGTAAGCATAAATGCTTAGTAAGTTCACATGCAAATAGTAAGTAACATAACCATATAAGCAAACATAAAACATCATTTGCATAATCATCACCAAGACATTCATATCATATTTTCATTTATCATCTTACCATATTGTTGTTATATCGATTTTTCAACTTTGAGGGTTAAGTACATACTGTTCAAAGTATCCATTTCACAACACTTACCAATACATCCCTTTCATCTTGAGTATTCCTCCATTTGAGTAGAACTTTACCCGTTGAACACATCGGAATATAATTCGGATACATGGAAAGTTTGCACATAAGTGCCACATATGTAGCCAAGCTACTATGTAACCCGCCCATAAGCGAACTCGGACTCAACTCAACGAGCTCGGGCGTTCGCATCCATAAGTGAACTCGGACTCAACTCAACGAGCTCGGATGCCTAGTTACATTTCACGAACTCGGACTCAACTCAACGAGTTCGGACATTCGCATCCATAAGTGAACTCGGACTCAACTCAACTAGTTCGGATGCCCAAATATCCCAGTGACATGTCACTTCCATTCCTAAGGTTCAACGGGACCTTTTTCCCAATCATGTGTCTCAACCATCTTCTACGGAATACCGATACCGATACTCGGTAGTATTTCACATTTTCCAAGTATATCACATAATTTGACATATTATCAAACAATTATCACGAGTATAATATTTCATAATAATTATCATATAATTTAAATAATATAAAAACATTTAAAATAATAACTATGTTACCAACATTTACATATGAACTTACCTAGTATGCGAAAATGGCTACTTTTACCATTTCGTCCACAACTTGGTATTTTCCCCATTTTAGCCCGAATTTTAGTTTTCCTTGCTCTATCATTTAAAATATAGTCTAATTAGGACTCAAATTATTCAAATTGACACAAAATCATATTTTGGAAAAATTACAATTTTACCCCTAAACTTTTGCATATTTACACTTTCGCTCCAAAGCTCGTAAATTAAACTTCAGCCTATTTTCTTATGTTTTATGACATGCTGATCATTTTTCCCTTCTATGGCAACATCAAATTCTCACTCTAACATGTACTTATGACTATTAGGTATTTTTACCAATTAAGCCCTTTTGCTCGTTTTCACTTAAAACCGAGTAGCACAAGTTGTCTAACATAATTTAAAACCTCATATTCTATCCTAAAACACCAAAATACACAAATTTCACCTATGGGTATTTTTCCAAATATAAACCCTAGGTTAAATTATTGCTAGCATAAGCTAAATCGAGCTACCGGGACTCCAAAAACATAAAGAACTTGAAAAACGGGGCTAGAATGGACTTACAATCGAGCTTGGAAGCTTGAAAAACCCTAGCCATGGTTTCTCCTTGCTATATTCGGCCATGGTGAAGAAGATGAGCAAAATTGGCTTTTAATTTTGTATTTTAATTCATTTTACCCCTAAATGACCAAAATGCCCTTACTACTAAACTTTCCAAAAATTCCATCCATGTCCAATTTTTGTCCATAAACTTAAAATTGGTCAAATTGCTATTTAAGACCTCCTAATTAATATTTCAAAGCAATTTCATACTAAAAACTTCTAGAATGCAAGTTTTGCCAAATTATTCGATTTAGTCCCTAATTTCAATTTAAGCACTTTAGGCATAGGATTTCATCACGAAATTTTCACACAATCATGCAATCATATCATAAACATCAAAATAATTATAAAATAATTATTTCTATCTCGAATTTTGTGGTCACAAAACCACTATTCCGACTAGGCCCAAAATCAGGATATTACAACTCTCCCTCCCTTTAGGGATTTTCGTCCCCGAAAATCTTACCAGAAAAGTGGTCTTCACTTTTAGTCTCACATTCGGTGCCGAAGAACTTTCACTTAGACTGTACCTCCAATACAGCTCTTTAATTTCTCATATGATCTGAAAGCTTACAGTCTCAACTCTCAACTGTTCTTAAATTTTCAACCCTTCTCAGTTTCCCATGATATCATGACATAAAACCCGGATCTTAACTTGATTAATGGAGACCGGAATTCCAAGAAATCCAACAATCAAAGAGACCTGAATATCCATGAATCTGATGAGTAGGAATTCATTCAATACAGATATGATTTATAGATCTCGCCAAACATTTAACAATAGGATACATCACATTTTCCTCTTTCTGCCATGGAAAAAATTCTGATATGGCCTCAAGAATAATATTTCTCATTTCCATTCCAATATCAACACTGACAAGGATAATTTTGATAGATCTCAATGCTCGACTTTAACCCCTTTAACAACTCCGATTTTATGTAACATCGAATGCTCTAAACTATCACATTACCTCACTGTCTTGAAACACATCACAATTCATACAACAGTACATTACTGAAAGTCAGGAAGTCTTTACTCAATGTAGACTAGTCTAGTTCAGACGCTTCGGTTACCAATATTCTCATCTATCCGAATTTTGTCAACATGTAATAAACTTTTCAGCTTTCACAAAATGAAAACCTTATCATTCGTAGTGACTTTAACTAATATCAAACTCTTTCTAATAAATATATACTTCTAGTTCAGACTATTTACTCTTTTTATCCGTACAAAATGAAATTCTATTATCAGACATGAGAAAAATAATCCTGAAATAATTGTCGCATGAAATCTTTCAAATAGATAATTCACATACCGACTGAAACTCGCGCTTTTATCACTTATGCCTTTACTGATGTCAAATCCTTACACAGAAATTAGAAAAAAAACCCAATAATAAAATCACCACATTACCAAGATCAAATTAGAAGTATAGTCATATTTGACATGATTATCACGAGCTGAAGAACGCACTTCGAACACGAGTCATAATTGACAAATTATGGAACAAAGATAACAAGAAAACTGAATAAAGAAATCCAAAATAGAGAAATCCGAATAAAGAAATCCGAATAAAGAAACCCAAGATACGATACATATATTGGAGAATCGAAAACCAAGCCGGAGAATTGAAAACCAAACTCATAGAGAAAATACAGAATACCCCGATAATTCTTCAAAGAAAGAAAGTCCAAAAGAAAACATCATTTAATCCCACTGGAATCAAATATAACAAGAACAATATATCTTCCCATACATATATATCGGATGAAGCATCAAGTAGAAAAGCAGAATCATAATATCATATGTATTCTCTCATCAATTTTTATCGACGAAATGAAATAGAATACCTGATGAAATAGAGCAATATAAATTATAAACCAGTAAGACTAACAATGCTTTCATCCAACACTAGGATTAAAAGACATTCCCATATAACAAGAATTTCTTGAAGGTCAATAGCAGTAGAAATATTTTCGAGAATGGGTAAACACATAGAACATCTCAAAAGAAATCGCTAAATCTGTCAGTCATAACTATCACACTCAGATAGTTCACATTTCAAATATCATTTCCCCAACTAGTTCTCGCCGTCACAAATTTCATATTAAACCATTCACTAAAGAAGGCGATTCTGAATAAATTTCGATTTACACTTTTCTCGACCTTGCACTGAGTAATTCGGTTTACCAAGGAGAATTCCTTTTCTAATCGGGACAAAGTGCATAATTCCAATAATCTTTACGTCAATCCGATACTTTTTATCGGCTCGACTTTACTTATCAGCTCATTTTCAATCTCGATCATACTTATAATTATTCTATCATTGAACTCTTTGGGTTCTCAACCGGAAACTTATTCAATACAAATCTCATGAAATTCCATTATAAGTACCATTTCGGTAAGGGGAGGGGTTGTAGGACCTCTGACTCGACTTTCTTATACATACACATATGACACAACTTCCATCATCATAGCAACATCATCAAAATCATGTCATTCATTCATGTTGGCTTACACCAATTTTCCTATTGTCCCATTTAGACAATATACTTATGCATACATTCTATGTTTTCTAGATAGCTTTACTTATCCATTCATTTAATTAAATTAAGTCATACTCATGACATCATATAAGGCCAAACAAACATAGATATTTGCACCACAATCATAACTTTCATTTCTTGCATCATCATGTACATATCATTACAATCATATAATTCAGTCCAACAATTTAACATAGATAAGTTCATTTCATTATAATCCTTTATCTCATAAAAATTATATATCATTAGCATTCATCAACATTCGACGTCCAAATCAAAACAAGGACATTTTCATTCGTATCATAATATTATGACTTTTATTCATACCTCTACTACTTTCTATTTATTCCGTTCATCTTATCAAGTAAGCCATATACACTACATCATATGAGCATTAAGAAAATATGAATATTTATCACATATGTATCATAAACATTTATTCATACTTTTCTGAACCGATACTTATCATAATCATAATTTTACTCAAATACCTTCACATACCGTTGAACATGGTCGGCGCAGCTCAGTTGGAGAGTACCCTGTCTAAATAAGACAGTACTCATACGTGTCGGAAGACATCACACTATCACAGATCAGTGGCATGTATAGCTAAACTTTTACACATGCTAGATTAGTCCGAGAACCGACTAAACCTGCTCTGATACCACCAAATGTAACGCCCCGTACCCGAGACCATTTTCGGAGTCGAACACGAGGTGTTAACAGACTTAATTCATTGCTTAAACAGCTCAAACAATTTAATTTTAGAAATTCCAGACAAGCTGGCTAACTGCATCACAGTCGCTTAAAAATTCATATCTCGAGTTATGAAACTCAAAATCCAATTCCGTAAATTTTCTATGAAACTAGACTCATATATCAATTTACTAATTTTTTTTCTAGAATTTTTGGCTTGGCAAATTAGTACAATTTATTAGTTAAAGTCTCCCCTATTTCAAGGTTCGACTGCTCTACCTCTGTGTATTACGAATATGATATCTCTCTGTACAGAATTTCAATGACTATGAAGTTTGTTTCTCTTAAAACTAGACTCAATAATAAATCTGTACATATAAATTATGACTTCTAATTATTTTTATACAATTTATGGTGAATTTCCAAAGTCAGAACAGGGGATCTAGAAATCGCTCTGGCCCTATTTCACAAAAATTTAAACATCTCATAAAATACAACTCATATACCTGTTTCGTTTCTTCCATATGAAAATAGACTCATAATTCTTCAATTCAATGTTTTATTCATCATCTAATTATATCTCTACTATTTTTAATGAATTTTCAAATTCACGTCACTACTGCTGTCTAAATCTATTTTATGGTAAATTTTACCTATTTCATGGTTTCCATGGATTCACTAGCAATTTGACATACATAACACCAAATATGATCATAATTAGCCATTCCAATGGCTAATCATTACCAAGCATTTTTATACTACTCAATAACCATATCATAAGACCATATATACAAAATGATTATAATGCTATACATGCCATACTCAAAATATACAAGCCATTATTCCAAGATGGTATACGGATAGTGTGAGCTTGCCTCCGACCGTTCCCGATTTCCGAGCTGGCTTGTCAACACTACAAGGAATGAAAAGGAGGGAGTAAGCATAAATGCTTAGTAAGTTCACATGCAAATAGTAAGTAACATAACCATATAAGCAAACATAAAACATCATTTGCATAATCATCACCAAGACATTCATATCATATTTTCATTTATCATCTTACCATATTGTTGTTATATCGATTTTTCAACCCGAGGGTTAAGTACATACCTGTTCAAAGTATCCATTTCACAACACTTACCAATACATCCCTTTCATCTTGAGTATTCCTCCATTTGAGTAGAACTTTACCCGTTGAACACATCGGAATATAATTCGGATACATGGAAAGTTTGCACATAAGTGCCACATATGTAGCCAAGCTACTATGTAACCCGCCCATAAGCGAACTCGGACTCAACTCAACGAGCTCGGGCGTTCGCATCCATAAGTGAACTCGGACTCAACTCAACGAGCTCGGATGCCTAGTTACATTTCACGAACTCGGACTCAACTCAACGAGTTCGGACATTCGCATCCATAAGTGAACTCGGACTCAACTCAACTAGTTCGGATGCCAAAATATCCCAGTGACATGTCACTTCCATTCCTAAGGTTCAACGGGACCTTTTTCCCAATCATGTGTCTCAACCATCTTCTATGGAATACCGATACCGATACTCGGTAGTATTTCACATTTTCCAAGTATATCACATAATTTAACATATTATCAAACAATTATCACGAGTATAATATTTCATAATAATTATCATATAATTTAAATAATATAAAAACATTTAAAATAATAACTATGTTACCAACATTTACATATGAACTTACCTAGTATGCGAAAATGGCTACTTTTACCATTTCGTCCACAACTTGGTATTTTTCCCATTTTAGCCCTAATTTCAGTTTTCCTTGCTCTATCATTTAAAATATAGTCTAATTATGACTCAAATTATTCAAATTGACACAAAATCATATTTTGGAAAAATTACAATTTTGCCCCTAAACTTTTGCATATTTTTTCTTTTTCCCCAAAGCTCGTAAATTAAACTTCAGCCTATTTTCTTATGTTTTATGACATGCTGATCATTTTTTCCTTCTATGGCAACATCAAATTCTCACTCTAACATGTACTTATGACTATTAGGTATTTTTACCAATTAAGCCCTTTTGCTCGTTTTCACTTAAAACCGAGTAGCACAAGTTGTCTAACATAATTTATAACCTCATATTCTATCATAAAACACCAAAATACACAAATTTAACCTATGGGTATTTTTCCAAATATAAACCCTAGGTTAAATTATTGCTAGCATAAGCTAAATCGAACTCAGGGACTCAAAAACGTAAAGAACTTGAAAAACGGGGCTAGAATGGACTTACAATCGAGCTTGGAAGCTTGAAAGACCCTAGCCATGGTTTCTCCTTGCTATATTCGGCCATGGTGAAGAAGATGAGCAAAATTGGCTTTTAATTTTGTATTTTAATTCATTTTACCCCTAAATGACCAAAATGCCCTTACTACTAAACTTTCCAAAAATTCCATCCATGTCCAATTTTTGTCCATAAACTTAAAATTGGTCAAATTTCTATTTAAGACCTCCTAATTAATATTTCAAAGCAATTTCATACTAAAAACTTCTAGAATGCAAGTTTTGCAAATTATTCGATTTAGTCCCTAATTTCAATTTAAGCACTTTAGGCATAGGATTTTATCACGAAATTTTCACACAATCATGCAATCATATCATAAAACATCAAAATAATTATAAAATAATTATTTATATCTCGGATTTTGTGGTCACAAAACCACTATTTCGACTAGGCCCAAAATCAGGATATTACAGTAAATCTACATCCAAAGAAGATATTAAAGTATTTGAATTCACTAAATTAGGATTTACCTTGTCAGTCGTTGCAGATTCTGACGCTTTTGGTGTAGGAATTTCAACAGCTAGTTGATTCTTCTTAACGGTCTTGTCTTCGACATCAATCAATTGGGCTCCTTGTAGTCTATTGATAAGCTCTGTGGCTAACTGACCCATTTGGTTTTCCAAATTTTTAATGTTGCTGCTTGGCTTTGGATCAAAGCATCATTCTTTGCCATGTACGCTTTCAACAAGTTCTCCAAACTGTTTGATGCCTCAGCTTGAGGTGGTTTTGGAGCTTGCTAATTAAACCCTTGAGATTGGTTAGGTTTATGCTTCAATAAGTTGTTGTTCGATCCATTTCCTTGGCTGCTCCAAGAAAAGTTAGGATGATTACGCCTTGAAGGATTGTAAGAGTTGGACTGGGGTCCTTGTCCACTCCTATTTTGATGTTGGTTCCCCTTATAGTACACTAACTCGGGATTTGATGTACAACTCTCAAAATAATTACCTTCCCCACAGTACACACAGGAAACTACTTCAAACGGACTTGGTGGCTGAGCTGCAAAATTATTGGCACTATTAGTGGTAAACTGTTTTAACATAAAGGAAATAGACGATACCTGAGCTGATAACGAAGTGAGGCTTCAACTTCATGAACTCTAGCTACATGTCTTCTTGAAGATGTTCGATTTGTTTGCCATTAACAGTTATTACTTGCGATCCTCTCAATGATCTCATAAGCCTCATTATAAGTCTTAGACAAAATTGTACCATTTGTAGAAGCATCTACCGACAATCTTGTATGTGTATTGAGACCATTATAGAATGTCTCCAACTGGATACAATGAGGAATCCCATGATGGGGACACTTACGAAGTAACTCCTTGAATCACTCTCAAGCCTCATACAAAGACTCGTCATCCAATTGTTAGAAAGTTGTGATCTCATTCCTCAACTTAGCGTTTTTGCTAGGCGAGAAATACTTAACCAAAAATCTCTTTACTAATTCTTGCCATGTAGATATGGAACTTGGTGGCAATGAATTGAGCCATAGTTGTGCTCGATCTCACAACGAGTACGAAAACAAATTCAACCTCAGTGCGTCTTCAGTCACACCGGCTATCTTGAATGAATCACTCACCTCCATAAACAATCGAAGGTGGAGATGTGGATCTTCTGTGCGCATACCACTGAATTAGCCCACTGTTTGGAGCATTTGAAACATCACTGGTTTCAATTCAAATTGGGTTGTCTCAATATCTAGCCTTCTAATTCCTGGATTTAACTCACTGAAAAGTGGCACAGCATATTGTCTGATTCATCGATCCCTATCATCGACAATGAAGATGGGATTTCATACATAATTAGCTTCACTAGCTTGGTCTTAATTCTAATTTCTAAGGTCCATCTTGACTTATCTTTGAGTTTTTCGTTCACGTCTTCTTTGTTTGAGAGTCCACTCAATTTCAGGGTCTATAGGGAGTAAATTGATAATCCGACCTATGCTCATAAACACCTGAAAAGAAAATCACAAAATTAAAAAGAATAAGTTAGTAATGTTAGAAATAAACCAAATTGGAAGTAAATAATTTCACAAAAAAAATGACTAGGGACACAGTTAACATGTCACACCCCTTACCCGTATCTGACACTGGATAGGGTTCGAGGCATTACCAGACTTAAATGTAAACAACCACGCACAAAACCAGGTCATAAAATTTAATCAAATTCGAAGCCTTTTCAATCACATGAAATTTGTCCCTTTAAAGGCCCTACGAGGCTCAAGACATACACCAGAGCGGTGTTGTAACACCCCTCACCCGTATCCAAAGCTGAGATAGGGTTTGAGGTGTTACTGGACTTAAACATTCACAAACATAAAAAATAGGGTCACCAAATTTCACCCAAAATTAAAACTTTTCAATCACATGCATATCGTCCCTTATACAGGCCTTCGAGGCCTAAAACATACATTAGGGCAGTTCGGGACAAAACCGAAAACATTCGATAATCTTTGGGCAACTTAAAAATTTTTTAGCTTTGAAGAGTAACATGCCCATGTGGGTTGGGACACGCCCGTGTCCTCAGCCCGTGTAACTCTCTGTTTATGACGTCAGCAACCGTTCAAGGGCACACGGCCAAGGCACACGCCCGTGTCCTCCACACGGTTGAGACACACGACCGTGTCTCTACCCATGTGGTCAAGGCTTAGGCTAATTTCCGAGCCTTTTTGTCATCTTTATATGCACACACATACACAATTTCAATGGCATTCATCAGTAGCTCATTATTATGCATTAGTTCCACCTACTTATGATAAACTAGTCTAGGTACATAGCAAGACATTAACACATATCATGAATAAATAGGCTTACAAGCCAAAATCATTATAAGCCACATCTCATGGCTATAATTAACAATTAATATAAGCTAATACCTTTGGCTAATCACAATAATAGTCATCATAGAAAAACTAAATCCCTATACATGCCACTCGTATGAAAACATTTCACGTACACATGCTAATACTCCAAGGATAATGGCTCGATAGTGTGATGCTGCCTCCGACGATCTCCAACCTGGAGCTGACCTGAAAAAACTAAAAGAAATGGAAAGGAGGGAGTAAGCTTTTCGCTTAGTAAGCTCGGATGAAAATAATAAGCAATGCGATAACATGTTATTTTCATATTCTTTCTATTTATTCAAATTCTAGCTAAGCTGTTTTCCCGAGTCATGGTCATTAAATTATTTATATCTTGAACTACAGAACTCCAAATTAAGATCTATTAATTTTCCCAAAAACTAGTCTTACATCTCTTTTTATCATAAAATTTTCAGAATTTTTGGTCTAGCCAATAAGTATGGTTTATTATTCAAAGTCTCCCCTATTTAGCTATTTGACAGCTTCGACCTTTCTTCACTAAAATTTATTTATCTCCTAGTACGAGACTCGGATTATGTTCCTATCTCTTTTTCTTAAAATTAGACTCATTAAGAATTTCATTAATATGAATTTGAACTCATATTTATTTTTCACAATTTCTAGTGATTTTCCAAAGTTGAGACAGGGGAGTTTGGAATCACTCGGACTCTATCTCACAAGAAATCAAATCTCTCATGATACAAAATTCTTTTGCTTTCACCGTTTCCTTTATGTGAAACTAGACATATTAAGCTTTAATTTCATATTGTATTCAGCTTTTAAATAAATTTTCACTATTTTTAGTGAATTTTCAAAGTCAGACCAATGCTGCTGTCCAAATCTAGTTTGGTACAATATAATGATCACTACCATAAGATCATTTCCAACTATCATGAACTTACCATTTCATGGATCCCTTACTCATTTTTCAAAATGGAACTCAATATAAAATTTATCATTTCTCATGGGCACACTTAGTCATCAATTCCAAGTATAGGATAATTCCCTATCACATGCACTCAATCATCAAATTAGTCTCATGAAAATGCACCATGTAAATTTGTCTTAGAAGAGCTCATCATACATCCTTTCACTTGTACATATATCTCGTGTTAATCCCATTGAATTTCTAGGAAATCTTGATGGTCAATTCATAAGAATGATCATTTTAGGTATGCACTCCCGTGAACCTCACATCTTACGGCAGGATTACCAGTCCAGGCTAAATCCCCCATAATATAAACTCATAAGGTGATGTCAGGATTACCAGTCCAGGCTAAATCCCTTTCTGTGACAAACACCCTTACTGAGTTTGGATCTGAATTGCCAATCTAGGTTAAATTCAGACCCTAATCGGATTACCCGTTCGGGCTAAATCCTCAATGCACATATATTCTTCGGGAGGCTCCATCATTCAAGGAACACCCGTCTCGGCTAGATCCTTTCTATATTTGATAGCAACGGATTACCCGACTGGGCTAAATCCTTTCTGCAACACATGCACGATCTCAAGTCACATATAATTCATGGTTTATCCGTCGAATTTCCCTTTTTACTTCAACCAGGACATTTATTATCATATCATCATTATTAACATATTTCATGGATTTTCATGCCATTACCAAATGCAATTGTCATACATTTATAAATTATGCAACTAGGCATATTATGAGTTTACTTTAAGCTATCCGAACTTACTTGTCAAAATCTCGTCAAGTACAATCGTGTAGTAGTTCATACAACCCATGTAATAGTAATTTAACACTCAATTCATGTAACAATAATTTGTCATTCAATTGCACATGACACAACAAGCATTACATTTTTCCTTATCTTACACACCATCCATCAACTTCTCTTAAACATATTAAATCATAAAATTTATGCCATATCAATAGAGAATTACAATTCATGCATGGTATTGCATTATTATTAACACACGAACATACCTCGGATCCAAAAACGACAATTTACCATTTTAGTCCATAACCTTGTATTTTCCCAATTTAAGCCTGAATCTCAATTTCCTTGATCTATAATATCATATTTAGACTACTAATTAGTCACACTATTCATATGGGTCTAAAAATCACATTTTTACAAATTTTCATTTTGACCCCTAAACTTTTACATATTTGCACTTTTGCCCCAAGGCTTAGAAATTAAAATTCATCCTATTTTCTTATGTTTTATGACATGCTGATCATTTTTCCCTTCTATGGAAACATCAAATTCTCACTCTAACATGTACTTATGAACATTAGGTATTTTTACCAATTATGACATTTTACTTGTTTTCACGTAAAATCGCTTAGTAAAAGTTGTTTATCTAACACCCAACACTCATTTTGTACCATTAGACATCAAAATGCATGCATATTACTCATGGTTAAATTTTTAAACATAAATCCTAGCTCAAAATAATGGTAGAAATGAGTAGACCATGTTACCGGGACTTCAAAAATGTAAAGAACATTAAAAACGGGGTTCAGTATCACTTACAGATGAGCTTGAAAAGCTTGAAAACCCTAGCCATGGTGTTTTTCATGAGACATTCGGCCATGAGGAAGAAGATGAGAAAATTTGGCTTATTTTTGGCTTTTTAATTCATTTAATTACCAATTTACTAAAATGCCTAATGAAAAACTTTTAAAAACCTATCATACCATGTCCAATTTTGTCCACAAACTTCAAAATGGTCTAATTACCACTTAATGACCTTTAATTTAAAATCTCATAACAATTAGGCACTTCAAACATGTAGAACTCAACTTTTGCATTTTTTACAATTTAGTCCTTTTGACCAAATTGAGTACCCAAATGTCGAAATTTTCGAACGAAATTTTCAAGAAATCATTCCATGAAATCGTAGACCATAAAAGTATAATAAAAATGAAATTTTTCTCATCAGATTTGTGGTCCCGAAACCACTGTTCTGACTAGTTCCAAAATCAGGATGTTACACTTCTCCCCCTTTAAGGATTTTCGTCCCCAAAAATCTTACCAAGAAAGTGGTTTTGGTTTTTCACTTGGATTCTTAAATCCCATAATCGATGTCAAAGAACATTCACTCAAGCTGAGCTTTTACTGCCTATCTATTTAAATTTCACATACAAAAATCATAAGTGGTATTCAGTTTACAATACTTTCACCGAAACTTAATCTGTACCAGAAAGCTCATGTACTCAAAATTCTGATCCATACCATCATGTTACATATACATTCACACCCGAATCTTTTCGGATTCAAATAGTGAAACTAGCCAGTTCATCTCGGCCTCATACTCTTTATAATTCCACACAGTCTAATTCAACTCTTAGTTACCTTTCATTTCAAAGCCTCCTTTGGCTTTCCTAAGAAATCATGCTATGAATACCAGATCTCAGTCCGATTAGTGGATATTAAAATTCCATGATATCCAACATTCATAAAGACACGAAATCCTATGAATCTGGTGAGTAGGCATTTGGGTATACCAGCATAATTTGCATATCTCGTAACGTTTAACAACACTACATATTACTTTCCTCTTTCAAGGACAGGAATGATCCAGACAAGAAAATCCATATTAACCTTTTCTATTTCCATTCTAATTCCCAAACGGCAAAAATAATTCTGATGATTCTTGCTATACATCTTTAAACTTTCAACATTTCAAGAATTTGTACTCAAAGATAAACAATGATCGTTTCAACATTTTTTTTAAATACCCAGATTATCTTTACATTATCAATATCAGATCTTCTTATCGCATTCGATTCTTCTAGGAAACTTACACTTCTTAATTAGACTATTTGTCTTTTTACCCGTGAAGAAATAAAATCTTATTCTCAAGCATGAACATCTCATTAAATTCTAAACATATATTCCATACATATTGAACAATCAAGTCGACCTTATTCATCCGTAATTGATATTTCAAGAAATTCTCTCTTCTAGTCAACAGAACGATTCAACATGCATCATTCCAAACTCACTCATCATGCCAATCGAAGACCATAACAAATGCATTAGCATAAGTAATATTGATATCTCAACTGAATACATTAACTCTGATTAACTTACTTGAGAAAAGAAATCCACCATACACATTGGGACTTGAAATTTCACCATATTATCAGGATCAATTCAGAGATATAGTCATACTTGTTCTTTATATACATCAATCACAAGCTGAAGGTCATGCTCTAAATGCAAGCCATGATCAACAAGTTACAAGATAAAATATCCAGAAAACCCAAGATAGAGAAATCTGAAACAGAGAAGCCTAGAATAAAGAAATCCAAGATAAAGAAATCCGTGATAAGGAAATCTAATTTACAACACTGCATCAGAAGACCGAGAACCAGACTCATAAAAATATGAAAGACCCCAATGGTTTTTCAAAGAAAAGAAATCCAGAATAACCTCATTCCAAACCACTGACAACAAATACGGCTAGAACTATATGCTTCTCATTTATATATATATATATATAAAATCAATCAGAGCAATGATCGGTAGAAATAGAATCATGGAACCATACATAATTTCTCATCGATTCCCAACAGGCGGAATACAACAAAATACCAGAAAAAAACAGAACCAGGCAGATTATAATCCAATCAGACTGACATCACATTCGTCTAACGTTAAGATCAGGGAACATTTTCATAATATAAAAATTCATTAGAGATTAGATAGCCCCAATAATATTTCCAGTGTCAGATAATCTCATACCATATCTCAATAGAGACAATCACAAACTGTTCACTGTAATTACCATGCTTGGACATTTCATATTTCTAACATTATTCCTTTAACTATTTCTGTCGTCCCAAATTCCATAATATTCCCTTTACTAAGAAAACCAGTTCATGAGGGAACTTCAATCAATACATTTCTCGACATCATACCAGGATAGATCGTTTTACCAAAATTAACCTTTTTCACTAACTGCGATGTTGCAAAAATTAAACAATCTTTCGGTCAATCTGATATCTTTCTAACTCATGTCTGTACTTATCAACCCATTCTCAGTCTCTAATCATGCTTATAACCATTCTATCATTGAACTCTTTGGTTTCTCACCTGGAAACCCATTCAACATAAATCTCAAGAATTTCCATTACAAAACTCCACTTTGGTAAGGGAGAGAGGGTCATAGGGCCTCTGACTCGACTCTTATATACATATACATGTAACACAGTTTTTATCATAGCAGTTATATCTCAATCATGTCATTCATTTTGAGTACCTAACATTCATATTGATTTAACACCCACTTTTCAGTTATCTCATTTAGTCAAGTATAATTATGCATACATTTCATGTTTTCTGAATAACTTTACCTATCTATTCATTTAATCATATAAGTCATGCACATGATATCATACATGGGCCAACAAATATAGATAAGCTTATCACAATCTATACTTTTACCTCGTACACTATCATTTAGATATATCGTTACAATCATATGAATCAGTCCAAACAATTTAACACATTTACTTAAGCTATACGAGCTTATCAACCATGATTTTTCATATAAGCGTACGTGAATATTCATTCCATCTATATCTTTGGTAAGTTATCTAAACACATGCATTCACTCAAGCAAATCGACCATTTACATCATAGAATTATCTATTAATCATAGGAAACCTCATTTCACCATGTACACATTTCATGAATCCTCATTCATACATTTCCAAGTTTCAGTTCATCATGACTATACTTTACTCGAATATTTTAGCATCACATTCAACATGGTCGGTATAGCTCGTTTGGAGAGTACCTTTGTCTAAACAAAATGGCTCTCATATATGTCCGGAGACATCACACTATCACAGATCGGTGGCATGTATAGCTGAACTCTCATACATATGCTAGGTTAGTCCGATAACCGACTAAACCATAGCTCTAATACGACTAAATGTAACACCCCTCACCCGTATCCAACGCCGGGATAGGGTTCGAGGCGTTATCGGACTTAAACATTCACAAACATACAAAATTGGGTCAACAAATTTTTCCCAAAACTAAAACTTTTCAATCACATGCATACCGTCCCTTGTACAGGCCTTCGTGGCCTAAAACATACATTAGGGCGGTTCGGGACAAAACTGAAAACATTCGATAATCTTTGGGCAACATAAAAATTTTCTAGCTTTGGAGAGTAACACGCCCGTGTGGCTTGGGACATGCCCAAGTCCTTAGCCCGTGTAATTCTTTTTTTATAACATCAGCAACCGTTTAAGGGCACACGGCCAAGACACACGCCCGTGGCTACAGGCCATGTCCTCCACACGGCTGAGACACATGGCCGTGTCTCTACCCGTGTGGTCAAGAATTAGGCTAATTTCCAAGACTTTTCGTCATCTTTATATGCACACACATACACAATTTCAATGGCATCCACCATTAGCTCATTATTATGCATTAGTTCCACCTACTTATGATAAACTAGTCTACCTACATCGCAAGACATTAACACATATCATGAATAAATAGGCTTACAAGCCAAAATCATTATAAGCCACATCTCATGGCTATAATAAAAAATTAATATAAGCCAATACCTTTGGCTAATCACAACAATAGTCATCATAGAAAAACTAAATCCTTATACATGCCACTCGTATGAAAACATTTCACGTACACATGCCAATACTCCAAGGATAATGGCTCGATAGTGTGATGCTGCCTCTGATGATCTCCAACCCCGAGCTGACCTAACAAAACTAAAATAAGTGGAAAGGAGGGAGTAAGCTTTTCACTTAGTAAGCTAACATGAAAATAATAGGCAATGTGATAACATGCTACTTTCATATTCTTTCTATTTATTCAAATTCTAGCTAAGTTGTTTTCTCGAGTCACGGTCATTAAATTATTTATATCTAGAGCTACGGAACTCCAAATTAAGATCCATTAATTTTCCCAGAAACTAGACTCATTTTTTTTATCAAAAAATTTTCAAAATTTTTGGTCTAGCCAATAAGCACAGTTTATTATTCAAAATCTCCCCTGTTTGGCTATTTGACAGCTTCGACCTTTCTTCACTAAAATTTATTTATCTCCTAGTATGAGACTCGGATAATGTTTCTGTTTCTTTCTCTTGAAAGTAGACTCATTAAGTACTTCATTCATAAGAATTTTAACTCATAATTATTTTTGTACAATTTCTAGTGATTTTCCAAATTTGAGACAGGGGAGTCTGGAATTACTCTGACTCTGTCTCACAAAATTCAAATATCTCATGATATAGAATTCTTTTGCTTTCACCGTTTCCTTTATTGAAACTAGACTCATTAAGCTTTAATTTCATATTTTATTAAGCTTCTAAATCAATTTCCACTATTTTTAGTTGATTTTCAAATTCAAACCAATGATGCTCTCCAAATCTGGTTTGGTACAATATAATGATCACTATCATAAGATCATTTCCAACTATCATGAACTTATCATTTCATGGATCCCTTACTCATTTTTCACAATGGAGCTCAATATAAAAGTTATTATTTCTCATGGGCACACTTAGTCATACATTCCAAGTGTAGGATAATTCCCTATCACATGCACTCAATCATCAAATTAGTCTCATGACAATGCACCATGTAAATTTGTCTTAGAAGAGCTCATCATACATCCTTTCACTTGTACATATATCTCGTGTTAATCCAATTGAGTTTCTATGAAATCTCAATGGATTATCCATTAACCGTAAATTTATAAAAATGATCATTTCAGGTATGCACTCCCGCGAACCTCACATCTTACGGTGGGATTACTAGTCCAGGCTAAATCCCCTATAATATAAACTCATAAGGTGATATCGGGATTACCTGTCCAGGCTAAATCCCTTATTGCGACAAACACCCTTACTGAGTTCAAATCTGAATTGCTAGTCCAAGTTACATTCAGACCCTAATCAGATTACCCGTTTGGGCTAAATCCTCAATGCACATATATTCTTCGGGAGGCTCCATCATTCAAGGAACACCCGTCTCGGCTAGATCCTTTCTATATTTGAGATCAACGGATTACCCGTCCGGGCTAAATCCTTTCTGCAACACATGTAGGATCTCAAGTCACATATAATTCATTTTTTATACAACGAATTTCCCTTTTTACTTCAACCGGGACATTTATTATCATACCATCATTATTGACATATTTCATTGATTTTCATGCCATTACCAAATGCAATTGTCATACATTCATAAATCATGCAACTAGGCATATTATGAGTTTACTTTAAGCTATCTGAACTTACTTGTCAAAATCTTGTCAAGTAAAACCGTGTAGCAATTCATACAATCCATGTAATAGTAATTTAACACTCAATTCATGTAATAATAATTTGCCATTCAATTGCACATGACACAACAAGCATTACATTTTTTCATACCTTACACACCATCCATCAACTTCTCTTAAACATATTAAATCATAAAATTTATGCCATATCAATAGAGAATTACAATTCATGCATGGTTTTGCATTATTATTAACACACAAACTTACCTCGGATCCAGAAACAATAATTTACCATTTTAGTCCATAACCTTGTATTTTCTCGATTTAAGCCTGAATCTCAATTTCCTTGATCTATAATATCATATTTAGACTACTAATTAGTCACACTATTCATATGGGTCTAAAAATCATATTTTTATAAATTTGCATTTTGACCCCTAAACTTTTACATATTTGCACATTTGCCCCAAGGCTTAGAAATTAAAATTCATCCTATTTTCTTATGTTTTATGACATGCTGATCATTTTTTCCTTCTATGGAAACATCAAATTCTCACTCTAACATGTACTTATGAACATTAGGTATTTTTACCAATTATGACGTTTTACTTGTTTTCACGTAAAATCGCTTAGTAAAAGTTGTTTATCTAACACCCAACACTCATTTTGTACCATTAGACATCAAAATGCATGCATATTACTCATGGTTAAATTTTTAAACATAAATCCTAGCTCAAAATAATGGTAGAAATGAGTAGACCATGTTATCGGGACTTCAAAAATGTAAAGAACATTAAAAACGGGGTTCGGGATCACTTACAAAAGAGCTTGGAAAGCTTGAAAACCCTAGCCATGGTGTTTTTCATGAGACATTCGGCCATGAGGAAGAAGATGAGCAAATTTGGTTTATTTTTGGTTTTTTAATTCATTTAATTACCAATTTACTAAAATGCCATTAATGAAAAACTTTTAAAAACCTATCATACAATGTCCATTTCTGTCCACAAACTTCAAAATGGTCTAATTAACATTTAAGGATCTTTAATTTAAAAACTCATAACAATTAGGCACTTCTACATGTAGAACTCAACTTTTGCACTTTTTACAATTTAGTCCTTTTGACCAAATTGAGTGCCCAAATGTCAAAATTTTTGAACGAAATTTTCACGAAATCATTTCGTGAAATTGTAGACCATAAAAATATAATAAAAATGAAAATTTTCTCATCGGATTTGTGGTCCTGAAACCGCTGTTCCGACTAAACCCAAAATCAGGATGTTATAGGGGTGGGACTAAATCGAGAACTTTTGGAACCTTTTTGACACTTGGAAAATTTTCTTGTTTTGGAGAGTCACACGCCCGTGTGGGTAGGCCATGTGGTCATACACGTCCGTCTGGCTTGAGACAAACCTGTGTCCTCAACCCGTGTAACTCTTTGACTATGACATCATCAAGCAAATAAGGTCACATGGCCAAGTCACACACCTGTGTACTTAGGCAAATTCCAAAAATTAAGTGGAGTCTTCACACGACCTGGGCACACGCCCATGTCCTAAGGCCGTGCCCCTCATACGACTGAGACACACGGTCGTGTCTCTGCCCATGTGTTTACTACTGGGCATTCTGTTTGCATTAATTATGGTGCAGGGGACACACGGCTGGATTACATGCCCATAGGGTAGGCCATGTGTCACACACGGCCTAGACACACGCCCGTGTTTCTACTCATGTGGAAAAATTTGAGGCTATTTTCCAAGCCATTTGTCAACCTTAAATGCTCATTTACTCATTCATCTTAGATGGCATGCAAGATAATATATTTAGTCACTCAAGAACTCATAGGCATGATTAATCCATGCCTTTGTAATGTCAACATATCACACATCCAAACATCATATTCTCACATGGCATTCAACACCAATTTAGTTTTCATTCACCATGCTAAACCTACTTTCAATTTACTTAATTACACCATAGCTTTGGTCATCATTATTAGCCACGATTCATTCTCTTAGCACATGTGCCATTCATCACACATCTCATCCACAAGCAATCACATCAAGCATAAAACACTACATGCATGCATAATTGATTAGGGTTACAACCCAAATGATCAATATGAACCATATCAAATGGCCATATACAAAATGAATCAAATATTACCACAAGCCAATACATTTGACTAAACCAATATGATATATAACAAAAAGACCAAGCCCCTATACATGTCATACTCAAAAAATTGAGACTAACTATACCCAAATGTCCTGTTGATAGTGTGATCGAGCCTCCAACGTCCTTTGATTCCCAAGCTAGCTTGGCAATACTAAAAGAAAATAAGAAAGAGAGGGGAGTAATGATAAAGCTTAGTAAGTTCACATGCAAATAAATAGCAACATAATCATATGTATAAATACCATTGACCTAACATAGTTTACTTATGTATTATCATAAATTCCTAAGCATAGCTTACTTTGTAAACATAACTTACACAATTTCAATCTTACCAAAAGTTCATCACATATCGAGCTCATTCATATGAGTTTATCGTACATACCTATACCAACTCGTAACACATTATCATGTTTCCACATCATTGACTTACTTATCGAATAACTCACAGGTTTACCCATTGAACACTCAGAATACTATCGGATACACGAAAAACTTGCACATAGTGCTTCAAACGTAGCCACAAGCTACCTCGCATCATAATTACACATTTCTCGCTCTCGAGCTAATCACGGGCCTACTCACACAAGCTGACAGTCAGGACGTAACTACTTGGGCTGCTCACACAAGTTGACAGGTACCCTCAACATTTGCCGAGCTACCCAACCACTAGTAGAACGTACGAGACTAGCAATCGGATTCACATAATCACATATACACATGATTTCATGAGCTCATAATCACATAGCTCCTAGTGACATGTCACTTGTATCTTAAACTATTCCTAAGGTTCAAACGTGATTTTCTCGATGTCACATCTTTATCGAACTCGTTCACAAAGTCATTCTTATTAACCATTATGTCATTCATACACTCATCATAATAATTAAACATAGGAATTCATACATTAATAAAGCTTTAAAGACAAAATTCAACATTGCATTATTTACATATGAACTTACCTCGGTACAAAATATGGGCAATTAATTTGATTTAGTCCAAAATCTTATTCTTTCTCTAGTTTAGGTTTAGACTCCATTTTTCTTTATCTATAATAGCAAATTTAGCTTACTTAATCATCACATTGTTCAAAATAGTCCATAAATCATACTTTGGAAAAATTACACTTTTGCCCCCAAACTTTCACATAATTACAACTTAGCCCCTAGGCTCGTAAAATGAAATGTGTTCATTTTCTTTGATACCCAAGCCTAGCCAAACTTATATTATACTCATATCAGCCCACATTTTCTTTTAAATTAGATTTTTAACCACTTATTTCACCACTTTTACAAAAAGGTCCCTTTTTAGGTGTTTTCATGAAAAACTACTTAGTAAAAGATGTTTATCATGCATCATACTTCTATATTCCTCCATTAAACATCAAAATACAAACATGTCACACATGGGTCAAATTTCACACATGTAACCTAGCTCAAAATATGGCTAAAAATGGATAGATCATGTTTCAAAGACTTCAAAAATGCAAAGAACATCAAAAACAGGGAAAGGATTGACTTACTTTCAAGCTTGAAAAGTTGAAAAACCCTAACTATGGAGAGCTTGAGAATTTTGACTATGGCATGGAAAAGATGAACACAATTTTGACTTATTTTGCCGTTTTTATTCTTTTATTAACCAAATGACAAAAATGCCCTTAAGGCATTTCTTTCAAATTTTTCCTATTTATATCCATTTTTGTCCATAATTATAGAAATTGGGAAAATTACTATTTAAGAACCTATAATCAATAATCCATGGAAATTTCATGCCTAATGCTTCTAGAACTCACAGTTTGCAACTTTTGCAATTTAGTCCTAGATGTCAAATTGGACACTTTATCAATAGAATTTCTTCATGAAACCTTCACACAAGCATGCAATCATATCATAGACCCCATGAGAATCATAAAATAATTATTTCTATTTAAAATTTTTGATCTCAAAACCACTGTTCTGACTAGACACTAATTTCGGATGTTACAATTTTCCCCTTTAGGGATTTTCGTCCCCAAAAATTTTACCAGTGAAAAGGTTCGGGTATTTGTTTCTCATGTTTTCCTCGGTCTCCCACGTAGCCTCTTCAACCCCATGTCTTTGCCATAAAACTTTCACAAGGGCAATACTTTTGTTTCTTAATTGCTTAACTTACTGGGCCAAAATCTTAATCGGCTCTTCGCCATAAGTCATATCCGGTCGGATCGTGACCTTTGTCAATGAAATCACGTACGAAGGATTGGATCGGTATCGGTGCAACATAGACACATGGAACACATCATGAATGTTTTCCAATTCGTATGGTAAGGTTAACCGATAGGCAACTGGCCATACTCTCTCAGTAATCTCATACGGTCCAATAAAGCATGGGCTTAATTTGCCTTTCCTATCAACTCTCAAAACCTTTTTCCATGAAGACACTTACAAAAATACTTTATCACCAACCTGAAACACAATCTCTTTCCATTTCAAATCTGCGTACGATTTCTATCTATCTGAAGCGGCTTTCAGACAATCTCAAATTACTTTTACCTTTTCTTCGGTTTCTTTAACCAAATCAACTCCGTGAATCTGATTCTCCCTGAGTTCAGTCCTATACAAAGGCGTTCGGCACTTACGCCCATACAATACCTCATAAGGCGCCATTTTCAAACTCGACTAAAAACTGTTGCTGTAGGCAAATTCTATCAACGGTAAATACTTTTCCCAATTACCTTGAAACTCAAGGACACAACACCGCAACATATCTTCAAGAATTTGAATTACTCGCTTAGACTGACCATCGGTCTGCGGATGGAAAGCGGTACTAAAATTCAATTTTCTACCTAAAGTCTCCTACAACTTCTTCCAAAATTGTGAAGTAAACCTCGGATCTCTATCCGATATAATCGATAAAAGGTATTCCATGTAACCTCACTATTTTAGAAATATACAACTCGACTAGCTTGTCAAGTGAGTAGTCGATACATGCCGATATAAAATGAGCAAACTTTGTTAATCGATCAACCACGACCCATACAACATCTTTCTTTCTTGGTGTCAAAGGCAAACCCGTCACGAAATCAATAGTAATATGGTCCCATTTCCACTCGAGAACCATCATAGGCTAAAGTAAGCCTGAAGGTACTTAGTGTTCTGCTTTCACTTGTTGACAAATCAGGCATCTCGAAATGAACTCAGAAAAATCTCTTTTCATACTCAATCACCAATACAATTTCTTCAAGTCATGGTACATTTTCGTACTACCTGGATCATAGATAAATGACCACTATGGGCCTCAAGTAAAATTTTCTGAATCAACTTGGTATTCTTAGGATTACAAATCCTATTTCGGAACATTAAGCAACCATCGAAACTAATTCGAAAATCTGATTCCATGCCCGATTCACATTGGACTCTTTGGGCTTGCAAATCACCATCGCTTTGCTGAGCTTCATAAATCTCTTAAAGAAACATTGGTCTAGCTTTCAACTCGACTAGAATCGAACCATCATCTGCTAAGGCCAACTGAGTGTTCATAGCCCTCAAAGTAAATAACGACTTCCTACTCAATGCATCAGCGACCACGTTTGCGTTTCCTGGGTGGTAGTCAATCACTAGCTCGTAATATTTTATCAACTCTAGCCATCTTCGTTGTCATAGGATCAAGTCCTTTTTAGTCATCAAGTACTTCAGACTTTTATGATCAGTATACACATGACATTTCTCGCCATACAAATGATGTCTCTAAATCTTCAACGCAAACACTATGGCAACCAATTCCAAATCGTGTGTTGGATAATTCTTGTCATGCAATTTCAGCTGCCTCGAGGCATAAGCGATCACCTTGCCTTCTTGCATAAGCACACAACCCAATCTGTTCAAAGGCGCATCACTGTGAACCACAAATTCTTTTCCCGGTTTAGGTTGTACTAAAACTAGAGCCTCAGACAATAATGCCTTTAGTTTCTCAAAACTCTGTTGGCATTTTTCCGTCCATTCAAACTTAACATCTTTCTGTAACAATCTCGTCATCGGAGTAGCAATCATGAAGAATCCATTCACAAACTGTCTGTAATAACCGGCCAAACCTAGAAAGCTTCTGACCTCAGTTACATTCATCGGCGGTTTCCAATCAACAATAGCCGAAATCTTACTCGGGTTAACTCTAATACCATCACCCGAAACAATGTGGCCCAAAAACTCGACTTCTCAAAGCAAAAATTCTCTTTTACTGATACAACTGCTTGTCTCTCAAAGTTTGCAAAACCATTCTCAAGTGTTCGGCATGCTCAGTCTCATCATAAGAATAAATCAGGATATCATCAATGAAAACAACCACAAATTTATCCAGGTATGGTCAGAAAATACGATTCATTAAATCCATAAATACAGTAGGTGCATTCATTAAACCAAAAGGCATAACCAAAACTTCGTAGTGACCATACCTCGTCTAAAATCCAGTCTTCGGTACGTCTGAATCTTTGACTCTCAATTGGTAGTAATTGGACCTCAAGTCTATCTTTGAAAATACTGTGGCTCCCTTCATGTAATGCCCCGAATTTGGGTCTAGAAGTATTGGGCCTTGAGTATGGGTCTGTAAGGAGCTTGTATATAAGTATTTAATTGTGCAAGGAAATGACACAATTAAATGTCTACTTTGGTGGTTAATGGCTCTGAGAAGTGTTGGAAAAATCTTGGGTTCAAACCTGGGCTTTAGCAAAAATTTTGGTATTAAGTGAATAAAACCTTGGATGCTTGGATGAAGGCCTTTTAAATTATTGTGTTAAATAAATGACACAAGGAAGCATGTGGTCTAGTGGTTGTGGTGTCATTAAGGTTGCAAAGGAGCCTGGGATCAAGTCTTGGCTCTTACAATTCATTTTGGCTGTGTAGGAGGTGGAGTTGGACTGGAACTCTGTGGTTGAAGTGGTCACAAGAATGAGGAATTTTCCTAATGGTTGAAAGTAATCCCACATCGGGAAGCTAACATGAGAATTGGTGAGAAGCCGGCTTCAAATAGAATGAACCAAATGAGTTGGTGAGGAAGACTCCATGCAGGATGTGCCAAGGTTGGTGATCATGGACTTTGGCGCGTTCTCATAAACAGGTGTGTATTCGCGCCCTTCTTTGTTGGAAGTCGAAAAAAGCTGAAAAGTTGAAACTTTGGCATTTGAGGCTTTACGAGCGTGCAATCGCTCGTGTGGTAAATTGAGCCCACAGATCAGGGGTGATAGACTGTAGAGGCCGCCACGAGTGTTCTCATGTATTAGGGTTGTTCTAGGCCTCGATGGGCCGAATAGGCTCAATGGGCCGTGGGCCCGCTGGTGTAAATCTAACTGTTAGGTGGGAAGTAGTTGGGCTTGTCATGTTGTGTGCATGGTTTAGGTCGTTAAGGGCTTCATTGGGCCGAAATGGGCCATGTGGGCCCAATGGGCTCGTAGGCCCCACACAGATTAAATCCACGGTAAGTGATAAATATTGGACTGGGCTATGTAGGTCACATAGCCGTAACTAATTTGGGTTAAATGGGCCACATGAGCGTGTGGGCCAACTTGGGTCGAGTAGTGGGCCTTTGGCCCACTTACATCGTTTTGACCATCAAGGTTACCCGAGTCGGTCGAGGTGACAGCAGACCATCTATGAGGTCGTAATCTATACTGGGACTCCAAAAATTAGTAAATTACCGAAATACTCTCAATTTGTAAAATTATCGAAATACCCTCGATTTGTAATATTATCGAAATACCCCTAGTTTGTAAAGTTATCGAAATACTCTCAATTTGTAAAATTACTAAAATACCCCCAATTTGTAAAATTATCGAAATACCCGTAGTTTGTAAAATTATCGAAATACCCCTAATTTGTAAATTTACCGAAATACCCCTGTAGGGTAAAATGTGTAACATCTCGAAATAGGGCCTAAATGGAATAGTGGTTGTGAAACCACAAATCTGAGATAGAAAAGTTTATTCCTATTAATTTTTATGATTTACCGAGCGGTTAGATGCATGTGTTAGAGTATTTATAAGAAATTTTATAATTTGCCTATTAGGGCTTATTTGCAGAAGTTGGTGTAACAGCCCGATTTAGGGCCTAAACAGAATGATGGTTTTAGAACCACAAATTCGAAGTCAAAAAATTTATTCTGATTAAGTTTTAAGGTTTATTTATTAATTAAAATATTGTGTAAAAATATCGTTAAGTAATTTTACTGATAAAGTGCTTAATTCGACTTTTAGGACTAAATTGCAAAAGTTGCAAAATATGTGTTCTAATTCATAAGTACTTGACTGAAGTGGGGGTTTAAAGAGGAGGTCCTTAAATGGTAATTAGACCATTATATTTTTTTTTTGGACAAAAATGGGCTTGAATAGGACAAAATTTTAAAGAAAGACCTTAAGGGCATTTTAGTCATTTGGTAATTAAAAGAAATAAAAAGGGAAAATAAAGCCAAAATTGACTCATCTTTTTCATGGAGGCCGAAATTAGCATGGGGGAAGCCATGGCTAGGGTTTTCAAATTTTCAAAGCTCAATAGTAAGTCCGTTCTAGCCCCGTTTTTCAAGTTCTTTACGTTTTTGGAATCCTGGTAACTTGATTAAGCTTATTCTAGCAATAATTTAAGCTAGGGTTCATATTTGAAAAAATACCCATAGGTGAAATGTGTTTATTTTGATGTTTTATGGTAGAATATGAAGGCTGAAATTATGTTAAACAACTTTTGCTAAGCGGTTTTAAGCAAAAATGAGTAAAATGGCTTAATCGGTAAACGTTGTTATTGTTCATAACTATGTGTTAGAGTGAGAATTTGATGTTGCCATAGAAGATAAAAATGATCAGCATGTCATAAAACATAAGAATAAGGATACAGTTTAATTCCCGAGCCTAGGGGCAAAAGTGTAAATATGTAAAAGTTTAGGGGCAAAATTGTAATTTTTCCAAAGTTTGAGTTAAGGACTGTTTTGAATAGTACATAATTAAATAAGTAAAATGTGATATTTTAGATCCCGAAAAATGAGATTTGAACCTAGAATGAGAGAAAAATCAAAAATTGAGAAAGTTGGTAAAATGGTCGTTTTAGTATCGAGGTAAGTTCATATGTATAATAAGCATTAATTTATGCATGTTTCAATGTAAAATTGATATATTTACTATGATTGCCGAGGTGTTGAAAGTAAGTATAATTATGATGATTTAAATGTTCAATATTAATTCGACATGGAAATGAGAAAGTATGTAAGTTTGTATGTAAATAATATATTATCTTTATTATGGTTTTATATTTTAGAATATTTTATGTATTGTAGCTGATTTTTGAATCATAATTGACTATTGGAAGTATGGATTCAAGTATTAGAAAGAGAGAGAAATCCCGGTTGAACCTTTGGAAAGATTGGATGATACAGATGGTATGTAGCTAGGTCACATGTATGGTGCTGAGTGCACATCATGTGTACAAGAGAGTTACGAGACATTATGATGTAGCTAGGTTGCATGGGTGATACTATGTGTACACCATGTAGACAAGAGAGCTACGGGATATATGTAGCTAGGTCGCATGCATGGTTCCAGGTGAAGGACACCATGTAGACAAGAAAGCTACGAGATAAATTGGCTAGGTCACATGAGTGGTACTAAGTGTTCACCATGTGTACAAGAGAGCTAAAATTATGTGTACAATCGAGCTAGGTCACATGACTGGTGCTAAGTGAAGGCCACTATGTGTACAAGAGAGCTTTGATTTTAAAGGTGGGGCAATGCGATACCATCACAGTATCATTATTATTCAAGCGTTCAACTGAGAAATTGATTAAATGAAATTGTGTATGACTTTGTGATGATAAGTGTAAGTATATACGTGTGTAAATTATGAGCAATATGCTCGATATGTGATTGGAAATTGGAAAGATTGTTATGGGTAAGTGATGAATACAATTGAAGTGTGAAAGATCAAAATTGATAATAAAACTGTTATGGATAGTTGCAGTGACGTGTATCTAAAAATTTACCAAAAATAGTAGAAACTGAATCAGAGACTGAATAAGATATCAAATTAAATCTTAATGAGTCTATTTTCATATAACAGAAACAAAGCAAGAAAAAGAATTCTATATTATGAGATATTTAAGTTTTTGAGAGACTGGTTCAGAATGACTACGTGATACCCTGTTCTGACTTTGAAAAATCATTAACAATTGTAAAAAATAATTATGGAATATAATTTATATGATTGAAATCCTTAATGAGTCTAGTTTCAAATAAAATAAACAAGAACATCCTTTGAATTCTATACAAGGAGAAAATTGATTCGTAGTGAAGAGTGGTCAGAATAGTTGAGCAGTGAAACAGGGATAACTTCAATGAATAAACTATACTAATTGGCTGGACCAAAAATTCTAAAAATTTTATGGTAAGAATATACGTGAATCTAATTTCATGAAAAATTATCGGTTTGTAATTTAGAGTTCTGTAGCTCTAGAAATAAATAATTTAGCTGCTGGTACTCTGCTAGACAGCTTATTTTGAACCTGTTTATGATTGTAATAGTGAAAGTATGTGTATGTTTGTGATGGTAATATTCCGGGAACATATTGTGACTTCATTTAAAGTATGATAATGTATTGTTTATTAATATTTACATACTTACTTACTAAGCTATAATGCTTACTCCCTTCCTTTCCTTTTTCCTATAGTGTCTCAGATGTTAGCTGGAGTTGGAGGTCGCCGGAGGTTAAATCACACTATCAAACTATTGATCGATATATAAAGGTTTTAAAGTATTTTTAAGTCTTTAGCATGTATGGAGACTCGTTTAATTGTTACTAAGTTGCTAGGAATCGGCTTAAAATACTGACCTATGTTATTTGAAGGTCTCTATTGTATAAAGTCATTTAATGTAGATAGTCTTGATTATGTTATTAATTAAATGATGCAATTTATGAATGTGCATGCTTGCCTATGTGTATGGTTGAATTAAAGCATGATATGGGCCTTATAAGCTCTTTTTTAAGGGACAGCTTGAATGTGTTTGAAAAAGTTTTAAATTAGAGTGAAATTATGAATCGGTTTTTATACGATGATTAGTGATTAAGTCCGGTAATGCCTCGTTCCCTGTTCCGGCATCGAACACGAGTAAGGGGTGTTACATTTAGTGGTATCAGAGCTATGGTTTAGTCGGTTCTCGGACTTACCTAGTATGTGTAAGAGTTAAGCTATACATGCCATATTACTACCTGTGATAGTGTGTGACAGCCCTAATTCGACCCTAGTTGGAAAGTGGTTTCGGGACCACAAAACCGAGTCACAAAAATAATTAACCATTATATTATAGGCTTATTATATGTGTAAGTGTATGTGTGAAAGTTTCATGTTTTGATTTTATCATTTGTATGTGAAATTTATTAAATAGGATTTATGTGAGACATTTTGAAAATGTGATAGGTTAAATTATAATGGTCTATTAGTGCATGATATAATAAGAATGGACTTGCATGTCAAATTATCCATTTTAAGATAGTGGCCGGCCATGTTGTTATTTAATATAAAATATATGTATTAAGTATTAGTATAATGGTAACTAAATGGCTTTATATTTTATTATAATGATAATTAAAGATAAAAAAAAAGGGGTGAAGAAAACAAAGTGTTCATCTTTGTTCATTTTAGCCGATTTTAAAGAAAGAAAAAGAAGCAAACCATTCGGTCCTCTTAAGCTTGAGACAAGGTTAGTAAATTATGTTAGGCTTTGAAATTTTAGTTTGTTTTAAGTTAATTATCAAGTTCCTTACTTAGCCCATGTCAAAATTTTGAATTTGGGTGATGAATTGAGCATTCGCCTATGGTAGATAATGAAGGGGTTAGATTATTGTCTCTATGTTTTGATGTATAATTGTTGATGAGAGAAGTTTGAACTAGTTAAAATTTTAATTTTGCTAGTACTTATATGTGTAATAGCCGAACTTGGATTTGATTAATGACTTGAACAAATGTTTTGTATTAAAATGCTAGAATATGAGTAATTGCCGTTTGAGTAATTTGAAAAGAATAAAGTAAATGTTTGAATGTCAAAAGGTTCGGCTTTATACATTAATTTAATGGTATGATTTTGAATAATGTATGTAATGGAATGTGAGTAATGTTTATGCATAGGTGAAATTATTATGTTCGGCTAAGATGGTTTATAAAGTGATAAATAATAATGAATGGAAGTGTATGGTTAAATAAATATGATTATTAAGTGACAAATGTCGTATGTGGTTTGTGATTAGTTTTAAATGACTAAGCAATGTGTTTTGTTTCATTAAGGTTAAGTATGTCTTTGGTATATGAGTAAGTGTATATCATGTATGCATATATATATTGAGTTGACTGAATATAAATGGTAAAGTTATATTAAGCTTATATTAAGGATGCAGTCATAATATACACATTTATCATAAATACATGTACATTCGATTATATGGATTTTTATGTATGTCACTAAGTTAATATGAATTATGGTATTTATATTAAGACATGCGCACTTGACCTTTCTATTTGTTTAATTTTGTATATTACTATGTGTCTCGAATGTGTGCAAGGTGTTTACAATTATGAGTGTAACTTACCCCATCATGTGGCTAAATGGTTAAGTTGGGTTTTGGAATGTGTCTTAGTTGTGATAATTTCTCCACTTGAATTCGGTTTGATATGTACAGGGTATGAACTTAATAGGGTTTATATGTTGTGAATGAATAAAACTTTAGTTAAGCGATTGTATGATATGTGCTTTAAAATAAATGAATTATGCATGTGATCTTGAGGGTGTGTATAAAGAAAATGTTAACTTGTTTGTATCTTAATGCCGAATGAAATGTTTGACCAAGGAATGGTTCAAATTGATGAAAATAGAAAGATCAAAGATGGCCTATAATGTATTTTATCTTGTTTACTATGATCTATATATGTGAAAGTTGAATATGTATATATAATATATTTTGAAGTAATGCTTGAATAGTCGAATAATGATTAGTTTAAATTTTTGAATTAAGCTCAAGAGGATAGAGGGACAAATTCGGATAAAGGAAAAGCTAAAGTAGTTGAGTAGCCGACTGTAGTTGTTCGGAAAATACTCGAAGTAAGTTTTCAGTATTTAAACATAAACTATTTATGAATGAATCATGATATGTCACGGGAATTTAGCCATACCTATAGCATAAACATGTATATATATACACATACTTGAAGTCGAACAGTATGCATGAGATTTAAATAAGAAAATTGTTATGATCATCTTGCCGTGGGTTGTATATATTAGATTGAAGATATGTAATGGTAAATTAAGAATAAATAGTGCGATATTTATCAAGTGATTATATGTGAATGAAGTCAAAGTGGACTAATGTGATTAGCTTATGTGAAATGCATAAATACAAAAAGGTGTATATGATATGAATTTGTGAAATTTATATTCGAAATATGATTCGGCCTCTAGCTCAGTAAGTTTTTAGTAGATGGAATTGTTTCGGGCCATGAGCCTAGCAGGCATATTTCCGGTGAATGAGTTTCAGACTTAATGTCTAGCAGGCCTCGTGCCGGTGTTAAGTTCAGGTTTATGCCTAGCAGGCCTCGTGTTGGTGTTAAGTTCAGGTTTATACCTAACAGGCATATTGTCGGTGAAATAATAAAAGTCTATGAATATGAGATTATGCTATACGACATCTAAACTCATTCGATAGATTAAATTGTCCAGGTACGTATAAGTTGTTATGCATATGAAGAAATGTGAATTAATGTATGAATTGAAAATAGAAGCATATGATATGTGGTTGTGTACAGTTATATTTGGCCATTATGAGTTTTGGTACTGAAAGTATATGTTATATTGATATACAATTATGATCTTTGAAATTATATATGAATGAAATTATTTGAATTAACTTTATAAGGTCGAATCGATGATTTACTACGAGTCATTTAGAAGGTGTGCTTATGAAATTCAAACTCTGAAGAAATAATAAGTAGAGAAAAATGGAGTTTACATGGTTATGTATTTTCGGTCAATTGGTATTATATTTTGAATATGATATAATATGTATAAATAGGTTTTGTTGTTTAAGATACTTGAGACTTACTAAGCTTAATGACTTACTATGAATATTTTGTGTTGTATTATTTTTTTTAGATCTTGTTGAAAGCTACTGGGCTGTGGATTTCAAGTTCAAAATCATCTACACTATCATCCTTTGTTTTGGTACTTTTGATAGTTTATATCTTGAGTTATGGAATGTATAGGCTTAACTCTCTTTTGAAGCAAGTTATATTTTGAAAATTGTAAATATTTTAGTCATGCGAAAATGACTTGATAATTTCCTAAATACGAGTTTATAGTTCTATGGACTTATATGTCAAACAATTTGAAATTTATTAGTTACTCTAGCTTTGGTTAAAATTTGTTCATGGTTGAATGATTAAAGAAACTATATTTTGTTATGCATGATTGATTATGATGGGCAAATCTGATCTCTTTTCGGATTGGTAATATCTTATGAATCTATTCCGGCTACGGATAAGTGTTTAGAGTGTTACATAGTGTGATGCCTCTCGATCTCGATGAAATAGTTCTGTTGAGACAGAAGTGTTTTCCAACCGAGCTACCATAAACAGTGTAAAAAGGTGTTAAGTAAGTTCGTATAATTTGGTGGATATATTGGTGTACTTAAATTGATCATGGTGACTTGTGATGATATGTGTGAGATCAATTGTAAAATGAAATAGACATAAGTGGAGAAATATAGAAAAGTGAAAATAAACGAAAGTTTACCTCGTTATAAACTCATCTATGTTCGTTTGACTTTGACATGATATTATGTGTCTAACTTATTTGACTAAGTGAATGTGATAAATAGATTTACTCAAATTTGTGGAATGTATGTTTGAGTGTGTTTGTTTTAAAATATGAATATGTGTGTAAGTCTGTCTAAAGTGAATTATATAACTGTGATAATATTAAGATGAAATGAGACTCGTAAAAGGTAAGAGTACTAGTTCATGATGTTTATAATGAATGAGTCGTGAATAAAAATTTCTCTTGGAATATGAAAGATGAGATGAAGGGAAAGTTTATATTATGATAAGTGTTCATGTTGATTGGCAATTGTGTGATGCTATGAGTGTAACTTGTGAAATTAAATGAATGGTATGAGTAATTCTATTTAAGAATTATGAACGCATGTATAAGTGTAATTCTTTGTATAAGATGATAGGAGGGTTGTGTAAAATGAATCTGCATGTTGAGTTATTTGAAGCAAATTATATATATTGATGAGTGTTAAGTTATATGCATGAATATATAATAGGCAAGTTAGAAGTATTATAGCCTCACCCCTTTCCAATAAGATTAATTGACAATGTGATAGCATTTAAGAATGGTTTAATAAATGAACTCAGTTGCAGAAAAGATGTCAGGTTAATATGAAGATTTTCTGAATTCTGAAATGTTACAGTTAAAGAAAAATTAGACTTAGTTAATTAACTCATCCAGGTATGATGCTTAAAGTATATGATTGCTGGATTTAAAAAAAAAATTTGATTGTTAATGAGATAATGTGGATTTAGTAATGATAAAATTAGACAGAAGAATAATGATTGAGCTATATTAATAGCTGAATGCAGAGTTTTTGGTTAAAAAAAAAAGGTGAAAGCAAATGTCAGAATAGGAAATAGTTTTCGATTAATATAGAGGTCATACCGAGTTGAAACTTAGTTATATTGGATTTCAATTTGATAGTGGGGTGATTTTGAAAGTACTGCTTTGAAGAAAATTTGTTTGGAGATGTTTAAGAAATTTTGAGAAAAGATATTGAATCTTTTTACCAGTAAGATTTTCGGGGACGAAAATCCCCAAAGGGGGGAGAAATGTAACATCTCGAAATAGGGCCTAAATGGAATAGTGGTTGCGAAACCACAAATCTGAGATAGAAAAGTTTATTTCGATTAATTTTTATGATTTACCGAGTGATTAAATGCATGTGTTAGAGTATTGATAAGAAATTTTATAGATTGCATGTTTAATTTGCCTATTAGGGCTTATTTGCAGAAGTTGCTGTAATAGCCCGATTTAGGGCCTAAACAGAACGATGGTTTTAGAACCACGAATTTGAAGTCAAAAAATTTATTCCGATTAAGTTTTAAGGTTTATTTATTGATTAAAATATTGTGTAAAAATATCGTTAAGTAATTTTACTGATAAAGTGCTTAATTGGACTTTTAGGACTAAATTGCAAAAGTTGCAAAATATGTGTTCTAATTCATAAGTACTTGATTAAAATGGGGGTTTAAAGAGGAGGTACTAAAATGGTAATTAGACCATTATATTTTGTTTGGACAAAAATGGGCATGAATAGGACAAAATTTTAAAGAAAGGCCTTAAGGGCATTTTAGTCATTTGGTAATTAAAAGAAATAAAAAGGGAAAATAAAGCCGAAATTGATTCATCTTTTTCATGGAGGCCGAAATTAGCATAGAGGAAGCCATGGCTAGGGTTTTCAAGCTTTCCAAGCTCAATAGTAACTCCGTTCTAGCCCCGTTTTTCAAGTTCTTTACGTTTTTGGAATCCCGATAACTTGATTAAGCTTATTCTAGCAATAATTTAAGCTAGGGTTCATATTTGGAAAAATACCCATAGGTGAAATGTGTTTATTTTGATGTTTTATGGTAGAATATGAAGGCCGAAATTATGTTAAATAACTTTTGCTAAGCGGTTTTAAGCAAAAATGAGTAAAACGGCTTAATCGGTAAAAGTTGTTATTGTTCATAACTATGTGTTGGAGTGAGAATTTGATGTTGCCATAGAAGGGAAAAATTATCAGCATGTCATAAAACATAAGAATAAGGGATAAAGTTTAATTCCCGAGCCTAGGGGAAAAAGTGTAAATATGTAAAAGTTTAGGGGTAAAATTGTAATTTTGCCAAAGTTTGAGTTAAGGACTGTTTTGAATAGTACATTAATTAAATAAGTAAAATATGATGTTTTAGATCCCGAAAAATGAGATTTGAACCTAGAATGAGAGAAAAATCGAAAATCGAGAAAGTTGGTAAAATAGCCGTTTTAGTATCGAGGTAAGTTCATATGTATAATAAGCATTAATTTATGCATGTTTCAATATAAAATTGATATATTTACTATGATTGTCGAGGAGTTGAAAGTAAGTATAATTATGATGATTTAAATGTTCAATATTAATTCGACATGGAAATGAGAAAGTATGTAAGTTTGTAAATAATACATTATCTTTATTATGTTTTTATATTTCAGCATATTTTATGTATTGTAGCTGATTTTTGAATCATAATTAACTATTGGAAGTATGGAATCAAGTATTAGAAAGAGAGAGAAATCCCGGTTGAACCTTTGGAAAGATTGGATGATATAGATGGTATGTAGCTAGGTCACATGTTTGGTGCTGAGTGCACATCATGTGTACAAGAGAGTTACGAGACATTATGATGTAGCTAGGTTGCATGGGTGATACTATGTGTACACCATATAGACAAGAGAGCTACGGGATATATGTAGCTAGGTCGCGTGCGTGGTTCCAGGTGAAGGACACCATGTAGACAAGAAAGCTACGAGATAAACTGGCTAGGTCACATGAGTGGTACTAAGTGTTCACCATGTGTACAAGAAAGCTAAAATTATGTGTACAATCGAGCTAGGTCACATGAGTGGTGCTAAGTGAAGGCCACTATGTGTACAAGAGAGCTTCGATTTTAAAGGTGGGTGTGTGCGATACCATCACAGATATCATTATTATTCAAGCGTTCAACCGAGAAATTGATTAAATGAAATTGTGTATGACTTTGTGATGATAAGTGTAAGTATATACGTGTGTAACTTATGAGCAATATGCTCGATATGTGATTGGAAATTGGAAAGATTGTTATGGGTAAGTGATGAATACAATTGAAGTGTGAAAGATCAAAATTGACAATAAAACTGTTATGGATAGTTGCAGTGACGTGAATCTAAAAATTTACCAAAAATAGTATAAACTGAATCAGAGACTGAATGAAATATCAAATTAAATCTTAATGAGTCTATTTTCATATAACAGAAACAAAGCAAGCAAAAGAATTCTATATTATGAGATATTTAAGGGACAACTTGAATGTGTTTGAAAAAGTTTTAAATTAGAGTGAAATTATGAATCGATTTTTATACGATGATTAGTGATTAAGTCCGGTAATGCCTCGTTCCCTGTTTCGGCATCGAACACGGGTAAGGGGTGTTACAAAATGACAGTTTTGCCCTTGTGGGTAAATGACTGACTTGGACTATGAATTTGACTGATTTGACTGTGATTTTATGACTGTGATTTAACTGACTTGACTATGGTTGTAAAAATGATATGCTTTTAATATACGTTTAAATGATTGTTACTGAGCATGGCCATTTTGCATACACGTGTGATGATTGAGCACGACATACACGGCATATTGCATGGGGTTGGGACATTGATACAGAGAAAGTTCTGATAGGATCGCACGGGTCGCATGAGACGACTGTCAATCCATTATTGATCTGTTAAGGTCGCACAGGTCGCACGAAACGACTGTGGACCGATAGACGGCTTAGTGCCGCTTAATCTGATTATGGCTCTGTGCCAACCTAAAAATGGCTCTGTGCCATCTTGACTATGGCTTTGTGCCAAACGTATTTACCTGTGGCTATGTGGCTAACATAATTATTGATGACTCTGTGTCGATCATATTTACCGAAGGCTATGTGCCGATTATATTACTATCGCTGATGGCTATGTGCCAAACTTATTACAGTTACCGATGGCTTTGTGCCAATTATAATACCACTATTGAAGGCTTAAAGCCGTATATATACTAGCAGCTTTGCTGCGATTTCGGTTAGTGTTGTAACCAGTGCTAACATTGTAAGTGTAGGGATGGCGTGGGTGAGTTATTCCCCACAGGTAGTGCAAGGTTGGATGAAGGCAAGTGGAGGGTTGGATGGGATAGCATGCATCCATGCATCCACACATTCTGTTCTGTTTATTGGTTTGGCCTAGGCCCAATTGGTTCTGTTATGGGTTGTGACCCAAATGTTAATGAATCGGGCTTTGGCCCACATATATTCTGAATTGGACTGTTTTGTTACTGAATAGGGCTCAAACCTAGATTGATTCTAAATTCTATTTTTGACTGACTGTTTGGATGCCAGGGGATTACACACTGAGTTTTCGTAAACTCACCCTGTTTTAATTGTGCAGTTAATCCCCAGTGTTAGGTGGTTCGGTGCTGCAAGGGACTCGGAGATGGCCACACACTGCTTATGTTTTCAGATTTATTTATTCACTGTTGCATATTTCTTTTTAATTGGGTTGTAATAAGGCCTCTCTTAATTCTGGTTTTTATTTTACTTTGGGATTTTATTTACTATGTTTTATAATGGTTAGAAATAGATCGCGGTTTTCCAAAACAACAACTATTTTCAAAACACTACGTTTTCGCAACTTAACTTTAAACATCACGTTTTCGTAGATCGGTTACTTTTAGAATTAGATTTCGCAAACTAAAAAGGAATTTTTGGAAATAAAATTAAGAAGTTTTCAATGTACTACATTCTAAATAAGAATTTCAGAAAACACTTCAATGTGACAGGCCAGATTCGGGTCTAACTTCTGGGCCGAGTTTGGGGTGTTACACTTCAATTGGTCAAACAAGTCATCAATTCTTGGTAAGGGGTACTTGTTCTTTATGGTTACCTTATTGAGCTGTCGGTAGTCAATGCATAATCTCATCGAACCATCTTTCTTTTTCACAAATAGCACCGGTGCGCCCCACGGAGAATAACTGGGTCTTGCGAAACCTTTATCCGTTAACTCTTGTAACTGAACTTTCAACTCTTTTAACTCCATCGGAGCCATCCTATACGGAGCAATCAAAATAGGTGCAGTACTCGGAACTAATTTGATGCGAAACTCAACTTCCCTAATTGGAGTCAATTCGGGCAACTCTTTCGGTAACACATCTGGATACTCACATACTACCGGCACAGATTCAATTTTCAATGTGATGAAATAAATATGCATATGTGATTATTGTGGAATTTGAATGTATATTGAATTGTATTGAATTATTAATTTATGTGATTAAATTGAAATGTGTATTGATTGGAAACTAAAAATTTATTAAAACTCTATTAACAGTATCGGGCTAAGTCGGATATAGTTGGCATGCCATAGGATTGGAATTGTTCAGGGATGCTTCGACCTTGAGTCGATGAGGCACTATAAGTGTCGTTCTGTTACTTCGACTTTAAGTTGATGAGGTACCTTGTGTGTCGTACTGTTACTATTACTTCGGTTTAATCCGATGAGGTACTGAGTATCGTATTGTTACTATTTATTTCGGCATAACCGATGAGGCACTGAGTGCTGTACTAGTGTGTTGGCTGGATCCGTGTATCCGTCTATGTCTGAGTCATGTTAGTAGGGGTAAATAAAAGTACAGAATGACTGATTTCTCTAGTGATTAATTGTTATTGAATAATAAAGATCAATTGATCATTACTAAAAAATATTGACTGTTATTGAAATGGATAAGTACAGAATACTGATTGAGAAGTGAATAGTTGAATATTATTTATTGATACTGAACAGTGAACTGAAGTATGAGTGAGACATATGAATTATGTATCTCTGAACTAGATATGAAACGAAAATATTATTATTCAAATGATTTGTGAATTTATTTTGGAAGCTAATCGGGTTAGTAGATGAGAAAAATTGAGTGAGTTATAAAGGAATTATTTTTGTAGTGAATAAATATATAATTGTGATTGACATATGATTTAAGTGTATGATATATTGTTAAGTGTTCGGATTATAAAAATACTACTGAGTTTATACTCAGCGTACGGTTTGTTTTCATGCGCCGGTTAGGTATGAAAGTGATTAACAACTCAGCATCTGAGCCGATCCCAAACTCAAAAGTGGTAAAGTACTCTTCTTTTTGGTAAATGGCATGTACCTTGGATGTTAAAAGTGGTCATTTTGGAATGTTATTGTAAATATTGTTATAAAAAAATAATGGTTGATTATATAACATGTTAAAAGTTTAGAAATTAAATTGCTTGTGGATTTAATTTGCAGGGTTGGTAAACTTGAATTATAAGACTCACTTTGAGTTCACACAGCCTGGCACACGAGCGAGTGACCAGACCGTGTGAGACACACGGCTGATACATAGGCATGTGCCTTAACCGTGTGAAAACTGAAATAAATTCAAATTGAAAATAAATCTACACGGGCGTGTGGGTACTGTTCATAAGAAATATTGTAACACCCTTAACTCGTATCCATTACCATATTAGGGTTATGAGGCATTACTGAATAAAACACAATTCAACACAATCATTCCTTGCCTTTCATACACCAAAGAATTAATAAACATTTAAAACTTATCAAATTCAAATATCCATAATTCACTTATTATAAATTTGAATACAGGAGTCATAATTCCAATTCAGAAATAATCATACTTTACTCAACATGTATCGCAAATAAGCACATTATGAACATATATCAAAACCCAACTGATCATATTCCATAATTACTAAATTCGAACCAAACTTGTATATATCAAAAACATGTTCACATATTTAATACTTTCAATAATCAATTCCCTGTATCCATCACATTAATGCCATTTTCATAATTAAATCATATTCTATTATATATCATTACACTTCATACTTCGAATATATGCCAATTTCTATCTCATTATTCGTATATCAAACATATCATTTGATACTTCTTCACAAGCTCATAATAAAACCAACTGAATCATATTACATAAATTATTATGCAACCACAAATGAAACTTAAATACATTATAACATGGTCGAACATACTAATGATGCATATATACAAATGCACAATTCATCCTAAAAATAAAAGCCATACTTAACACTTGAACACAAATAACACTCCAGTGTGCATCTAATTCATATCTATATTAGTATACCTAAACTTCATATTTTATCCTATTAACTAACCTTTATTTCGATCTCACCATTATCAATATCATAAGCATATCAAATTGAAATAAATATCATATTCGAATTTACAACCACACATAAATGTATACCTATATTGATATTAGCAACAACCTGATATTTTTAACTATCCATTAAAACTAACCCAAAACATACTTAATAATTACAATCATTTACCATTTGAACCCATACCAAAACAACTAACCAAAACAATCATAAAACATATTCATTACTTACCACTTAGCAACCGAACCTGTTAAGTTAATATACCATCATTCATCACTCTAATTATACCACATTTCCTATTTCCAAAATGAGGTAACTATTAAAATGACTACCAAAACCAAACTCATTAAACATTTTAATTAAGAACATGTAAAACCAAACTTAAGCATAATAAACAAGACATTTTCACATGGCTTTAATTACATATTCATACAAAATAATTAATTCCAAGACTAACCTATACATGCCACATAACCGAGTCTCAACACATTATTTACTAAAATGATAACTGGATAGTGTGAGGTCGTCTCCATCGACTTCCAACCTGAGCAGATCTCCGAAAATCTATAAACATAGGAAAAACAAACTGAATAAGCTTTGAGAGCTTAGTAAGCTATAAACAAATAAAAATCTCAATGACAATAACAATTTAATTACCAAACCAATTTATATTGTCATTATCACATTTAACTTCAAACTTATAATTTCTTATAATACATATACTTTCATTTTGCCAAATATCCATACAATTAAGATTAATATATCATTCAAATTTCCAAAGCCACAATATCAATAATTAACCGAATATACACAAACTCATATACATACATTCATGGATCATTTCATAACTATTCTTATTTTATATCATTAAGGTCGTACATAATCATTTATATAAGTTTGCACACAGGTCACAACATGAAATCAGAATACTTAACCTTTGGATGAATGTACTGTATCTATTATCAAGGTAACATTCAATTTTAAAACCATAGTACCATTATATGATCGAATATATACACACCCATAAACATATATTCTTGAATCAAACTTTAATATCTCATACTTATACTTATCATGTAGCCGAATATACATATGTTTATACTAAAGTATCATACACTATTAAAATCATATTATCAATGCATAAAGTCGAATCTTTAAACATTTGTTTAGATATACTCATGTATTAAACCTTAATACCACATAATTACACTTAACTTATGACCGAATATACTTCACAATTACTCAAAAATTCAAACTAACATCATACATATGTTTGTATCACATATCAAATAATCAGCTTACCTTATTTTCAAGGAAACAACAAGCTAACTCATACCTGATCATTTAGCTCATTTAACGTATTCGATTACCACATTAGCATAAAGTATTTTAGGCATAAACTAATAAAAATTCACTGGCCTAAAGCCTGTTAGGCCTAAGCTTGAATCTCACACTGGCACAAGGCTTGCTAGACTCAAAGTCTAATTTTATACACCGGCAATACGCTTGCTAGGCATAAGCCCGATTTAATTCACCAACATAAGGCTTGCTAGGCTCAAAGCCTAAATATCACTATTATAAAGTTGTCTTATAAATAATTTATATATAAAAAATTCCAAATATTCCATATAGTTCATACGGACTTTTAAATGTTATAACTCAGTCAAAACAAATGCATGAACATAGTTACCATGCTTATACACATTCGTCATTAGCATATATTAATTCATATATTTCATTTCAGCATATATACTTTGCATTTAATTAAAATTAAGTATGTCTATTTGCTTATAAACTTACCTCGGACAACGGTAATCGGGACGGGATGACTAATCGACAACTTTGGTTTTTCCCCGGTCCAAATTCGATTTCTACATTTCTTGATCTAATTCAATACAAATTCAACTTATTTAATCATATATTCAATAAAATTCATCCAAAAACACATAAATAGGCTAATTACAATTTTGCCCCTGACATTTCACATTTTTCGCAATTTAGTCCCTATTTCAAAACAACACAAAATACTCAAAATTTCACTATGCCCATGTAAGGCCGAATTTACCTTAGGTCCTTAGAAGCCCATTAATTTCATTTATTTCACATTTTGACCCGACAATTTACAAATTTCTCAATTTAATCCTTAATAAGCATTTTTATCAAAAATCACTTAATAAAACATGATAATCTAACATTAAATATTTATTTTTCATCATCAAACAACAAAAACAACAAGCTCTCATCAATGGAAAATCACAAAATGCACAACCAATTCAAAAATTCAAGCATGGGCTAGCTAGTACTCGAAGCAACGATCTCAAAAACGTAAAAATTATCAAAAACCGAACACAAAACATACCTAAATCACTTTATGCAAGTGCCGAAACTAAGGAAGCTTCAATGGTTTTCTTTTTCTCATCAATATTTGGCCAAAAGATCAATTTGCATGGCCATTTTATGTTTTGTTTTTATTAATTACATTTTAATATACCATTTACCTTTTTATCCTATATAATAATACATATTAATTACATTTTAATATACCATTTACCTTTTTATCCTATATAATACATAATTTCATATATGCCAAACCACCAATCTCCACTATCATAAAATAATGGTTTAATTAATAAATATGGACTTCTACTTTAGTAGAACATAGCAAATAAACACTTGAACAATTAAAATGCAACTTTTACATTTTACACGATTTAGTCCTTTTACTAAATCGAGTACTCAAACGATAAAATTTTCATATGAAAATCTCATACATATCAATTCACATATTTTCAACACGGAAAATAATATTAAAATATTTTTCTAACTCAGATTCGTGGTCCCGAAACCACCATTCTGATTAGGGACTAAATCAGACTGTTACAAATATTTTGAAAATTTTAAGAAAAATATGTAGTGATTTTAAAGTAGTCCTGAATTGATTTTACTGTTCATATTGGGCTCCGAAGGCCCATTAAAGGGATGATAAGTTAAAATTTATGATAAGTGTAAACAATTATTTTAATTAATGACTGTAATTGAACTGTATTGACTAGTAAAGCCCCGTAATCCTGTTCTGAGGACGGACAAGGGTTAGGGGGTGTTACAGTTTTAGCCTTATGACCCGAATACTGTTTCCCATGGTTTTTGATCTAAAACCCAGCTGAAACACTTGATCAAGTATTAAACTCTATTGATTTCTTAGTTGAGGACTAAAATGATTTACCCATCTGCCTCTTCTTCAAATCTCAATACTTTAACTCAGCTTTTCTCTTCTCTTTAGCCAATTCCTCGGCTTTACAAGCTCTCTCTACGAGCACAACAAATTCTCTAAGTTCAAGGACACCCACTAACAATCGGATGTCTTCGTTTAATCCATCTTCAAATCTTTTGCACATGATGGCCTCAGTCGATATACATTCTCGAGCGTATTTGCTCAGCCTCACGAATTCACGTTCATATTCTGTTACCTTCATTCGGCCTTATTTTAGCTTGAGGAATTCCTTCCTTTTCTAATCAATAAATCTCTGACTAATGTACTTCTTACGAATTCTTCTTGAAAGAATTCCCAATTAACTCTTTCCCTTGGTACCACTGACACAAGGGTGTTCCACCACTGATAGGTTGAGTCCCTTAGAAGGGACACAACACACTTCATGCATTCCTCCGGTGTGCATGATAACTCATCAAACACCCTAATGGTATTCTCGAGCCAGAACTCTGTCCTCTTAGGGTCATCGTCTTTACCAGCTCAGAACTCTTCTACTCCTTGTTTTTGAATCTTATCAACTGAAGGTCTATTCAGTCTCACAAAGTCCATACCTTAGGGTGCTACAGGGTTAGGTTGAGGAATAGATGGGGGTGGAGGGGGTTGAGCATTCGGGTTTGTTCGAACGAACTCTGTGTACCAGGCATCCATCATATGAAAAAAGGCTTCCCAGCTTCCTTCTCTTTGAGTAACTGTAGGGGGTCTACTATCATACGGTGCTGCCCTTTCAACGGGTGCAGGCACGTTACTTTGAACATCATCCGCCACTGCTCTGTCGGGATACATTTACTATATGAAAACACATTTTAAAATTGTCAGGAGTCGTCACACTATCATAATATATATATGGCATGTATAGCTAGACTCGTACACATGCTACGTTGTCCAAGAATCGACTAAATTGTAGCTCTGATACCACTAAATGTAACACCCCTTACCCGTATCGCACACTGGGACAATGTTCGAGGCATTATTGGACTTAAACGTAAACAAACACATACAAAACTAGGTCATAAAATTTCATCCAATTTGAAACATTTTCAATTACATACAATTTGTCCCCTTAAAGGCCTTACGAGGCTTAAGACATACACTAGAACGGTGTGGGACTAAATCGAGAACTTTCAAAACCTTTTTGACACTTGGAAAATTTTCTTGTTTTAGAGAGTCACACGCCCATATGTGTAGGCCGTGTGGCTTGAGACACGCCCATGTCCTCAGCCCGTGTAACTCTCTGACTATGACGTCATCAAGCAAATAAAGTCACACTGCCAAGTCACACGCTTGTGTGCTTAGGTCGTGTGGTGAATTAAATTCCAAAAATTAAGTACACGCTTCACACGGCCTGGACACACGCCATGTCCTAAGGCCGTGCCCCTCACACGGTCGTGTCTCTACCCGTGTGTTTACTACTGGGCATTTTGTTTGCATTAATTATGGTGTAGGGGGCACACGGCTGGATCATACGCCAATTGACACACGGCCTAGAGACATGCCCGTGTGTCTACCCGTGTGGACAAATTTGAGGCTATTTTCCAAGCCATTTGTCACTCTTAAATACTTATTTACTCATTCATCTTAGATGGCAGGCAACATAATATATTTAGTCACTCAAAAACTCATAGGCATGATTAATCCATGCCTTTGTAATGTCAACATATTACAAATCCAAACCATCATATTTTCACATGGCATTCCACAACAATTTCATATTCGTTAACCATGGTAAAACTACTTTCAATTTACTCAATTATACCATAGCTTTGGTCATCGTTACTAGCCATGATTCATTTTCTTAGCACATGTGCCATTCATCACACATCTCATCCACAAGCAATCACATTAAGCATAAAACATTGCATGCATGCATAATTGATTAGGGTTACAACCCAAATGATCAATATAAACCATATCACATGGCCATATATGTAACACCCCAAACCTGGCCCAGACGTTATGGTCGAATCCCACGTGTCACATTAAAGTTTTTAAGAAAACCCATGCCTCTTTCAACGTCCTTCTTAGTGTTTTAAAAGATAGTCTTTGCTAAGTTCATAAAGTGTATGGAAGCTGTGCACCAGGTAGGTATCCGAAACAGAAGAGGTGAGCCATGAAGGCTGCTTAAGTACCAAGCTCTTGACTGGATCCAATCCTAGACATGCCCACAACCATTGCCACACTTTGGTCTGAGGTTAGATTTTGAAAAAAAATGAGTTGGAATTCATTTAAGTAGATATTTTTGATAACCCGATTAATTGTATCGTTACGTTATTTTGAAAACAAGTATCATTTTGAAAACGTACCCTAAGTCTAACCCATTTTGGATTATTATCAGTAAAATATAGAGTATAAAATAAAATAATCCTAGAAAGATAATTAAAATGGCCTTATTACAACCCAAAACCAAATAATAATAATTAAAATAAAATTTATATAAAAAGAAAAAAATCGGTTACTTATTGCAAAGTTCGAAAACGATCACCACGGCCACTTTGAATCCCCTCCGGCTCCAAGTCTCCACATCAAGGCTTACCTGCAAGGTTAAGGAAAAGGGGTGAGTTTGGAAACTCAGTGTGCAACAAGCCCCTCTCAGAGCCCAAACTAATATCAGTATACTAGGCCTAAGCCCTAATTCAGTCTCGACATATACTGGGCCGAAGCCTTTCGTTTAACGGTTGCTAGGCCGAAGCCTTCTCATTAATCATATCACTAGGCCGAAGCCTTTACTGTAAACGGTATGGCCCATAGGCCCATTTCAATATCACATGTAATACCAATGAATGTATGCAAGCCCATTTGGGGAGACTACTCAACCCACCATCCGCTACTCTCCACCCGTACCAACCAAACTCTCCATGTGGGGAATAACTCAACCCACCCAACCAAACTCTCCACTGGCAGTATAGCTACTTTATCATATAACTGGAGCCCTAGCCTCTTTTAATAACTGGGGCAAAGCCCTTTTTGATAAACTGGGGTAAAGCCCTTTAAGCACTTCCTCCATTTATATAAAACCCAACCTATGCATATAATGAGTATATCATAGCATATCATGTACATCTCATAACATTTCATGTGCATATCATGTCATATAATGTATAACAATATCTCATGCATCATATTCATAATTAAACCTTAGGGGGTATAATGGTCATTTTTACCTAGGGGCAAAATAGTCATTTTTCATATTATAAGGGTAATTTCGTAATTTTACCAATTATCAAGGTTTTCCATGTTCATTAACAATTACCAATATTTTCGAGTGTTTAAACAATGATCTTTAACCCACTTTATCAAATTCAGGCTTTTGGGCCCAAAACCCCTAATGGGCCCTACGAATGCCGATTTAGCCCACTAAGCCCCCTTAACCCAAATTTTACAACAGAACTAACCGTGTTAACATACAACTTTTCCAAATTTCATTTTCTATCAATTTTACCCAAATGGGCCTGAAAGCCCATTGGGCCCAATGCTAGCCCATTGAGGCCCAACTTACCATCGTGCACAAAATTGCGCTCTGACCTGTTCCATCGATCCAAACGCAATTCTTATCGTATTTATCGCATCTATAACCGAACGCAAAATCACAAGTTTCCAAAATACCAAAATTTTAGCATTTCGACTTTTCAGCGAATATTAATCTAAGCTACTCTGAGGGTTGTTACACACCTGTTTTGTGACGTTTGCTAACAAAGTCTCCCACGACAACCTACAATTAATCACCACCATTATTAGTTTACAAATCATACTTATCAAATCCAAAATCCACCTTAGCATAGTCGGCCAAAGAACCCCCAATAGCCATAGATCACTTACCTTCACAGGGTCCGACGATTCGATCCAAGTTTATCCAAACCGAAACTCCAAGCCTTGCTGCTCCTCCAAAGTTGTCTTTTTCACTACACAAACCATAAAAGTCGAATGAAAAAGCCCAGTGAGGCCTATACCTCAAATCGATAACCTCCCTAAACTATAGGGGGTTTTGGCTTTTCCTAACATTTACACTACTGAATCGATTTGGAAAACGAGTACTTACCACAGTCTTCCCTTCTGCACTGTTTAGACCCAAAGTAGACTCAGCCCTCAACCACCTAGCAGCCTTCGAATCCTAGAGGTCTATAGGTTCGGCTATGCCCCTAGAACTGAGGTATTTCGACTTTTAAGACCAAGAAAAGGAAATGGTGTGGTGGCTTTGTATTGGTGTTCCCGTCGGGGACTTTTAGAGTTTAGTGGATGAAGGGATTGATCACAACAAAAGGAGAGAAAAAAAGGATGCTGGTCTAAGTGAAATCGGCACAACCAACTTCAAAAGTTTCAGCTCTTGTGGCTATTCGGCAAGGGTGATGAAAGGAAAGAATTTAGTTGTTTGGTTTTGGCAAAAGAAGAGAGAAAAAAAAAAGATGAAAGGAATGGTGATTTCGGCTAGAGAAGAAAAGGAAGAAAAGAAATAACCCTATGATGTTTAAACAAAAGAAAACGGCACAACTAAAGCCCCTAATGCCGAAATACTAACCTACAACCCCTAAGCCGGTTTCTCCTCCCTAATTCCCAATATTCGGCCAACACTAAGCCTCCATTCAAATCCCCAAAATCTCTCCCCTTATCACTCCTAAACTCATGCATTTGACTGATTCAAACTCTCTCCAATAGAGTTCCATTCGACTTCAAATTTCTGCATGCTCAAGACACAAAAATAACAGCACAATTGCCAGTTTAGTGAATCGAACCTTGGCCTTCCCCCAACCACTTACACGCCACTTTTTTAGCTCCTTAGTGGCGTCACTTAACCACTTTGCCAGGGGCTCTCTTGTGTTACATTTTACCCACATCTTTTAATAAGGCCACCTATCCAATGCCCCTAACTCCTTAAGTCCAAAATTCAAAAATTCTACCGGGTTTTGGCCACCTTCCATAGGCCCATTTACACACTCCAATTATGAATTTCACAACCAAATACCAAATTTTAAAAATTTTACCAAATTCTCGAAAATTACAAAAATCCCGAAAATTAGGGTGTTACAACTCTACCCTCCTTAATGAAATTTCGGCCTTGAAATTTTACCTAATCCAAACAGTTAAGGGTATTGTTGACGCATCGCCTCCTCTGACTCCCAAGTAGCTTCTTCTTTTCCATAGTTTCTCTAAAGTACCTTCACCAATGGGACTGACTTTCTTCTCAACACCTTGATGTCACGATCAAGTATCTGCACAGGTTCTTCTTCGAAGGTCAAATCCGATTGTACCTCAATTTCTGCAACTGGCACGATATGAGTAGGGTCAGAATGATATCGCCTTAGTATGGACACATGAAAGACGTCGTGAATACGATCCAGCTCTGGAGGTAACTCTAGCTGATAAGCCACCGGCCCTATCCGCTTAAGGATCCGATAAGGACCAGTGAACCGTGGACTCAACTCGCCCTTCCTACCAAACCTCAATATCTTCTTCCAAGGTGAAACCTTCAAAAAGACCATGTCCCCTACAGCATACTCAATATCCTTACGCTTCAGATCAGCATAAGACTTTTGTCAATCTGCTGCCTCCTTTAACCGATTCCTGATCACCTTAACTTTGTCTTCAGTATCTGCTACTAACTCCGGTCCAAGTACTTGCCTTTCCCATAACTCTGCCCAACAAGTAGGCGAACGACACCTTCGCCCATATAGTGCCTCGTAAGGAGCCATCTGAATACTTGCTTGGTAACTGTTGTTATACACGAACTCCGCCAACGGCAAGTAATCCTCCCAACTGCCCCTAAAGTCGATAACACAACCCCTCAACATATCTTCTAGAATTTGAATGACCCTCTCTAACTGCCCATCCGACTGAGGGTGAAAAGCCGTACTAAAATCCAATCGCGTTCCCAACGCCTCATGCAACTTCTGCCAAAATTGAGATGTAAACCTTGGGTCTCGGTCAGAAATTATCGATACCGACACCCCATGCAGTCACACTATCTCTGCCACATACAACTTGGCCAACCTCTGAAGTGAGTAATCGGTTCGGATAGGTATAAAATGAGCAGATTTCGTCAGCCTATCCACCATCATCCAAACTGAGTCTTTCTTGGAAGGTGTCAATGGCAGACCACTCACAAAATCCATGGTTACCCTTTCCCACTTCCAAAGTGGTATCTTCACCGGGTCAGTAACAACTCAAGAAGGCGCTTGATGCTCGGCCTTTACTTGTTGACACATCAAACATTTTCCCACAAATTTGGTCACTTCTCTCTTAAGCCCAGGCCACTAATATAGCTCTCGCAAGTCTCGATACAACTTACTCCCTCCTGGATGCATAGCACAAGGTCCACCATGAGCCTCTCTCAAAATCATCAATCTCAAATCAGAGTCCTTCGGTATACAAATTCTTCCTCGAAAACAAAGAACCCCATCACCATTTAATCCAAAATCTGAATTCTCCCCCTTCTCAGCTTGCTGAAACCGAGAAACCAACGACTCATCCACCAACTGCTGCTTCTTAATCTGCTCCATCCAAGTCGGTCTCACTTGTAACTCTGCCAATAAGCTTCCATCATCATACAAGCTTAAGCGAGTAAACATTACCTTCAATTCCTCCACAGTCCTTCGACTCAATGCATCATCCACGACATTTGCCTTACCTGGATGATAATCAATTGAACAGTCATAGTCCTTTAACAACTCTATCCACCTTTGCTATCTAAGATTCAGCCCCTTTTGAGTCAGCAAGTACTTAAGACTCTTATGATCCGTATAGATAATGCATCTCTCCCCATACAAGTAGTGCCTCCATATCTTAAGCGCCAAAGATCACCGCTGCCAACTCCAAGTCATGAGTAGGATAGTTTACCTCATGAGGCTTGAGCTGTTGTGAAGCATAAGCTACCACTTTACCCTCTTGCATCAACACACAGCCCAAACCTACATGTAATGCGTCATTGTACACAGTGAAATCCTTACCAGACTCTGGCTGAATCAACACTGGTGCCTCAGTCAGAACCTTTTTTAACTTCTCAAAAGCCTCTTGCTGCTTATTTGTCCAGACAAACGGTGCTCCCTTCCTTATAAGTTTCGTTAACGGCACTGCCAACACAGACAATCCTTCCACAAATCTTCGATAATACTTCGAATTTCTGTTACTGACCTCGATGGCTTCCACTCCAAAATCGCCTCAATCTTCCGAGGGTCTACCTTGATCCCCTCAGCAGACACAACATGCCCCAAGAAAGTTACTTCATTCAACCAAAACTCGCACTTACTGAACTTTGCATAGAGTTGCTTTTCCCTTAGCACTTGTAGCATAATACGAAGATGCTCATCATGCTTCTCTTCCGTTTCTAAGTACACCAAGATATCATCGATAAAAATGACTACGAATTGATCCAAGTACGACTGAAATACTCAATTCATCAAATCCATGAATGCTGCCGGTGCATTAGTCAAACCAAAAGGCATAACCAGAAACTCGTAATGACCATATCGAGTTCTGAATGTTGTCTTATGAATATCCTCTTCTTTGACTCTCAACTGATGATATCCTGACCGAAGGTTGATCTTAGAAAATGCTGAAGCTCCTCTCAGTTGGTCGAACAGATCGTCGATTCTTGGCAAAGGATACTTGTTCTTGATTGTTAGTTTGTTCAACTACCAATAATTAATACACATCTGCATGGTCATCTTTCTTCTTTACGAACAACACTAGTACGCCCCACGGAGAAACACTTGGTCTTATAAACCCTCTATCTAACAGTTCTTGAATCTGAGCTTTTAGTTCCACCAACTCCTTTGGTGCCATCCGGTAAGGTGCAATGGACACTGGAGCTGTTCTAGGTAACAAGTCGATTCCGAACTCGACTTCTCTGTTTGGAGGTTGTCCAGGAAGCTCCTCAGGAAAAACATCTTGAAATTCTTTAATGGTTCTGACTGACTCCACAGTCATCCCCTCAGGTTCAGCTTGACTCACAAATACTAAAAACGCCTCACAACCTTTCCGAATTAACTTCTCAACCCTTAAAGCCGAGACGTAATTAGAAAAATAGTTCATTCGCTCCCCTATGACCATTATCTCCTCATCCTCGGCAGTTCTTAGCACTATTTTCTTAATAGCACAATCCAACGTCGCCCTATGCTTAGTTAGCCAGTCCATTCCCAAAATAAGATCAAATTCCCCAAATGGCAGCTCCATCAAATCTCCTATAAATATCCTATCTTGTGTCTCTAAAGGCACCTTCCTAAAGAGTTTATCTACCTTAACCGAGTGTCCCAAAGGACTTATCACTGATACCCCACTCACAGTCTCCTCAGGAAGCACACCCAACGTCCCAGATACATTACAGGCAACATACGAATGAGTGGAACCAACATCAATCAAAGCAGTGTAAGACGTGCTATGAATGAAGAACGTACTGGTTATAACATCAGGAGCATCACCCTCCTCACGACGTCGTGCAGCATAAACCAACGCCGGCTGTCAAGCTTCAGCATGTCTAGCACCCCTGCCAGGTGCCCCACGTCCTCGTCCATTACCATTACCACCTCTACCTTGCCCACGGCCTCTATGTGGTGGTGGTTCTGCTCGCAGCGGTTGGACACCTCTTTGCTCCGCAACTTGATCCTGAGCTGCTCTCCGAGGACACTCTCTGAACTTATGTTCCTTTGACCCACATCGAAAACATGCTCCAGTTTGTTTCCAGCACTCCCCCATATGCACTCTGCCACAGTCCCTGCAAGCCTGCGGCCTAAGGGTATTCACCGGAACTGCTTGAACCGGTTCCTCCATTCTAGCTCTTTTAACATTTCTATATGCAGCACCCGAGGGTCCAGAATCCCTCCTGAATCTGGGTCGATCCCTCTCACGATTCTGTCGTTCAAATCATTTTACTTCCTCGGTTATCTTAGCCTTCTCTACCAAGGGAGCGAAATCACGCTCCCACTGTGGAGCTATCAGCACCCTAAGCTCATCGCGGAGGCCATCCTCAAATCGAACACTGCGCTCATATTCGGTTGCAACTATCCCGCTAGCATATCGACTCAGCCTCAAGAATTCTACCTCATACTCCGCAATAGTCTTATTACCCTAAGCCAGATTCAAAAATTCCTTTCGACGGGCATCTACATATCTAGCTCCAACATACCTTCCCTTAAAAGCAGTCTTGAACAGTTCCCAGGTTACTCGTTCGATCGGGGTACTCTCCCTTACAATGATCCACCACTGGTATGCCTCATCTCGTAGCAATGACACGGCCGCCTTCAGCTTTTGCTCCACAAAGCAATCTAGGTCGTCCATAATCCGCTCTGTTGCCTCTAGCCAATATTCAGCCACGTTTGGGGCTACTCCAGATACACCTCTAAAAACCTCTACTCCGTTAGTCGGAGTCGCTCAAAGATGGATCCCCTATTCACTGTCCCAGTGCTAGCTCCAGTAACCCTTTCCAAAACCCTTAACATCGCTTGGGACAAAGCATCGTCCCCTGCAGCCCGATCATGTAACCCGACCTCGATTGCTCGTGGCACGCATGCCTCTCACGGTGACCTATGCCCTGAGGATGAAGATTCAGCTTGCACCCTTTCGCGACCACGTCCGCGGCCTCGTTCACGAGTTTCTCTTGTACTCATATTGAATTATCTGTTTACGAATTTTATGACATTAGTTTAATATTTCAATTGTTTATTACGAGATATCTTATGGACATATAGCAGTTCAGGGATTGTTTTCGCAACGTCGTAGCCTAGCTACAGATCTCAATCCTCTGCTTTTCTGACTCTACCCTATCTAAAGTATCACAGTAGGGTCTCAGTTCTATCTATAGCATCATATCAATATCACACGGTGTAAAAGAAAGTACACTTACAGACTTGGTGCCGGGGATTCAGTGTGCCACCTCTTTCTCCAAACCATTTAAAACTTAAAAACATATATTTGGTCACAGAAAATGAGTCAAAAGTGGGTTTCTTTTTAGAAATTCTTAAAAATGGATTAAAAAAACCTTTGTTTTGAAATTCTTGATTTTAAACCCGTTTAAAACCCACAGCCGAGTTGTTGTTGTAACACCCCTAACCCGTATCAGTCGCCAGAAGGGTTACGGAGTATTACTAAAAATTTCATGAGCGAACAGTTGAACAAAATTAAATAGTGGATAATTATTTTACAGATCTTTGCAATTAAAACAAAACCGAATTTACAAGTTATTAATTTATCATAATTACACAATTTCAAACCCAACCATATATTTGATGTGCAACATGCCTTGCACACACCCATGCGTCATAAAAGAGGATCACTATTCATTTCGTGATTTGCCGTAATAGTCGAATGCATAGCAAAATTTAAATACATATAGTATTTAGCTCATAATAACAATTAAATAACCACATTCCATAAGCCTAACTTTGACCTATTAATATAATAATTTAACCACCCATTTAGTAACATTTTACTTAATCAAAAGAGTTGTATTATAAAAAAACAAACATAGCCATTTTTTTTAAATATTAAAGGTTAAGCCATATTCGTATGGCTAGGATTACAAAATTTAGTATTATAACATGGAAATCCCAAATATAATACCTAAACATGCCATAATGTTATACTTAAGATTAACTAAGAAGGAGTACCAAAACATTACAGGCAGGTGTGATGACTTCGACGATGGTCCCGAGCACACAAAATGGATCAAAAGAAAATCTAAATAAGAGACAAGTAAACACACCAAATGAGTATTCAACTCAGTAAGTCGTAAGCAATATAATGCAGACCATTAACTTGAGATCATAAAAAAAATAAAGTATATAAACTATTTCAGCCATACCGAGCTATGCCATATATTACTTAGATTATTGATCCAACTACAAGTCAAGTCTTGCTATTTAATCAAATATCAAACAACCAGATGGCTTAAATCCTTTTCTCAAAGTATTAAACAATGATGAACTAGATGGATCCATGCATATACATTTCATGTCTCCAATTTTCTTATTTCAATCAATAGCTCTAACCCTTTATTCATTTCCTGCACTTATTATATTATCAACCGATTTTGCACACTTAGTGCTATTCAAATCCGCACACTTAGTGCCATGCTAACCTGCACACATAGTGCCTTAAAAATCCACACACACGTATTGACATTCAAATCAGCACACTTAGTGCTATTCAATTTCGCACACTTAGTGCCATGCTAACCCGCACACTTAGTGTCTTAGAAATCCACACACACGTATTGACATTCAAATCAACACACATAGTGCTATTCAATTCCGCACACATAGTGCCATTCAAAATCCGCACACTTAGTGCCAATGTCATTTCATTATAGCAAAGCAATTGATTTAATTCAAAAATATATATACGGCCACATATATTTATCAATCAAAAGAATATCTAAACAAAAGAAATTCTTTCATGATATGCGAGCACCATTTATGTATAAAATAACCAATCTTATAATTGCTTATGGACTTACCTTATGTTGGATGAAACGATTCCAATCGACTACTCGATACTCTTTGCTTTGCCCTTGCTTGATTCCCCTCCTTTGGGTTCTTGAGCTAGAATAAATAAATTTAATAATTTAATTACCATGTTAGTTAATTATATCCCATACTATTAATAGTTTCATATCACAAGAATCACACGGCATAAATTTGATTTTTATCCACCATATGCTTTTATTAAAACTAAGCCATTTGGCTATTGACCACCTAATCTCCAATTACTATCGATAACCAATCAATACTTCAATGAAACACATCTATATACATATATATATGTCTATACGGCAACCACCCCTTGCTAAATACTCACATATACAAATTTAATGATTTCCACTTCATCTTACAACCATCCTTGTTCAAGACATTAAAACCTCAACTAATGCTTATCTAATGTCTCAAGGCCGAATGCATTATCACTACTAAAATAACAATTGCAAATCACTTTTTCATTTAACACATAGTTTCACCACATAAACATTTTGACCGAATACTTCTAACTAGCAAAAACTCCACATTTATTCATACCATCATTCAAATGCACATATATCTATTAGCTAACTCATTCTTCACCTTTCTAATATTTCCATCCAAAGCATCAAAACACTATCCTCTTAACATTTAACCATTATAACCGTATGCACATTTTGTCACCAAATAAAAAAAATCAACATATGGGTTATAATAAGAGCTTGACTACTAACTAAATTTTTATAAAATTTAATGAAAATAACATGAAATCCTACCTTAATTAACCTTTAAGATGGCCGAATGTCTTTAACCAATTTCCTTCTTCTTTCACTTAGGTTTCGGCTTTGCAAGAAGAAGATGAACACTCTCTCTCTCCTTCCATTTCTTCTTTTATTCATCTTTTTCTTATTAATTCATTTTTTTAGATTATTTTAATCATTTGTCAATATGAAATTATAATTAATTAAACCTAGTGGAGGAACATCATTGCTTGGCCGGCCACTACATGTATTTTGGGCATTTTGACATGCAAACTCAAGCTTTCACACTTTGTAGTTATTATGTCCTTATATATTTACCTATCATATTTTCTAATTTTCTCAACTAAGTCCTTTTAAGAAAATTCACATTCAATAAACTAAATTAAAACATCAATTTTTCACACATGCAATATCACACATAGAATATATGTAGATAAATTTTAAATAAATTTTATGACTCGGTTTTGTGGTCCCGAAACCACATTCCGACTAGGGTCAAATTAGGGCTGTCGCAACTCTTCCCCACTTAAAAATTTTCGTCCTCGAAAATCTTACCAGCGAATAAATTCGGATAGCGTTCTTTCATAGAGTCTTCGAGCTCCCAAGTAGCCTCTTCTACTCCATGTTTGATCCATAATACTTTTACTAAAGAAATCTTCTTATTCCGCAATTCTTTCACTTTCTGAGCTAAGATACGGATCGGTTCTTCTTCATAGCTCAAATCAGATTGAATCTCAATTTTAGATGGACTAACGACATGTGAAGGATCCGATCTATACCGTCTAAGCATCGATACATGGAATACATTATGAATCTTTGCTAGTTCAGGTGGTAGAACCAATCTATAAGCAACTGGCCCTATCCGTTCTGCTATCTCGTAAGGTCCAATAAATCTTGGGCTCAATTTGCCCTTACGGCCAAATCAGAGTATTTTTTTCTAGGGTGAGACTTTCAAAAATACTTTATCACCAATTTGATACTCAATAACTTTGCGTTTCAAATCTGCATATGATTTCTGACGATCCGATGCTGCTTTCAAACTATCACTAATCACTTTCACTGTAATATCCCGAATTAGGGCCTAATCGGAATAGTGGTTTCGTGACCACAAATCCGAGATAGAAATAATTATTTTATAATTATTTTGAGGTTTATGATATGATTGCATGATTGTGTGAAAAGTTTGTGAAGAAATTCCATGCATAAAATGCTTAATTTGAAGTTAGGGGCTAAATCGAATAAGTTGCAAAACTTGCATTCTAGAAGTTTTTAGTATGAAATTGCTTTGAAATATTAATTAGGAGGTCTTAAATAGCAATATACCTATTTTGTGTAAATGATCTTATGGTATGGTGATGAAATGGTTGAGGAAATGCTTGATAATGATAAATTATGGAAATGGTTAGTTTAGATTATGTATGATGTTATGGAAAATTAATAAGTTATCTAGTTCATGAAAACTCATAAAAAGAATGAAATTTGCCATAAACAGAACATTACAGCAACACTGATGTCAGTTTGAAAATTTACTAAAAATCATAGGAATTGAATTACATGATGGATTAAATATAAAATTGAAGCTTATTATGTCTAGTTTCACATGAAACAAACTAAACAGGTAAAAGAATTATATGTTAGAAGATATTTGAATTTTAGTGAAACAGGGTCAGAGCAGTTTCTGAATCCCCTGTTCCAACTTACAAAATTCACCATAAATTGTACAGATATAATTAGATGTTGTAATTTATATTCTCAGAATCCTAATTGAGTCTAGTTTCAGGGAAACAAACCTCATAGTCATATGAATTGTGTACAGAGAGAAATGTGGTTCGTAGTAAACAGAGGTCAGACCAGTAAAGTCCTGTAACAGGGGTAACTTTAACTAATAAACTTTACTAATTGGACCAACCAAAAATTCTAGAAAAAATTTAGTAGATAGGTATATGAGTCTAGATTTAGGGAAAATTTACGGTTCTTGATTTCGTGTTTCGTAACTTGAGATATGATTTTTCTTGTGACTGTGACGCAAGTAGCTAAAAAGCTGTGAATGTAGAAACAAATAATCTAAAGTTCTTAAAATGTTAAATTAAGTTTAGTAACACCTCATCCTCGACTCCGGTGATGGTCTCGGGCGTGGGGGCGTTACATTTAGTGGTATCAGAGCAGGTTTAGTCGGTTCTCGGACTACGTGTTGTAAGTACGGATTTTGCTATACATGCCATATGTATAAATTGTGATAGTGTGACGACTTCTGACCTTTTTAAATGATTTTTTTTATAGTAAATGGATCCCGATCCAGTGTGGCAGATGAAGTAGAAAGTAATGCGCCAGCTCCGGTGAAGGAGCAGCACGACTGAAAATCCACCTCCCATTGTTGGTCGGGGAGGAGGAGAAAGGGGTCGGGAAGCCTTTCTCCAAATGATGAGTGCATGGTACATCGAGTTCGTTAAATGCGAACCCAAATGTACAACCTCCCCACCTCCCCAATTCCTCAACCTGTACCCGATGCCTCAAGGTATGGATCGATGAAATTTCATAGAACTCCAGTTGATAGAATCTGCAAGCAAGGGTCAAGAATTTAAAGCAAATTTTGATGATGATGCCGAGAAAGCGAGTTTTGGCTTGAAAATTCTATCCGGGTATTTGATGAATTATCTTGTACACTGAAGAATGTTTGAAATGCGCTATATCTTTGTTGAGGGATTCAGCTTATAATTGGTGGAAGACTTTGATTTTGGTGGTATTAAAGAGAAAATAACACGGGAATTCTTTCAAGAAGAGTTTGGAAGAAATATATTAGTGAAAGATTTATTGATCAGAAGCGTAAAGAATTTCTTGAGTTGAAGCAAGATAATATGACGGTTACAGAATATGAAAGAGAGTTTGTTCGATTAAGTAAATATGCCAGAGAGTACGTTCCTACAGAGGCCAAGATGTGCCGACGATTTGAAGACGGGCTCAATGAAGACATCAAAGTATTTGTTGGAATTCTTGAATTAAAAGAAATGGTAGTATTGGTTGATCGAGCTTGTAAGGCTGAAGAATTACTTAAAGAGAAGAAAAAGGCAGAGACTGAGACTAGAAGCTGGAAGAAAAGACTGATGAGCAGTTCATTCTCACAGCAACCTGGAAAGTCAAGAAATATGAATCCTCGTTCTCAAACTTCAGCTGGGCAATCATATGGAAACTATAAGAAGCAAAATGTGGGTCCTAAGTCCGAGAATACTTCAAAGAATTGATGTAGTAGGAATCGAGATTTGTTAAACCCGGAGTGCCGGCGGTGTGGTAGAAATCATTTTGGTCGTGCAGAGCAAATGAATGTTTTCGATGTGGTTCTCCGGATCATTTTATTAGAGATCGCCAGAGAGAGTGAAAAAGAAAAATTTCAGAATACAAAAACAAGTGGGGCGGATTCGAGAGGAAGATATCTAAGAAAAGCTGGGAGCGAAGCAAGCGGTAATAATGTAGCCGAGAGATGCACCAGTTAGACTGAAGGAAGGGCTCGGCTAGAACTTATGCTATTAAAGCACGCGAAGATGCTTCCTCGCTTCGATGTGATTATCGGTACATTTTCTCTCTATAATGTTAAAGTTATTGCTTTGATTGATCCGGTTCTACTCATTCATATGTGTGCATGAAATTGATGTCTAGTATGAATATACCGTTGAGAAACACGTAATTTATGATTAGAGTGTCGAATCCGTTAGGCAAATGTGTGATTGTTGATAAAGTATGTAAGAAATGTCCTTTAAAGATTCGGGATCATTACTTTCCGCCGACTTGATGTTGTTGCCGTTTGATGAGTTTGATGTTATTTTGGGCATGGATTGGTTGACTTTGCATGATGCTAAAATAAATTGCAAAGAAAAAGTTATAGAATTAAAGTGTGAAAATGGTGAAACACTGCGGGTTGAATCAGATAAATCAGAGGCATTGCCTAGTGTGATTTCTTCAATGTCGGCTCAAAGATATTTAAGAAAGGGTTATGAAGCTTATTTGGCGTATGTAATTAATACAAAAGAAGTTGAAAAGAAAGTTGAATCAAGTCTTAGGTTGTGTGTGAATTTGCGGATGTATTTCCAGAAGAATTGCCGGGTTTGCCTCCAGTTAGGGAAGTAGAATTTGGTATTGATTTGATACCGGGAACAACTCCAATTTCGATTGCTCCATATAGAATGGCACCAGTAGAGTTGAAAGAATTAAAGTCGCAGTTGCAAGAGTTGACTGATAAAAGCTTTGTGAGACCGAGTTTTTCACCTTGGGGTGCTCCCGTGTTATTTGTGAAAAAGAAGGATGGTTCTATGAGATTGTGTGTTGATTATCGGCAGTTAAACAAGGTGACAATCAAAAACAAGTATCCATTGCCAAGAATTGATGATTTGTTTGATCAGCTAAAAGGAGCGACATGGTTTTCAAAGATTGATTTGAGATCTGGATATTATCAATTACGGGTAAAAGAGTCGGATGTGCCTAAAACTGCTTTTAGAACAAGGTATGGTCATTATGAATTTTTAGTTATGCCATTCGGGTTAACAAATGCTCTGCTTTGTGTTTATGGATTTAATGAATCGCATATTCAGACCATACTTGGACAAATTTGTTGTGGTGTTTATAGATGATATTTTAATTTATTCAAAAGATGAGACAGAGCATCTTTGAGCATTTGAGGATAGTTTTGCAAACTTTGAGAGATAAGCATTTGTATGCTAAGTTTAGTAAAAGTGAATTTTGGCTCAGGAAGTTGGATTTTTGGGTCATATTGTTTGAGTGATGGTATACGGGTTGATCCTAGTAAAATTTCAGCCATTGTTGATTGGAAACCAGAAAAATGTAAGCGAAGTTAGAAGTTTCTTGGGGCTAGCCGGGTATTATCGACGGTTTGTAAATGGATTTTCTATAATTCTTTGCTCCTATAACTAGACTACTCAGAAAGGATGTTAAATTTGAATGGACGAAGAGTGTCAAGCAGAGTTTTGAAGAATTAAAAAGTTACTAACAGAGGCACGGTGTTAGTACAGCCCAAATCAGTAAAGAATTTGTGGTGTATAGTGATGCTTCTCTAAATGGTTTGGGGTGTGTGCTTATGCAAGAAGGAAAAGTGGTGGCTTATGCTTCGAGGCGATTAAAACCTCATGAGAAGAATTATCCTACTCACGATTTAGAATTGGTCTGCGGTGGTGTTTGCTTTGAAAATTTGGCGACATTATTTGTGTGGTGAAAAGTGCAGGGTATATACCGACCATAAAAGTCTTAAGTATTTGATGTCACAAAAAGACTTGAATTTAAGACAGCGAAGATGGTTGGAGTTCTTGAAAGATTACGAGCTTGTTATTGATTATCATCCGGAAAAGCGAATGTAGTAGGCGATGCTTTGAGCGAGAAAGTTGTTGTTTGCATTGAGAGTTATGAACACTCGGTTGAAAATGTCGGATGATGGTTCGATTAGCAGAGAGTTAAGAGCAAAACCGATGTTTTTACAAGAGATTTCGAAGCTCGAGAAAGATGATCAAGATTTACAAGCCAAAAGAAAGCGGTGTGAAGTTGATACTGAGTCGATTTCAAAATCGGTTCGATGGGTGCTTAATGTTTAAAGATCGGATTTGTGTACCAAAGAATGAAGAATTGATTCAAAAGATCCTACAGGAAGCACATAGTGGTTGTTTCTCGATTCATCGGGTAGTACGAAAATGTATAACGACTTGAAGAAAATGTATTGGTGGAATGGAATGAAAAAGGATATATCGAGTTTGTGTCCAAATGCTTGATTTGTCAACGTGTGAAAGTTGAACACCAAGTGCCTTGGGATTACTTCACCTATTATGGTTCTGAATGGAAATGGGATCGGATTACTATGGATTTTGTTTCAGGATTGCCATTAACTCCAGGAAAGAAAGATGCCATCTGGGTAATAGTTGACAGACTAACTAAGTCGGCTCATTTTATCCCGGTACGTACGGATTATTCTCTTAACAAGTTGGCTGAATTGTATGTTAGAGAAATTGTTAGACTACATGGAATACCATTGTCAATCATTTCAGATAGAGATCCAAGGTTTACCTCGCGGTTTTGGCAAAAATTGCAAGACGCGTTAGGTACAAAGTTAAATTTCGATCGCTTTTCATCCATGCATCGATGGACAATCGAGAGAGAGTAATTGATTCTTGAAGATATGCTCAGATGTTGTGTATTGGAATTTCAAGGAAGTTGGGAAAAATACTTACCGTTGGTAGAATTTGCTTACAATAATAGTTATCAGACGAGCTTGAAAATGGCACCTTATGAAGCATTGTATGATCGTAAGTGTCGAACGCCCTGTATTGGGTGAACTCAAGAAAAATAAGATTTATGGAGTTGATCTAATAAAAGAAACCAAAGAAAAAGTAAAGGTAATTCGAAATTGTTTGAAAATTTCGCGGATAGACAGAAATCTTATGCAGATTTAAAACGAAAGGACATTGAATTTCAAGTTGGTGATAAAGTATTTTTAAAGGTGTCTCCGTGGAAAAAGGTTCTCGATTTGGACAGAAGGGCAAATTAAGTCCACGTTTTATTGGGCGTATGAGGTAATTGAAAAAGTTGGACCGGTAGCATATCGGCTAGCTTTACCACCTAAATTAGAGAAGATTCATGATGTGTTCCACGTATCTATGTTACGTCGGTATCGTTCGGATCCTTAACATGTGGTTTCACCGACAGAAATTGAACTACAACCAGATATGACCTATGAAGAAGAACCGATTAAGATTTTAGCTCGAGAGGTCAAACAACTAAGGAATAAAAATATTGCACTTGTGAAGGTGTTGTGGCAAAAGCATGGAGTAGAAGAAGCTACATGGGAATCCGAAGAAACTATGAGAAATCAATACCCACATCTGTTTACTGGTAAGATTTTCGAGGACGAAAATCCTTAAAGGGGGGGAGAGCTGTAATATCCCAAATTAGGGCCTAATCGGAATAGTGGTTTCGTGACCACAAATTCGAGATAGAAATAATTATTTTATAATTATTTTGATGTTTATGATATGATTGCATGATTGTGTGAAAAGTTTGTGAAGAAATTCCATGCATAAAATGCTTAATTTGAAGTTAGGGGCTAAATCGAATAAGTTGCAAAACTTGCATTCTAGAAGTTTTTAGTATGAAATTGCTTTGAAATATTAATTAGGAGGTCTTAAATAGCAATATACCTATTTTGTGTAAATGATCTTATGGTATGGTGATGAAATGGTTGAGGAAATGCTTGATAATGATAAATTATGGAAATGGTTAGTTTAGATTATGTATGATGTTATGGAAAATTAATAAGTTATCTAGTTCATGAAAACTCATAAAAAGAATGAAATTTGCCATAAACAGAACATTACAGCAACACTGATGTCAGTTTGAAAATTTACTAAAAATCATAGGAATTGAATTACATGATGGATTAAATATAAAATTGAAGCTTATTATGTCTAGTTTCACATGAAACAAACTAAACAGGTAAAAGAATTATATGTTAGAAGATATTTGAATTTTAGTGAAACAGGGTCAGAGCAGTTTCTGAATCCCCTGTTCCAACTTACAAAATTCACCATAAATTGTACAGATATAATTAGATGTTGTAATTTATATTCTAAGAATCCTAATTGAGTCTAGTTTCAGGAGAAGCAAACCTCATAGTCATATGAATTGTGTACAGAGAGAAATGTGGTTCGTAGTAAACAGAGGTCAGACCAGTCAAGTCCTGTAACAGGGGTAACTTTAACTAATAAACTTTACTAATTGGACCAAACAAAAATTCTAGAAAAAATTTAGTAGATAGGTATATGAGTCTAGATTCAGGGAAAATTTACGGATCATGATTTCGAGTTTCGTAACTTGAGATATGATTTTTCTTGTTACTGTGACGCAAGTAGCTAAAAAGCTGTGAATGTAGAAACAAATAATCTAAAGTTCTTAAAATGTTAAATTAAGTTTAGTAACACCTCATCCTCGACTCCGGTGACGGTCTCGGGCGTGGGGGCGTTACATTCACTTTTTCTTCAGCTTCTCTGATCAGATCAACCCCGTATACCTTATTTTCACTGAGTTCGGTCCAATACAGTGGCGTGCAGCATTTACGACCGCACAAAGCCTCGTATAGTGCCATCTTAATACTTGATTAGAAGCTATTGTTGTATGTGAATTCAATCAAAGGTAAATATCGTTCCCACGAACCACTGAACTCGAAGATACAACATCTCAACATATCTTCGAGTATCTGAATAACTCATTCAGATTGACCATCTGTTTGGGGATGGAAAGCAGTGCTAAAATGTAACTTAGTACCCAACGCTTCATGCAATTTCTTCCAAAATCGGGATGTAAATCTGGGGTCTCTATCAGAAATAATAGAAGTAGGTACTCCATGTAATCGAACAATTTGAGAAACATATAATTCTGCCAATCTATAAAGTGAAAAATCCGTACGAACAGGGATAAAATGAGCGGACTTTGTCAATCTATCAACAATAAACCAGATTGAGTCCTTCTTGCTCTGCGTCAACGATAAACCAGATATAAAGTCCATCGTTACTCGATCCCATTTCCACTCAGGTATCATGATCGGCTGTAGTAATCCCTAAGGTACTTGATGCTCCGCTTTCACTTGTTGACATATCAAACATTTAGAAACAAAGTCAGAAATGTCTCTTTTCATACCATGCCACCAATATTGTCTTTTTAGATCGTTGTACATTTTCGTGCTACCAGGATGGACCGACATTCGGCTACAATGGGCCTCACTCAAAATCATTGAAGTAAATTCTGAATTTCTCGGAACACAAAATCGACCTCTGAATCTTAAACAATCATTGTCGTCAATTTGAAACTCTGAACCCATATTAGAATCACATTGAGCTCTTTTAGCAACCAATTCGTCGTCGATTTTCTGTGCTTCACAAATTTTCCATATTAACACTGGTTCTACTTTTAATTCCGCTACCAGCACATCATCAACGAAAATAGACAGATGTACATTCATTGCTCGAAGAGCAAATAGAGATTTCAACTTTGGGCATCAGCCACCACGTTTGCTTTACCTGGATGATAATCAATGACAATTTCGTAATCCTTTAATAATTCAAGCTACCGTCGTTGTCTCAGATTCAAGTTTTTCTGAGTCATTAAATATTTTAGGCTTTTGTGATCAGTATACACATGGCATTTCTCTCCAAACAGGTAATGACGCCAAATTTTAAGAGCAAACACAATCGCAGCTAGTTCAATATCATGAGTTGGGTAATTTTTTTCATGAGGTTTTAGTTGTCTCATAGCATACGCAACAACCTACCCTCCTGCATCAACACACAACCCAAACCGTTCAAAGAGGCGTCACTGTAGACTACGAACTCGTTACCAGAATCCGGCTGGACTACACAAGAGCCTCCGTCAAAAGGGTCTTCGTTTGGTCGAAACTTGTCTGACACTTCTCTGACCACTCAAACTTGACATCTTTCCGGAGTAGCTTCGTCAACGGTGTTGCGATCATCGAGAAGCCTTTAGCGAATCGTCGATAGTACCCAGCGAGTCCCAAAAAGCTTCGAACTTTAGAAACATTCCTTGGAGGTTTCCAATCAAGAATGGCTAAAATTTTGTTCGGATCAACTCTAATACCCGAAGCGGATACAACATGCCTCAGAAAGCTGACTTCCCTTAACCAGAATTCACATTTACTGAATTTTGCATACAACTGATTATCTTGCAAAATCTGAAGTACTAGCCTCAAGTGTTCGGCGTGCTCGGACTTGTTGTGAGAATAAATTAGAATATCATCTATGAACACCACCACAAATCGATCTAAATACTGTCTAAATATCCGATTCATCAGATCCATGAAAATCGTCGGGGCATTAGTGAGCCCAAATGGCATCACTAAGAACTCATAGTGTCCATATATCGTTCTGAAAGCAGTCTTAGGAATGTCAGAATCTCTAACTCGCAACTGATAATAGCCAGATCGCAAATCAATCTTCAAAAACACGGAAGCTCCTTTCAACTGGTCAAATAAGTCATCTAATCACAGCAACGGATATTTATTATTTATCGTCACTTTATTGAGCTGACGATAATCAATACACATTCGTATAGTTCCGTCTTTCTTTTTCACGAACAATACTGGAGCACCCTAGGGTGAAAAGCTGGGTCGCGCAAAACCTCTGTCAATCAATTCTTGCAATTGAGCTTTCAATTCTTTCAACTCGGTCGGTGCCATACAATACGGACCGATCGAAATCGGTGTCGTACCCGGAACCAATTCTATGCCGAACTCTACTTCTCTAACAGGTGGCAATCCCGGTAATTCCTCAGAAAACACTTCTGGATACTCACAAACTACAGGCACAGTCTCGAGCTTTCGTTTTGATACCTTGCTATCCAGTACATATGCAAGATAAGCTTTATAACCCTTTCTCACATATTTCTGAGCTAACACAGAAGATATCACTGCTGGTAACCCACTCAGATCATTAGACTCAACTCGAATCATTTCACCACTCGAACATCGCAAGTCTATAGTCCTTCGCTTGCAATTTACCACAGCATCATGTTCGATTAACCAGTCCATTCCGAGAATAATATCGAATTCGTCGAAGGGTAATAACATCAAATCCACCGGAAAATAGAAATCTTTAATTATCTATGAACATCTCTTGCATACTTTATCAACTAACACATACCGACCCAAAGGGTTTGACACTCGTATCACAAATTTAGTAGACTCAACAGGTAGAGTCTTACTGGACGCTAATGTTTTACATACGTAAGAATGAGTCGAACCAGGATCAATTAAAGCAAGTACACTAGTACTATAGAGAGTGAATGTACCAGTGATAACATCAGAGGAGGATGCCTCCTCTCATGCACGGATGGCATAAGCTCTGGCGGGGGCACGAGTCTCAGATCAAACAGCCATATCAGAAGTCCCTCTCTGATTACCACCCCTGCCTCCTGTATTTCTCGGTGGTCTACCTCTAGTTGTTGCACCACTCGATCTCGCACCTTGCATCTTATTTCTCTCATCAGGTTCCGTTCAATCTCGAATGAAATGATCCCGCGAACCGCATCTATAATAGGCTCTGTTAATAGACTTACCCCAACATTCACCTACATTTCGTCTTCCACAATGTGGACATTCGAGTTTTTCTTGCCAATTGTTGCCAACACTAGCAACCGAAGTAGCTCGAGAGTCCGTTGACGGTCGCTCCTTAATAGAAATTCCTGCAGACGTCTTTGATCTGTTAGTATCGTCTCTAAACTTCTTTACAGCCGAGAAAGAAGTTTTACCTGTCGATCTTTTACGAAAATCTCTAGCTTCAGTTTCAGCTTTCTTTTTCTCCTTTCCAAACTCTTTGGACTTGCAAGCTCGTTCAACCAGTGTTACGAATTCTTTTAGTTCTAAAATACCCACCAGTAGCTTTAAATCTTCATTCAATCCCTCTTCAAATCTTTTACACATGGCAACTTCATCAGCTACACATTCCTGAGCATATCGGCTGAGCCTTACAAACTCACATTCATATTCGGATACCGTCAAACAGCCTTGTTTAAGCTCCAAAAATTCTTTGCGCTTTTGATCAATTAATCGTTGACTGATATACTTTTTACGAAACTCCGTCTGAAATAAGTCCCAAGTAACTCATTCCTTTGGAACAATCGAAATCAAGGTTCTCCACCAATAGTAGGCCAAATCTCGTAATAAGGATATGGCACACTTTAGACACTCATCGGGTGTGCAAGATAGCTCATCAAAAACACGGATGGTATTATCAAGCCAAAACTCAGCCCTTTCAGCGTCATCAGTAGCGGTGGCTCAAAATTCCTCGACCTCGCGCTTTCTAATAAAATCAACAGGAGGTTTACTCAGCCTCAAAGGATCAGTAGTTGCTGGTATTATAGGCACCGGAGAAGGATTATTTAAATTCAGGAATTATTGAGCAGCCGGGTTTGTTCGGGCATATTGTGCAACCCACTCATTCATCATGGTAAAGAAGGCTTGCTTAGCCCCATCATCTTGATTACTCGTAGATGGTTGAGGTTCAACAGGCGTTGTCCCTTGCGCGGGAGCAGGCGCTACACTCTCAACGTCATCCGTTAAGGCTCTCTTTGGAGTGGATTCCATTTACTAATCAAAACAACAATTTCAACCGTCAGAAGTCATCACACTATCATATACTAGCATTATGGCATGTATAGCTAGACTCACACGTGCTACGGTAGTCCTAGGATCGACTAAATCGTAGCTCTGATACCAAATAAATGTAACACCCCTAACCCGTATCCGTCGCCAGAAGGGTTACGGAGTATTACTAAAAATTTCATGAGCGAACAGTTGAACAAAATTAAATAGTGGATAATTATTTTACCGATCTTTGCAATTAAAACAAAACTGAATTTACAAGGTATTAATTTATCATAATTACACAATTTCAAACCCAACCATATATTTGATGTGCAACATGCCTTGCACACACCCATGCATCATAAAAGAGGATCACTATTCATTTCGTGATTTGCCGTAATAGTCGAATGCATAGCAAACTTTAAATACATATAGTATTTAGCTCATAATAACAATTAAATAACCACATTCCATAAGCCTAACTTTGACCTATTAATATAATAATTTAACCACCCATTTAGTAACATTTTACTTAATCAAAAGAGTTGTATTATAAAAAAACAAACATAGCCATTTTTTTTAAATATTAAAGGTTAAGTCATATTCGTATGGCCAGGATTACAAAATTTAGTATTATAACATGGAAATCCCAAATATAATACCTAAACATGCCATAATGTTATACTTAAGATTAACTGAGAAGGAGTACCAAAACGTTGTAGGCAGGTGTGATGACTTCGACGATGGTCCCGAGCACACAAAATGGATCAAAAGAAAATCTAAATAAGAGACAAGTAAACACACCAAATGAGTATTCAACTCAGTAAGTCGTAAGCAATATAATGCAGACCATTAACTTGAGATCTTAAAAAAAATAAAGTATATCAACTATTTCAGCCATACCGAGCTATGCCATATATTACTTAGATTATTGATCCAACTACAAGTCAAGTCTTGCTATTAATCAAATATCAAACAACCAGATGGCTTAAATCCTTTTCTCAAAGTATTAAACAATGATGAACTAGATGGATCCATGCATATACATTTCATGTCTCCAGTTTTCTTATTTCAATCAATATCTCTAACCCTTCATTCATTTCCTGCACTTATTATATTATCAACCGATTTTGCACACATAGTGCTATTCAAATCCGCACACTTAGTGCCATGCTAACCCGCACACATAGTGCCTTAGAAATCCACACACACGTATTGACATTCAAATCAGCACACATAGTGCTATTCAATTCCGCACACTTAGTGCCATGCTAACCCACACACTTAGTGTCTTAGAAATCCACACACACGTATTGACATTCAAATCAGCACACATAGTGCTATTCAATTCCGCACACATAGTGCCATTCAAAATCCGCACACTTAGTGCCAATGTCATTTCATTATAGCAAAGCAATTGATTTAATTCAAAAATATATATACGGCCACATATATTTATCAATCAAAAGAATATCTAAACAAAAGAAATTCTTTCATGATATGCGAGCACCATTTATGTATAAAATAACCAATCTTATAATTGCTTATGGACTTACCTTATGTTGGATGAAACGATTCCAATTGACTACACGATACTCTTTGCTTTGCCCTTGCTTGATTCCCCTCATTTGGGTTCTTGAGCTAGAATAAATAAATTTAATAATTTAATTACCTTGTTAGTTAATTATATCCCATACTATTAATAGTTTCATATCACAAGAATCACACAGCATAAATTTGATTTTTATCCACCTTATGCTTTTATTAAAACTAAGCCATTCGGCTATTGACCACCTAATATCCAATTACTATCGATAACCAACCAATACTTCAATGAAACACATCTATATACATATATATATATGTCTATACGGTAACCACCCCTTGCTAAATACTCATATATACAAATTTAATGATTTCCACTTCATCTTACAACCATCCTTGTTCAAGACATTAAAACCTCAACTATGCTTATCTAATGTCTCAAGGTCGAATGCATTATCGCTACTAAAATAACAATTGCACATCACTTTTTCATTTAACACATAGTTTTACCACATAAACATTTTGACCGAATACTTCTAACTAGCAAAAACTCCACATTTATTCATACCATCATTCAAATGCACATATATCTATTAGCTAACTCATTCTTCACCTTTCTAATATTTCCATCCAAAGCATCAAAACACTATCCTCTTAACATTTAACCATTATAACCGTATGCACATTTTGTCCCCAAATAAAAAAATCAACATATGGGCTATAATAAGAGCTTGAGTACTAACTAAATTTTCATAAAATTTAATGAAAATAACATGAAATCCTATCTTACTTAACCCTTAAGATGGTCGAATGTCTTTAACCAATTTCCTTCTTCTTTCACTTAGGTTTTGGCTTTGCAAGAAGAAGATGAAGACTCTCTCTCTCCTTCCATTTCTTCTTTTATTCATCTTTTTCTTATTAATTCATTTTTTTAGATTATTTTAATCATTTGTCAATATGAAATTATAATTAATTAAACCTAGTGGAGGAACATCATTGCTTGGCCGGCCACTACATGTATTTTGGGCATTTTGACATGCAAACCCAAGCTTTCACACTTTGTAGTTATTATATCCTTATATATTTACCTATCATATTTTCTAATTTTCTCAACTAAGTCCTTTCAAGAAAATTCACATTCAATAAACTAAATTAAAACATCAATTTTTCACACATGCAATATCACACATAGAAGATATGCAAATAAATTTTAAATAAATTTTATGACTCGGTTTTGTGGTCCTGAAACCACATTCCGACTAGGGTCAAATTAGGGCTGTCACAGTTGTAACCTGGCTGTGATACCACTAAATGTAACACACCAAACTCGGCCCAGACGTTATGGCCGGATCCGACGTGTCACATTGAAGTTTTTAAGAAAACCCATGCCTCGTTCAACGTCCTTCTTAGTGTTTTAAAAGATAGTATTTGCTAAGTTCATAAAGTGAATGGAAGCTGTGCACCAGGTAGGTATCCGAAACAGAGGAGGTGAGCCATGAAGGCTGCTTAAGTACCAATTTCTTGACTGGATCCAATCCTAGACATGCCCAAAACCATTGCCACACTTTGGTGCGAGGTTAGATTTTGAAAAAAAAATGAGTTGGAATTCATTTAAGTAGATATTTTTGATAACCCGATTAACTGTATTGTTGCGCTATTTTGAAAACAAGTATCATTTTGAAAACGTGCCCTAAGTCTAACCCATTTTGGATTATTATCAGTAAAATATAGAGTATAAAATAAAATAATCCCAGAAAGATAATTAAAATGGCCTTATTACAACCCAAAACCAAATAATAATAACTAAGATAAAATTTATATAAAAAGAAAAAAAACAGGTTACTTATTGCAAAGTTCGAAAGCGATCACCACGGCCACTCTGAATCCCCTCCAACTCCAAGTCTCCACATCAAGGCTTACCTGCAAGGTTAAGGAAAAGGGGTGAGTTTGGAAACTCAGTGTGCAACAAGCCCCTCTTAGAGCCCAAACTAATATCAGCATACTGGGCCTAAGCCCTAATTCGATCTCGACATATCTTTGGGCCAAAGCCTTTCGTTTAATCTTCATTGGGTCAAGCCTTTTCATAAATCATATCACTGGGCGAAGCCTTTTACTGTAAATGGTATGGCCCATAGGCCCATTTCAATATCACATGTAATACCAGTGAATGTATGCAAGCCCATTTGGGGAGACTACTCAACCCACCATCCGCTACTCTCCACCCGTACCAACCAAGCTCTCCATGTGGGGAATAACTCAACCCACCCAACCAAACTCTCCACTGGCAGCATAGATGTTTTATCATATAACTAGAGGCCTAGCCTCTTTTAATAACTAGGGCAAAGCCCTTTTTGATAAACTGCGGCAAAGCCCTTTAAGCACTTCCTGCGTTTATATAAAACCCAACCCATGCATATAATGAGTATATCATAGCATATCATGTGCATCTCATAACATTTCATGTGCATATCATGTCATATCATGTATAACAATATCTCATGCATCATATTCATAATTAAACCCTAGGGGGTATAATGGTCATTTTTACCTAAGGACAAAATAGTCATTTTTCATATTATAAGGGTAATTTCGTAATTTTACCAATTATCAGGGTTTTCCATGTTCAATAACAATTACCAATATTTCTGAGTGTTTAAACAATGATCGTTAACCCACTAAGCCCCCTTAACCCAAATTTTACAACAGAATTAATCGTGTTAACATACAACTTTTCCAAATTTCATTTTCTATCAATTTTACCCAAATGGGTCTGAAAGCCCATTGGGCCCAATTCTATCCCATTGAGGCCCAACTTACCATCGTGCACAAAATTGCGCTCTTACTTGTTCCATCGATCCAAACACCATTTTTATTATATTTATCGCATCTATAACCGAACGCAAAATCACAAGTTCCCGAAATGCTGAAATTTTAGCATTTTGGCTTTTCAGCGAATATTAATCTAAGCTACTCCGAGGGTTGTTACACACCTGTTTTGTGACGTTTGCTAACAAAGTCTCCCACGACAACCTACAATTAATCACCACCATTCTTAGTTTACAAATCATACTTATCAAATCCAAAATCCACCTTACCATAGTCGGCCAAAGAACCCCCAATAACCATAGATCACTTACCTTCACAGGGTCCGATGATTCGATCCAAGTTTATCCAAACCGAAACTCCAAGCCTTACTGCTCCTCCAAAGTTGTCTATTTCACTACACAAACCATAAAAGTCGAATGAAAAATCCCAGTGAGGCCTATACCTCAAATTGATAACCTCTTTAAACTATAGAGGGTTTTGGCTTTTCTTAACATTTACACTACTAAATCGATTTGGAAAATGAGTACTTACCACAGTCTTCCCTTCTGCACTGTTTAGACCCAAAGTAGACTCAACCCTCAACCACCTAGCAGCCTTCGAATCCTAGAGGTCTACAGGTTCGGCTATGCCCCTAGAACTAAGGTATTTTGGCTTTTAAGACCAAGAAAAAGAAATGGTGTGGTGGCTTTGTATTGGTGTTCCTGTCGGGGACTTTTAGAGTTTAGTGGATGAAGGGATTGATCACAACAAAAGGAGAGAAAAGAAGGATGCTGGTCTAAGTGAAATCGGCACAACCAACTTCAAAAGTTTCGGCTCTTGTGGCTATTCGGCAAGGGTGATGAAAGGAAAGAATTTAGTTGTTTGGTTTTGGCAAAAGAAGAGAAAGAAAAAAGTAAAGATGAAAGGAATGGTGATTTTGGCTAGAGAAGAAAAAAAAAGAAAAGAAATAACCCTATGATGTTTAAACAAAAGAAAACGGCACAACTAAAGCCCCTAATGCCGAAATACTAACCTACAACCCCTAAGCTGATTTCTCCTCCCTAATTCCCACTATTCGGCCAACACTAAGCCTCCATTCAAATCCTCAAAATCTCTCCCCTTATCACTCCTAAACTCATGCATTTGACTGATTCAAACTCTCTCCAACAGAGTTCCATTCGACTTTAAATTCCTGCATGCTCAAGACAAAAAAATAAAAGCGCAATTGCAAGCTTAGTGAATCGAAACTTGGCCTTCCCCCAACCACTTACACGCCACTTTTTTAGCTCCTTAGTGGCGTCACTTAACCACTTTTCCAGGGGCTCTCTTGTGTTACATTAATAAGGCCACCTATCCAATGCCCCTAACTCCTTAAGTCCAAAATTCAAAAATTATACCGGGTTTTGGCCAACACATGGGCCTTCTATAGGCCCATTTACACACTCCAATTATGAATTTCACAACCAAATACCAAATTTTAAAAATTTTACCAAATTCTGAAAAATTACGAAAATCCCGAAAATCAGGGTGTTACAATATATAAAATGAATCAAATATTACCATAAGTCAATACATTTGGCTAAACCAATATGACATATAACAAAAAGACCAAGCCCCTATACATGCCATACTCAAAATATTGAGGCTAACTATACCCAAATGTCCAGTTGATAGTGTGATCGAGCATCCGACGTCCTTCGATTCTTGAGCTAGCTTGGCAATACTAAAAGAAAATAAGAAAGAGAGGGCAATAATCATAAAGCTTAGTAAGTTCACATGCAAATAAATAGCAACGTAATCATATGTATAAATACCATTGACCTAACATAGTTTACTTATGTATTATCATAAATTCCTAGGCATAGCTTACTTTGTAAACATAACTTACACAATTTCAATCTTACCAAAAGTTCATCACATATCGAGCTCATTCATACTCATAACACATTGTCAAGTTTCCACATCATTGACTTACTTATCGAATAACTCACAGGTTTACCCATTGAACACTCAGAATACGATCAGATACACGGAAAACTTGCATATAGTGCTTCAAATGTAGCCACATGCTACCTCACATCATAATCACACATTGCTCACTTCCGAGCTAATCATGGGCCTACTCACACAAGCTGACAGTTAGGACGTAACTACTCAGGCTGCTCACACAAGCTGACAGGTACCCGCAACACATGCCGAGCTACCTAGCCACCTGTAGAACGTACGAAACTAGGATTCACATAATCACATATACACATAATTTCATGAGCTCATAAACACATAGTTTCTAGTGACATGTCATTTGTATCCTAAACTATTCCTAAGGTTCAAACGGGATTTTCTCGATGTCACATCTTTGTCGAACTCATTCACAAATTTGTTCTCATTGACCATTATCTCATTCATACACTCATCATAATAATTAAACATATAAATTCATACATTAATAAAGCATTAAAAACATAATTCAACATTGCATTATTTACATAGGAACTTACCTCGGTACAAAATATGGGCAATTAATTCGATTTAGTCAAAATCTTGTTCTTTCCCTGGTCTAGGTTCGGACTCCATTTTTCTTGATCTATAATAGCAAATTCATCTCATTTAATCATCACATTGTTCAAAATAGTCCATAAATCATACTTTGGAAAAATTACACTTTTACCTCTAAACTTTCACATAATTACAACTTAGCCCTTAGGCTCGTAAAATGAAATGTGTTTATTTTCTTTGATACCCAAGCCTAGCCAAACTTATATTATACTCATATCAGCCCACATTTTCTTTTAAATCAAATTTTTAACCACTTATTTCACCACTTTTACAAAAAAGTCCTTTTTAGGTGTTTTCATGAAAAACTACTTAGAAAAAAATGTTTATCATACACCAAACTTCTATATTCCTCCATTAAACATCAAAATACAAACATGTCACACATGGTTCAAATTTCATACATGAACCCTAGCTCAAAATATGGCTAAAAATGGATAGATCATGTTTCAAAGACTTCAAAAATGCAAAGAACATCAAAAACAGCGCTATGATTAACTTACTTTCAAGCTTGAAAAGTTGAAAAACCCTAGCTATGGAAAGGTTGAGAATTTCGGCTATGGCATGGAGAAGATGAACACAATTTTGACTTATTTTTCCCTTTTTATTCTTTTATTAACCAAATGACCAAAATGCCCTTAAGACTTTTCTTTCAAATTTTTCCTATTCATGTCTATTTTTTTCCATAATTGTAGAAATTGGGAAAATTACTATTTAAGGACCTCTAATCAATAATCCATGGCAATTTCATGCCTAAAGCTTTTAGAACTCACATTTTGAAACTTTTGCAATTTAGTCCTAGATGTCAAATTGGACACTTTATCAATAGAATTTCTTCATGAAACCTTCACACAAGCATGTAATCATATCTCACACCCCATGAGAATCATAAAATAATTATTTCTATTTCAGATTTTTGGTCTCGAAACCACTGTTTCGACTAGACCCTAATTCGGGATGTTACATAACAGTCCCCGGCAACGGTGCCAAAAACTTGTAACGTGTAGGTTTGTGTAAGTGTACACAGTTGTTATCAAGTAATAAGTAAGTATCAAGTATCAAGTTATCGTCTCCATAGGGATTGTATTTGTGTTAAATTACTTAATTGTAAACTTATACTAACAAGTTGGTAAATAAAAACACAATATGGTTGAGATGTGATGATTAAAATTAAATATATTAAACTAAATGCAATGATCCCTAATGAAAATTATCCTAAGTATGCAAACTATATGAATGGAATAGATTTTAGCAAAATTAAACACAATATGCAACAATTATAACATAAATAAACAAGGACAATTACTTTAATTAAACTCAATTTATTATCAACATGCTTAATAACATTCGAAAAAATATTCCATGGCAACTCGATCTTTCATGAGTTTGGAAACCACGTTAGGTCTTTTCAGAATCCTTTACTTAGTTAATACGCATTTTTAGTGATCTTTATTTACTAAGGGTTTCTTAGCATTCGTGTGAGGTAACAGGGACGTGTTAGGTTTGAAACAGTTTAATCACACAAATCTAAAAACTATGCAGATAACAGAGCTTGGTTAGAGTTGTTATGCACCCTGCAATTTAATCAGGTTAGGATCTAAATTGAGCATGCACATTTCAATTATGCATCCACTAGTCATCGTCTAGTTAGGATCGCTCAATTAATTTAGGTGCATTTCAATCATGTATGAATGAAATACAAACTTGATTTTAATTGAAAACATGATTAATTGAGGCATAAACATCATAAGCATGAATCAGATAAATATTATTTAATCAAATCAATCATCCTAGCTTAAATAAAATTAAGCTAACATTGTTGTAAACAAGAAAAAAGAACACATAGCAAACATTTTCAGATTAAATTAAAGAAAAGAAAGATTAAACCCAAACCAGAGTGGCTGTGACTCTGATCGACGAGGCTCCTTCACTCCTTCGCTTTGCTGCTTTGCTGATGTCTCTCCAAGGTGGCCGACCAAGGGCTCTTTAAGAGGCTTAATTGCTAAAATCTCTATGAAGAGATGATGCTAGGCATGGGAAATGGAAAATGCTAAAAAGGATTGAGAGAATAGAGAGAATGATGATGGATGAGGGATGATTTTTGTGGGATCAAATGTGGTCTTATTTATAGGTGAAGAGAGGAGGGTAGTTTGCTAAAAATAGAGAGGTTTAGTATCTTCAAGCTTCTCCAATGAGTGGTCGGCCATGCCTAGAGGATTTTGAGTTTAATTTTGCTTGATTTTTAAGCAATTTAAATGCCATAACAACTCTAAACTGAGGCTAAGTCAAATGTAAATCTTTGGGCAAATCTCTAATTTCTTCTACATTGCAAGGACCTTGTGTAATTAAACCAAAAAGTGGTTTATGTTGACAGCCATGTGTAGCCAAAATTGGGTTGACTTGGTCTTCAATTTGGACGATTTTTGTAATCCAATAAAGCTATCAAACTTGTCCAAAATAAATCAATAAATTAAAGGACCAAAGAATAAAATTTATTCAATTTAAATAATTAATTAAAACCCAAATTATTAATGAAATATTTTAAAATGAATTATTAAATATAATTTTACATTTTATTATTTAATTTAATCATGCATTGCCCATTTTATGTCTTAAAAATATAATATGTTCAAATAAATATAAAATAAGCCATTTTATGCATGAAAAGTATATAATAAAGCATAAAATCACATTTTAATAATTTTTATGTCCTAATTTCATATTTTCACATATTTCATTAATTTATTAAACAATTACTTAGTTTTAACAACGAATTTAAGTAAAAAGGAGATAAATTACATAGGAAAAATCCTATATATTTTTCAAATTACAGTGTCTGAAAACCATCCCCAAGGAGAGGACCTCTTTGTTGGATAGTTTGTGGAATGGCCGGAGAGCTAAAGCAGTTCTAGTTAGGGGGTACACCTTATTTTTTTCAATCTCAACTTTCCTTTCGACCAAGGGACGTCCAACACCTCTAACCAAGAAATGTTGCAACAACGGTTAGTGAGTTTGCAAGAGAAAATATGTTGATGAGAGAGTAAATGTCATAGTAGAATGTTAGGTTTGAACATCAATAGTTGTATCACCAGGAGCCGTTAAGGCAAAATGAGGAAATAAGAAGGAAGACGCAATCGAACAATTCTAACCATAGGAAAGTGTTAGGCCTTTGTAAGAGGAGGGTTATGGAGCTCATGCAAGGGTGTGGTTGTGGGATATGGATGCTTACCGTATAGATGTACAAGCATTGCACCCAGGTGTCCTGGGTATGCTCTGATGTTGGGGCAGGGCTCACGGAATGTAGAAAAAAGCAAGCAGCATATTAGGGGTACTGTACATGTAATTGTTAGTATGGATGAAGAGTGGGCGACATCTAAGTCGGAGAGGAAGGCTTATCTCAGAAATGTAATGTCGGTCAGTACAATAAAAAAAACCTAGTTAGTATGGAAAATGATAAGTCGAGTTTCGTTTAGAGGATGAAAAGGATGTGTGTGATGAAGAAGGGATGATTTGATGGTTGTAATGGCTACCATAGCAGGTTTCTAGTTTGCAGAATCTTAGTGGACAATGGGAGTGTTGTAAAGGTGCTAACTTGGGAGGCCTCATACAAAATGGGATTGAAAGAGCATGCTTATAGAAGGAGAGTCCATTTTATGGATTCACAAATCAACCAGTGAACGTGAAAGGGTGTATTACCTTAACAGTTGCTTTGGGAGATGGAGAGCACACTACTACGAAGTATGTCCAGTTTTTTTTGTGGACCACCCATGGCTTATAATGCTATTTTTAGCCATCCTGTTATGCAAATGGCCAAGTTGATGATCACCACTTTTTGTGTGAAGATCAATTTTTCCATCAGGACGAGAGTAGGGTTCATGAAATTTGATCTATGTTTAGATAGACAGTGTTACATGTTGTTTGTCAAGCAGACCCGTGAGAGAGAAATAAGTGAGAGTTCGTAGTAGTTGGGTGCGGCCAGACAGGTATTTAGTTTATAGATTTTAGATGAGGAAAGAGGAAACTACCCATAAACTAGAGGCAAAGGAAGCTATGCAAACTCTTAAGTTTTTTTATAATTGTAACACCCCAAACCCGGCCTAGACGTTATGGTTGAATCTGCGATGTCACATTGAAGTGTTTTTCGAAAAACATAATTTCGTTGAGAAATTCGTTCTATATTAAACCTCTTTGTGATCTTAACGAAAATTTAGGATATCTTGTTCATCGTTAAAACTCAAGTCGTTTTAGAAAAATGTTAATCATATTAGATTATTATTACACTTTAAAACAATGTTTGTCGCAGAAGCTTTTAAAATATGTTGCGTAAACGTGGTGTTTTGAAAAGAATTTATCTTTATGGAAATCCATGGCCTACTACTAACAGATATGAATCAAAGTAAATAAATCCCAAATTAAAATAAAAACTTAAAGAGGCCTTATTACAAAACAAATACCCAAATTAAATTACTTATAAATTAAAAGTTAAAAATGGAAGCAAATGCGGTTGTGTGGCCACCTTCAAGTCCCTCGCAACACCGATCCGCCTAAGGATTACCTGTGCAGAAAAGCAGAAGGGTGAGTTTATGAAAACTCAACGTGTAATCCCTTAACAACAGTCAGTCATACATTAGGCAATTACAGTTTGGGCCTAAGCCCATTTCAGTACCAGTTCAATTTCAGTTAGGGCCTTAGCCCAATACAGTAACAGTATCAGTGAGGGCCTTAGCCCATTACAGTGACAATAACAGTACAAAATGCAAACAGAAATCCTACCCAACCAGCCTCTACACTCTACTCCGTCCAGCCCTACACTCCATGTGGGGATAAAATCAACCCACCCATACCTATACTCCAAAATAGCACCGGTTGCGGCACTAAACAGTGGTTGCGGCAGAGCTGCCAGTACAGTACACTTCCTCCAATCAATAATAAACCCATCCCCATGCAACATTTCATAATATTATACGTGTATGCAATATATATAAAATGGCATGCTCGATTATAGTCATACATCCATAAAGGCATAACAATCATTTTACCTCATAGGGACATAATAGTCATTTATCAATATAGGGTCTAGGTATACTTACCGACCCAACAGTAGGTCCATAGTCATCTCAAAAAATCCGTGCAACCTTAACAGTCAAACAGTGAAAATGGGCCCAAGGCCCATAATGCGGGCCCATGTGGGCCTACACACCTGTGTGGCCTACTAAGCCCAAAAATGGCCTTGGCCGTGTGAACTACATAGCCTAGCCCAACAATCTCCACACGTCCGTGTGTTTTACTCGCGTGGGGCCCATGAGCCCATGGGGCCCATACTGTCCATTTCGGCCCAACACGGCCCAGAGTGACCTAAGCCTATGAAATCGCTCATAGTGGCCTCTACGATCAAACGCCCATATTTTATGCGTTCAGATTACCACACGAGCGAGCGCACGCTCGTGTAGCGTCAATTGTCACATTTTTCGGCTTTTGTCGATTTACGATTATAGCAATGTGGTTACACACCTGTTTGCGAAGAGTGCTAAAAGTCCATGAGCACCAAAGCCTACATTCATTCAAGGCATTCAATCAGTTTTTTAATCACTAGGGTTAAACACCCTCTTATTAACACTTAATCCCAAAATGGTAGTTATTACCTACCTTGATTGAACAAATACGATTTAACCCACTTAAACCGCTGACCAAGAATGACTTCAAAATTCTTGGCAAAAATCTGTATTACAACCTAATCTTGTTAACAAAAGCCTAAACGTAAATAACATGAACCAAGAGAACAACTTACTGAAATGTAGAACTAAGAGTGGAGGGTAGCAGTAATTGGCTAACAAAAGTACACCCTAAAATTGAGGCATGAGATGGTGCAATCACCCCTGACAGAAACTGGTAGAGAAAAGAAAATGTTAGAGGGGAAAGCTATTTTGACAGAGAGTAAAGAAGACAATAACTGTGCACACAAACCTGAGATGGAATATTCAGCTAACCCCAAAAAGTGAAAAGAGAAGAAAGCAAGAAGAAAGAAATGAGGGGAAGAGTATTCGCAAGAGAAAACTACTTAAGGGAGAAGAGAGAAGTCAAGAGAACTTACCCAAAATCGAAACAAAAGAAATGGAAAGGAATGATGAGGTATTCAGCCTAGGTAACAAGGTGAAAGGGGAAAAAATATTGAGAGGGAGAAAGGGAGAGAATTGGCCAAAGTATAGTAAGAAAAAGAGGGAAATAATGATCACAAGAGAATTGAGAGGAAGGGACAAAAAACATTTGGCCAAAGGGAAGGAAAAGAAGAATGAAAAGAAAAGTAGGAGACCCCAAAATGCTAACCCAAAACGGACCAAAAACACGGCCATACCCTTGCACTAAATGGTCTCCAAAGAATAGAAAAAGAGTAGAAGAAGTGAAAAAAATGAGTTGAAGGGTAAAGTACCCAAACTAATCCCAAAAACTCCCCAAAACTGAATTCAAAGGGTGCCTAAAATCCCAATTAGGCTCCAACACTCCCTCAACTTCACATCCCCTTGATTTTTTCCTATAATCTCTCCACAAAACCCTCAAATCGATCACTATCCAAATCTCCCCTTTCTTCTCTTAAATTTTAGCTACACCATCCCCAACACCTCTCAAACACTCCAACTATCCAAGCATCAGAGTTTCACTGACATACAACCTCTCACATGGCAACTTGCAAAACAAAACACACATTGCACGTAGCAGGACTCGAACTCCAGTGTCTTAGTAACAGTAACATGCCACTATCCCCTAGACCAGCAGGCTTTTTATGACTTGATATCCCCACAATTATTTAAAAACCTACTGTCTAGAGCCAAGGGTTTTATTCAATTAAGACAAAAAAATTTGCATAAGCCAAGGTTTGAACCCAGGACTTTTCACACTTCTCAGGACACTTAACCACTGAAGCAAGCATGCATTTATGCAACATAACAACAAAAATGATTGCTTAGATTTTGGGGCGTTACAATGATGATAAAGAGAAGTTTGTGAAAATTATGTCGGTGTTAACAGAGTAGGAAAGGGAAGACTTAGGGCACTGTTTGCAAAGGAATTCAAATGTTTTTGCATGGTCAGTAGTGGATATGTCGGGGTAGATCCTGAGGTAATAGTTCACAGTTTAAATTTTGACCCGAGCGCCAAGTCGGTAAAGTAGAAGAAAAGGAAATTTTCCCCACCGGTGTTGGGGTCAATAAGACAGGATGTCGATAAGCTATTGTCAACCAAATTTGTAAAAGACGTTGAGTATCCTACGTGGTTGTCAATTGTGGTAATGGTGAAGAAAGGTAACAATAAGTGGAAAATGTGTGTTGACTTGACTAACCTCAATAAGGCATGCCCTAAAGATAGTTTCCCTCTTGCAGCTATCGATAGGTTAGTAGATGTGTCAATAGGGCACAAGTTTATGAGCTTTATGGATGCATTTTTTGAGTATAACTAGATTTTAGTGTCAAATGAAGACTAAGAAAAGAAAATTTTCATTATAGACGAGGGTTTTTTTGTTATCGTGTTATGCCTTTTGGACTAAAAAATGCAGGCGAGACCTACCAACATCCTATGAACAAAATCTTTAAAAGGTCAAATTGGTCGCAACGTTGAAGTTTATGTTGATGACATGTTGGTAAAGAGTAATACCTTAGAAGGTGAGGTTTCTCTTAATGATGTGTTTGATGTTTTGTGAGCCTATAAGGTGAGGTTGAATCCAAAGAAGTATGCGTTTGGCGTGAATATAACAACCCGTTTTCAGTGAAATCAAAACAGTGGTTTCAGGACCACAAATTCGAGTAAAAAAATTTATTTTAAAAATATTACATGGTTTGCATTATGATAGGAAAGATGTATGAAAATTTTGATAAGAAAATTTTACCGATTACATGTTTAATTACAGAAAGGACCAAATTGCATAAAATACAAAATTTGAGTTCTAGTAGCTATACTTAACAACCCAGTTTAGACCCTAGTCAGAATAGTGGTTTCAGGACCACAAATTCGAGTTAGAAAAATATATTTTAATATTATTTTCCGTGCTTATAATATGTGAATTAATATGTGTGAAAGTTTCGTTTGAAATTTTTATCGTTTGTGTGCTCGATTTGATAAAAGGACTAAATCGCAGAAAATGCAAAAGATGTGTACTATTTGTTAAGTGTGTCTATTTGTTATGGCTTATTAAAGCAAAGGTCCTTATGTTGTAATTTGACCATGGTTAGTGGGATTGGTCATAAATGACCTTAAAATGGATGAATTTTAATGTTTTAAACAAAGGTTAAAATGGTAAATTATGTAATAATATAGCTTAAATAAAACAAAGTTGGAAATTAGCCTATTTATCATCATCTTTGTCGAAATTGAAGAAAGAAAAGCTAGGGCTCATATGTTTTGATATTCGGCTACTTCCAAGCTTGATTAAAGGTCCGTTTTTGTTCACTTTTTGATAATTTCTATGTTTTTGTGATCGTTGCTTTGTGTTCTATTAAGCCCATGCCTCAATTTCAAAATTTGATGATGATTTTAAGTTATGTCATTGTTGATTTTGTGAGTTTTGAAATGTTAATTGATGAAATATGGAAGTTTGATGATAGATAAATATGTTTTGTATTTGAATTTTTGATTAATTTGAGTAATTTCGGCTAAATTGTAAAAATGAGATTTTGAAGGACTAAAATGTGAAATAAATGAAATATGTGGGTTTATATGAGCTAAAGGAAAATTTGATTAGGCATGTGTGAAAAAAAATTATGTGTATTTTGTGATTTTATGAATTGGGGGCTAAAGTGTTAAAATGTGAAGGCTAATTTGTAAAATACCCTAAATATGTGTATATGGATTGATTTGATTGATTTGATTGAATGTGAGATTGAATAAGTCAAATTTGACTTTATATAGATCAAGAACCAAAGAAAATGGAATTAGATCGAGGAAAGTTGAAAGTCGTTGAATAGCCATTTGTTTCTATTCATTTTCATACTAGGTAAGTCTATATACAAATAAATGTGTTTGAATTGATTTATTCATGTTTATATGATATTGAATTGTGATGAATGGTTATAGAAGTTGAATATGTAGAATTGAGAAAGTTTCGATAATGTGATGATGTCCGAAAGCCCCATACGAACCATAAGAATAGTTAGGATACATATGTCATGACATAGGATTTTCGATATTTGAAATTTCGTGTAAGACCACTTCTGGAACATTGGCATCGATTTGAGATTTACGTGTAAGACAATGTCTAAGACATCGGCATCGTATTTGATTTCGTGTAAGACCCTGTCTAGGACAGTGGCATCGATATTTGATTACATGTAAGACCACGTCTAGGACATTGGCATTGTACAAGCTTTCTGAGCTATCCGCGTATCCTATTTAATTTCATACAGTTCAACAGGCATTCTGAGAAATACGTGATTGAATGAATAAATAACCAATTCAAGTACGTGGAGATGTGTTCAACATTGGTTAATAAGAAGTAAGTATATGTGCAAGTGATGATATGTGATATAAGTATGAGAAAATATGATATATGTGCAAATGAATTGGGAATATGCAAAATGTATATGAACTATGTGGGATAGTTTTTGGCTATGGAGTATATGTATTTTATGATGCTTATATGCTTAAAATGATAAATTTATTTATATATGGCTTACTAAGCTTTTAAAAGCTTACTTTGTGTGTGTTTGCATTGTGTTTTAGATATCGAAGCTACTGGAAGCTCGGGGATCATCAAGGATCATCACCACACTATCAAATATTATTTTGGTACCTTTTGAAAATGTATATATCATCGTATGGCATGTATAGGCTAGAATTAATGTGGTATGTTTTGAGATGGGTATATCACGCCATGAGATATGGCTTAACTATGGTTGAACTTATAGTTTAATTTTGGTATATGATATACGATACAAAAATGGTAAATTTGGTGTATATATATGTCCTAGTGGAATGGTCTTTTTGGTAAGTTAGTTTTGTGGTTGAAATGGTTATAAATGTGATATGAATCATGTGTTCAAGGTATGAATTAGTTACATGGAATTAGTATGTTTGAGTTGGAATTATGTATGGAAATGATTAATGATATTGAAGTACAAGTGATGCTTGTTTTGGAAATGTTTTGGTTGCATATTGGGTCATGAAATGTGGTCTTAAAAGCTTATGTATATAGGGTGGCAAAATGGGTTTTCAAGTAGCCTATTTTTGTCCACACAGGCAGAGACACGGGTATGTGTCTTAGCCGTGTGTGACACACGGTCATGTTAGATGGCCATGTGTCTCCTGGAGTAATCCTACAGTTTAGTGTCAGTCTCGAACACGGCCTAGACACACAGGCATGTTTGTTGGCCGTGTGAGGCACACAGCTTTGGCACATGGGCGTGTGTGGCCATTTCGAAGGGTACACGGGCTAGACACACAGACGTGTAGTCGGCTGTGTGACCCAAGTCAGTTTCGACCACGGCCAAAACACACGAGCATGTCTCCGGCCGTGTGGTATAAGTCAGTATGTATGCCCTATTTTCACACGGCCTATGCCATGGGCGTGTTTGGTGGCCGTGTGTCGCAGACAGCCTGTTCACACGGGCGTGTGACCTGTGATTCCTTGAAATTTTTTTAATTGTCTGGAAACTTTTATACGAGATCGATTTAGTCCCAAACCTTCTCCAAAGTATGTTTAAGGTCTCGTTGGTCTAAGAAAGGGACTTTATGTTGATATTTGACTATGATATGACGATGTATGACTTTTAATTGTGAAATGATTGCAAAATATTTCGATATGTCTGGTAATGCCTCTTAAGTCTTGTCTGGCGATGAATACGGGTTAGGGATGTTACATTTGTTTGGTATCAGAGATATAATTTAGTCGATTCTAGGACTAACGTAGCCTAAATGATTCTAGCTATACATGCCATATTTGTCAACTTTGGTAGTGTGATGATTCTGGACAATGAAAATGTGTTTTTTTATAGTAAATGGATCCCAAAGGAGTCGTAGCTGACGATGTTGAAAGTAATGCACCTGCTACCGCTCAAGGGACAGTGCCATCTGATTCTAGACCTGCTACTAGTAGCCACGAGGAAGAGGCTAAGCAAGCATTTTACCAAATGATGAATGATAGGTTCACTCAGTATATGAGAACTAATCCGACTGCTCTACAATCTTCACACCCGCTAAATCCTCCATAAGTTCCTGTCATGCCACAAGTTAATCCGATGCAGCTGAATAAGCCTCCAGTTGATAAAATTAGAAAATATAGGGCCGAAGAGATTCATGCTACTACTAATGATGATGCCGAGAAAGCGAAATTTTGGCTTGAGAATACAAAAACGAGTGTTCGATGAAATGTCATGTACTCCTGACGAATTTTTTAAATGTGTCACTTCACTTCTGAGAAATACGGCGTATCATTGGTGGAAGACGTTGATATCAGTGGTTCCGAGAAAACGAGTCACCTGGGATTTCTTTCAAGCTAAATTTCGAAAGAAATACATCAGTCAGAGATTCATCGATCAAAAATGCAATGAGTTTCTTGAGTTGAAACAGGGTCATATGTCTGTTACAGAATACGAGCGAGAATTTGTGAGATTGAGCCAGTATGCACGGGAATATGTCTCGACTGAAGCAATAATGTGTAAAAGGTTTGAAGATGGCTTAAATGAAGATATTCGCTTGTTAGTCAAAATTTTGGATATAAAAGAGTTTGTTGTGCTAGTTGAATGAGCATGTAAAGCTGAAGAACATGGGAAAGAGAAAAGAAAAGCCGACTCAGAAGCTAGAGAGGTATGAAAAAGATCATCGAGCGAGTCATTTCATTCGGCATCAAAGAAATTTTGAGATGATTTTAGCAGTTCAAAGGCTAATGTGGAACATTTGAGTAGAGATCGTACTAGATCGCATTCGAGTTTCAAAGCTCCAGCTACTTCTATTACAAGTGTTGGAAATGTCTGATCCGATCGACCCGAGTGTAGATATTATGGTAAAAGACATCTGGGAAGTTGTAGATTGAACGACCGAGCTTGCTTTAGATGTGGATCCTTAGATCACTTTATCCGTGAATGTCCTGAGTCTGTAGAGCAAGAGATTGTGCAAATTTCGAGGCCGAGTGGCAATACAGCTCGAGGTAGACTACCTAAAAATACAGGTAATATGAGTGGCAGCCAAAAGGGAACTAAAGATACAACTGTTGGATCTGAGGCTCGCGCACCTGCCAAAGCCTATGCTATTTGTGCATGTGAATAAGCTTTATCTTTAGATGTTATTACTGGTATTTTCAATCTTTATGATACTTCTGTGATTGTATTAATAGATCCGGGATCAACGCATTCTTATATATGCATGAACTTAGTAAGCAGTAAGACTTTGCCTGTAGAGTCTACTGAATTTGTAATTAGAGTATCGAACCTCTTAGGCTAGTCTGTTTTGGTTGACAAAGTGTGTAAGAATTGTCCGTTGATGATTCGAGATTCATGTTTTCTGGCTGATTTGATGTTATTACCATTTGACAAATTTGATATAATTCTAGGTATGGATTGGTTAACTTTGCATGATGCTATCATAAACTGCAAACGGAAGACTATTTAGATTGAGTTTAATGATTTGAATGGTTTACTAGCAGTGATTTCTTTGATGTTAGCTCAGAAATATGTGAGAAAGGGTTGTGAAGTCTACTTTGCTTATGTGATTGATTCGAAAGTGACAGAAAAGAAAATTAAATCAGTGCCTGCTGTCTGTGAATTCTCTGATGTGTTTCCTGAAGAACTTTCAGGATTACCTCTGATTCGAGAAGTTAAGTTTGGCATTGAATCGATCGATAGCTTCGTATAGAATGGCTCTGACATAATTAAAAGAATTAAAGTCTCAGTTGAAAGAGTTAACTGATAGAGGATTCGCAAGACCGAGTTTCTCACCTTGGGGTACTTCTATTCTGTTTGTGAAAAAGAAATATGGTACGATGAGAATGTGCATTGACTATTGTCAGTTGAACAAAGTGACTATCAAGAATAAATATCCTCTGCCCAGAATTGACGATTTGTTTGATCAGTTGAAAGGAGCTACCATGTTTTCAAAGATAGATCTCAGATCGGGTTATTATCAGCTGAGAGTAAAAGATTCAGACATTTCGAAAACTGCATTCAGAATGAGGTACGGACACTATGAGTTTTTCGTTATGCCTTTCGGATTAACGAATGCACATGTTGTTTTTATGGATTTGATGAACAGAATTTTCAGACCATATTTAGATCGATTTGTTGTCGTATTCATTGATGACATTTTGATTTATTCACGTGATGAAAGTGAACATGCTGAGCATTTGAGAATAGTGTTACAGACTTTGCGTAATAAGCAGTTATTTGTGAAGTTTAGCAAATGTGAATTCCGGTTACGCGAAGTTGGTTTTCTGGGTCATATTGTGTCAGCATCAGGTGTCCGAGTTGATCCCAACAAAATTTTAGCTATTTTAGATTAGAAAACTCTAAGAAATGTTTCTGAAGTCTGCAGTTTTTTGGGACTTGCCAGTTATTATAAACGATTTGTGAAAGCTTTTTCTATGATTGCTACTTCGTTGACGAAATTACTTCAGAAAGATGTGAAATTTGAATGGTCCGAAAAGTGTCAGAAAAGCTTTGATTAGTTGAAAGCCCTATTGATAGAAGCTCCAATGTTAGCACAACTAGAATCGGGTAAAGAATTTGTAATATATAGTGATGCATCATTGAATGGTTTGGGTTACATTATGATGCAGGAAGGCAAAGTCATAGCTTATGCCTCGAGACAGTTAAAGCTGTACGAAAAGAATTATCCGACACATGATCTAGAATTGGCGGCTATTGTGTTTGCTTTAAAGATTTGGCACCACTATCTATTTGGTGAAAAATGTCATCTTTATTCTGATCATAAAAGTTTGAAATATCTAATGACTCAAAAAGATTTGAACTTGAGACTGAGAAGATGGCTAGAACTACTAAAAGATTACGAGCTTGTTATTGATTATCATCCGGGAAAAGAAAATGTTGTTGCTGATGCTTTGAGTCAAAAATCATTGTTTGCATTACATACAATGAATACTCATTTAGTTCTGTTCGATGATGGTTTGATTTTAGCCGAATTGAAAGCAAGACCGTTATTTTTACAATAGATTATTAATGCTCAAAAAGTTGATAATGAGATAATAGCAAAACAAACTCAGTGTGATTTGGATTTTGATTCTGAATATCAAATTGATAATGATGATTGTCTGAGATTTCGAGATCGGATTTGTGTTCCGAGAAATTCAAAGTTAATTCAAATGATTTTGAACGAAGCTCACAATAGTCGTTTATCTGTACATCTGAGTAGTATGAAACTATATAATGATTTGAAACATCATTACTGGTGGTCTGGAATGAAAAGAGGTATCTCTGATTTTGTTTCGAAATGTTTGATCTGTCAGCAAGTTAAAGTTGAACATCAGCTGCCATCCGATTTGTTACAACCGATTATGATTCCAAAGTGGAGATGGGATAGAATAACGATGGGTTTTGTTTCGGGTTTGCCTTTATCTCCGAGAAAGAAATATGCGATTTGAGTTGTGATTGGCCAATTGACGAAATCAGCTCATTTTATTCCAGTACGATCTGATTACTCGCTTGATAAATTAGCTGAGTTATATATTTCCGATATTGTGAGATTGCATGGGGTGCCATTGTCTATTGTGTTAGATAGAGATCCAAGATTCACTTTGCGGTTTTGGAAGAAACTACAAGAGGCTTTAGGTACGAAATTACACTTCAGTACTACTTTTCACCTGCAGACAGATGGTCAATCTGTGCGAATTATTCAGATTCTCGAGGATATGTTGAGATGTTGCATTCTTGAGTTTGAAGGTACATGGGAACAATATTTGCCATTGATTGAATTTGCTTATAATAATAGTTTTCAATTGAGCATTAAAATGGCACTGTTTGAAGCCTTATATGGTAGAAAATGGTGTACACCTTTATATTGGACTGAGCTAAGTGAGAATAAGATACACGGGGTCGACTTGATAAAAGAGACTGATCAAAACGTGAAAGTGATTCGTGAAAGTTTAAAAGCAGCTTTCGATCGTCACAAATCATATGCAGATTTGAAACGAAAAGATATTGAATTTGAGATCTGTGATAAAGTGTTTCTGAAAGTGTCTCCGTGTAAGAAAGTACTTCGGTTTGGTAGAAAAGGAAAATTGAGTCTGAGGTTCATCGGACCGTATGAAATCATAGAGCGTGTCGGGCCAGTTGTGTATAGATTGCTATTGCCACCTGAGTTAGAAAAGATTCATAATGTGTTTCACGTATCGATGCTTCAATGATATAGATCTGATCCCTCGCATGTGGTTTCCCCATCTAAGATAGAAATTCTGTCCGATATGACCTATGAAAAAGAATCGATCCGTATCTTGGCTCGCGAAGTTCAAGAATTGAGAAATAAGAAAATTTCGTAAGTAAAAGTAATGTGGCACCAACACGGTGTTCAAGAGGCTATGTGGGAGACCGAAGATGCTATGAGACAACAATATCCGAATCTGTTCAACGGTAAGATTTTCAGGGACGAAAATCCCAAAGGGGGAGAGTTGTAACACCCTAGTTTACACCCTAGTCGGAATAGTAGTTTCGGGACCATAAATTCGAGTCAGAAAAATATTTTTAATATTATTTTTTGTGCTTAAAATATGTGAATTAATATGTGTGAAAGTTTCGTGTGAAAATTTTATCATTTGTGTGCTCGAATTGATAAAAAGGACTAAATCGTAGAAATTGAAAAAACACACCCTTTCAGTTACAAAAACCTTGTTGAAACATTTGATTTAAGAAAACTTATCATTTAAAAATTTAATTGTGGAAACGTAGAAAACATACTATAATTTAGAAAACCCATGTTTAACTTCTTGTAATTACATTGAAAATAATAATAATTCAAGTAATAATAACACAATGAAAACTTTATTACAATCTAGTCTGGAACATACTTAAAAAGAAGTAAAAACTTAAATGCTTGAAAAAGAACCCAAGTCCAAATCATCTTGCTAGCTGGCCACCCAGAGTCCTTTCAAACATCGAACCTTCTACTGAGCATCACCTGAAAATAAAATAAAACAGCGAGTGAGTTTTCGCAAACTCGGTGTGTACAACCCTCGACAAAAACAAGCATTCACAAAAAAATATCATTCATCAATCATGCAATGCAATCCCGTCCAAATTATCCATCCGCTACACACCGACTCCGTCCCTCGTCACTCCATGTGAGGATATAAATACGGACCCACCCAACCCACACACCATGGTAGCCCGGTTGCGGAACTACCTTCATTTACATATTGGGCTTTAAAAGCCGTCGGTGGATCCACGATTGTCAAGCAACCGTGCGATCCTCATATACTTCCTCCGTTCCATAATTCCCAATCCATATGCAACCTAAGAAGAATATCATATGTATGCATGTCGCATCCACAAAACTTACATTCAACACCTAGGGGTATTTTGGTCATTTTCGCCCTTAGGGGCATTTTAGTAATTTTCCCTTAATTACGATTTTCACTTATCTTGGCCCGTTAACAAGTCCCGTGATCTAAGATGAACGAATCCTATGCACCAGGTAGGATTCCAGAGAAGAGGAGGTGGGTCATTAAGACCACTTAAGTACCAAGCTTTCCCTAGATCCAATCCTAGACATGCATATACTCGTTGCCACACCTTAACCCTATGACTTGTCCACGGTCGCAAATAATTAATTAAGTCTTATGCGGATATCATATACTAGGCCCAAAACCCTTTACAAAGCCCAAACAATTTCACATACCTATAATTGGCCCATTAAGCCCAATCATATTCATATGGCCCATTAGGCCCAAATCACATTTATATGGCCCATTAGGCCCAGTCACATTCATATTCATGCTCACATACAAACTTTCTTTCACATAGCATCAATTATCAATTTTTTCCTATTATGGGCCCAACAACCCATCGAGCCCATTTAGCCCATTCCGACCCATTTGGCCAGATCACAACCCAAGTCCATGGAATTGCTCGTGGGCCTCAGGCAACCTATCGGTTTCCCCCTTATGAGTTTTCGCGCACTCGCAAGACTACCGTAGCCAAACTTTTGGCTTTTCGGTATTTCGGCTTTTCGGCTTTTCAGCCTTTCGGCTTTTGCCGAATCATTGTGTGTGTGCAGTGTATGTACACACCTGGTAAGCAAGCATGATACGATCTCCTTAGCCCAAACCTACAATCGATATCACCCTTCAATTAATCACATGCTTAATACTTATTTACTCAAAAACTGAAGCCTCACCTTAACCTTACCTTGAGTCTAATCCTTAATCGCTTTTTCCTTGATCACGTACTTCCTAGATCTGCACAAATTTTAACTATTAAAACCCGAATAATAGGTGACTCATATCCAACACAAGTCTCCTTACCATAACTATGACCATTCGGCCACCTTAGCCAATGGGAGAAGATTACTTACCAAAACCACAACACCTTAAGGAGCAATTCGGCAGAGAGCTGAAAACCAAGATCCGATACTAATTCCCTACCAAAGTTGATTAGAAAGAGTGAGGGACAATAATCGATACTAAACAAAGAAAACTGATTGGAAGAGCAACATTTACACTAGATTCGGTCAAAGGTAATCGTCACTTGGAAGATTCGGCTTTTCGGCTTTTCAAACTTAGTACGGTGAATAAGGTTTATTTGGCACGGATTGAAGAAGAAGAGTAGAAGAAATTGGAAAAGAAGATTGTGTAGAGGAGAATAGAAATCGGCAGGAAGAAAAGAAAGAAAAATAAAAGGGTTTTTGGCTTTTTGGATCTTGAAGAGAAAAGGGTTTCTAGCACAAAGTGAAGGGAAATTCGTCATTAACTTCTCAGCCCTCCCATTCAGCACCTATTTATAGCCCTATAACCAAATTCTTCAAGCCCAAGTTCCTAATTCAGCTCCACTTACTCCTCACTTCTCATCTCCTCGTTTTTCTCCCTGATAATCCATTAATCCTTTTCTTAATTTTCTCTTTTGAACACTCCCCTTGGAGTCCATCTTCACGCCACTTCCATCCTTCTAGAAGGCCAAAATTAAATTCTAGAAATACTAAGCTAGGATTCGAACCTTTGACCCCCTTGCTAGCTACTAACGCCACCTCACTACACCTTATGTGGTGTCACTTAGCCACTCTACCATAGGCTCTTTTTGTGTCCAATTGTTTCTTCATTTATTCAAAAGCCCACCTACTTGTCAACCCTGATTCTTTTAATAATTAAATTATAATTTCTTCTACCCCGTAATTCAAACTCAACCTTAGCTAAGACCTACTGAAATTATCCCTTAGCTAAGACCTACTAAAATTATCGCTTGGATAAGAATATTAAACACAATTTTCATCAAAATCAAAAATAAAGGAAATTTAAGATTTCGGGATTTTTGGATTTTGGGATTTTTGGATTTTGGGATTTTTGGGGCGTTACAACTCTACCCCCTAAAAGAAATTTCGTCCTCGAAATTTACCTTGTTTAAACATTTGAGAATATTGACGTCGCATCCCTTAAGTTACACCACTACGCTTCTGCTACGCACTCTATTTCTAATTTCAAAATAGATAGATCGCACACTATGGATAAAGTACGAACCAGTATTCACTTCTGGAGCATCTTCGTCTTCTCGACAACGAGTAACATAAACCAAAGTTGGCTGCCTCACCTCAGCATGGCCTGCATTTTTGCCTAGTACTCCACGTCCACGTCCATTGCCGTCACCACCCCTGGCCTGCTCACGGCCCCTTGGCGGTAGCTGACCACCCCTTGGTAGCTGAGCACCAACTTGGCCCACTACTAGCTCTTGACCTAGCATTCAGGGGCAATCCTTGATCCTATGCTCCATAGACCCACAAGCTAAAAAAGCTCCCATCCTTTTCCAACACTCACCTCTATGGCTTCTCCTACAATCAGCACAAGGTGGCACCCCTGGATTAGCAGCAGGGGGCCCTGCTCTAATTGGCCCATTATCTCTAGCCCTAGCCCTAGGCATCTGCCCAACACCCGGAGTCTCAGCCTTCCTTTTATTCCTACCCCTTTCTTCTACCCGATTTAAGCACTCAGTGTGCTTAACCTCCTCCGCTATCCTTGCTTTCTCCACCAATTCCGAGAAAACTTGTTCCCTTTGTGGAGCTATCAGTACCCTAAGGCTATCTCTAAGCCAATCCTCAAACCTAACGCAACGCTTATACTCCATTGACACCATTACCCTTGCATACCTACTAAGGCATAGAAACTTTGCCTCAGCTTGGCCCGCTCCGGTTGGGTGCCCTCTTTCACTGTCAACCACCACTGGTAGGCTTCCTCCCTAAGCAATGACACCGCCCCTTTCAAATTTTGCTCAGGTGAGTAGTCCAAATCCTCCATTATCCTTTTAGTGGCCTCCAACCAATATTTTGCCACATTAGGAGCCACGCCAGCCACGCCCTTAAAGATCTTAGCCCCGTTCGATCGAAGTCATTCTGGAATGGACCCCCGATTACCGTTGCCATTATTGGGCCCAGCAACCCTTTCCAAAATCCTCAGCATTGCCTGCGATAATGCATCTTCTTCTATGGCCTGATCATACTGTCTATTCCCAGCCACAGGTGAGGCTGGAGCCTCTTTTACTCCAACATCGGGCATATGGCCCGATGCCGACGATTCAGCCCTAACACTTCCGCGGCCTCGGCCACGGCCTCTTGCACCTCTTCTAGCACTCATCGTCGATTCACGTATTATCTGAATTAGAAATTTTATGAGGTTTTAGTTAGTTTAATAATTACACCGATGTTTTATGAAAACATTTAAAGAGAAGATCATTTTCGAAAATCCTCTACAGTTTTCAGATCCTACGGGCTTTAGTTTCATTCGAACCATCATCTAAAGCAACCCTCTAACTATCTACTGCATAACAATTTAAACAAACTTAAATAAAAGTACTTACTTGGTTTGATGTCGGATACTCGGTGTGCCGCTCAGCAAGATTTCTCTTTTTCCAAAGCATCGAGATCCAAAATATTTTTTTTAAAATCCAAATAATAAGTAGAAAAGAAACCAAATAATAATAATAATAAGGTCCAATTCACAGCCCGAGTTTTGTAACCTGGGCTCTGATACCACTAAATGTAACACCTCAAACCTGGCCCAGACGTTATGGCCGAATCTAGTGTGTTGTATTGAAGTGTTTTAGTGAAAATCGTGTTTTCATTGAAAACCCTTCTTAAAATAAAAGAAACCTTAATTAACTTAAAAAAAACACACCCTTTTAGTTACAAAAACCTTGTTGAAACATTTGATTTAAGAAAACTTATCATTTCAAAATTTAATTGCGGAAACATAGAAAACATACTATAATTTAGAAAACCCATGTTCAACTTCTTGTAATTACATTGAAAATAAAAATAATTCAAGTAATAATAACACAATGAAAACCTTATTACAATCTAGTCTGGAACATACTTAAAAAGAAGTAAAAACTTAAATGCTTGAAAAAAAACCCAAGTCTAAATCATCTTGCTAGCTGGCCACCCAGAGTCCTTCCAAACATCGAACCTTCTACTGAGCATCACCTAAAAATAAAATAAAAGAGGGGGTGAGTTTTCTCAAACTCAGTGTGTACAACCCTCGACAAAAACAAGCATTCACAAAAAAACATCATTCATCAATCATGCAATGCAATCCCATCCAAATTATCCATCCGCTACACACCGGCTCCGTCCCCCGTCACACTCTGTGGGGATATAAATATCGACCCACCCAACCCACACACCATGGTAGCCCAGTTGCGGAACTACCTTCATTTACATATTAGGCTTTAAAAGCCATAATTGGATCTACGATTGTCAAGCAACCATGTGATCCTTACATACTTCCTCCGTTCCATAATTCCCAACCCATATGCAACCTAAGCAGAATATCATATGTATGCATGTCACATCCACAAAACTTACATTCAACACCTAGGGGTATTTTGGTCATTTTCGCCCTTAAGGGCATTTCAGAAATTTTCCCTTAATTACGATTTACACTTATCTTGGCCCGTTAACAAGTCCCATGAGCTAATATGAACGAATACTATGCACCAGGTAGTATTCCAGAGAAGAGAATGTGGGTCATTAAAACTGCTTAAGTACCAAGCTCTCCCTAGATCCAATCCTAGACATGCATATACCCGTTACCACACCTTAACCCTATGACTTTCCACGGTCGCAAATAATTAATTAAGTCTTATGTGGATATCATATACTAGGCCCAAAACCCCTTACAAAGCCCAAACAATTTCACGTACCTGTATCTGGCCCATTAAGCCCAATCATATTCATATGGCCCATTAGGCCCAAATCACCTGTATATGGCTCACTAGGCCTAAATCACATTTATATGGCCCGTTAGGCCCAGTCACATTCATATTCATGCTCACATACAAACTTTCTATCACATAGCATCAATTATCAATTTTTGCCTATTATGGGCCCAACAGCCCATCAGGCCCATTTAGCCCATTTCGACCCATTTGGCCAGATCACAACCCAAGTCCATAAAATCGCCCGTGAGCCTGAGGCAACCTATCAGTTTCCCCCTTACAAGTTTTCACGCACTCGCAAGACTACCGTAGCCAAACTTTCGGCTTTTTGGCATTTTGGCTTTTCGGCATTTCGACTTTTCGGCTTTTCAGCCTTTCGGCTTTTGCCGAATCACTGTGTGTGTGTAGTGTATGTACACACTTGGTAAGCAAGCGTGATGCGATCTCCTTAGCCCAAACCTACAATCGATATCACCCTTCAATTAATCGCATGCTTAATACTTATTTACTCAAAAACTGAAACCTCACCTTAACCTTACCTTGAGACCAATCCTTAATCGCTTTTTCCTTGATCATGTATTTCCTAGATCTACACAAATTTTAACTATTAAAACTTGAATAATAGGTGACTCGTATCCAACACAAGTCTCCTTACCATAACTATGACCATTCGGCCACCTTAGCCAATGGGAGAAGATTACTTACCAAAACCGCAACAACAGAGAGCTAAAAACCAAGATCCGATACTAATTCCCTACCAAAGTTGATTAGAAAGAGTGAGGGACAATAATTGATACAAAACAAAGAAAACCGATTGGAAGAGTAACACTTACACTAGATTCGGTCAAAGGTAATCGTCACTTGGAAGATTTGACTTTTCAGCTTTTCAAACTTAGTATGGTGAATAAGGTTTATTGGGGACGGATTGAAGAAGAAGAGTAGAAGAAATTGGCAAAGAAGATTGTGTAGAGGAGAATAGAAATCGGAAGGAAAAAAAGAAAGAAAAACAAAAGGGTTTTTGGCTTTTTGGATCTTGAAGAGAAAAGGGTTTCTGGCATAAAGTGAAGGGAAATTCGTCATTAACTTCTCAACCCTCCCATTCGGCACCTATTTATAGCCCTATAGCTGAATTTTCCAAGCCCAAGTTCCTAATTCAGCTCCACTTACTCCCCACTTCTCATCTCCTTATTTTTCTCCCTAATAACCCCTTGATCATTTCTTTAATTTTCTCTTTTGAACACTCCCCTTGGAGTCCATCTTCATGCCACTCCTATCCTTCTAGAAGGCCAAAATTAAATTCTAAAAATACTAAGCTAGGATTTGAACCTTAGACCCCCTTGCTAGCTACTAATGCCACCTTACTACACCTTAGGTGGCGTCACTTAGCCACTCCACCACAGGCTCTTTTTGTGTCCAATTGTTTCTTCATTTATTCATAAGCCCACCTACTTGTCAGCCCTGATTCTTTTAATAATTAAATTATAATTTCTTCTACCCCTTAACTCGAACTCAACCTTAGCTAAGACCTACTAAAATTATTGCTTGGATAAGAATATTAAACACAATTTTCAACAAAATCAAAAATAAAGGAAATTTGGGATTTCAGGATTTTTGAATTTCGGGATTTTTGGATTTCGAGATTTTTGGGGCGTTACAGAAATGGTTATAAATGTGATATGAATCATGTGTTCAAGGTATGAATTAGTTACATGGAATTAGTATGTTTGAGTTGGAATTATGTATGGAAATGATTAATGATATTGAAGTATGAGTGATGCTTGTTTTGGAAATGTTTTGGTTGGATATTGAGTTATGAAATGTGGTCTTAAAAGCTGTTGTATATAGGGTGGAAAAATCGCTTTTCAGGTAGCCTATTTTTGTCCACACGGGTAGAGACACGGGCATGTGTCTCAGCCGTGTGTGACACACGATCATGTTACATGGCCATGTGTCCCCTAGAGTAATCCTACAATTTAAAGTCATTTTCGAGCACGGCCTAGATACACGGGCGTGTCTGGTGGCCGTGTGAGGCATACAGGGTTGGCTCATAGGCGTGTGTGGCCATTTCGAAGGGTACACGGGCTAGACACATGGGCGTGTGGTCGGCCGTGTGACCCAAGTCAGTTTCAACCACGGCCAAAACACACTGGCATGTCTCCGGCCGTGTGGTATAAGTCAGTATTTATGCCCTGTTTTTACACGGCCTACGCCACGGGCGTGTTTGGTGGCCGTGTGAGGCACACAGCCTGTTTACACGGGCATGTGACCTGTGATTCCTTGGAATTTTTTTCTAAGTGTCTGGAAACTTTCATATGAGATCGATTTAGTCTCGAACCTTGTCCAAAGTATGTTTAAGGTCTGGTTGACCTAATAAAGGGACTTTATATTGATATTTGACTATGATATAATGATGTATGACTTTTGATTGTGAAATGATTGCGAAATGATTGCGAAATATTCTAATATGTCTGGTAATACCTCTTAACCCTAGTTTGGCGATGGATACGGGTTAGGGGTGTTACACTATAAGTATCAAATAGCTATGGAATTCAAAACTTGAGGTCATTATATGATAATTAGACCATTAAGAGAAGTTAGTAGATATTTTTGATTATTCATCCATGGAAATTTAGAAAAAGTGAAGAACTAAATTAGAAATAGAAATAAATAATGATGATAATAACTTAATATCATATTATTATTATCATCTTCTTCCCCAAATTCTATGGAAACCCTAGGAAACAGAAAGAAAATCAAACAAGCCTAATTGGGTAAGTAATCTTGTCTCGCTTTTAGTAATTTTCATATTTTTGAGATCATAATAACTTAATCTATCTATTTGGGGATCAATTTGTAAATATGTTAAAGTATTGAAATTTTTCCATAGATGAATATGCTAAAATTTTGAAATTTATGGTAGAAAATGAAAGGTTGTTGATAGATAAACAACTTTTGTAAAGAAAACTTTAATGAAATTGTGATTTAGGGACTAAATTGTAAAGATGTAAAATTGAAGGAAAATTTCTAATTTTTGTGAAATACATGAGCTGTAAATGTTATATGAAAAATTCGGTTAGGCTTGGAATAAAGATTAAATTGCATGAATTTCATTTTCTGAGCCTAGGGATGAAATTGGAATTAATGAAAAGTATAGGAGCAAAAGGGTATTTTTGCCTAGAATGTGAATTAGATTGATTTTAATGTGAAATATAATAAATTGATTATTAAATTCATTTATATAGATCCAGAAATGCCAAATAAGGAGTTAGATCGAGGAAAAGAAAAAGTTTCGGATTAGTAGATTCTCATATACGAACAAATATCGAGGTAAGCTTGTGTAACTAAATTGTGTACATTTATATGTTTGAATTAAATGTTGTATATACGAATTGTGAAATTGTCAATGTCACATATATGTGAAATTGATTGAATATCTGATAATGTCTGATAAGTGTTTAATTCCGTTTGAACAAATGAAAATCGATGGATACAAATTTCCCGTATTGGTTGTGGTCCTGCATATGCTGCGGACAAACTACAGCTCAAAAGAGCATTCTAATTTATGGCCCTCTCGAGCTTCCTATTATATGGTTCTTGCGAGCTTCCCGTTATAGCTCTTTGGAGCATCCCGATATGTTGTGATCCTACATTTGTTATGGACACACCTTAGCTTTTATAAGCGTCCTGATTATAGGCTCTTCATGAGCTTCCTATTAAATTGGCTCTTTGTGAGCTTCCCGATAGTGCTTACTTGAACTTCCCGATGTATGGCTATCTGAAGCTCCCGTTATATGGCTCTTTGTGAGCTTCCCGATAGGCTCTTTGTGGGCTTCTCGATACGACTATTTATGAGCTTCCAGTTACAAGGCTCGAGAGTGTGCTTCCCGATTATGTGCTCTAATGAGTACCCCTTTATATGAATTGACGAATCATTTATATGTACACCTTATGTGTACTACCCGAATATCCATCGATATTTCAATCATTCAATGAACAGAACTCCTAATATGAGAAAATATGATGATTAAATGAATTATATATTGAATATCCCTGAAATACCTGGAAATGGTTGCATGATGAGCTCATCTCTATTTTCTTGATATTCATGTAAATTTCATGACTAAATTGTTTGATGAAAGCATGTGTTTAGGAAATTGGCCATAATGTTTTGGATGCATGTTTGTATGCTTACTTTAAATAAATATGATTGGTAAGTTGAATTCTTGTTATACGAACTTACTAAGCATTAAATGCTTACTCTTTTCATGTTCTCTGTTTTATAGTACTCAGAAGTTCGTAAAGGTTGGAGCAGGTTGGAGCAAGATCACACTATCCTACAGCTCACTTTGGTATAAATAACAAAACTATTTTCGGTATAATGGCATGTATAGGCTAAAATAGATCAAATGATGGAATATTTTGGTTGCAACTAGCCATTGGAAAGGCTAGTGCTAAGTATATTTTGTTGTAATTATATAAGACTTTATCATGTTTAATGTGTGATTAAATGGTTATAAGGTGGAGAGTATATAAACCTATTGATGAATGATTTTGAATTAGTATACTTGATAGAATTTGTTTATAAATATAAGTGTGAAATTGGTAAGTTTAAATACTTGAACATATGAGCTAATATGACATGCATAAGATTGGTTTTTATTTAGTTTTAATGTCTTGAATTGGTTGGTATATTTATGCAAGTACTGATGTAGGTTGAAGACAATTTGGGTGAGAAAAGTGGCCATAAAAATAGCTTATTTTTGCTCACACGGGCGTGTGTCTCAACCGTGTGTGAAACACGGTCATGCGCACGGGCCTGTGGTTTGGCCGTGTGCCCCCTGCATCTTTAAAATTGAGAAACAAAATACTCAGAATTGGTTACACGGGCAGAGACACGGGCGTGTGTCTTAGCCGTGTGTGACATATGGCCTAGCACACGAGCGTGTGTCTTGGTCGTGTGAATCCTACACTTAATTTCTAAAAATTAAATTGTCCACACGGCCTGTCACATGAGCGTGTGGCTGGCCGTGTGACCCAAGTCAGAGAGTTACACGGGCAAGAACAGGAGATGGGACACGGCCGTATTCCCCTATTTTGAATGCCCATATGGCTTAGGACACGGGCATGTCACTTGGCGGTGTGAACCACACGGCCTAATCACACGAGCGTGTGTCCCTTGCATATAAAGAAAATTTGAAAATTTCGCAAAAAATTCTTTGAGTTCCCAATTTAGTCTCTACTTGTTTCTAATGTATAAATTGGGCCTCGAAGGTCCAATTAAGGGATAATACGATTGAATATGATTGGTTTCGGATATGAACGAAAAATGACATAAATTAACTGTATTTGTTTTGTAAACTCTGGTAATTCTCTATAACCCTATTCTGACGAAAGATATGGGTTAGGGGTGTTATAGTAACATCGAAAAAGTTTAACTTGTGATCCCTGAGAAGACTCGAGCAATCTTGAACATGCCTCATCCCTGAACAATGAAGGATATCCAGCGCTTAATGGGTAGAGTTGTGGCGTTAGGCAAATTTGTATTCAAATTGGCAGACAGATGCTTACCCTTCTTCAAGGCATTGAAAGCCCCTTTCAGGTGGACAGAGACGTGCCAGTTGCTTTCGATCAACTTAAGCAGTATTTGATGTCACCACCATTATTGATGTCACATCGACTGGAGTCGCGTGTGAAAATGATATGTGAATTATACAAGTATACAGTTGGATCAAGTAATAAAGTGGTGAATGAGATCATCTCCATAGGGATCGAATTAGGTATACAAATGGATAAGTTATTATGATAAAATTAGATTAATGTTATAGCAAAATAATAATAAGAATGCAGTGGTAAATAAAAGGAATATTAATGTGAAAAATATGTGTAGTTTATAAATAATTGAAAATTCTAGGCAATGCAAGAGTAAAAATGTAATTGCAATTAAGAAAATTATTATATGAATAATATGTAACTAAACCAGTAAACAACAAAGGATACGATGGCAAAGATACTTTAGCAAAGTATAAGGTATATATGATGTTGATATGGAAGGTTGGGATTACTAAGAATCTACCCTTTATATCAATAATGCCTTTGTAAAGTCATACTCAATCTACTACTCAGAAGAATTCTAAAGTGGTTTATAGCAAAATAATAATAAGAATGCAGTGGTAAATAAAAGGAATATTAATGTGAACAATATGTGTAGTTTATAAATAGTTGAAAATTCTAGGCAATGCAAGAGTAAAAATGTAATTGCAATTAAGAAAATTATTATATGAATAATATGTAACTAAACCAGTAAACAACAAAGGATACGATGGCAAAGATACTTTAGCAAAGTATAAGGTATATATGATGTTGATATGAAAGGTTGGGATTACTAAGAATCTACCCTTTATATCAATAATGCCTTTGTAAAGTCATACTCAATCTACTACTCAGAAGAGTTCTAAAGTGGTATGCTTCTTTCGAGAGCAGAAACATCAAGTTACGTTGCTTGTGTCTATAGGTCTTTAATACGGTACCCTGCACTATGTCCTTCTGTATGAATGTTGCTGTAACAGTCTAATTTAGACCCTAATTAGAACGGTGGTTTTAGGACCACGAATTTGAGTCAGAAAAATATTTCAATATTAATTTATATGTCTATTATATGTGAATTTGCATGTGTGAAAGTTTCGTGCGAAAAATTGATCGTTTGTATGCTTAATTTGATAAAAGGACTTAATCACATAAATTAAAAACTTGGTAGTTAAATGCTTAAGGGTTAAATTGTTAATGGCTTTTTAAGTGGAGGTATTTATGTTGCAATTTGCCCATGATAATTTCCAAGGGACGGTAATGACCATGATTTAAAATGGTTTTATATTTCATTAAAAAGGTTAAAAAAGTAAAATGAATAATAAATTGTAATATCATAAAACATAAAATAAAAATTTAGTGCTCATACTTTGTTCTTGGTGACCGAAACTAAAGAAAAGGAAAAGAAAAAAAGAGTTTAAGGGTTTGGCAATATTAAAGCTTGATTCAAGTAGTTTGGTTTTGATTTTTTATAATTTTTACGTTTTTGAGATCGTTGCTTCGAGTACTATCCGACCCATGCTTAAATTTCTGATTTTGATGCATATTTTGAGTTATGCCATTGATGAATATTTGTGTTTTGTGATGTTTGATGATGAAATATTAAAAATATGTTTTAGATTGACATGTTTTGTATTTGAGTTTTTGAAGATTTTGAGTAATTAGGACTAAATTGCAAAAATAATAAATTGAGGGATTAAAATGTGAAATAGATGAAATATATGGACTAGTATGGTTATATGGAAAATTCGGCAGAACTACATTGTTGTGAGATTTTGTGTATTTTGTGTTTTATGCAATTAGGACTAATTTGTAAAAGTATGAAATATCAGGGATAAAACGATAATTTGCCTATTTATGTGTTGTTGGATTAAATTGAATGAAACTATATTTAAATGACTTTAATTTGAAATTATATAGATCAAGAACAAAAGAAATCGAACTTGGATCGGGGAAAAGCAAAAATAATCGAATAGCTAATTTGTAACGTCTGTCGATATCCGAGGTAAGTCTTTAAGCAATTAAACATTGTTTATTTCAAACATAGAATGTTTTACTATGATGATTTGAATTTTATAGTCTATTAGTATAATATTCGAATGTGATATATCATTGAATTAATGTGGTTGAGTTTTATTCGACTGATTTAAAACCTCTAAAAGTGTATATGTATTACATGGAGTATTTGGACGATTCAATATTTGAAATGTTATGGAATGATTTTATAATTGTGATATTCGAGCTTTGAGCCTAGCAAGCCTTGTGCTGGTGACTTTGATCGGGATTTGTGCCTAGCAGGCTTATTGCCGGTGAATAAATAAGAATCAGACCTTGAGTCTAGCAGGCCTTGTGCCGGTGTGTGATTCAGGCTTATGCCTAGTAGGTTTTATACCGGTGATTTATTTTCAAGTCAATGATTATAAGAGAATCAAGTTATTGTGGATAATGAGCAAGTGAAATTAAGCTAAATGACATTGTATATATTTAGCCATATAGGTATGTATACATGTGATGATATACTGAATTTATAAATTGGCTACATGTGATGTTTTATTTAACTTGTATATTCGGCCACATGTGATGATATAGTGAACCTTATGTATTCGACCATACATGTAAGTGTTTATGAGATGATATATTAGATCTTGTATAATCGGTTATATAGGTAAATATTTATGTGGTGATATAATTGACTTTGAACATTCGGCCAAGGTAACTTATTGTGTTAAAGCATAACATTATTGATACAATTCGATTTGTTTGAATGTTTTGATTATTCATTTGAGTTGTTTAATTTGATTAAGACTTACTAAGCTAAGTTAGCTTACTTTGTGTATTTTTGTTACTCTGTTTTATAGATTTTGGTTGTAAGTTACGAGTTCGGGGATCGTTATCGAAGTCATCCGCACTATCGTCAACTTTTGGTACTTTTAAAAGTCTATTTTCAAACTTATGGCATGTATAGGCTAATAAGTATTTTTGTTCAACCTTGGATATGTATAAACTTAGCCATACGAATATGGCTTAACTTCAAAGTTTGGATGTGGTTATGTTTAGCAATGGTTTATTCCATTTTGATTTTAATGTTATGTGAAATGAATGAAAGGTATATGTGATTGGTGCTATATATTTTGGAAATAGCTTGAAAATGATTAGTGGACTTGGTTGTGGTTGATAACTCAGTCATGGTGTGTATAAATTTGAATAAAAATGGTTAGATGATTCGATTTTGGTGTACGTTTAGTCAATTATAAACATGAGTTCATATGTTAAGCTTATTTAAAGTATATTTAGATATGCATGATATATGCATTAATGAATGAAACTTAGATTGGTTATTGATAGTTTACAAATGTTAATAAGGTATGTGTATGTTCGAATATGCATAGATTAGTTTGGTTCGGTTTGCATGGAAAGTGTATGTATGCTTAAAGTGGTTAAATGTTTAATTATATAGGTATGGTTAATAAAGTTAAATAAGGATTATCTATTGAGATTGTTTTGTTTAATATGGTTTGTAAGTGAGACAAAGATAGATTACCAAATGAATAGTGATTTGTGCAATAGTACACTATGGGAATTATATGAATTTTAGCAAGATGTTAATTATATGTATATACACATGTATGTGTTAGCGTAATTGAGTAATACTTGCCATTATGGTTTGGTTTATAATGAAAGTGTATGCGTATATATATTTGCTAATGAATAAATGTTTTGTGATAATATTATTTGGTTTAATATGCGCATGTATAGAATCAAAAAGTAAAATGTTTATTTTTCTTTAAGTATTCGAATATCATTAAAGTGATGACCATATGATTTGTGCTGTGTATTTATAAAGCATATGATGTATGGCTTTGAGGCATGTTTATTAGTTTGAAAATATGATTATATGAATGGTATGGATTCGGTTAAATTTTGATGTAACGCCCCAAAAATCCCGAAATCCTGAACTTTCTTTTTTTCGGTTGTCATAAAAAGTGTGCTTAATATTCCTAGTCAAGTGTTATTTATGTGATAATATGTCTTGGTTAAGGTTTGAGTTCAAACTTTAGGGTGAAGGAAATTATAGTTTAATAATTAAAAGAACCTTGATGGCAAGTAGGTTGGTTTTTAAATAAATGAAGGAGAAATTGGACACAAGAAGCCTTGTGGTTGAGTGGCAAGTAGCGTCATATGTGGGGCTTAGATGTGGCGTCACATGCATGGCAAGGAGGTCTGGGGTTTGAATCCCTCCTTGCTCAAAAGAATGATTTATTTTTGCTCAATGAATGGCCAGTGGTGGCGTTGGATGTGAACTCTGAAGGGAGTGATCAGATGAGAAATTTAAGGAAGGGATTAAGGAGTTATCAGGGAGAAAAGTTAGGAGATGAGGGGTGTAGAGAAGTGGAGCCGAATTGGGAATTTGGGGATAGGAAATTCGGCTATAGTCTATATATAGGTGTCGATTGTGGGGATTCTAGGCTAATGTCGAATTCTTGCTCTCTATGTTACCGAAAACACTTTTCTCTCCAAAGATCTAAAAGCCGAAATCCCTTGTTCTTTCTCTCTTATTTTATGCCGATTTCTTCTCTTCTTCTCTTCTTCTTGTGCCGAATAACCCCTTTCACCATACAAATCTCAAAGGCGAAATACCCCTTTGACTGAAGACCCTTTATGTCGCCACTACTCCCTCTACTTCGATCGATTCTTGTGTAAGTGCTTTGCTCTTTCAGTCAATTTTCCTAGTACTAATTTCTTTTCTCCCTCACCATTTATCGATTTTGGTAGGGGATTAGTATCGAATCTCAGAGTTCAGATCTCTATCGAATCGCGCCTTAGGGGTTTTGGGGATTTTGGGTAAGTGTTCCTCTTTTATTGGTTAAGGTAGGCCGAATGGTCATCGATGATTTCAGAGTGACTTAAGATGATTGTGAGTCACTTGTTGCTTTGTTTTAATGATTAAGGTTGATGCAGATTTAGGAAATACTCGTGATTAGTGATCAAGGAAGGGTTGTTAGGGCTTGTTGTTCAAGGTAAGGCAAAGGTGAGATTTTTTGTTTTTGGTGATCGTGTTTGACGAGTGTGTGATTAATCGTTGAGTGACATCATTTGTAGGTTCATGGCTAAGGAGATCATAGCACGTTCTAGTGCCAAGTGTGTACATACACTACACACACAGAGTAGACCGGTAAATCTCGAAATACCGAAAAGTTGAAATGCCGAAAAGTCAAAAGTTTGGCTACGGTAGACTTGCGAGTGCGTGAACACTCATAAGAGGGGAACCGATACTTTATCAGAGGCCCCATGAGCAATCTCATGGTCTTGGGTCGTGTTTTGGCCAACCGGGCCAGAATGGGCTAAATGGGTCCGATGGGCTGTAAGGCCCATAGTAGGCAAAAGTTGGCAATTTGATACTAAGTGATGAAAAAACATATGATTGCATGACTATGAATGTGATTGAGCATGATGGGCCATATGAATGTGATTGGGCCTAGTGGGTCATATGAATGTGATTGGGCCTAGTGGGCCATATTCAGGTATGTAGACTTGTTTAGGCTTTGTAAGGGGTTTTGGGCCTAGTATCTAATAACTGCTTAAACAGACATAAAACTTAAATAAATAATTAATCGAGACCGTGGACGAGTCATATGGTTAAGGTGTGGCAATGGGTATATGCATGTCTAGGATTGGATCTAGGGGAGCTTGGTACTTAAGCGGTCTTAATGACTCACTTCCTCTTCTCTGGAATCTTACCTGCTGCACAGTATCTGTTCACTTTAGCCAATGGGGACTTGTTAACGGGCCAAGGTAAGTAATAAACCCATAATAGAGAGAAATTACTGAAATGCCCCAAAAAGCAAGAAATGACTAAAATACCCCTATTTGTTGAATGTAAGACTTATGGATGTTACATGTATACCTACTGCATTCATATGATATCCTGTTTAGGTTGCACATGGGTTGGGAATTATGGAACGGAGGAAGTATATGAGGATCGCATGGTTACTTGACGACCGTAGATCCACCGATGGCTATTAAGCCCAATATATGATTAGCAACTTGCTGCAATGAAGGTAGTACCACAGCCGGGCTACCATTGATGTGTATCAGATGGGTGGTTTGATATTTATATCCCCACATGATGTGTACCAGGGGACAGAGTTGGTGTATAGCGATTGGATTATTGGGGTGGGTTGCATAGCATTGCATGTATGTTATTATGGTGATTGATGATTGTTTATTACTCTTTGAGGGTTGTACACACTGAGTTTTCAAAAACTCACCCCCCTTTTATTTTTCTCAGGTGATGCTCAGTAGGAGGTTCGACGGATGGAGGGACTCCGAGGTGGCCAACTAACAAGATGACTTGGACTTTTTTTTAAGCATATCATTTCTAGTATTTAAGATTATTTCAGTTCGGATTATAATAAGGCCTATTCGCTGGATTTTATTTCAAACTAGGATTATTATTATTTTTATACTTTATATTTGCTAGAAGTTGAACATGGTTTTCCTAAGCCATAACTGTTTTTAGTACTACGTTTCGGCAACTTGATTTTTAAATGAAAAGTTTTCATAGATCATTTGTTTTAACTGAAGCTTCCGCAACACTTCAATGTGACACGCTGGATTCGGCCATAACGTCTGGGCTGGATTTGGGGTGTTACATTTAGTGGTATCAGAGTTAAGTTACAAAACTCAGGTTGTGAAATGGGCCTTATTATTTGGGTTTGTTTTAAAAAAAATTTGGATCACAATGTTTGGGAAAAAAATCTTGCTGTGCGGCACACCAAGTCTCCAACGTCGAACCGAGTAAGTATTTTTATTATTAAGCTTGTTTATTTTGATATACTGTAGATATTTAATGGGCTACTTTAGATGATTATACTGAGGCTTTTAGTTGGATTGAAACTGAAGCCCGTAGGACCTTGAAACTGTAGAGGATTTACGAAAACAACTTTATTTTTAATACTTTCATAAAACATTGGCTTAATTAATTGAAACTAACTAAAACTTCATAAAATTTCTAATCTAGATAATACGTGAACCAACGATGAGTGCTAGAAGAAGTGCAAGAGGCTGTGCCCGAGGCTGCGGAAGTGTTAGGGCTAAATCGCCGGCATCAGGCCATATGCCTAATGTTGGAGTAGGAGAGGCTCCAGCCTCACCCGTGGCTGAAATTGGACCATATGGTCGGGCCGCGGGGGAAAATGCATTGTTGCAGGCAATGCTGAGGATTTTGGAAAGGGCCGCAGGGCACAATAATGGCACGAGAAATTGGGGATCAATTTCGGAGAGACTTCGATCAAATAGGGCCAAGATCTTTAAGGGCGTGGCTGGTGTGGCTCTTAACGTGGCTGAATACTGGTTGGAAGGCACCGAAAGGATAATGGAGGTCTTGGACTGTTGACTTGAACAAAAGTTGAAAGGGGCCGTGTCACTACTTAGGGAAGAAGCTTACTAGTGGTGGCTAACAGTGAAAGTGGGCACCCAACCTGAGCAGGTCACTTGAGAGTTTTTCAAAACTGCGTTTCAAGGAAAGTATGTGGGTGGGAGTTATGTGGATGCTAGAAGGAAGGAGTTCCTGAACTTGACCTAGGGAAACAAATCTGTGGCGGAGTATGAGGCAGAATTTCTACACCTTAGTAGGTATGCAAGAGTTATGGTGGCAACGGACTATGAGCGTTGCGTTAGGTTTGAGGATGGTCTTAGGGATAGCCTTAGAGTATTGATAGCTCCACAAAAAGAGCGAGTTTTCTCAGAGTTGGTAGAGAAAGCAAAAATAGTAGAGGAGGTGAAGCGCACTGAGCGCTTAAATCAGGAAAAAAAATGGGCAAGAATAAAAGGGAGGCTGAGACTGTTGATGTTGGACAGAGGCCTAGGGTTAGGGCCAGAGTTAATGGGCCGGTTAGAGCAGGGCCCTCTACTGTTAATCCAGGGGTGCCACCTTGTGTTGATTGTGGGAAAGGTCATATAGGCGAGTGTTGGAAGAGGACTAGAGCTTGTCTAGCTTGTGGATCTATGAAGCATAGGATCAAGAGTTGTCCTAGAATGCCAAGTCAAGTGCCAATCGTTGTCCGAGATGGTGTCCAGCCGCCAAGGGGTCGTGGGCAGGCTAGGGGCAGTAATGGTAATAGACGTGGACGTAGAGCACCAGGCGAAAACGCAGGCCATGCTGAGCAAGGCAGCCAGCTTTGGTTTATGCTGCTCGTCGCCGAGAAGATGGGGATGCCCCAGATGTGATAATGGGTATGTTCTTTATACATGAGTTACCTTACACTGCATTGATTGATATTGGATCGACGCATTCATATGTTGCATGCAATATGACTGATCCTTTGGGTGATACGTTTGAAATTACTTCGAATGAGATTACTGTGATAAGTCCATTAGGTTAGTTAGTGGGAGTAAATAAGTTGTTTAGAGAGGTACCCTTAGTAGTCTAAGGGGTTACCTTTTTAGCGGATTTGATAGAACTGCCGTTTAGCGAGTTTGATTTAATCTTGGGTATGGATTGGCTAATGAAACACCGAGCAACCTTGGATTGCGCTGCAAAGTGAATGGTGTTAAGAACGACGGAGGATAAGGAGGTGGTGGTGATTGGTGAACTCCAGAATTATCTGTCGAATGTGATTCCGACATTAAGGGCTGAGAAGTTGGTACAAAAGGGATGCGAATCCCATTTGGCTATATCAGCAATACAGAGGCTAAGAGCCCTACTATTAAGGAGCTGAGAACAGTTAGGGAATTTCTTGATGTTTTTCCCAAGGAACTGCTAGGGTTGCCGCCCAACAGAGAAGTAAAATTTGGAATCGAGTTGTTACCTACTACGGCTCCGGTGTCCATCGCTCCTTATTAGATGGCACCGAAGGAGTTGGTAGAACTTCAGGCACAAATTCAGGAATTGTTGGATCGAGGATTCATCTGACCAAGTGTGTCTTCGTGGGGAGCACCGGTGTTATTCGTAAAAAAGAAAGATGGGACGTTACGAATGTGCATCTTCTACCGGCAGTTGAACAAGTTAACTATTAGAAACAAGTACCCTCTACCGAGAATCGATGATCTTTTTGATCAGTTTAGGGAAGCTTTCATTTTCTCGAAGATTGATCTACATTCAAGGTATCACCAATTGAGGGTTAAGGAGGCAGATGTTTATAAGACAGCTTTCAGAACTCGTTATAGGCAATACGAGTTCTTGGTGATGCCATTCAGGCTGACGAACGCACCTGCCTCTTTCATGGATCTCATGAATCAGGTCTTTCAACCCTACCTGGATCGGTTCGTGGTGGTTTTTATAGATGACATCTTAGTGTACTCAAGAAATGAGGATGAGCATGATGCACACTTAAGGATTGTGTTGTAGATTTTGAGGGAGAAGCAATTGTATGCCAAATTCAGTGAGTGCAAATTTTGGCTAAGGGAGGTTACTTTTCTAGGACATGTGGTGTCAGCTGAAGGGATTAAGGTGGATCCCCAAAAAATTGAAGCAGTGTTAGACTGGAAAACACCTAAGTCAGCATCAGAAATTCGAAGTTTTCTGGGCTTGGCAGGGTACTATAGGTGGTTTGTTGAGGGCTTTTCATTAATTGCTGCACCTTTAACTAAGTTGTTGAGGAAGGGAGTACCGTTTGAGTGGACGAACAAGCAGCAAGAGAGTTTTGGAAAGCTTAAGAAGGTTTTAACTGAAGCCCCAGTGTTGATACAGTCAAAGCCTGGAAAAGAGTTTACAGTTTATAGTGACGCGTCGCATGTAGGCTTGGGCTGTGTATTGATGCAGGAAGGAAAGGTGGTTGTGTATGCGCCACATCAACTTAAGACTTACGAGGTGAATTACCCAACCCATGACATGGAACTATCTGCGGTGGTTTTCGCGCTAAAAATATGGAAGCATTACTTATACGGAGAGAAGTGCATAATTTATTCAGACAATAAGAGTTTGAAGTACCTCCTTACCCAAAAGGAGCTAAACCTTAGGCAGCGTAGGTGGGTGGAATTATTGAAGGATTATGATTGTACGATTGAATACCACCTTGGCAAAGCAAATGTGGTAGCCGACACGTTGAGTTGTAGGGTTAAGTCAAACTTGAAGGCTATGCTCGCCCATTTAAGCTTATTGGATGATGGTAGCTTGTTAGCTGAGCTTCAAGTAAAGCCGGTGTGGGTCGAGCAGATAAAGAGTAAGCAGTTAGTGGATGAGACTTTGGGTGCTCGTTTTAGACAAGTAGAGAAGAGGGAGATGTCAGACTTTGGGATAAATAGTGAAAGAGTGTTGTGTTTCCGTGGGAGGATGTGTATACCAAAGGACGATGATCTAAGGTAGTTTATTCTGCGGGAATCGCATAGCAGTCTCTATGCTATGCATCCTGGCGGAAACAAGATGTATTAGAATTTGTGTGAGCTTTATTGATGGCCTGGACTTAAGCGCGAGGTTATGGAGTTCGTAAGTAAATGCTTGATTTGTCAAAAGGTGAAGGCGGAACATCAGTTGCCTTCAGGATTGCTTCAGCCAGTAAAGATTCCACTTTGGAAGTGGGAAAGGATTACTATGGACTTTGTTAGTGGGCTACCCTTGACGCCTACTAAGAAAGACTCGATATGGGTTATAGTGGATCGGTTAACCAAGTCTACCCATTTTGTACCAGTTCGCACCGATTACTCGTTACAAAAGCTGGCTTGGTTGTATGTGGCGGAGATTGTAAGATTGCATGGAGTGCCAGTTTCCATAATTTCTGATAGAGACCCACGTTTCACTTTGCAATTTTGGAAGAAGCTGCACGAGGCGTTATGTACTAGGTTGAAATTCAGTACGGCATTCCACCCTCAAACTGATGGACAGTCAGAAGGGGTGATCCAAGTTTTGGAAGATATGTTGAGGGGATGTGTAATTGAGTTCCGAGGTAGCTGGGAAGACTATTTACCATTAGCCGAATTTGCATACAATAATAGTTATCAAGCAAGTATTGAGATGGCTTCGTATGAAGCACTGTATGGGCAAAGGTGTCGAACTCCAACATGTTGGACAAAATTGGGCGAATGAAGAGTTTTGGGCCCTGAGTTAGTAGTAGATACTGAGGGAAAGGTAAAATTGATTCGGGATCAGTTGAAGGAGGCCTCGGATAGGCAGAAGTCGTATGCTGACCTTAAGCGTCGAGAGATAGAGTATGCAGTGAGGGACTTAGTTTTTCTTAAGGTCTCTCCGTGGAAGAAAGTATTAAGGTTTGGACGGAAGGGGAAGCTGAGCCCAAGGTTCATGGGCCATATCGGGTTGTCAGGCGGATTGGGCCAGTCGCTTATCAGCTGGAATTACCTTCTGAATTAAGCCAAATCCATGACGTGTTTCATGTTTCCATGCTAAGATGGTATTGCTCGGATCCTTCGCATGTCGTGTCGGTTAAGGAGATCGAGGTTAGGCCAGACCTAACTTTCAAGGAAAAGCCCATACCAATAATTGGACGTGATGTTAAGGTACTGAGAAGGAAGTCTGTTCCATTAGTCAAAGTGCTTTGGTGTAATCACAAGGCTGAGGAGGCTACTTGGGAACTTGAAGAAACAATGCGACATCAATATCCTCAATTGTTTGGATCAGGTAAAAATTTTGAGGATGAAATTTCTTTTAGGGGGTAGAGTTATAACGCCCCAAAAATCTCGAAATCCTGAACTTTCTTTTTTTCCAGTTGTGATTAAAAGTGTGCTTAATATTCCTAGTCAAGTGTTTTTTATGTGATAATAGGTTTTGGTTAAGGTTTGAGTTCGAACTTTGGGGTAAAGGAAATTATAGTTTAATAATTAAAAGAACCTTGATGGCAAGTAAGTTGGTTTTTAAATAAATGAAGGAGGAATTGGACACAAGAAGCCTTGTGGTTGAGTAGCAAGTAGCGTCACATCTGGGGCTTAGAGGTGGCGTCACATGCATGGCAAGGAGGTCTGGGGTTTGAATCCCTCCTTGCTCAAAAGAATGATTTATTTTTGCTCAATGAATGGCCAGTGGTGGCGTTGGATGTGAACTCTGAAGGGAGTAATCAGAGGAGAAATTTAAGGAAGGGATTAAGGAATTATCAGGGAGAAAAGTTAGAAGATGAGGGGTGTAGAGAAGTGGAGCTAAATTGGGAATTTGGGGATAGGGAATTCTGCTATAGTCTATATATAGGTGCCGATTGTGGGGATTCTAGGCTAATGTCGAATTCTTCCTCTCTATGTTACCGAAAACACTTTTCTCTCCAAAGATCTAAAAGCTAAAATCCTTTGTTCTTTCTCTTTTATTAGGTGCCAATTGTGGGGATTCTAGGCTAATGCTGAATTCTTCCTCACTATGTTACCGAAAACACTTTTCTCTCCAAAGATCTAAAAGCTAATTCTTCCTCTCTATGTTACCGAAAACACTTTTCTCTCCAAAGATCTAAAAGCTAAAATCCTTTGTTCTTTCTCTTTTATTTTGTGTCGATTTCTTCTCTTCTTCTCTTCTTCTTGTGTCGAATAACCCCTTTCACCATACAAATCTCAAAGGTCGAATACCCCTTTGACTGAAGACCCTCTGTGTCGCCACTACTCCCTCTACTTCGGTCGATTATTGTGTAAGTGTTTTGCTCTTTCAATCGATTTTCCTAGTACTGATTTTCTTTCTCCCTCACCTTTTATCGATTTTGGTAGGGGATTAGTATCGAATCTCGGAGTTCAGATCTCTACCGAATCGCTCCTTAGGCATTTTGGGGATCTTGGGTAAGTGTTCCTCTTTTATTGATTAAGGTAAGCCGAATGGTCATGGATGATTTAAGAGTGACTTACGATGATTACGAGTAACTTGTTGCTTAGTTTTAATGATTAAGGTTGATGCAGATTTAGGAAATACTCGTGATTAGTGATTAAGGAAGGGCTGTTAGGGCTTGTCGTTCAAGGTAAGGCAAAGGTGAGATTTTCAGTTTTTGGTGATCGTGTTTGATGAGTGTGTGACTAATCGTTGAGTAAAATCATTTGTAGGATCGTGGCTAAGGAGATTGCAGCACGTTCTAGAACTAGGTGTGTACATACACTACACACACAGAGTAGACCAGTAAATCCCGAAATACTGAAAAGCTGAAATGCCGAAAAGCTGAAAGTTTGGCTACGGTAGACTTGCGAGTGCGTGAACACTCGTAAGAGGGGAACCGATACGTTATTAGAGGCCCAATGAGAGATCTCATGGTCTTGGGCCATGTTTTGGCAAACCAAGCAAGAATGGACTAAATGGGCCCGATGGGCTGTAAGGCCCATAGTAGGCAAAAGTTGGCAATTTGATACTAAGTGATGAAAAAGCATATGATTGCATGACTATGAATGTGATTGGGCCTGATGGGCCATATGAATGTGATTGGGCCTGATGGGCCGTATGAATGGGATTGGGCCTAGTGGGCCATAGGCAGGTATGTAGACTTGTTTGGGCTTTATAAGGGGTTTTGGGCCTAGTATCTAATAACTACTTAAACAGACATAAAACTTAAATAAATAATTAATCGCGACCGTGGACGAGTCATACTGTTAAGTTGTGGCAATGGGTATATGCATGTCTAGGATTGGATCTAGGGAGAGCTTGGTACTTAAGCGGTCTTAATAACTCACCTCCTCTTCTCTGGAATCCTACCTGGTGCATAGTATCTGTTCACTTTAGCCAATGGGGACTTGTTAACAGGCCAAGGTAAGTAATAAACCCATAATAGAGAGAAATTATCGAAATGCCCTAAAGGGTGAGAAATGACTAAAATACCCCTATGTGTTGAATGTAAGATTTAAGGATGTTACATGTATACCTGCTGCATTCATATGATATCCTGTTTAGGTTGCACATGGGTTGGGACTTATGGAACGGAGGAAGTATATGAGGGTTGCATGGTTGCTTGACGATCATGGATCCACCGATGGCTATTAAACCCAATATATGATTAGCAGCTTGCTGCAATGAAGGTAGTACCGCAACCAGGCTACCATTAATGTGTATCGGATGGGTGGGTCGATATTTATATCCCCACATGATGTGTACCGGGGGATGGAGTTGGTGTATAGCGGTTGGATTATCGGGGTGGGTTGCACAGCGTTGCATGTATAATATTATGGTGATTGATGATTGCTTATTACTCTTTGAGGGTTGTACACACTGAGTTTTTGAAAACTCACCCCCTCTTTTATTTTTCTCAGGTGATGCTCAGTAGGAGGTTCGATGGATGGAGGGACTCCGAGGTGGCCAACTAGTAAGACGACTTGGACTTGTTTTTTTTAAGCATATCATTTCTAGTATTTAAGGTTATTTCAGTTCGGATTGTAATAAGGCCTCTTCGCTGGATTTTATTTCAAACTAGGATTATTATTATTTTTATGCTTTATACTTGCTGGAAGTTGAACATGGTTTTCCTAAACCATAACTGTTTTTAATAATACGTTTCCGCAACTTAATTTTTAAATGACAAGTTTTCATAGATCATCTGTTTTAACTGAAGTTCCGCAACTGAAAGTTACATAATTTTCTCTTTTGAAGGGTTTTCAATGAAAATAAGGTTTTTGACACATTTAGTGGTATCAGAGTCAAGTTGCAAAACTCGGGCTGTGAAGTGGGCCTTATTATTTGGGTTTGTTTTAAAAAAAATTTGGATCACAATGTTTGGGAAAAAAATCTTGTTGTACGGCACACCATATCTTTATTACGAGACACTGCATATCATTGGTGGAATACACTAGTATCGGTGGTCCCGAAAGAGATAGTGACCTGGGAATTCTTTCAGACTGAGTTTCGTAAGAAATACATCAGCCAGAGATTTATTGATCAGAAGCACAAAGAATTTCTGGAATTGAAACAGGGTCGTATGACTGTAATCGAGTTCTAGCAGAAATTTGTAAGACTCAGTCGATATGCTCGTGAATGTGTTTCAACCGAAGCTATCATGTGTAAAAGATTCGAAGACGGTTTAAATGAAGACATTAAATTGCTGATTGGTATACTTGAAATCAAAGAGTTTGTGGCACTTTTAGAGCAAGCTTGCAAAGCCGAAGAGCTCGGGAAAGAGAAAAGAAAAGCTGATTTTGTAGCCATAGATTCCCGTAAAAGATCATCGAGTAAGACTTTTCACTCAGCATCAGAAAATTTTAGAGATGATTCTAGTCGATTTAAAGCTACTTCGGACTTTTTTAGACGAAACCGAGACCGACCTCCTGTGAGTTCACGAGCTACTTCGATTGCTAGTGTTGGCAATGATCGAAAGACTAGACTCGAGTGCAAGCATTGTGGGAAATGGCATTCCGAAAATTGTAGATTGCATGATCGGTCTTGTTTTAAATGTGGATCGATGGATCATTTTATCTGAGATTGCCCGATGTTGGCCGAGCAAAATACTGTTCAGAATGAGAGACCGAGTAACATGTCAGCACGAGGTAGACCACCCAGGCAATCGGGTAATGTGAGTGGCAGCCAGAGAGGAACGAAAGATTCAGCAGTTCGATCTGAAGCTCATGCACCTGCCAGAGCATATGCTATACGCACTCGCGAGTATGCTTCTTCCTCAAATGTTATTACCAGTACTTTTACTCTCTATGATACTAGTGTTATTGCATTGATTGATCTTGGTTCAACTCATTCATATGTGTATGAAACATTAGTATCCAGTAAGACTTTGCCTGTTGAGTCTACTGAGTTTGTAATTCGAGTATCAAACCCCCTGGGCTAGTGTGGTGTGTTCTAGTTGACAAAGTGTGTAAAAATTACCCGTTGATGATTCGAGATTCATGCTTTCTAGCCAATTTGATGTTGCTACCTTTTGATGAGTTTGATATAATTTTGGGTATGGATTAGCTGACTTTGCACGATGCTGTTGTTAATTACAAAATAAAGACCATTGATTTGAGATGTCAGAACGACAAGATTATTCGGATTGAATCTAATGATTTGAATGGTTTACCAGCAGTAATATCTTCGATGTTGGCTCAGAAGTATGTGAGAAAAGGTTGTGAAGCTTACCTTGCATATGTGCTCGATAGTAAAGTGACTGAAAAGAAAATTGAATCTGTACCAGTTGTGTGCGAGTATCTAGACGTGTTTCCTGAAGAATTTTTGAGTTTGCCACCTATCCGAGAGGTAGAATTTGGTATTGAGTTAGTACCGGGGATGACTCCGATTTTAATAGCTCTGTATCAGATGGCACCTACAGAATTAAAAGAGTTGAAAGCACAGTTGCAAGAGTTAACAGATAGAGGTTTTGCGCGACCGAGTTTCTCTCCCTAGGGTGTGCTAGTATTATTTGTGAAAACAAAAGATAGAACTATGAGAATGTGTATTGATTATCGCCAGCTAAATAAGGTAACTATAAAGAATAAATACCCGTTGTCGCCGATTAATGATTTATTCGATCAGTTAAAAGGGGCTTCAGTGTTTTCAAAGATAGATTTGAGATCAGGTTATTATCAGTTGCGTGTCAGACACTCCGATGTGCCAAAGATTGCTTTTCGAATGAGGTACGGACATTATGAGTTTTTGGTTATGCCATTCGGACTTACTAATGCACCTGATGTTTTTATGGATTTGATGAATCAAATTTTCGGGCAGTATTTAGATCGGTTTGTGGTTGTGTTCATTGATGATATACTGATATACTCCCGTAATGAAACCGAACATGCCGAGCATTTTAGACTTGTGTTACAAACTTTGTGAGAAAAACAGTTATATGTGAAGTTTAGTAAATGTGATTTCTGGTTGTAAGAAGTTAGCTTTCTGGGACATGTTGTTTCAGCATCAGGTATTCAGGTTGATCCGAGCAAAATTTCAGCAATTCTTAATTAGAAACCTCTGAGAAACATTTATGATGTCAGAAGTTTTTTGGGACTTGCTGGTTACTATAGACAGTTTGTAAAAGGTTTCTCTATGATTGCAACCCCGATGACGAAGCTGCTGTAGAAAGATGTTAAGTTTGAGTGGTCAGAAAAGTGCCAGAAAAGCTTTGATCAGTTGAAAGCCCTTTTGACCGGAGCTCTAGTGTTAGTTCAGCCAGAATCGGGTAAATAATTTGTTATATATAGTGATGCATCTTTAAATGGTTTGGGCTGTGTTTTGATGCAAGAAGGCAAAGTTATAGCTTATGCCTCGAGAAAGTTAAAACCGCATGAAAAGAATTATCCAACGCATGATCTAGAATTGGCAGCTATTGTGTTTGCATTGAAGATATTGTGCCATTATCTGTTCGGGGAGAAATGTCATGTTTATTCTTATCACAAAAGTTCGAAGTACTTGATGACTTAGAAAGATATGAATTTGAGACAGTGTCGATGGTTAGAGTTGTTAAAATATTACGAGTTAGTTATTGATTATCACCCTGGAAAGGCTAATGTTGTTGCTGATGCTTTAAGCCGAAAATCACTGTTTACTTTGCGTGCAATTAATGCGCATATGGCTATGTCTGATGATGGTTCGATAATAGCTGAATTGAAAGCAAGACAGTTATTTGTTCAAAAAATATGCGATGCTCAGAAGGTTGACAATAAGTTGTTAGCAAAACAAGTTCAAAGTGATTCAAATGCCGATTCAGAGTTTCGAGTTGATGCTGATGATTGTCTGAGATTCAGAAATCGAATATGTGTTCTGAGAAATACAGAGTTGATTCAGATGATTTTGAACGAAGCTCATAACAGTCGGCTATCTGTTCACCCAGGTAGTATGAATATGTATAATGATCTGAAACAACACTATTGGTGGCAAGGAATGAAACTAGACATTTCTGACTTTGTATCGAAATTTTTAGTCTGTCAGCAAATAAAAGCCGAGCATCAGGTACCTTCTGGATTACTTCAACTGATCATGATACTTGAATGGAAATGGGACAGAGTCACAATGGATTTTGTATCTGGTTTACCGTTAACACCGAGCAAGAAAGATGCAATTTGGGTTATTGTACATATATTGACTAGATCTGTTCATTTTGTTCCGGTTCGTACAGATTACTCGCATGATAAGTTGGCTGAATTGTATGTTTCTCAGATTGTGAGGTTGCATGGTGTACCTATATCGATTGTGTCGGATAGAGATTCGAGGTTTACATCACTGTTTTGGAAGAAACTGCAAGATGCATCAGGTACTAAACTGCATTTTAGCACTACTTTTCATCTCCAAACAGACGATCAGTCCGTGCGAATTATTCAAATACTTGAGGATATGTTGAGATGTTGCATTCTCGAGTTTGAAAGTACATAAGAACGATATCTACCTCTGATTGAATTTGCGTACAATAATAGCTTTCAATCAAGTATCAAAATGGCACCTTATGAAGCTTTGTATGGTGAAAATGTCGTACACCATTGTATTGGACTGAGCTCAGTGAAAATAAGATACACGGGGTCGATTTGATCAGAGAAACTGAATAGAAAGTGAAAGTACTCCGTGAAAGTCTCACCATAAGCGGACTTGAAACGAAAAGACATAGAGTTTCAGACCGGGAATAGAGTGTTTTTGAAAGTCTCACCATGGAAGAAAATACCTATATTCGGTCGTAAAGGCAAATTGAGTCTGAGATTTATTGGACCGTATGAGATTATAGAGAGGATTGGGCCAGTTGCGTATAGACTGCTGTTGCCACCTGAGCTAGAAAAGAGCCACAATGTATTCTATGTCTCGATGCTTCGTAGATATCGATCCGATGCTTTACACGTGATTAGTCTGACCGAAATTGAGATTAAGCCCGATATGTCGTACGAGGAAGAACCGATTCGTATTCTGGCTCACGAGATTAAAGAGTTACGAAATAATAAAATTTCATTGGTTAAAGTATTGTGGCATAAACATGGAGTTGAGGAAGCAACGTGGGAGCTAGAGGATACAATGAAAGAGCGTTATCCGAACCTTTTCACCGGTAAGATTTTTAAGGACGAAAATCCCTAAGGGGGAGAGTTGTAACAGTCTGATTTAGACCCTAATCAGAACAGTGGTTTTGGGGACCACAAATCTGAGTCAAAAAAATATTTAAATACTAATTTATGTGTTTATTATATGTGAATTTGCATGTGCTAAAGTTTCGTGCGAAAAATTGATCGTTAGTGTGCTTAATTTGATAAAACGACTTAATCGCGTAAATTAAAACTTGGCAGTTAAAAGCTTAAGGGCTAAATTGTTAATGGCTTTTTAAGTGGAGGTATTTATGTTGCAATTTTCCCATGATAATTTGCAAGGGACGGTAATGACCATGATTTAAAATGGTTTTATATTTCATTAAAAAGGTTAAAAATGTAAAATGAATAATAAATTATAATATCATAAAACATAAAATAAAAATTTAGTGCTCATACTTTGTTCTTGGTGACCAAAACTAAAGAAAAGAAAAAGAAAAAAAAAAGTTTAAGGGTTCGGCAATATTGAAGCTTGATTCAAGGTTAGTTTAGTTTCGATTTTTGATAATTTTTACATTTTTGAGATCGTTACTTCGAGTACTATCTGACCCATGCTTAAATTTCTAATTTTGATGCATATTTTGAGTTATGCTGAATATTTGTGTTTTGTAATGTTTGATGATGAAATATTAAAAATATGTTTTAGATTAACATGTTTTGTATTTTAGTTTTTGAAGATTTTGAATAATTAGGACTAAATTGCAAAAATAATAAATTGAGGACTAAAATGTGAAATAGATGAAATATATGGCCTAGTGTGGTTATATGGAAAATTCGGCCCAACTACATTGTTGTGAGATTTTGTGTATTTTGTGTTTTATTTGTTGTGAGATTTTGCGTATTTTGTGTTTTATGCAATTAGGACTAATTTGTAAAAGTATGAAATATCAGTGGTAAAATGGTAATTTACCTATTTATGTGTTGTTGGATTAAATTGAATGAAATTGTATTTAAATGAGGTTAATTTGAAATTATATAGATCAAGAACAAAAGAAATCGGACTTGGATCGGGGAAAAGAAAAAATAATCGAATAGCCGATTTGTAACATCCGTCGATATCTGAGGTAAGTCTTTAAGCAATTAAACATTGTTTATTTCGAACATAAAATGTTTTACTATGATGATTCGAATTTTATAGTCTATTAGTATAATAGCTGAATGTGATATATCATTGAATTAATGTGGTTGAGTTTTATTCGATTGATTTAAAACCTCTAAAAGTGTATATGTATTACATGGAGTATTTGGACGATTCAATATATGAAATGTTATTGAATGATTTTATAATTGTGATATTCGGGATTTGAGCCTAGCAAGCCTTATGCTGGTGACTTTGATCGGGCTTTGTACCTAGCAGGCTTATTGTCTGTGGATAAATAAGAATCAGGCCTTGAGTCTAGCAGGCCTCGTGCCGGTGTGTGATTTAGGCTTATGCCTAGCATGTTTTATATCGGTGATTTATTTTCAAGTCAATGATTATAAGAGATCAAGTTATTGTGGATAATGATCAAGTGAAATTGGGCTAAATGACATTGTATATATTCGGTCATATAGGTATGGATACATGTGATTATATATTGAATTTGTAAATTGGCTACATGTGATGTTTTATTTAAGTTGTATATTCGGCCACATGTGATGATATAGTGAACCTTGTGTATTCGACCATACATGTAAGTGTTTATGAGATGATGTATTAGATCTTGTATAATCGGTTATATAGGTAAATATTTATGTGGTGATATAATTGACTTTGAACATTCGGCCAAGGTAACTTATTGTGTTAAAGCATAACATTATTGATACAACTTAGTTTGCTTGAATGTTTTGATTATTCATTTGAGTTGTTTAATTTGCTTAAGACTTACTAAGCTAAGTTCTCTTACTTTGTGTGTTTTTGTTACTCTATTTTATAGATTTTGGTTGTAAGTTACGAGCTCAGGGATCGTTATCGAAGTCATCCACACTATCGTCAACTTTCGGTACTTTTAAAAGTCTATTTTCAAACTTATGGCATGTATAGGCTAATAAGTATTTTTGTTCAACCTTGGATATGTATAAACTTAGCCATACGAATATGGCTTAAATTCAAAGTTTGGATGTGGTTATGTTTAGCAATGGTTTATTCCGTTTTGATTTTAATGTTATGTGAAATGAATGAAAGGTATATGTGATTAGTGCTATATGTTTTGGAAATAGCTTGAAAATGATTAGTGGACTTGGTTGTGGTTGATAACTCAGTCATGGTGTGTATAAATTTGAATAAAAATGGTTATATGATTCTATTTTGGTGTATGTTTATTCAATTATAAACATGAGTTCATCTGTTGAGCTTATTTAAAGTATATTTAGATATGCATGATATATGTTTTAATAAATGAAATTTAGGTTGGTTATTGATAGTTTAAAAATGTTAATAAGGTATGTGTATGTTCGAATATGCATAGATTAGTTTGGTTCGGTTTGCATGGAAAGTGTATGTATGCTTAAAGTGGTTAAATGTTTAATTATATAGGTGTGGTTAATAAAGTTAAATAAGGATTATCTATTGAGATTGTTTTGTTTAATATGGTTTGTAAGTGAGACAAAGATAAATTACCAAATGAATTGTGATTTGTGCAATAGTACACTATGGGAATTATATGAATTTTAGCAAGATGTTAATTATATGTATATACACATGTATATGTTAGCGTAATCGAGTAATACTTGCCATTATGGTTTGGTTTATAATGAAAGTGTATACGTATATATATATTTGCCAATGAATAAATGTTTTTGATAATATTATTTGGTTTAATATGCGCATGTATAGAATCAAAAAGTAAAATGTTTATTTTTCTTTAAGTATTCGAATATCATTAAAGTGATGACCATATGATTCGTGCTATGTATTTACAAAGCATATGATGTTTGGCTTTGAGGCATGTTTATTAGTTTGAAAATATGATTATATAAATGGTTTGGATTCGATTAAATTTTGAGGTATGATTCGTATATGCAATATGATTAATAATGTATGTTTAATATTTAATTAGCCATGTGCTTTATATATATGAATATGACCTATATGAATATGTGAATGTTCGAAATTATATTTTTGTTCAATAATGTCTTGTGACCCTAGTCCAGCGACGGATACGTGTTAGGGGTGTTATAGTTGCTCTAAGTCTAGAGTCTACTACAAGGATCTGTCGAGTACTTGCTCATATCATTCAATTTCGGTCCAACTAATCCAACCTTTTTAGAATTAAATTAGTTTATGGGTATGTTTCAAAATCGTCTATGTCTAGGGATCACACGCATACAATTTACAAATAAAACAATTGAATGAAACATTAAATTAATTCAAATCTATGCTTCAACCATTGAAGAAAATACAAGTTTCATCAAGTAATCCAAACCCTATGAGATGTAACTCATGGGTTGGCAAATAAAATTCAAAACCAAAATATCATTCAACATCGTTTCAATCAAATTAATTCACGGAGGAACAAATTAAGAAATAACAGAAGAATGTCGAGAAGACAACTTTCGCATGTCTAGTTCACACTCTAGTGGCACAGTGTCCTGTGATGGCTGAGAGATGCTTCCTTCATCTTCCTCTTTCCTTCTCTACTCAGCCACTACCCTCTAGTTCACCTATGGATCTCCACACCTGTTTGTCTTTTTAGGTTTCCTCATTTGCTTTTTATAGGCTTTTTCCCTAAGGTAAATCCAACAACCCAAGATATCTTCTCCTCTTTTTTAGATTTTCTTTTTGGTTTTAAATCCCTTCCTTTAGGGTATGTGGTTACCAGCCCATGATCTCATGATATTTTTCCTCTTTTTTAGGCTGATTTTTTTGTACAAGTAGAATTGAGCTAAGACTAGTATGCATTGAGTGTTGACTCGGTCATCTTCTTGGAATTTCCACGGCATAAAAGTTGGTAAACTGTCCAACCTTTTACCCCGGCAAACCTTCACTCATTTATTTCTTTCTCCATATCTTGCACAATCTTTCCACATGCAATTAAAAGTAACAAATAATAATATTTAAGCACTTCCAAGCTTCTTATGAAATGTTTTAAAAATGTTAAAATAATATCCTAAAATGCAACTAAATTTACTTAAGTATAGTAAATTAACTAGGTCTAAAGGCATGAAATATAACTATTTTCAATAGTTATCAATTAGGAGAGGTTCCTAGTCTATACATAGAAGCTTTAGAAGAGACATTGGTGGTAATCTTAGTGAAAATGGAGGGAACACAACAGTATTCGGTGTATTATATCAGCAAAGTCTTACAGCGTGGCAAGTTGCGATATTCTAAAATAGGAAAAAATATTTTTGTCGTGGTAATAGCGGCTCGCAGGTTACGCCCCTATTTTCTGGCCCATTAGTTGAATGTTGTCATAGATCAACCGATTAAGGATATCTTGTCAAGGGTGGACACTACTAGGAGAATGAAGAAGTGGGAAATTGAGCTAACAGAGTATGGTATAAATTATTTCCCTTGAAGAGAAATTAAAGTTCAAATTCTAGCTGATTTCAAAGCGAAGTGCTCTTTTGACAGCTCAGCAACAATCACAAGTAACACATTTACTTAATGTGAATAATTTAACTTAGTGAGAATATATTACTAGATTTTTTTTTCAAATATTTACATGATATAACCTGTTTTATTTAATATAAATGCATTTTTAGACATTTTCTTGAACACACATGTTTCATAATAAGTCAGTATATCGTGGCAGAGTGCTCTTTTGACAGCTCAACAACAATCACGGGTAACACATTTACATAATGTGAATAATTTTACTTAGTGGGAACATATTGCTAGACATATTTTTAAATATTTACATGATATGAACTACTTTATGTAATATAAATGCATTGTTAGACACTTTCTTGAACACACATGTTTCATAATAAGTCATTATATTGATGAATATGATATTAACCATCTTAATTTTATATCAAAAATAGAAGTTTCACCGCTACTACAGGAACACACAGAACAGATAGAAAAGTCTAATTGTTGGACAATTTATATAGATGGATCAACAACAAAAAAAAGGAGTAGGAGTAGGAGTAAGAGTGTACTTATTGACCCTAAGCGAAATGAGTGACAATATGGTCTCTCCTTTGGGTTTCAGGCGTCTAACAACGTAATTCAGTATGAAGGCACTTATTTTTGGGCTGTAATTAGCCAAACAGTTGGCAGCAAGTGAATTGCTTCTCTTCATTGATTCTGAGTTGGTTGCAAAGTAAATGAGAGGGAGTATGGGGTGAAAGAAGCCAATTTGGCTAAATATTGTGCAATGGCTCTTGAGTTGTTATTTAAGATCACAACCTTCAAACTTCAAAGATTTTCATAATCATAGAGTTAGTGATTTAAGATCACGACTCCCCTTTAAGGTTTGCTGATTTAAGATTGCAACCTTCAAACTCCAAGAATATTTAGAATCTTAGATGTAATAGCCCAATTTTGGGTCTAGTCGAAACAGTGGTTTTGGGACCATAAATATGACGTAGAAAATTTATTTTTATTATATTTTTATGGTCTACAATTTTATGGAATGATTTTGTGAAAATTTCGTTTGAAAATTTTGACGTTTGGGCACTCAATTTAGTCAAAAGGACTAAATTGTAAAATGTGCAAAAGTTTAGTTCTACATGCTAGAGGTGTCTAATTGCTATGAAATTTTAAGTTGGAGGTCCTTAAATGGTAATTAGACCATTGGTTAAGTTTTTTGATAAAAATGGACATGGTTAGGTATGTTTCTAAAGTTTTTCATTAAGGGCATTTTAGTAATTTGGTAATTAAATGAATTAAAAGCCAAATTTTGTCCATCTTCCTCCCATGGCTGAATTTTACAAGAAGAAACCATGGCTATGGTTTTTCAAGCTTCCAAGCTCGATTGTAAGTCCGTTCTAGCCCCGTTTTTAATTATTTTTATGTTTTTGAAATCCTCATAACATGATCTATTTATTTCTAGCACTAATTTAAGAAATAATCAATGTCTAAAATTTTACCCATGATTAATATTTGTGTATTTGATGTCTAATGGTAGGAAATGTATGTTTGGTGTATGATAAACGACTATTGCTAAGTGATTTTCCATGAAAATGCCTAAAAGGACCAATTTGTAAAAAGTTGTAAAATGGGTTGTTAAAATGCAAATAAAAGAAAAATGTGGGCTGCTATAAGCATGTATAACATTCGGCTAGGCATGGGTATTGAAGAAATTGAGTACATTTTATTTTACGAGCCTAGGGACTAAATTGTAAAAATATCAAACTTTAAGGGCAAAAATGTAATTTTTCCATACTGTGATTTTGGGCTGATTTGAAAAGTATAATGATTAAATAAGTTAAATGTGATATTATAAATCAAGAAAAACGAGGTTCAAAATTAGAACAGGGAAAAACGAGTATTTGACGGTTAGGCCCTTTTCATCATTTTTATACTGAGATAAGTTCGTATATTTAATAAGCATTAAATTATATATATATATAAATTCTTAATTGATATAATTGTTGCAAATGCTATATTATTGAAATGAAATGTGAATGCTATTGAGTACGATACTACGGAAATGACCGATAGTGATTCGGTATAACGAAAGTGCGGGTTGAACCTTAGGAATAGATAGGATACAAATGTCATGATATTTGGGTTACTAAGACTACGTGTAAGACCATATCTAGGATATGGAATCGATATGAGACTTCGTGTAAGACTATATCTGGGATATGGCATCAATACGAGACTTTGTGTAAGACCATAGCTGGGCTATTGGGATCGATACGAGATTACATGTAAGACCATATCTGGGATTTGAAATTGGTATAGTATTGTGTGTATGAGATTCCCGAGTATCCTTTAGTACTCCAAGTGGTTCAAAGGGTATGTCAAAGAAGATAAAAACTATGTAAGTATTACAAATTAGTACAGGTATGTACATAAAGTTTATAAGCATTGACTTCATGAAATTGTGAGTTCATGACTTCCACTTGAATGATTTTGTGAAAACCTTGTAATTATTGGTCCATACTTGTGATGTATGAAATTCATGATAAATTCGGTTGAAGATCATGTGATTGGCTTTTGGGCCAAATTGAGTTGTGAAATTGCGTGTTTTATTCACTTAAATTGTGATTTATCAAATATGAGAATAAGGAAAGGTTGGCATATTTGCCTATTAAAATGGTTATGAAAGTACTGGAAGATAAAAGTTTAGGTAATTGAAAGATATTAATATATATGCTTGGAAATATGAGTACACATAATCAATATGCATGTTTACTATGAGGTTTGAAATGATTTGTTAATTGCTATAATATGTTACAAATGAGAGATTACAGATAATAGGCTAATGCCAAAATATGTTAAATTATGCTTATAAGTTGATAGAGTAAACATTGTGATTGACTAAAATTATAACTGTGAGATTCATAGCAATTTGTATTATCTTGTGTTTAAACTGTTGGACTTGAAAAATATTGGTAAGAGTTGCTTATTATTTTCGTACAGACCTACTAAGCTATATAGCTTACCTCCTTCCTTTCCCATGTTTTATAGTGTCATCAAGCTAGCTCGGGTTGGAGATCGCCGGATATCCTATCATACTATCAAGCTATCATTTTGGGTATTGATAAATTAAAGTATTTTGAGTTTATGACATGTTTAAGGACTTGGTCTTTTGGTCATATGTGTCATTATGATTTTAGCTAATGTAATGGCTTGTAATCGTCAAAGGCTTGTTTTGCTATTCGGCCATGTAAGTTGGCTTATATTGGCAACATGGTTGTAAGCCTAGGTATATTGATATATATGTTAATTTCTTTGGTGATATGATCATGGTATGCTTGATGAATGTGAAATGTTTGGAAATGTGATTTATGGCATGATTGTGTAATTTTTGGAAATGTGACCTATTGATGAGATGAAGAATTTGAGTATAATTTGGTAACTAGAAAGTAATTGAATGAAGTCTAATAAATGTGAAATTTGTATGTTTGATTTTGGGCTTAATAAATGTAGTGAATATGTTAGATAAAGATATTGATTTGATATGTTTTAACCAAGAATGTGGATGTTTTGGTTGCCTAAGTACGTATTGTTTTGTGCCTTTGAATTGGGGTAAGTGTATGTGTGAATAAGGGTGGCAAATGGCTTAGTAACTAGTCTTATTATTGTCCACACGGGTAGACACACGAGCGTGTGTGACACACGGTCAGCCCCATGGGCGTGTGATCCGGCCGTGTGTCCCCTGCACCTAAATTGTTGCAAAACAAAATGCTCAGTATCGAGCACACAGGCATGAGACACAGCCGTGTGTCTCAACTGTGTGAAGGACACGGCCACGGGACACGGGCGTGTGTCTTGGCCGTGAGACTTCAATTTGTTCTTGGGTGACAAACAGAGAGTTACACAGGTTAGGGACACGGGTGTGTGTGACCACACGGCCTGCCCACACGGGCGTGGCCCAAGCCACATGGGCGTGTGACCACTGTTTAGGCAAAAATTTTCTAAGTGTTGTAAAATTTTTTAAAGTTCTCGATTTGGTCTCGAAACACTTCCAAAGCATGCTTTGGGCCTCGTAGGCTTGTTTTTGGGACGATGTAATTGATTGTTAAAATTTTTTAATTTGGTGCCAAATTTACAACTCGAAATGTATGTTTGCTTGTGTTTACGTTCGGTAATGCCTCGTACCCTATTCCGGCGTTGAATACGGGTAAGTGGTGTTACATTAGAGTCATAGGTTTAAGATCATGAGTCCCCTTTAAGGTTTGCCAATTTAAGATCACAACCTTCAAACTTCAAGGATTTTTCAGAATCTTAGACTTAACGATTTAAGATCGCAACTCTCCTTTAAGATTTGCTGATTTAAGATTGCAACCTTCAAAGATTGCAACCTTCAAACTTCAAGGATTTTCAGAATCTTACCGTTAGCAATTTAAGATTGCGACTCCTCTTTAAGGTTCATTGATTTAATGTAACAGCCTATTTTTCAATGGTATCGGAAACAGTGGTTTCGGGGCCACCAAATCCAAAAAGAAAGTTTGTAAATATTATATTTAATATTTACGAGTTAATTGTAATTTTAAAAAGGTTTTTGATATTGTGATTTTTGTTTTATAAATGATTTATTAAGTTCAAGTGGTAAGACCCTAAAGTCATGTAACACTCTAAACCCGGCCTGGACATTATGGCCGAATCTGAGGATGCCACATTGAAGTGTTTTTCGTAAAGCGAGATATCGTTGGAAAACCCATTCTATATTTAACCTCTTTGTGATCTTTGATCGTGATGGTTCATGATAAGTTTTAATAAATTTATATTTGACCGTTTTTGAAGACTAACTATTATCACGACGAAGGCAAGTGTACCTATCGAACAGTAGTATAGTTTTAGAAAGACCAGGATGTCGAACCCAAAGGAACTAAAAGTACTAGTGTTAACTCTTTTCTTATTATCTAGCCTAAAAATAAATGGGTTTGTTTTATCTAAACTAATTAACTAAACTAAAAATACACAGAAAGAAAATTAGGGAAAATACTTTTGGGAAATTTGATTGATTAAGACAATACTCAAGGAAAAATCCATCTAGACTTCACTTGTTATTTGACTCTGAATCAGATGATTTATTCATTCGACTTGTTCTGTAGAAATCCCTAAATTATATTATTATCTCTCTCGAGACTAACAACACCTAACCCTAGGTTGATTAATTGAAATCTCTTTCTAATTAACACCCCTAGTGTTGCATTAACTCGATCTATGGATTCCCTTATTAGGTTTCACCCTAATCCGGCAAAATCTTGTCACCCTATCTCTAGGCGTGAAATCAAATCCGCTTAATTATGACAAATTTACTCTTAGACAGGGACTTTTGCTCCTCTGAATAAGCGCATCAACTTGATTCAATATCCTAAAATATTGAAGCAAGAATTAAGAACACATAATTAAGAACAAGTCAAATATTTATCATACAATTCAGAAAATAATAACAAGATTCGTCTTAGGTTTCATTTCCCTTAGGTATTTAGGGGGTTTAGTTCATAATTATAAAAGACAACATCTTAGAAGAAAATTGAATACAAAACATAAAGAAAACTCAAAACTTCTAAAGGCAAATTGAAGGGAGATCTTCAGTCTTGAAGGAGAATCCGGCTTCTGAGATGGATCAATAGGCTTTCTTCGAGTAAATTCCTGCTTCCCACCCTGTGTGTCCTTCTAAGTGCCTCCTCTGGTGTTTAAATAGACTTTTTAATGCCTCAAAGCCCTCAAGAGTGGCCTTTTCTGAATAGAACTCAACTTGGGCTCGACAAGAACACACCCGTGTGACACGCCCGTGTTCGATTGCTCTAATCCGTGTTAGAGTCTATTGGATAGACACGACCGTGTGGTCTACTCATGTAAGTCATGCTCGATTCTGCTAAAAGGGCACGGGCGTGTGGTTTACCCGTGTGAGGAAGTCTAGGCCGTGTTGATTTCCCACGTTGGCCTATTTTCTCCGTTTTTAGCCCGTTTCTTGCTCTTTTTACTCTCCTATGCTCACCTAAGTATAAAACATGAAATTAAGGGATTAGGAGCGTCGAATTCACCAAATCTAAGGAGAAATCATTCATAAATGTGCTAAGCATGGGATAAAAATATGTATAAATTATGGTTTATCAATCTTAACAATGATTTTAGGATGTCTCGTTTATTTTCAAAATGTAAGTCGTTTGGCAAAAAGTTAATCATATTAAAACGTCATTAATTTTTAAAATGTTATTTCTTGCGGAAGCTCTTAAAACAGGTTGCATATTTGTGGTATTTTTGAAAAAAAAACATTTATCTTTTGAAAACCCGCGTCTTTTCCTACTGCTAGAAGTTATAAATCGAACCAAATAAAAATCCCAAATTAAAAATAAAATCCCAAAGAGGCCTTATTATAATAAAAATACCCAAAAATAAAATTACTTAAAATTGAAAAAAACAAATAAGAAAGTATGTGCGGTTGTGTGGCCTCCTTTGAGTCCCTCACAGGACTGGTCTGCCTAAGTCTGGGGATTATCTGTACAGATAAACAGATGGGTGAGCTATGATCGATTCTTCACCAAATGAGACTCCCAATTTGGAAAAATGGCAAAAAAAGACAAGCTGAATGGTTGAGGAGAATCCAATTTCGACACCACTACTCACCCAATCCCTTGATCCACTCATCAAATCTCTCTTCCAATCTCTCAACCATCCAATTTGAACCCCCTTCAAACTCTTTTGTAATGCCCTGATTTTCGAGATTTTCCGAGTTTCTGTGATTTTAGGTAAATTTTGAAATTTTGGTGTCCTGAATATTGGGATTGTGTTTAAATGTGTTAGTGGGCCTTTAGAAGGCCCAAGCCTAAGTTAAACGCGGTAAAATATCAAGGTTGGATTTTAAGTGAATAGGAGACTTGGTTAAGTGGGTTTTTAAGAAGAACTTCGTAAATTATGACACAAATAAGGCCTTGGTAAGGTGGCAAGGTGGCGCCACTAAGTTCCTAAAAAAATGGCACCTGGGAAGGAATTAAAGGTCCAGGGTTCAAGTTGCAAGGTAGGCATATTGTTACATTTTAATTTTAGGCATGTGCCGGGGATGTGATCACTTAAGTGAATTTCGGCAAGGGCCTTAGGGAGGTTGGGCCGATTGTTTTAGTTGATATTAGGGTTAGGTTCTTTTTTTTTTCTGTCTTGGAGAATTAGGGTTAGCCACCTGAAAGCTTTCACTGTCATTCATCCTTTCTGAGTTCTCACAAAAGCTGAAAACACAAATTCCTTCTCCTTGGTGCCGAGTTCTTCTTCCTCTCTTTTTCTTCCATTTTCTTTCTTCCTTTTTGCTTTTTCTTCTAGCCGAAACCTTCTGATCACCTTACTCACCTCCTCTATCGATCCCATCCTCCACAAAATCTTCATAGCCGATCACCATAAAAGTCGAAATCCCGAAAACTCACTTCTTGTGCCGATTTCTCCAAGCCAAAATTCTTCAGTTATTTTTGTTTCTTTTGATTAAATTTCATCTTCTCTAAACCCTTAGTATCTGTCGACAACATTACTTCAAAGTTATAGCCTCAAATCGTCATCTTCTTCATCACTTAAAAAGTCGAAGTACCATAGATTTAGGGACTTATAGCCGAAACTTTAGATCTCCTGGATTCGAGGTCTACTATCGTCTAGAGGATAGATCTACATCAGATCTGCATAGAAATCAAAGAGGAATAGGTGGTAAGTGCTCATCACCTCAGATCTAGTCTTATTTTACAATTTAGAAAAAGCCGAAGTCCTTAAAATCTAGGGAGGCTATCGATTTGAGCATAGGGCTTTAAGGGTCTTTAACCGACGATTTCTTTTGGTGTTTGGTGTCTTCTAGAGGTTGGATTGAAGGCTTGGATCTTTGGAACAACTAGACTTAGATCTAGTCATCGGTTTTCGGCAAAAAGGTAAGATTCTAAAGGCTTTAGGGGCATGGTTCGAATATAGTAGGTGAATATTGGGATTGGTTATTGTGGTTTGCAATCTAAGAATTGTGGTAATCAATTGTAGGACGTCGTAAGGGATCTCAGTGGCAGTCGTCGCGAAACAGGTGTGTATCGAACACCCTCTCATAGTTCAATCGGCAAAAGCCGAAATGCTGAAATTTCAGCATTTCGTGGGCTTGTGAGTGTGCGAATGCTCACAAGATGTTTAGAAATCATTTGATATGAAATCGCAAAGTGGTAAGTTAGTCGTGTGTGAAATTTCGTGCACTTCGGTAATTGGGCCTCGATAGGCTAAAATTGGGCCCAATGGGCTTACAGGCCCATACAGGTAAGATAATAAAAAAAATAGGCAATAAGTATGTTCTATTAAACTGTAGAATCAAAAGCGCTAAACCGTTTTGGTCATAAAACTTGAATTAAATGGGCTTAAATTGCTAGTGGACCTTTGTAGGGCCCATTAGGGGTTTTAAGGCCCAATGGCTAAAATTGTGAAATTGAGATAAATAAATTACTGTGATGACAAATGGGCTAGTAAGGACCGTATTATTCATGAGAACCCTTAAAACTGATAAAATTACTGAAATACCTTTATAGGTGGAAAATTTACAGATTTACCCCTAGGACTAAAATTACTGATATACCCCTAGGGTTAAGGTTGACCTAAATGCATGTTCGACTGTGACTATTTACTGCATGCCATGTTATTATTATCTGATGCATGGGACTGGGTTATTGATGGAGGAAGTACTGAAAGTGGCTTGTCCACGTACTGGAGGCTTTGCCTCAACTTACTGATATCTGAGCAGCAATGCTGCAACTGTGGAGTGTAGGGCTAGGTGGGTTGAGCTATTCCCCACATGGAGTGTAGGGCTAGTACGGGTGGAGTGTAGTGGTTGGTTATAGGCTGGGTTGGGCTTGCATACACGAATATGTCTGTTCTATTCTGGAATGGGCCTATGGGCCATACTGTTATCTGAAAAGGGGCTAAAGCCCAGTTTACTGTATTCTGAAAAGGGTTTCGGCCCAATACTCACTGTTATCAGGATAGGGCTTAGGCTCAATGGGCTTGAACTGACTTGGGCTTTGGATGGGTTTTCCATACACACTGAGTTTCCCAAACTCACCCCCTTTCTCTTCTATCCTTGCAGGTGAGCCCTAGTTGGTGGACTTGGAGCTGGGCGGAATTCAAAGTGGCCACGAAGATTAAATTCCTGGTTTTTAAATAAGTTTCAATTAGCTTCCTTTTAAATTTCGCATTTATTTTTTATTATTTCTATTTTGGTTAAAGTTGTAATAAGGCCGCTCTATTTTTTTTATTTTGGGTTTTTAAATTACTTAAATCGTTTTCAACTTGAGATTCACATTACTTAAATTGATTCCTTAAAATTGCTTAGCTCTAGGGCGTGTTTTATACAAATTACTTATTTTTAAAATATCACGATAACCGAGCAAAGCTTCCGCAACGTAAATGTTTTCAAAGGAAATAAATATTTTAAATAGACTTAAACTTAATTTGCTGTTCGTGGAAAAGTAATAAGCTTAAAGTGTGGCAATGGATGTGTGCATGTCTAAGATTGGATCCTGGAAGAGCTTGGTACTTAAGCAGTCTAATTGACTCACCTCCTCTTTTCTTGAATCCTACCTGGTGTGTAGTATCCATTCACTCTAAACCATAACAAAGAAGGTTTGTTTTTTTACTTAACTGTTTTCAAAATAACATGCTACTGCCACTACAAAGGTTTACAAGTTTAAACGGTAAAAGTTTCTAAACATCAAGAAGGGTTTTTAATGAAAACATGGTTTTCGAAAAACACTTCAATGTGATACACCAGACTTGGCCATAATGTCTGGGTCGGGTTTGGGGTGTTACATCTTTAGAGTTTCGGCCAAGCTAGAACACTCCCACTTACTCCCAGCAAAATAAAGTCCATTGTGTAAACCAAGACTTGAACTTCAGACCTCAAAAATTTGTAACACACCACACGTCCCTTAGACCAGCAGGCCCTTTCTGACATAAAATACCCACATTTATTTAAAAGCCTACTGACTAGTGATAGGGTTTATTCATGTTAAAAACAAAACTTTTGCAAAAGCCAAGGCTTGAACCCAAGACTTCTCAGACACTTCCCAGAACACTTAACTATTGAAACAGACAAATATTTGTGTACTTTCTTGCCCAACTAAACATTTATGTGTCGCCTCCTAACTGTTCCCATGCTCAAGACCTAATACTTCTTGGCCTAGAATTCGGAGCGTTACAAATCACCCCTCCTTAAACAAATTTCGTCCTCGAAATTTCCAACTATCAAAACAGTCACATAACACAAACTACACCAGTATGCTCCCGCTGCGCACTCTAGTTCCAAAACACTACCACATTTAACTTGAGTGTTTTCAGTACAGTCTATAGATATACTGGGACTGTGCATCAATCCAATACTCGGCCATATTTGGGGCGACACCAGTGACACCCCTAAAGAGCTCAGCTCCATTGGACTGGAGTCATCCCGTAACCGACCCTCGGCCCCCAGATCCAGTATTGGGCCCAGCGGCCCTCTTCAAAATCCCTCGCATAGCTTAGGACATTGCATCGTCCCCACCCACAGTAGCGGGCAACACTGGCGTCTCACTCGTATCTAGATTAGGCATATCGTCAGATGACGAGAACCCAGCTCGAGCCTTTCTACGACATCTACCATGGCCTCTTATACCCCGTCCATGAATACCTCTTGTGCTCATTGTCTATTCATGTTTTATCTAAATTAACAATTTTATGTAGATCAGTTTAAAGTTCCAGTTGTTTATTAACATAGTATCAAATGTATAAAGTTTTATTTTCGCACAACGCAGTGCCTATCGGTGTCTACCAATTTTACTATAGTTTCAGTATACACTACTAAAGAGTTTGCAGTATGGTATACTGCCCACAATAGTCTCAACATTTCAGTTTAAATAAATAATAGTTTTAGAAGACTTACAGAATTGGCGCCGGAGACTCGGTGTACCACACATTCAGTAAAACATTTCAAAATACTTCAAATCATTTAAAACAGTTCTTTTAGAAATTCTAAGTTTAAAAGAAACCCAAATTCACAGTCGAGTTTTGTAACTCGGCTCTAATACCACTAAATGTAACACCCTAAACCCGGCCTGGACGTTATGACCGAATCTGACGATGCCACATTGAAGTGTTTTTCGTAAAGCGAGATATTGTTGGAAAACCCATTCTATATTTAACCCCTTGTGATCTTAACGATGATTTTAGGATGTCTCATTTTCAAAACGTAAGTCTTTTGGCAAAAACTTAATCATATTAAAACGTCATTAATTTTTAAAACGTTATTTCTTGCGGAAGCTCTTAAAACAGGTTGCTTATTCGTGGTATTTTTGAAAAAAAAATTTATCTTTTAAAAACCCTGTCTTTTCCTACTACTAGCAGTTATAAATCAAAGTAAATAAAAATCCAAAATTAAAACTAAAATTCCGAAGTGGCCTTATTACAATAAAAATACCCAAAATAAAATTACTTAAAATTAAAAAAAAAAGAAAGTATGTTTGATTGTGTGGCCACCTTTGAGTCCCTCGCAGCACCGGTCTGCCTAAGCCTGGGGATTACCTGTACAGATAAACAGATGGGTGAGTTATGAAAACTCAGTGTGTAATCCCATATCAAAAACCAAATAGTGAGCATAAACAGTCTGGGCCTAAGCCCAATTCAGTAATGGTTCAGTCTTAGTAAGGGCCTTAGCCCATTATAGTATCAGTATCAATTTAGGCTTGAGCCCATCTTAGTGACAGTAACAGTATAGATATGCAATCAAGAGATCCTACCCAACCAGCCTCTACACTCCATCTCTATCCAACCCTGCACTCTATGTGGGGATATAATCAACCCACCCAACCCTACACTCCAAATAGTACCGATTGCGGCACTAAATAGTAATTGCAGCAGAGCTGCAGTACAGTACACTTCCTCCAATCATAATAAAACCCAACACCATGCAACACATCATGCATCATGTCATGTCATAATATCATACATGTACTCAATACATATAAAATAGCATGCTTAACACAATCATACATCACATAGGGGCATAACAGTTATTTTATCAATTTGGGGTCTAGGTAAACTTACCGACCCAACAATAGGTCCACAGTCGTCTCGGGCGACCCGTGCAACATTAACAGTCCAACAGTGAAAATGGGCCCAAGGCCCATATTGAGGGCCTTTGTGGGCCCACACGCCCATGTGGCCCTCACGGCCCATAATGGCCTTGGCCGTGTGTTTTACACAGGTTGGCCCAATAATTTCCACTCGTTCATGGGGTTTACCTATGTGTGACCCACATGATCGCGGGGCCCACGCGGTCCAATTCGGCCCATTATGGCCCAGTACAGCCTCAGCCCAAGAAATCACTCATGGGCGGCCATGTTGACAATACGCCCATGTTTAATCACAAGGCCCACTTACATGGCTGCGAGCGCACCCGTGTGGCGTCGACATTCACTCATTTCGATTTTTGTCGATTTCTATAGTCGGGGTTATGTTTGGACACACCTTGTTTTGAAAGCTGCGTAAATAACCCACGAGCACTCCAAACCTTAATAGAACGAATGTGGCTTAGCCCACTTAAACCGCTAACAAATTTTGATTACACACTCCTTGGTGATTAATTGTATTATAACCGAATTCTATTAACCAATAATGCTCAAACAAATAGCTTGAATCAAACGCATACCACTTACTGAAATCGCAAATCCAAAGATGGAAGAAGGAAGCAATCGGCCTACACCTAGGAACACAAGCCAAGCACCCAAGAAACCAAGAGGAATGCAACCAATAAGAAGGAGAGGAAAAATTCGGCAATAAAGGAGAGGGAGAGATTGTTGGAGATAAGTGAAGGTTCGAATACAAGAAAAGAAGGTCTTCGGCCCTAACAAAGTAAGATAAGAAGAGGGGAAACTTGCCAAAATTCGAAAGAATAGAGATGAAGTATTCGGCCAACAACAAGGTGAAAGAAGAAAGAATTTAGAGAGAGGGAAGATAGTGTATTCGGCGAAAGCTTGAGAGAGGGAGAGAAGCAAAAAGAATCGATAGGTAAGGGGGTTGAAAGGAAGAGCAATATAGGAATAAACCAAAAACGAGAAAACTAGAATGATCCTTAGCACAAATCGGCCCCAAAAAGAGAGAAAATGATAAAACGAGAAGCAGAGAGAGAAGAAAACAGAAGAAAAATTTCGGCACCAAAGGCAAAAAGGTGAGCTATGACCGATTCTTCACCAATATGAGACTCCCAATTCGACAAAATGGCAAACAAAAGACAAGCCAAATGGTTGAGGAGAATCCAATTTCGACACCACTACTCCCTCAATCCCTTTACCCACTCCTCAAATCTCTCCTCCAATCTCTCAACCATCCAATTTGAACCCCCTTCAAACTCTTTAGAGTTTCAGCCGAGCTAGAACACTCTCACTTACTCCCAGCATTGCGTAAACTAAGACTCGAACTTCAGACCTCAAACATTTGTAACACGCCACTCGTCCCTTAGACAAGCAGGCCCTTTCTAACACAAAATACCCACATTTATTTAAAAGCCTACTGACTATTGACAGGGTTTATTCATGTTAAAAACAAAACTTTTGCACGAGCCAAGGCTTGAACCCAAGACTTCTCAAACACTTCCCAAAACACTTAACCATTGAAGTAGACAGATATTTGTGTACTTTCTTGCACAACTAAACATTTATGTGCAGCCTGCTAACTGTTGCCATGCTCAAGACCTAATACTTCTTGGCCCAAAATTCGGGGCATTACAAGTTAAGTGGTTTTAGAAAACGAGGTATCGAGACCTCGTTTCTATAAATTGAGCCATAAATATTTTTGTAAATATTTACGAAGTGTTATTAAGGTTGTATTAAAGTTTCGTTAAGAAATTTTAACATTTCAATAGTTAATTAATTAAAAAGGACTAAATTGTAAAAGTTGAAAAAAGTCAATTGCTATTTGTTTAAAGGTGTTAAATTGGTTAAAAAATTATAATTGGATGGCCTTAATGGATAAATAAACCACCCTTAAAATAGCGGGACCGTGGATGCTTTAATTTCATTTAATTTTAAAGTTTTATATGTTATTATATTATGAAAATAATGAATAAAAAAGGTTAATAAGTAATAAATTAATAAAAAGAAAAGCAAAACCTTATTTTGCTTATGTATTTCTTCTTCAACTATGAGAACTCCATTTTTGGAGCAAGGAGCATTCGACCAACCTTCAAATGTTGCATGTAGGTGATATTCTTAACCATTTTTAATAATTTTTATGTTTTTGATATCGTTACAACTAGGTCCAACTAGCCCGTACCTTAAAATTTGAAATTGTTAAAGATTTTCAATGTTTCCATTGATGAGTCTTGTGAGTTTTGATGTTATATGATAAATTTGGAATGTTGAATTATATTTAAAAGTATCTTGTTAAGTGATTTTGATGAATTTTTTGATTAAAGACTAATTTGTTAAATTAATAAAAGTACAAGGATTTAATGTGAAATTGTTACATGAATGGGCTGTTTTGGATACCATGAACATTTGGATAAGCTCAATTTTGGGTAAAAATGGTTAATTTGCATGTTTTGGATTCAGAGACTAAATTGAATAAAAGTAAAAATTTAGGGGTAATTTTGTAAAAATTTCAAAAATGACCAAATTGTATGAAATGAATTATTTTATTGTCTAAATTAATATATTGAATGAAATTATTAATCTAGATCAAGATCAGGTGAAAAATCGAGGAAAATGGAAAATTACCAAAATGCCATTGAACTTTGGTATTTCTGCAATTTAGCCAGGTAAGTTCGTATGAACTATACTATGTATATTTTTTTATTAAATTGAATGTTATTATGTGAAATTTTATTGAAAATGAATCGATATATATATATATATGTTATTATACAATTTGGCTTATAATGAAACGAGGGAAATTCAACGACGCTCAACGTCTATCGAGTCCTATTTGAACCTTAGGAATATTCAGGATACAAATGACATGTCATTAGGGGTTACCATGTCCTAGATGCTGGTCATGTACGTTCTACTGGTGGCTGAGTTTTTCGGCATGTGTTACAATTACTCGTCAGCTTGTGGGAGCAGCACCGTGTAGTTACGTCTTGACCATCAGCTTGTGTGGGTAGACCCGGTGATAGCTCGAGAGTGAGCATCTATATGAGATATGAGATAGAGATGGTTTTAACCATGTGTTGGCACGTAGTGTGCGAGACTCCCGCATATCTGATATTATTCTAAGTGGTTCAACGGGAAATGTGTTGTTACGAGATGATATGAGTTTGATACGAACTAATACAGGTATATACATGAAATACATGGAAATAATGGTACATGACATATTGAAATGGATGATATATGTATATGATGAAATGGTAAGATAATGATATGTTTCATGACATGTATGTATATATGAATATCCTTGATATCTTGATACATGGTAATTATGTAAGTTGAGACGAGTAATGAACTAGAAAATAAGGTTATCAATGTTGAATTTATATGAAATATGTTCAAGTACGCTAACATGTGTTGCTGTTTGATGCTTAGGCAAGTGCCAAGCTGTTGGTTGAATGGTATTATGTTTACTTATAAGTCGTAGTGAAATGGTAAGTGCTCAAATGAAAATATGCTTGTACTCATGAAAAAGTGGTAAGGTTTAAATTATGCAAATTCTTATGAAATGGTTTATCATGTGATTAATTCTAAAAGAGTTATGTTTAAATGCACTAGCATGTGGTTATGGTTGATGATATGCTTTTGTCTTATGTATTATGCATATGAAATGAGTGATGAAAAAGGGAATGATGAGTTGAATTGATGATTTTAATTAAGCTAAAGAAAGTAAATGTAATGAAAAGTAATGACATGCAAATGAAAGGAAGAAAATTGAAAGAGACTTTAAGTTTTTATAAAATCCTACTTTGTTAGGGATGATAGGTATAAGTGATGCTATCGAATTATTCAATTTGTGAATTGTTGAATTTGGCTTCATGAATCGTATGGTATCAGTTTGTGATTATTCTTGAATTGTATAAATTTCATATTTCAAATGGATAGATATGATTAAAGTTTATACGAGCTTACTAAGCATTCATTACTTACATAGTTATTTTTCTTTACTTTTCAGACTATCGAAAGCTCGATCGAGTTGGAAGCTCATCGAAAATTTATCACATTATCCAGCGATTATATCAGTAGATGTTAATGTCTTGGTTAAGGTTATAATGGCATGTATAGGTATTTTAGCTAATGTTAGCCTATGTGTTTTGGTTGTGGAAATTACCATTTGGTTAGTTTGCATTTTGGTCTTGTGTTGGTAAAATGATATATATTATAAGGTGTATATAAGTAGCTTTGTAATGGTTTATATATGACTTGTTATGGTTTAATGATGGTAGATAGAAAAGTAATTGAATGTGCATATTAGATATGACATATAACTTGTTGTGAATTGGTGTTTTGCCATAGTAAGCATAAATGTATTTGATGCTAATGATTATGTGGTTTAGTTGGTACCAAATGGTATGTCTTGGCAAGTAATTTACATGTGTAATGATGCAAACTTAGTTAAAAGTTAATCTATTATTTTGGCCAAATTGATTACATGGTTTACATGCTTTAATGTTGTCATTTGATGTGCCTTTGAGCATATTGGTTGGATGTTATTATACCATATATGTTTTGCTTGATTATGCATGATTTTGGTGCCTTTTGAGGGCTTATGTATATGTGCAAAAGGGATTATAGGTACATGTTGAAAAAGGTGAGAAAAATGGCTTGTAAAATAGCCTATTTTTGTTCACACGGGCAGAGACAAGGACGTGTGTCTCAACCGTGTGTGACACACAACCAGGTAGCATGACCGTTTGTCCCCTGTAGTTTTCAAATGGTTGCAAGTCAGGTTTTACACGACCTGGCACACAGGAGTGTGGTTTGGCTATGTGACCCAAGTCAGAGAGTTACATGGGTACGGACATGGGTCGGGACACGGTCATGTATCCCTATTTCGAGTGCCTACACAGCCTAAGACACAAGCATGTCTCTTGGTTGTGTGCGTCACATGGCCTGGCCACACGGCTGTGTGACCCCTGCAGTTGGTAAATTTTCATCTTTTCCCTGAAATTTCTATATGTTTCTAATTTAGTCTCGATTTACTTCTAATGTGTTTTTAAGACCTCGAGGGCTCGTATAAGGGACAATATGTATGCTATTGATTTGTTTTGCTATGATTGATGATATGAATTAAATGTTTTAAATTTTTTTATAGTTCTAAAATGTAAACTCTGGTAATGCTCCGTAACCCTATTCCGACAACAGATACGGGTTAAGGGTGTTACATTTAAAATCGCAACCTTCAAAATTCAAGGATTTTCAGAATCTTAGAGTTAGTGATTTAACACCGCAGCTCTCTTTTAAGGTTCACCAGTTTAAGATAACAACCTTTCAAACTTCAAAGATTTTTAGAATTTTAGTGTTAGTGATTTAAGAATATCATTTCCCATAGCTCATGTAACAACCACTATTGCTCGCACATTTTCGCTGTGCAAAATGGCAAACAGGCATAGTCATGATAGTATAGCTCGCATAATTATATAGATCTTTACGCTGTCAAACATAAGCACTCAAACCTTGATATTGTTCTATTACCTAACATGAATTCTTCGAAATTCCTATTATAGGTATATATATATCAAATTAAATTTGATCATAGAAAATCAATGTTATGCAAATAATAGCTTGACAAAAAATAAACTAAACATACAGTGAGTGATTCAAAATTAGATTTGTATCAATTTAACACAATTCAGGTCAAATTAATAGACCAAAACACATTAAGTACAAGTTGGCATACATAAAGCTAGTTGTTTTGGTCTGTACCATCCATGGTAGCAGTCGTGTCTTCTTCTACCTCGAAGTCAATGGGTTAGCGCTGCGTGCACATGGATTTACTTAGATTGGACCACTTAATTGGGAATTTAAAATCATTTTTCAACCTCTTTCTTACTTGTATGCATTTACAACGATTGAGATGAAGATTCGATGACCAATTGCGAATGATAGATTCACACCCTTCTCGAGGGGTGAAATAGACCAACCCTAAAGAGCTTCATCAATTAGAAGATTTTAATTGGTAAATCTGCTTAAAGATAGACAACAACAGATGTTCATTCTGAATGCAACAATCAATGAAGTAGGCAACCAGAATCTTCCTCGAGAAACTAGCCAGTTATCCCAAAATTATCCCATATTCTTAAAGCACATATAAAAGAAGGGGTGAAGAGAAAGATGGAAAATTGCCTCCAATAAATGTAAGGGTAAAAAAACCTTCCCTATGTACCACTCAATCTCCTTCCACCCTGGACAATCGCAAAATTGAATGCAAAATTTGGAAACTGAATGCCCTAAATGATGATATGACGAACCATCTACTCTTACTTTGTCGAACACAGATAGATGCTTGCCTTCACAGGTGTACAGGCCTTACGACGCTTTTGACAGTTACTTATCTACGAACCCAGACCCCCGAGCCAGCTTATCACAGCCAATTTTGCCACTACCTCTTCCACCTAAATCCATTCTAACTCTAACCATGATAAACAATTGTAACACCCCTAACCCATATCTGACACCAAAAAAGGGTTACGAGGCATTACCGAATAACACATCCCATTCACATACATTTATACATTCATTATCCCATTCACAAAAAGTTCACATTGTTCCTTATGAGGTTCTACGAGACCTTAAAACATGCTTAAAAGTGGTTCGGGACTAAATCGATAACATTAACAAACTTTAAGAAACTTAGAAAATTTTCTTTAATTACAGGGCCACACACCCATGTGAACAAGCTGTGTGCCTCACACTGTTACCAGACACGCCCGTGTCATAAATCGTGTGAAAACAGGGCATACATACTGACTTGCACCACACGGCCAGAGACATGCCCGTGTGCCTTGGCCGTGGGAAAACTAGAGGGGTTATTGACTTGGGTCACATGGCCAACCACACGACCGTGTGTCTAGCCCGTGCTCAAGACTGACTTAAATTCGTAGGGCTATCCTAGGGGACACATGGTCATGTAACATATTAATTCACATATTGTAAACACCAAAAATAATATTAAAATATTTTTTTGACTTAGATTCGTGGTCCTGAAACCATTGTCCTGAAACCACTAAATAGGTTTGGGTATTGTTCTCTCATAGCATCCTCGGACTCCCACGTAGCTTATTCAACCCCGTGTCGATGCAATAAGACTTTCACTAGTGAAATTTTCTTCTTTCTCAATTCTTTAACCTCGTGAGCTAAAATTCGAATCGGTTCTTCATTGTACGATAAATCTAGTTGAATTTCAACCTCAGTCGGGGAAATGACATGCGAGGGATCTGATCTGTATCATCGACGAATCGATACATGAAAGACATTATGAATCTTTTCTAGCTCAGATGGCAACAATAATCTGTAAGCAACCAGTCCAATACGCTCAATAATCTCATACAGCCCAATGAATCTCGGACTTAACTTGCCTTTTCTGCCAAAACAAAGTATTTTTTTCCACTGGGATACTTTCAAAAACACTTTATCCCCAATCTGAAATTCAATTTTTTTTCTTTTCAAGTCTGCATATGATTTCTGTCGATCCAATGCTGCTTTCATACTTTCACGAATAACTTTCACTTTTTCTTCTGTTTCTCTAATCAGATCGACCCCGTGAATCTTATTCTCACTTAACTCAGTCCAATACAAAGGTGTTTGACATTTGCGACTGTACAATGCTTTGTAAGGTGCCATTTTTATACTCGTTTGAAAGTTGTTATTATACGCAAATTCAATCAATGAAAAGTATCGTTCCCATGTACCTTCAAACTCAAGAATGCAACATCTCAACATATCCTCGAGTATCTGAATAATCCGCTCAATTTGACCATCCATCTGCGGGTGAAAAGCGATGCTGAAATGTAGTTTCATACCTAATGCATCTTGCAATTTCTTCCAAAACTGTGATGTGAACCTCAGATCTCTATCCGAAATAATAAAAATAGGTACTCAATGTAATTTCACTATCTGAGATATGTATAACTGAACAAGCTTACCAAGTGAATAGTCAGTGCGTACCAGAATAAAATGAGCCGATCTAGTCAGTCTATCAATAACCACCCATATCACATATTTCTTACTCGGAGATAGGGGCAATCCCAACACAAAATTCATAGTCACTCTATCCCATTTCCACTCAGGAATCATAATTGGCTGAAGTAACCCAGACGGTACTTGATGCTCAGCTTTAACTTGTTGACAGATTAAACATTTCAAAACGAATTCAGAGATATCATGCTTCATACCAGGCCACCAATAAAGCTATTTTAGATCGTTATACATTTTCGTACTTCCCGAATGTACAGATAAACAACTGCTATGTGCTTCGTTCAAAATTATCTGAATCAACTCTAAATTTCTCGAAACACATATTTGACCTCTGAATCTTAAACAATCATTAGCATCAACTTGAAACTCTGTATTAGGATTCAAATCACTTTGAGCCCGTTTTGCTAATAATTCATTATCAACTTTCTAAGCTTCACAAATCTGTTGTATAAATAACGGTCTCATTTTCAGTTCAGCTAGAATCAAGCCATCACCAGATAGAGACAACTGGGTATTCATTGTACGTAAAGCAAATAAATATTTTCGGCTTAAAGATCAGCAACAACATTGGCTTTTCCTAGATGGTAGTCAATCACCAGCTCATAATCCTTTAACAACTCTAACCATCTTCGCTGTCGTAGATTCAGATCTTTTTGAGTCATCAAATATTTTAAGCTTTTGTGATCGGAATAAATGTGACATTTCTCACTGAACAGATAGTGGCGCCAAATCTTCAACGCAAACACAATAGCTGCCAATTACAAATCGGGTGTCGGATAGTTCTTTTCTAGTGGCTTCAATTGTCTCGAGGCATAAGCTATGACTTTGCCTTCCTACATCAAACACAGCCCAGACCATTCAACGATGCATCACTATAAATGATAAATTCTTTATCCAACTCTGGTTGAACTAGCACCGGATCTTCGGTCAACAAAATTTTTAACTAATCAAAACTTTTCTGGCACTTTTTTGTCCACTCAAACTTAACATCTTTCTGAAGTAGTCTCGTTATCGGGGTTGCAATTATAGAGAAACCCTTTACGAACCTTCTATAATAACCAGCAAGTCCTAGAAAACTTTGGGCTTCGGATACATTTCTTGGGAGCTTCCAATCCATAATCATAGAAATCTTGCTCCGATCAACTCGATTACCCGATGCTGACACAATATGTCCCAAAAAACCAACTTCACATAACCAAAATTCACATTTACTGAACTTTGCAAACAACTGCTTATCACGTAAAGTCTGTAGCACTATTCTAAAATGTTCAGCATGCTCGGATTCATCACAAGAGTAAATCAATATGTCATCTATAAACACAACCACAAATCGATCTAAATACTATCTAAAGATTCGATTCATTAAGTCCATAAAAATAGCAAGTGCATTTGTTAGTCCAAAAGGCATAACTAAAAACTCATAATGTCCGTACCTCATTCGAAAAGCAGTTTTTGGCACATCAAAGTCTTTAACTCTCAACTGATAGTAACTTGATCTCAAATCTATCTTTGAAAACACTGTAGCCCCTTTCAACTGATCAAACAAATCATCAATTTGCGGTAGTGGATATTTGTTCTTGATCGTCACTTTATTGAGCTGTCGATAATCGATGCACATTCTCATAGTTCCGTCTTTCTTTTTCATAAACAAAATCGGTGCACCCCAAGGAGAATAACTTGGTCGTGTGAAGCCTCTATCTGTTAACTCTTGCAACTGAGCTTTTAACTCTTTTAATTTAGTCGGTGCCATCCTGTACGGAGCTATCGATATCGGAGTTGTTCCAGGTACTAACTCAATACCAAATTCAACTTCTCGGATTGGTGGTAAACCCAGTAACACTTCAGGAAATACATCTGGATACTCACACACAACTGGCACTGATTCAATCTTCTTTTCAGTCACTTTCGTATCAAGCACATAAGTAAAATACGCTTCGCAACACTTTCTCACATATTTTTGAGCTAACATCGATGAAATCACTACCGGTAATCCATTCAAATCATCTGACTCAATTTGAATAATCTCATTATTCTGACATCTCAAATCAATCACCTTTCGTTTGCAATTCACAATAGCATCATGCAATGTTAGCCAATCCATACCCAAGATTATATCAAACTCATCAAATGGTAACAGCATCAAATCGACTGGAAAACAATTATCTCGAATCATCATTGGACAGTTCTTACACACTTTATCAACCAACACACACTTGCCTAAAGGGTTTGATACTCTAATTACAAATTCAATAGACTCTACAGGCAAAGTCTTACTGGATACTAAATTCATACATATATAAGAATGAGTTGATCCTAGATCTATTAATGCAATAACTTTAGTATCATAGAGAGTAAAAGTACCAGTTATAACATCTGGCAATGATGCTTCTTCGCGAGCATGAATAGCATAGGCTCATGCAGGTACTCTCGCCTCGAACCTCACAACAGAGTCTTTAGTCACTTTCTAACTACCACTCACATTTCCCGTGTTTTTGGATGGTCTACCTCTAGCTACAGTGTTACTCGGCCTCGTGTTCTGAACCTCATCTTTTTCCATCAACTCTAGACAATCTCGCATAAAATGATCTAACGATCCACATTTGTAACAAGCTTTATTTCTTTTGTTCCAGCATTCTCCAAAATGTCATCATTCACAATGTTGACATTCAGGTTTATTGTCTCTCACACTACCAACATTAGCTACTGATGTAGCTTGAGCTTTAGAACTAGAGTGTTCTTTAACACGATCCTTGTTTGAATATCCCATTGAAACATTTGGGCAAGTATACGAATCTCTGGATTTCTTTGATAAAGACTGATACGGCTTATTCATCAATCTTTTTCTGGTGTCTCTAGCCTCTGAATCTACTTTTCTCTTTTCTTTGCTGAGATCTTCAGCTTTACAAGCTCTTTCAACTAAAACAACGAATTCTTTAATTTCTAGAATTCCAACTAATAGCTTTATATTTTCATTCAACCCATCAACGAACCGTTTACACATAATCTCTTCGGTAGAAACATATTCTCGAGCATATTTACTCAATCGTACAAATTCTCTTTCGTACTCGACAGTCATTCAACCCTGTTTCAACTCTAGAAACTCTTTACGTTTCTGATCGAGAAATCTTTGACTTATGTACTTCTTTCAGAATTCAGATTGAAAGAACTCCCACGTGACCCATTTACTAGGAACCACCGATGTCAACATTTTCCACCAGTGATACGCATTGTCTCTTAATAGATATACCACACATTTGATACATTCTTCCGGAGTACAAGATAATTCATCGAATACTCTGATAGTGTTCTCAAGCTAGAACTCAGCTCTCTCAGCATCATCATCAATTGTAGCCTAAAATTCTTCGGCCCTGTGTTTCTTAATCTTATCAACATGTGACTTACTCAATCGGATTGGATCTATCACTTGTATCACAACTGGAACTTGTTGAGGAACAAGTGGGGGTAGAGGTTGTTGAGCAGCCGGATTCGTTCGTACGAATTCTGAGAACCACTCAGTCATCATTTAGAAGAAGGCTTGCTTAGCCTCTCCTCCCTGACTACTAGAAATAGGCCTAGAATTGGCCGACACTACCCCTTAAGCAGGAGCAGGTGCATTGCTTTCCACATCATTAGCTATGGCTCGTTTGAGATCCATTTTCTATATAAAACACATTTTAACAGTCAGGAATCATCACACTATCACAATTTATATATATGGCATGTATATCTAGACTCTCACATGCTACATTAGTCCTAGAATCGACTAAATTGTAGCTCTCATACAAATAAATATAACACCTCTAACCCATATCTAATGCCAGAATAGGGTTACGAGGCATTACCGAATAACACATCCCATTCACATACATTTATACATTCATTATCGAAAACCATTCTCAAAAAGTTCACATCATTCCTTATAAGGTTCTACGAGACCTTAAAACATGCTTAAAAGTGGTTCGGGACTAAATCGATAACATTAAAAAACTTTAAAAAACTTAGAAAATTTTCTTTAATTACAGGGTCACACGCCCGTGTGAACATGCCGTCTACCTCACATGGTTACCAGACACGTTCGTGTCATAAACTGTGTGAAAACAGGGCATACATACTGACTTGGACCACACGGTCGGAGACACTCCCGTGTGCCTTGGCCGTGGGAAACTGGAAGGGTTACTGACTTGGATCACAAGGCCAACCACACGCCTATGTGTCTAGCCCATGCTCGAGACTGACTTAAATTCATAGGGCTATCCGAGGGGACACATGGCCATGTAACATAGCCGTGTGTCACACACAGTCGAGACACACACTCGTGTCTCTGCCCGTGTGGACAAAAATAGGCCATTTGAAAAGCCAATTTTGCCACCCTTATCTCATGCATATAAATCAACCTAAATGGTACCATTTTAAGTCATTTATAAGCAACCAAAACCCACCAAAACATACACATAACATACCATATATAATCAACCATTTCAACTAATCATTTCCATATTCAAATTATACCAAAATTATTAAACTTGTATGACTTCTAAATGCATTTCATTATCACCTATTTCATGCTACAAAAATTACCATTCCTCAAACATTGATAACAACCAATTCAACATGCATTTAGCAATATCCAAAATGAAAGCAACATATGTAACATCCCGGTTTAGACCCTATTCAGAACAGTGGTTTTGGGACCACAAATCCGAGTTAGAAAAATATTTTAATATTATTTTTTATATTTATAGTATGTGAATTGATATGTGTGAAAATTTCATGTGAAAATTTTATTGTTTGTGTGCTCCATTTAAGAAAAATGATTTAATCGCGTAAAATGCAAAAGTTAGCTATTAAATGTGTAAGTGCCAAATTGCTATTGTTTTTATAATGTGGGGTCCTTAAAAGGAAATTAGGCATTAAAGGGTAGCATGGACAGTTTTGGGCTTGAATTATATGGTTTACTAATTAAATTTATAAGGTTAAAATGGTAATTAATATATTAATATGCATTAAATAAAATAAACACAAATAAAACATGTTGTTCATCCTTTTGCATGGTCGAAAGTTAAAAGAAAGAAACCATAGTTGAGGTTCGAGCATTCGGCACATTTGGGGCTTGATTTAGGTAAGTTTTAAGCTTGGTTTTTGATAATTTTTATGTTTTTGAGACCGTTGCTTCGTGTTTTAGCTATCTCGTGCCTTGATTTTCAAATTTGATGATGTTTTTGTGTTTTTCCATTATTGAAAGCTTGATGATTTTTGTGTTTGATGATGAAAAATAAGTATGTGTTAAAAGATTTTCATGTTTAATTAAGTGATTTTTAGTAAAAATGCTTACTTGGGATTAAATTATAAATTTTGTAAATTGAGGGGTCAAAATGCAAAATAAATGAAAGAAATGGGCTGATATGAACCTTAGTAAAATTCAGCTATAATAGAGTTTAGTGAAATTATGTGTATTTTGTGTTTTGTGAAATAGGGACTAAATTGTAAAAAATGTGAAATGTTAGGGACCTAAGTGCAAATTTCCCTTTTATGTGTTTTTGGGTGAATTTGAGTAAGTTTAATTTATATTAATTTAGATCAATAAAAGAGGAAATTGGATTTGGACCGGGGGAAATCTAAAGTTGTTGAATAGTCATCCTGGTTCGTTCGTCTTTGTCCGAGGTAAGTTCATAAGTAAATAAATGTCGTTAAATTTGATTGTATATATTTTAATAATTTCGAATTGAATTATTACTTGTGTATATGTATATGCCGAATTGAATTAAGCATGGAAGAAATATTTACGAGCTTGAATCGATCGAGTTACGACGTCCGAAAGCCCTGTACTAACCTTAGGAATAGTTAGGATACATATGTCATGACATAGGATTTCGATATGTGATTTCGTGTAAAACCATGTCTGGGACGTTGGGATCGATTTGTGATTTACGTGTAAGACCATGTCTAAGACATTGGCATCGTATATGAGTTCGTGTACGACCCTGTCTGGGACAATGGCATCGATATGTGATTACATGTAAGACCATGTCTAGGACGTTGGCATTGTACGAGCTTTTTGACTATTCGAGTATCCTTATTAATTCCAAATGGTTCAACAGGCAATATCGAGTAATGATTGAATGTGAAATCGAGCTAAGAGGTCAGGTATGTGCTAAGTTAAATGATTAGGAAACTAAGGTAAGTGTGTACTTGTGATATATATATATATGAAAGATGCATTATAAAAGTGAGAATTATATATGTTTATGAGTATATGTATATTCGGCCATTGATATTAAAATGTTAACGATTATGAGATATGTATGATTTTGTAAGTATGATACCTATACATTTGGTTAGATTTGTTTCGTTCGATCTAATTAAATTGAATTATGGATGTCAGTAAAATGAATTATTTGCTTATTACTTACTAAGCTATTTAAGCTTATTGTGTGAGTATTTTTTTTTGTTTTATAGATTCTTGAAAGCTGGTTATGAGCTCGGGGATCGTCAAGGAAATTCATCACACTATCGATCACTTTTCGGTATTCTATAAGTTTGAACTTTGAACTTATGGCATGTATAGACTAGATAGTATGTTTGAACTTGAAGTATGTATATATATTTAGCCATGCAAAAATGGCTTGAGCATAATGCCAATGCTTGTGTTTACTTGGTTGTGTTTTCAACTCATTTTGGAGGTATATTTTATGTTTGGTTTTGTGATTTAGTAATGAGAAATGCTAGGTACAATATACAATCGGCATTATGATTAGTCCATTTAAAAAAAATGGATAGTGGTATAGATTAAGTGTGGATGATTGTATTATTCGGCTTGACTAAATAGGTAATGTAATGAGTTTAACATATTGATATGTTTTGTATTTGTGATAGTTGTTAGTTGATTTGGTAAAGGACTAATGCACATTAAATGTATATTTGGCCATGATGGTAAGTTGTTTTAAAAGTGTTTTATGGCATGAATTACTTGAGGATAGGAGTTTGAAATGGCCCAAATAGATATGGTCTTATATGCATAAAGTTGTAATAAGAAAAAATATATATTTAAATATATATTTGGTTTAGTTTTAAAGTCCCTTTTATGTGTATCATATATGTATAAATGTATATGTCATGTATGCTATGTATGTTAAAATAATATGCTAGTAAATTAAGTATACTATGAACTTATTAATTGTGGTCGAAAATGGTGATTGGTATAATATAGTAAAATGGATGTGAATTAATGGATAAGTTGATGGTTACTTTGGTACATAGTTAATGGCTAATTTTGGACGAGAATTATGGTTAAAATTTGGTTGGTGTTTTGGTTATACGTTTGTAATTTAGGTATGGTGAATTGGCATGTGAATTGAGTGTACTCTTAGTTGTTATTTGTTCTCAAAATGGTTTAAATTAATTTGGTCATATGCGTATTGTTTTGTGACTAGAAAAGAGGTATGTTTAGTCTTAAATCATATTTGTTTAAATAAATTATATGTAAATGTATGACCATTACTAATGCCGCATATGATATTGGACATAAAGTTTTGTGATATGATCTATTTGGTCTATTAAGTGCATGTGTATAATTATGAAGTAAAATGTTTGATTATTTATTAAGTATTCAAATACCATTTAATAATGTGCATATGATTTATGTATATATATATATATATATTAAAATATGTTATGTATGGCTTTGAGGCATGCTTATTAATGTGTGAATATAATTATATGTTTGATAAAGATTCAGATAGATTTCAGTTATGATTCATTATTGCAATATGATTAATAATGTACATTTAATATTCAATTTGTCTTATGCTTTATATATGCGAATAAGACCCTTATGAATATGTTATGTTCGGTAATGCCTCTAATCCCTAGTCCAATGATGAATATGGGTTAGGGGTGTTACAACATACCAAAAAAACCAAATATATATAATGCATTATAAGCACCACATATATCAATTATCAAGCATATAACTTAAGCCAACTTAAATGGCTAAAAACATATTAACATTTACATCATTAACAAGCCAATTCACATGGCTAACATCAAGACTCAAAACATACCAAAATAACACTAGCCTATACATACCATATATCATATATACAAGCTTCAAAAGTACCAACAAATGATCGATAGTGTGATGATGCTCTTGACGATCCCCGAGTTCCAGCTAGCTTTGACTATTTATAAAACATAGACAAATAACACACAGTAAGCTTCATAGTTTAGTAAGTTCGTAGTTAAGCAATTCAATTCATCAAATAAATACAATTCTATAATAAACACATTACCAAAAACAACATCTCATTTATACAAACCTTCCTATCATGTCTCAAAACATGATTCCTTAACATCTCATTTAACTTACTCATTGTAATGCTCAAATAGATTCCATACGTACCTGTACTACCTCGTACTAACCTCTTTCTCAAACAAGTCATTCTTTTACCCATTGAATCATTTCGAATAAAAATCGGATACTTAAGGATCACAATCGATAAGTACCTATACCATGGCCCGTAGCCAAATCAAGGTAACTTATCCCGGAGTACCTATACCATAGCCCATAGCCAAATCAAGGTAACTCCTCACAAAATACCTATACCATGGCCTATAGTCAAATCAAGGTATTTACTCGCACCCAAAGTGCCGATATCATGGCCCGAAGCCAATACATTAACTTAATGACATTTCATTACCATCATATCTGTACTTAAGGTTTAACCGAGAAATTTCGCTTGTCGATTTCGTTGTCGAACACTTCCGTATAGTAGGATTCACAATTAAATCACTATACACAATCTCATAAATACATTTTATGCAATATTAAAGCATATAACAATTATTTATGATGAAATTAACATCTACGAACTTACCTCGATCGTAGAAACAATGAAACTATCCGATTAATGGAGTACTTTATTCTTGCCTCGATCTAAGTCCGAGTTCTTCTTTTTTTGATCTATATGTATTAAAAATTAACTCATTTAATCACCTATTCATTCAATTTCATCCAAAAATATACATTTGGGCAATTTTGCACTTTAGCCCCTAACATTTCACATTTTGACGTTTTAGTCATTATTACACAAAACACCAAATACACAAAATTCATCTAAACTATGCCTTAGCTGAATCTTCCTAAGGTCCCTAGTAGCCCATGTATTTCATTTCTTTCACATTTTAACCTCTCAATTTCTCATTTTCACTAATTAGTTCATAATTACCAAATTCATCAAAAATCCAAACACAAAACATATTAATCCAACACATATATTTCATTTTTCATTAACTATCATCACAAAGCTCACAAAAACACCAATGGCATAATTCAAAATCATCATCAACTTCTGAAATTGAGATATGGGCTTGATAGATTTTTAAGTAACAATCACAAAAACATAAAAATCATCAAAAATCGAGCAAATTACATACCTCAATTAGCCAATGTGAGTGTCGAATGCTTCTAAACACATAAAACCTATTTTCTTTCTTGTATTTTCGGCAAACAAGATGAATAATGCACTGATATCATGTTTTGTTATAATTAAATAAACATTAATAAGCCATTTACTAATTTAACCTTACTATTTTCATTTAAAAACCACTAAGTAATGTCCAACTTTGTCAATGGTCCATTTTCATCTTAAGGGCCTCACATTTAATAAGACACATCAATTCGACACTTAATCAAATAAAAGGCCACTTTTGCATTTTCTGCGATTTAGCCTTTTTATCAAAATTAAACATACAATCGACCAAATTTTCATACAAAACTTTCATACATATTAATTCACATATTGTAAACACCAAAAATAATATTAAAATATTTTTTTGACTCAAATTCGTAGTCCCGAAACCACTGTTCCGACTAGGGTCTAAACCGGGCTGTTACAATAATTGTGCTTAAAACAAACGAAATGACGTTAAAAAATTCAATGATATTTACCTATAAATAATGTGTTTCTTCTCGTCGATGAACTCCTTTAGAAAAATTGCAAGATAAGTGTAAAATATACAATGGTTACTTAGGGTTAAGTAGAGGTTATTTTAAAGAATCAAAATGTTTAGACGGTTCATTTCCTTAAAAAGAAGCCCCAATCATATCTTTAAAATTGGTCCCCACTATCATACAACAAAACATACTTGATAAGTTTTACACAAACTTATGTTGTAAGCCTCAGTCACATGCTTCACTCGTGAATGCCTGTCTAAGAAGAGTCACTTTATAACTCTTCTTCGACAAGGCAAGAGACAAATTGTTATAGAGCACCCCACGACTCAACTGGAGGTCCAACCCACTCTCATGATCCAACCATATCCGACTCGACCTTCCTCGCTTTACACCTCCCCAAGGTCACCGTCCCCAGCTTACCATCATCTAGCTCATCAACCTAGCTCGCCTTCTCCCAACTTGCCTACATTTAGCTCACTAACTCAGTTTCCCAGGAAGTATCATTAGGAATACGTGTCACCCTTGGGGGGTTAATGTGTCATCATGCATGACACTTAATTGTCCCTAATACATCACATTAAGAAACCGCACCTTATAAATATATAAAGAATGGACTCCAAGAGGGGGTAAAGAGAAAAGGATACTCAACACTATTAAATTTAAAATAGAGTCTTATGTATAAAAAAATTAATCAAATGATCTAAAGAATCAATAATTTAAAAGTTATTAAATTAAAAATAATTTTTAAAACTTTATATTGATTTAGAGAAAACAGTCATTTAGAATAGATATGAAAATATGGTTGTCCTGGAATTGAATTTTTAAAGGATTTTAAATAATCTTTATTTTTTAAAATTTTTTATAAAATTTAATAATGTGATACAAAATTATAAATTTATTTATAATGTTTTATAATTTTTTTATTTGCGCCTAAACAATTATTTATTCAAGTGCATTCCAAACATTAAAAATTTTAAATAACATTTCCTTTTCTTTTCGCTGATGTAAAGATGAAAAACAAACATTGGTGAAATGATTTAATTTAAGAATTTAAAGGGTTAATTAAGTGTGTTTTGATAATCATTTTTTTAGGGAACCAATAATATGTAAATAAATAAATAAATAAATACAGATATTATAAAAAGAAATTCAAATTTCAAATAGAAAGGAATAATTCAAAAAAATAACTAATCCCAACAACTGTCATGCCTATGTTTCTCTTCTATCTCCTCTCATTGTGTAAAAATTTCCCCTTTTCCTCTGTTTTCACTATGCTTCGACTCTCCAATCAACTTGTTCATTAACACAAACCATGTTCCTCTTATTCTTTGTTTTAACAGCAACCACCATACCCTGAAGCAAATCTGAGAAAGGGGAGCTCACAGCCCCCCAGTTTCTTGGAAGAAAATAAAGAAGTTAAAGAAAGAGTACTCTTTAGGCGACTAGCTATTCGAATTTTCTTTTAATTCCTACGCCGGCCAAGGAAAATGAGCGCCTCCAGATTCATAAAGTGTGTCACCGTTGGCGATGGCGCCGTCGGCAAGACCTGCCTGCTCATTTCTTACACCAGCAATACTTTCCCTACGGTCAGCCTTTTACGCTCTCTTCTTTCCTGAATTTTCGGATCTTTGTTGCATCTCGCTTTGACCCCTTCTTTTTTCATTTAAAAAAAATTCCCGTTTGCTTCCCTGATAGATAAAGAAATCCATAATACAAGCTGAAAATTTATGTTCCATTAATACGAAAGAATAGTTGTTTAAAATTGTTTATGTTCTGTGAGATTTGTTATATCAGATTGGGCCCAATGCGGTTACATTGTAGGCAAATCATGTGCAACGAGATCTTTTCGCCTCAAAATTAAAATCAAAGATAGGGGATTTAGGTTTTACTGATTTTCTTTATTGATATATTTGTTTGTTGATAATTGCTTTGGTAACAGGACTATGTCCCGACAGTTTTCGACAATTTCAGCGCAAATGTTGTGGTGGATGGTAGCACTGTCAACTTAGGTTTATGGGATACTGCTGGTATTTTGGAAACAGCTTCTACAGTTCCTTTTTATTAGTATGTTTGACTTCTTTCTTGCTTTGGTTTGAAATGATTGCCTTGAAACAGGCCAGGAAGATTACAATAGATTAAGACCTCTGAGCTATCGTGGGGCCGATGTGTTTATTCTTGCATTTTCTCTCATCAGCAAGGCCAGTTACGAAAATGTTACCAAGAAGGTTTCAACTGTGAATATCTTCTGTCTTTAGATAATAATTTTGTGCACTATGAAATGTCTCAGTAATGCCATCTCAATGCTGACGTTGCTTTTCATATCAGTGGATTCCTGAATTGAACCATTATGCACCCGGTGTTCCGATAGTTCTGGTCGGAACTAAGCTTGGTATGCTTCTTACTCTTTTATTAAAGGTACCCTTACATATATTGTTTTTCTGAACTGCAAAAGGTTTGATTCTCTAAGTGAAAGATTTTTTACAAAAAACTTATCATTTTATATTGATGTTTGTGGAAGTCTTTCTATTTCATGAAAGGTTCTCATGTTATCTACTATTTTCTCTTGTAGATCTCCGGGATGATTCGCAATACTTGGCAGATCATCCTAGTGCACTGCCAATTTCTACAGCTCAGGTGCATATATGTAAAATATTTCAATGAGAATATGTTCCCCTTGTAAAATATTATTTGATCTTGCGTAACTTGTTCATGAAAGGGAGAGGAGTTAAAGAAACAGATAGAGTCTTCTTCCTACATCGAGTGCAGTGCAAAATCACAGCAGGTTAAATGTTCTCGTCATATTCTTCATGGTTTTTAATAAAAAATTGTGATGAAGCCGTTTGTATGTGATGGAATCTTTTTACTGCAGAATGTGAAGGCAGTGTTTGATGCAGCCATTAAGGTAGTGCTCCAGCCTCCTAAGAAAAATAAGAAGAAAAAATCTGGTGGTTGCTCAATATTATGATCAGTGGAAGATTCAGGGCTGAAACCAAGTGCCAGCTTCTTGCTGCTCGTATCTCTACCACTGTCACCTTTTTTTGAAGCAGCAGAAGCCATCATGTATAGTCTCAAGATAGCATCAGGTTGTTTCGTGTTTTACTTATTGCCATGGTCTGTAGGTGATGATGATAAATATTTCATGTTAACATGCATACCTCATTCGGGTTTTCATGTTTAAACTTCTTCTCATGTGTAAACCAGATGCATACCTATTAAGAAATAACCATTTTCTTGCATTATGCTTTAATTTTAATCAATTTGATTAAATGATTAGTATTGTTGAATGTTGATGCCATTTCATATTTTTTTTTTATCAATATAATATTAGAAAAGAGGATGAGTACTAACCTGATCATGGGCTGGATGAATAAAAATTTTAGGCTCAGGTTTAGCTAAAAAATGGGTTTAAAATTTTGCGTAAGCCGCTAAATTCGAGCTTGGTTCGGCTTATTCATATTAATTTTTTTTATATAAAAAAATTTAAAAAATATAACACATCAAGTAAACAACGGTGAAAAAAATTTAGGTAAATTTAAGCCGGGCTTAGCCTAAAAAATCTTATTTAAGACTCGGCCCATTTAGAAAATGGGTCTTATTGTTTTTCTAAGCTCATTTTTCAAATTTATATTTCTTTCCAAACCTTTCTACTTTTCGGACAAGCCTTTGAACTTGAGTGGGTGGCCCGAGCTAGGGTTAGGACTAGTTTAAACCCATGTTATCCCTAATATTATTTTCCCAAAGTGTTTTCAAGTTTGTTTTATCTATACCTATATATTAAAGTAAGATCTTCCTCATGTTGACATATTGCACACACACCCACTATGCTTTTAATTTATTTATTTACATTTTATAAAAGTGGTTAATTTTTAATTTTGGTCTTAATATATTTAAAATTGAGATTTAATACTTATTTTTAATTTTTAATATAATTTGGTCTCTATATTTTTAAAATGTTATTTATTAGTTTAATATTTTATAATGCAATTAATTAGTTCAAATAGCTAATATCATTTAATTAAAATATTCCGTGATTATATATAACTTGAAAGTAAATTTATAATTTTAAAATATAAAAAAATTAAATTCTTAAAAATAAAAAAGATTAAATTCTAAATATATAAAATATATGATGATTGTCACTTTTGCATTCCCACACTTGAATAGCAGACAGGCATGAGTTCCTCTTGCTGCGTGTTAATTACATAAATTTTCTTTTCCATGGGATATATTAAACAATCCTAACCAGTTTTAAAAATAAAAAATTTAGTTATAATTAAATTTTATTTAAAAATTTTAAATTGCACAACAATGTAAATATTATATTTTTAAATTTTACATTTGAATAGGAGATATTTTAATTTAGTAAGAAATTAAAGTTGGAAGGGTAAATTATTTACTTATAAATTTTAGTACAGTAAAATCATCATGATTTTAACAAAATTAAAATTGAATTGAAAAAATTGTTATGAATATTTTATTAAGTGGAAGTCCATCATGATCAAGATAAAGTTTTGGTATACTTTAAATTCTAATAGTTATTAGAATTAGATCTCTACTTCTTTTACACTTCTTATGTCTATAAATAGAGACTCTGATGAACCATTGTAACCATCCCTTTTGATCAATAAAGTTCATTCTCTATTGCTCTCATATTTTTTTCGTTCTTTATTCTCTCCATCTCTCTTTATTTTATAACACGTTATCAGCACGATCTTGCTCAAAGTAATAGTTCCTTTTATCGACGATCAAATTTATCCTCCATGATTTTCAATTTCTTTGACGGCAAGATGCAAAGTTTTTACAGAAAGTTTCTTTTATTTAATGTTTCATATCTGATTATTATTTTTCATTCTTCTTTTATTATATGTTATCATTGTTTTGATTAACTTATTTTACTTTCTGTTCTTAAGGATGGTGAAAGATTTGATATCGTTATCTATATGAAATCAAGAATATTTTTGAACTATCTCATAGCTTCTAGTGATGACGATGATGTTAAAGATCTTCAGGTATATTTTACTATGTTTTATTTATTGTTTATTATAATTGGAGACTAATCATGACAACATGCATAGATAGATTTTGATTTGAAATCTCACGCATGTTTGCGATGGTAATTATGAAATAAAGAATCTATTGGGATGTTTATAAGTCTGTCCTACTAGATTTGTTGCATTCCCCGAAGTGAATGTAAATATAATAATGGACAACTAAAAGTGGGAACATAGTAATAAATAAGAGAACAATAAGAGTTCTCAAGATATGACACCCCTTACCCGTACCTGAGGCCGAGACAAGGTACGAGGCGTTACCAGACATAAACAAGGACATTCCGAGAAAACGAGATATAAAATTTTATTCTAGATTAAAACCAATCAAAACTTAATCATATTGTCCTTATAATGGACCTATGAGGACCAAAACATGTGTTAAAAGTGGTCCAGGACTAAACCGAGAACTCAAGAAAATTTCAAAAAAAGTTCCATGTTTAAGCCTCACACGCCCGTGTGGAGGCAATGCACACGCCCGTGTGCTTTGGACACGCCCGTGTCCTTTACCTATGTGAATTTATTATTCAACTCGAACTTACAAGGGTTTTCACACTGTCGAGCACACGCCCGTGTCCTTCACACGACCTAGACACGCCCGTGTCATCGTCCGTGTCTAAAAACCTCGACATTTTGTTTATGATGTCATCATCCATTTAGGGGCACACGGCCAAGACACACGCCTGTGTGCTAGGCCGTATCTTCCACACGGTTGAGACATACAGCCGTGTCTCTACCCGTGTGTTTACTACCATGCATACTGACTTAAAAATTTTAGGTGCAGGGGACACACAGCCGTACAACACGCCCATGGGGCTGATCGTGTGTTACACACGGCCTAGACACATGCCTGTGTGTCTATCCGTGTGGACCTTTTTGGAGGATATTCTCCAAGCCTCTTGTCACCCTCACACATTCAAACACACTTATATGTTCCTTGGACATCTATCATGGTATAATAATACCCTTAAAACCTGCTTAGTCAAGATAATGCTTGTTGCTTCATGTCTTTTTTAATCTTGTATTAATATTACCCATTTTGTGTTAGGGTTACCATTCCAACTATACTCATTCATACTTGGCTCATTTTATAACTCATTGCCAATTATGACCTAAATTATTCCCAAGTGATTTGGCCACATATCTCATGTCCACTCATGATATACCACAATAAACATACAAGCATAAACATGCACAATTAGTAGGTTTACAACCTACATCCAAATGAGCCATATCATATGGCCATATACAAAATGAATAAGCATATCATTTAAGCCCTTACATTGGCTTGCCAAATGACACATATAAGAAAATGACCCAAAAATCCTATACATGCCATTATAACAAAATAAAAGTTTCTATATACCAAGGCAAGACAAGTTGATAGTGTTGACAACACTCCTATCGTCTTCCAATCTTCACGAGTCCGCGAGCTCTATAAAACAAGAGAAGTGAAAGGGGGTAAGCATTGACATGTTTAGTAAGTCCGGATAACGGGAAGGTAAACTTACCGGTTATTTAGCATACAACCATAAAAGATATTCATGCCAAACATGCATAGCATAATTCCCCTATCACATACACTCAACCATCAAGTTAGTCTCATACCAATACATTATAACTTTAGTCTTTGATGAGCTCATCAATTCAAACATTTCCATTTTCAATTCTCATTTTAATCCCGTTAAATTTTCTCGGAATCTCGATGGATATCCTATTTACCATCAAATCATACAAGTGATCATTTTAAAGCACGTACTCCCACGAACCTCGCTCTTACGGTGGGACTACCAGTCTAGGCTAAATCCCCTACAGTATAAACTCTTGGAGTGATGTCGAGATTACCAGTCCATGCTAAATCCCTTGTAACGACAAACACTCTTAAGGAGTTCAGATCTGAATTACCAGTCCAAGCTAAATTCAGACCCTAATCGGATTACTTGTCCGGGCTAAATCCATAATGCACCATATTCTTCGAGAGGATAGATCACTATAGGAACACCCGTCCGGGCTAGATCCTTTTTACCGTCAAATCATTTTCAGAATATCCATCAGATATCCTTTTCATTCAACCGGGACATTTTCTCATAACATCAATTTTCATGAATTATCATACATTGATTATCAATATTATAACTCATACATTTTAATGTATTTGAAAATAGTTTACATTCAAGTTATACGAACTTACTTGGAAGATGTTTCGGGTTCTAATTTCAATTACTCTGAAACCTTTTATTTTTCACGGTCAACCTCCGAAATTGGTCTCTCGGGGTCTATATAAGCAACAATAAATTATTAATACATCACACTATTCCTTTCAAGTCTAAATTTCACCCTCGAGCAAAATGACCATTTAGCCCCTAACATTTCACATTTTTACAAATAAGTTTCTAGGCTCGTATAATGAAATGCATGTAATTCTTTGGTTACCCAAGCTTAGCCGAATGTATCTTAAGCTCATACTAGCCCATATTTTCCTCTATTTTTCATTTTTCTACCCATTTTTATAAGTTTTACAAAATGGTCCCTTAAGCCATTTCCATGAAAAACCACTTAGTAAAAGTTGTTTACTATCCTCTAAACTCTCATATTCCTCCATAAATCATCAAAACACAAGCACCTCATGCATGGGTAAATTTCTAAACATGAACCCTAGCTTGAAATATGGGTAGGAATAGAGAGAACATGTTACGAGGATCTCAAAAATACGAAGAACATTAAAAACGAGGCTAGGATTGACTTACTATCAAGCTTGAAATGTTGCAAAACCCTAGCTATGGAGACCCCTTCAAATTCGGTAGCATGGAGAAGAAAATGATTGAATTTTTGCTTGATTTTCCCTTTTTATTTCATTAATAAACTAAATGACCAAAATGCCCTTCCTTACTAACTTTTCCAAATTTTCCATGCATGCCCATTTTTGTCCAAAAACTTAGAAATTGGGAAAATTACTCTTTAAGGACCTCTAATTAATATCCCAAAGCAATTTCATAAAAATTGCTTTTAGAATCCAAGTTTTGCAATTTATTCAATTTGGTCCCTAATTTTCCAATTGGACACTTTACACATAGAATTTCTTCATGAAACTTTAGCACATACATATTTTTATATTTTAGACCTCATAATAATCATTATAAAATTACTTTAATGTCGGATTTTGTGGTCCCAAAACCACCCTTCCGACTAGGCCCTATTTCAGGATGTTACACAAGATAACTCTTCAAAGGGTAAATATATCAATGTGATATGAAATATTATTGGCCACATATGATATTTGTTAATATTATTTGAGGAAGGATATGAGAATTTAGTAATAAATTCTATCATTATAGATAGAAAGTATTTATCTTTTTTGGTACTAAAACAAATAAATATTATTTCAATATTTGATAGTACAAAATTAGTCGAAAGCTCTAGAAGAGCTAATATATTAATATCTTATGATGGTTAATCCATTGGTTTTAAAAGATATTTATAAAGGATCTTATATTGAGATTTTGAATGGGAAAAATATTACATTTCATATGAATCATTATTGCTATAAATATCTATTTTGAAAGAATGAAAAAGGGAGGATTGAGTTATTGATTACTCTTGTTATTAAATTGAATTGATTGTGATTATCTTTGGGATCTTCTTTTGTCATCATCCCTATTAAAGGGTTGAAAGCAAAACATTTAACTGTGAAAGATCTACTCATGAGCAATATTCTATCTAAAACTTATTATGGTTGGATGCATCTAAAGTTGCAAGTATTTTTTAAAAACTGTGAGTATAACTCTACAGTATTCAGAATAAGTTCTCAATTAAAATTGCGTGGTAAAATATTACTAATAAGAACTTGGAAGAGAGAAAACTTATGTATGAAAAGTCATTGGTTATGTACTTGTTATACACATGGAAAATAAGATTTACTCTCAAAGTTTGTTATTAATAGATTTTTGGGCATTTGAAGATTTTGGCATATTCCCTGAAGCGAATATTGCATACAATTATTTGGAAATTATTTTTATTGACTTGGTGGCATTATAGACTTCACATTGATTTAGACATTTTCAGTAGTAAATGTCACAATAGTACTTATATGTGGATACAAATTAAAAGGAATGATAATAAAATTATCAATTTGTTACAATTTAGTACAATTAAAACACATGCCAGAAGTTTACTAATACAAATGCGTTTACTACTTGGCGTGACCAGTTAGACCATCCTAGATCATAAATGACGCGAAAATTAATTGAGAATTCGTATGGACATTCAATTAAAGAACCAGAAGATTCTTTAATTTAAAGAATTCTCATTTGTTGCTTGTTCTCAATAAAAATTGGTTCTTAGAAACTTACTAGCTAAAGTTGAGATTTAATGTCTTGCATTCCTGAAATGAATATGGGCCCATTCATCCACCATGTAGATGGTTTTCATATTATATGATTTTGGTAGATGCATCTACAAAATAATCACATGCGTTATCAACTCGCAAGCTGTCATTTGCGAATTGATTGTTTAAATGATTAATTGCAGATTATGCAATTAAAACAATTCATCTTACTAATGTTCGTGAGTTTACATCTCAAGTTTTCAATGATTATTGCATGTCAATTGGGATAAAAGTTGAACATCCTGTAGCTTATGTTCACACACAAAATGATTTAGTTGAATTGTTTATCAAATGCCTCCAACTAATAGCTAAATCATTACTTATGAGAATAAAACTTTCTATTTCAACATGAGATTGTATTGATTTACATGTAGTACGCATCAAGCCAATAAATTATAAATACTCCCCATTAAAATTTATTTTTGGTCAAAAGCTAAATATTTCCCATCTTAAAATTTTTGGATGTGCGGTATATGTTCCAACTGCTCCACCATAACGCACAAAGATGGTTCATAATAAGATATTGGGAATGCATATTTATATGAGTCTCCTTATAATATTTTTGAGCTATTAATTCGAGATTTAATTATGACATGAGTTGTCAGTTTTCCCAACATTAAGGGGAGAGAAATAATAACTTATAATGAGTTAGGGGGAGAGTAATTTGAGCCAGAAGTTCAATAAGGATAACTCATTACAAGTTAACTGTTAGATGTATTTACAAACTTAATAAGAATAACCAAGTGTTATATACCATCTAATATTTTAATTTGATTCAAAGTCCCAGTAGGACAATCAATTGGAATAAATAATAGATTGATCGGTTCCAAATATGAAAATTATTCTAGATGGTCATATAGCGGGTGCTCCAGAAGAGACCTAAGACATAACTAATAAGTAAAACTTCAGAAGAGATTCAGGTACCTAAAATTGAATTTTAAAATAATGAAAATAAAAGATCTCGATAAGTTATGTCAATTAGAGAAAATGTGAAATCGAATAATAAAAGTGGTTGCCAATGATTTTTGCATGCAATATTATTATTGAAATAATGAAATAAAAAGAGGATCTTGAATAAATCTATTGAGAAATATAGATATGGAATAAATTGATCAAAATAGAAAGATGCAACTCAAGTACAATTAAATTCGAGGAGTTTTTGGACTAATAGTCCAAATATCTAAAGGTATAAAGCCAATGAGGGTGCAAATGAAGTAGTTTTGCAAAAGCGAAATAAAAATATAAAGTTTTTCGCTAAGTATTGGTATTGATTATGAAAAGATATAATATTCATTTGTGGTGGATGCAATAACCTTTAGATATATTATTAAATTGACAATTCATAAAAGATTTAACTTGCATCTAATGGTTATTGTTACAAACTTTATAAATCACTATATAGTAAAGTTTACATTAAAATCCTTAAAGGATTTAGAATGCTAGAAGCATATTGAAATTCTCGGGAAATTATTCATTTATATGAATTGAAATAATTTGAACATATATGGTAAATTTGAGTAGTTGAAGAAGGATTATAAAATGATCCAAAATCCCTATTTGTGTTTTTATATAAGAATCATGATTAAAGTTTGTTATGATTATTGTTGAATCTCTTGAAGAGATCAAAATACATTTCCCAAAATTTTCCCTCACTCATGATTTTTAAAAGAATGGTAATATAAATGCTTATCAAATACATTCAAATAGTCATTTGAAAAACTAGTATTCAAGATTGAATACGTAGAATATAAGAAAATATGTGATGTTTTCATGAGGAGGAGTAAATATGCGTTGTACTCTTTTTCCCTTAACCGAGGTTTTGTCCTATTGGGTTTTCCTAGTAAGGTTTTTAATAAGGCAACATATTATGCGTATTATAGATCGTGTACTCTTTTTCCCTTGTTAGGTTTTTATCCACAGGGTTTTTCCTAATAAGGTTTTAATAGGCACATTATCTACCAATGGTCATCCAAGGGGGAGTGTTATGAATATTTTATTAAATGGATGTCCATCATGATCAAGATAAAATTTTGGTATACTTTAAATTCTAATAGTTATTAGAATTAGATCTCTACTTCTTTTATACTTCTTATGCCTATAAATAGAAACTCTGATGAAGCATTGTAACCATCCCTTTTGATCAATAAAGTTCATTCTCTGTTGCTCTCATATTTTCTTTGTTCTTTATTCTTCCCATCTCTCTTTATTTTATAACAAAAATAACTTAATTAGGAAATTAATTAAATTTATTTCAATAAATAAATAATATTTTTAAAATAGAAAAATAGTTACTAGACTGGTAAAATTATGTTAGATGATTTAAAGACCAAATAACATATATAATTAAATACCAATACATGAGATAGGCCAAGAGGCATCTACATAACAAGGGACGACAACCTTAGTGTTGATAGGAAGTTGTTGCCCCCCATGTGTCTTAGTTAGGCTTTACATGTATTTTTTTTATTAAAATATTATTATTTATTTACTCATTGCTCAACTAAGACTTGTATCTTTCTCTCTATATGGATATCATTGGTTAGGTCAAACACACACTACTTAAGCATTACTTTGTCAAAATCTAGCATGATTTATTTCCCAAGTAAATACTATATTTTGGGGGAGTTTATTTTTCAATTTCTAGCCATTAAGAAATTTAATATTCCACTAAATATTAATAAAATTTTTATTATGTGCGTCCAATTTGTGAAATTCGAGCCCACATGCTAAACAAACTAAAGTACGAGATTAGCAGAGAAGATCGTTGTAGCACCCCTAACCCGTGTCCGTCGTTGGAACAGGGTTATAGAGCATTATTGGAATTTTCAAAACATTTACAGATAACACGCCTATGTTGTAGGCCGTGTTCAACCCTGTGTAACTCTCTGACTTGTGCCACATTGCTAGCCACGCGCCCATGTGAGTAAGCCGTGTGATCAATTTAATTTTCAAAAATTAGGTGCAGGGTTCACACGACCAAGACACAAGCTCGTGTTCTAGGTTGTGTAGCACACACGGCTAAGACACACGCTTGTGTCTTTGCCCGTGTGCTCAATTCTGAGCATTCTGTTTCTCAAATTTAAGATGCAGGGGACACACGACCAAACCACACGCCCATGTGACAAGCCGTGTGTCACACACGGCCAAGACACACTCCCTTGTGTCTACCCTTGTGGACAAAATAAAGTCATTTCCTAGCTTTATTTCTCACCCAAATTTTCCAATAACCTACACCAACACTTACAAGTATATACCAACCAATCTAAGCATTAAAACCAAGCCAATTCTAACACCTAATATGATATTTTATCATATGCAATCATGATTATAATCTTACCTTTGTTTGACTTATATGTTAAGCATAACTTGATCAACCATATTTAACAAACTTAACACATAGGTATTTGTCTTAATATAACCTTATAATTATACCAAAACAAGCCGTTACTAGTCATTCCAATAGCTATTTTACAAACCACATTCATATGCCATCATAGGCCAAGCTACCTATACATGCCATCATAGGCCAAGCTACCTATACATGCCATTATACCAAATAAGTTTACTATATATACCAAAACAAGTTAATGGATAGTGTGATGATGCTCCAACCGATCTCCAAATTTCGCGAGCTTCTGAGCACTATAAAACAGAGAAAATAAAACCTAGTAAGCATTATATGCTTCGTAAATTCGTATAACAGGAATTGAAACTTACCAATCACATTTAACAACATTAAGCATACAATTAACATGCTTTCATCATTTTGACAAGTTTACCTAAACACATTTACTCAATCAAGCAAGTTAGTCATATAATACATTTAAATATTAAATAAACATAGATGAGCTCATCATTTAATCCTTTATCAAATAATTTAAAAACATTTAGGGCATATTTCTATTTATCTCATCATTTTCTCATGTCAAGAGTGTTACCTGTTGAGTTATTGAAATATCGATGGATAATCAAATAGTACACTCAAGGTGTACATATCTATAAACCGTCAATTCTTATTCAGGGAGCATACCCTTGAGCCACATGTCAGGATGCTCAAACAAGTCATGAAATCATGCAACATGACACTTATCCGAGCTAATCAGGAAGCTCATAAGAGTTTTTACTCAGGAAGCTCATAGAGCCTGTCAAATATCTCCAAAGAGATAATATCAGAGAGCTTCGAACAAGGTAACAGAGAGTTCAAGCGAGCTTAATAGGACGCTCATGAAGAGCTGCATTTGTGTTTGCATTACATGCAGGATCACAACCGTTCATGTGTCAAGACACTCACAAAGAGCTACGATAGCGCACAACACATGCTAAATCTCTACCGATCAGGATGCTCGCGGGAACTATATAACAGGATGCTCGAGAGGCTATATCGGGATTACTTGTCCGAGCTAAATCACTTCTACAACATCTGCAGAATCACATTCATATACGAAAAATCACATGTATCCATCGATTTTTATTATTCAAACAGAATTTAACATTTTAATTACGTTTCCAATCATTAAATCATTTCATGTATTTATAACATTCCTTAAATCACATAAACAAATATCATATTCAACAATCAATTAAACATGTTAATATGCATAATTAAGTTACACGAACTTACCTCGATAATAATTCGTACAAGAAAATCTACTAATCTGAAACTTTCTCTTTTCCTCGATCTAGATTTAAATTTGTGTTATCCGGATCTATGTAAATGAATTTAATCATCAATTTCTCACATTTCATATTCTATTGAACTCAATTTACATCCTAGGCAAAATTACCTTTTTACCCTAAACTTTTCATAAATTTCAATTTCGTCCCTAGGCTCAGAAAATGAAATTCATGCAATTTACTTCTTATTCTAAGCCTAACCGAAATTTCAATATAAAATTTACAACACATGTATTCTACAAAATTCATAATTTTTCTTCAATTTACACAACTTTACAATTTAGTCATTAAATCACAATTTCATCAAAATTCACTTTGTAAAAGTTGTTTATCTATCATCAACCTTTCATTTTCTACCATAAATTTCAAAATTTCAGCTTATTCATCCATGGCATAACTTCTATACTTTGATAGCTTTTCAAAATAATTCCCTAAATAGATAGATTAGACTATCCCGATCTCAAAAATATAAAAATTACTAAAAATGGGACATGAATACTTACCCAATTAAGCTTGATTAGTTTCTTATCTCTCTCTTAGGGTTTCCATGCATTTTAGGGATGAAGATGATAATAATATGATGATATTTCTTATTTATTAATTTATGATCTTTTAATTATTTTGATTTCCAATTTAATCCTTGCCCTTTTTCTAAATTTTCATAGATGATTCATCAAAAATATCTACTAACTTTTCTTTAATGGTTTAATTACCATATAAGAACCTCAAGTTTTGAATTCCATATCTATTTGATCCTTCTAGCTTCTAGAATCCGACTTTTGCATTTTATGCAATTTGGTCCTATCCGTAATTAAGCACATAATCGGTAAAATTTTCTTATCAGAATTTTCATATAACGTTCCTATCATAATACAAACCATGCAATAGTATTAAAATAAAATTTCTTTTTGGCTCAGATTTGTGGTCCCGAAACTACTGTTTTGATTTTACTAAAAATGGGTTGTTACAATCGTTTTGCTCAAAAGTTGGGAAATGTTTTAAACTGTTTAACTCAAAGCACAAATATTAATTTGGTTAAATTTTATTGTTATAAATAGAAACCAAATTTTTCCAACAAAAATTTCATTTAATATTTAAAAAATTTTCATTTAATATTTAACCACAAGATTTATCCCTTTTTAGTCGTAGTCTTTTAACATGTTCACACATAAGTTCAACTTTTAGTCATTAGTTCCTTATGCAAGTCATACATTTCATCACTCATTTCTTTATTAAGGGCATATAGAATCATAAGTTTTATCTCAAATCATGTCTTATTGGATTTTTCTCATTTAGGGACATAATCATTTAGCTTTATTGGCTTTTTTCAATTTTTATTTATGCCACAAATGGTTGGAGCTTAATAACATGAAATAAGCTTTTAGCCCCAGTATGCCCTAGTAAAATGATTCGAATACATGGGATGTTGGATTTAGTGCCCTAAGTGTAGTATTTTCGTTTAAGTACACTTGTAATTTTCTCGAACATATTAATTATTAAAAATATTCATGAAATAAATTAATATATTTTGTATTATTGTCCTCAAATGGTTTTTGCATGCAAAACAACAAAGAAGCAAATGTTTCTCATTGGTTGTCTAAATGTTTAACTAATACTAAGCAGTATTACATAGTTGGATCTTATTACAGAAAGACAATGTAACACCCCTAACTCGTATCCGTCACCAGAATAAGGTTATAGAGCATTACCAAAGATTACATTTCAACAAAATAAAAATATAAATCATTTACTTCACATCATCAATCATAGAAAATTCCATCAATAACATACATATTGTCCCTTATACGAGCCCTCGAGGCCCTAAAAAAATTAGAAACAAATCGGGACTAAATCGGAAACATTTAGAATTTTTCAAAAAAAAGATGAAAATTCTTAAACTGCATGGGTCACACGGCCGTGTGACTTACATAGTCGAGAGACACGCTCGTGTGGACATTCGAAGTAGGGAAACACAACTGTGTCCTAGCCCGTGCCCATGCCCATGTAACTCATTGACTTGGGCCACACGGCCAAGCCACAAGCCAGTGTGCTAGGCCGTGTACCCTTCGAAATAACCTCACACGCCTGTGTGCCAGTTCATGTGTTAGGCCGTGTAACAGCCTGACTTGTAACCCTTTGAAAGCTATAGGGGACATGCGGTCGTGTCACTAGGCCGTGTGTCACACATAGCTGAGACACATGCCCATGTGGTTGAAAAATAGGCCATTTCCAAGCCATTTTTCCCACCCAATTTAGCACGTACCTACAATCCAATTTCCACATATAAACAAGCCTTTAATTTACACTAAAAACATGCATCATCAAGCTACTCAAATAAGGTATATAAGCATACAACCAATATGCCCGAAGGGCACCTTAATTTCAACACTTAAACATGTATAACCATATACTCAAATTGGCCAAAATGTTTACTAACTTCTAATTAAGATTATATCAAAACATACCATTTGATTTACCTATCAATTACACACCAAATGATACCAAATGTGTCTTTCAACAATTAGCACCAATAGCCATATATATGTCATATATAACAAAAGTATCAAATCACCACATTCAAACATATCATAAGAAATTTATAACATGCATCATAAACCACCATTCCATCTTTAATCATTCAAGCATCATGAACCAAGATATCAACCACTTTAAGGCTAAATCTATATACATGCCAAAACTAATCCCATTTTATCATCCAAAATACCATAAATAGAAGCCAAAACAAATGGCTACTTTAACATCTAAAATACTTATACATGTGCATATTTAACCAATTATCACTTAACTTGTTTTCATGCCAAAACATAACATAATTGATTTATAACCAGCATACCATATTAAATTCAAAAACTTTTCAAAACAAACCATATCTTGACCATGTTGAATTCATTTAATCATATATCACTTTGGTCATTCAAACATGCTTTAACACATTATTAAATTAACGCATATCAACAAGGCACCAAATGTACCAAGGTTACATCACCTAAAATGAAATATACATGCCAAACACATAAACTAAAATTCAACTAATCATCAACCCTAAATTCACCTATACATGCCATTATAACCTTAACCAAGATATCAAAATCTATCGATATAACTGTTGGATAGTGTGATAGATCTCCAATGAACTTCCAACCCGGTCAAGCTTTCGATAATCTAAAAAGTAAAGGAGAAACAATTACGTAAGCAATGAGTGCTTAGTAAGCTCGTATAAACCTTAGTCATATCAATCTATTTCAAATATGAAATTTATACATATCAAGAGTAAACCTATCCCAATGTTGCATGATTCATGAAACCATATTCAACAACTCATCATTCCCCTTTTCATCATTTTACACTTCAAGTATCAACTTACTACTTTGTTACCTTTCCACACCCGTTCCATATGTATAACACACAAGACATAAGCATATCATCAACCATAGCCTCAAGCTAATGCATTTAAATATAACTCTTTTGGGAATTAATCACATGATAAATCATTTCATAAGAAATTACATAATTTTAAACCTTACCACTCTTTCATAAACACAAGCATATTTCCATTTGGGCCCTTACCATTACAATGCATAACCTATAAATTAACGTGGCATGATCCAACCAAAGCTTGGCCAAAGCCTAATCATTCACACCAAACATATTAGCATACATGATACAAATCATAAGCACATTAGCATGAATAGCCATTTAATCTCAACATGTATCACTTGAATCTATTACTCATCTTAACTTACATAATTTCCATGTATCACCATATCAAGGATATTCATATAGTTTCAATATAGTTTCATGTCTTAATTCATATCATTTTTTTACCATTTTATTTGCATAACACATAAGACATAAACATAACATCACTTAAATCATACTTTTCATAAACATGAATGTTCTTCCCTGAATCATCAATGCATTCCACATTTCTATAATTGTCGTAGTGAAATCAATCAGAACCCATACCGGTTCATCTCTTTTCGTGCCCGTTGAACCATTTAGAATAATACTAGATATGCAGAAAAGCTTACACGAAGTGTGCTAAACATATTGTAACAGTCCGATTTTGGGCCTAGTCAGAACAGTGGTTTCGGGACCACAAATTCGACGAGGAAAAATTTATTTTTATTATATTTTTATGGTATAAAATTTCAAAAAATGATTTTTTGAAAATTTCGTTTGAAAATTTTGACGTTTGGGCACTCAATTTAATGAAAAGGACTAAATTGTAAAAAGTGTAAAAGTTGAGTTCTACATGTTAGAGGTGTCCAATTGTTATGAAATTTTAAATTGGAGGTCCTTAAATGGTAATTAGCCATTGGTTAATTTTTTTGGACAAAAATGGACATGAAATAGGTGAAATAGAATATTTTTAAGTTAGGGGCATTTTGGTCATTTAGTAATTAAAATGAATTAATAACAAAATTAAAAGTCAATTTTTTTCCATTTCTTCCTTGGCCAAAATTTACTTGAAGAAACCATGGCTAGGGTTTTTCAAGCTTCCAAGCTCGATTGTAAGTCTGTTCTTGCCCCGTTTTTAATGATTTTTACGTTTTTGAAATCCTCGTAATAAGATCTACCTATTTCTACCATTTATTTGAGTTATGATGAAGTTTTAGGGTTTTAAACATGTTATAAATTTGTGTACTTTGATGTTTAATGGTAGATTATGCATGTTTATTGTTGGAGAAACAACTTTTGCTAAGTGATTTTCGGTGAAAATGCTTAAAAGGACTAAATTGTAAAAGTTATAAAATATGTAGTAAAAGTGTGTTATAGTGGAAATTGTGGGCTGTTATAGTTATGAAAATGGTTCGGCTAGGCTTAAAGTACAAAGAAATTGAATAAATTTCATTTTACGAGCCTAACGGTAAAAATATAAATATGACAAAGTTTAAGGGCAAAAACATAATTTTGCCATAATATTATTTTTGGGTCAAAATGAATAATGTGACTAATAAATAAGCAAAATGTGATGTTATAGATAAAAAAAGAGGTTCGGACCTAGAACGAGGGAAAAACGAGTAATTGACGATTAGGTCCCTCTTTGCCATTTTTGGTGTCGAGGTAAGTTCATGTGTAAATAATGTAATGTTGTATCATGTTTTAATTCTTTATTAATGTATGAATTTCTATGTTTAATTGTTATGATGATTGTATGAGTGACATAATGGTTAATGAGAATGACTTTGTGAACGAGTTCGACAAAGATGTGACATCGAGCAAATCACGTTTGAACCTTAGGAATAATTTAGGATACAATGTGACATGTCACTAGGAACTATGTGATTATGAGCTCATGAGATTATGTGTATATGTGACTATGTGAATAGGGATGCTGGTCTTGTACGTTCTACCGGTGGTTGGGTAGCCTGGCATTACGGGTACCTGTCAGCTTGTGTGAGCAGCCCGTGTAGTTACGTCCTGACTGTCAGCTTGTGTAAGCAGGCCTGTGATTAGCTTGAGAGCGAGCGATGTGTGATATGTGATATGAGGTAGCAAGTGGCTACATATGAGGCACTATGTGCAAGCTTTCCGTGTATCCGATAGTATTCCAAGTGTTCAACGGGTAAATCAGTGAATTATGTGACAAGTCAATGATGAGGAAATATGAGAATATGCTATGAGTTAGTACAAGTATGTACTTATAACTGATGAGTAAAGGTCTCGGTATACTATAAATATGTGGTAAGAATTCATATGAGAAAGTTATGCTTGTGAAATATTAATAGTCATGTGACTAATGATCTACAATTATGATAAATAGATGTATGATAAGATTTGAAAATAATCATGTATTAGGCTTATGAGCCTAATTGAGTTGGGATATAGTACGATGTATATACTTAAGTTGTGATTCAATAGATATGTGAAAGATTGTTAAGCTATATGTTGAAATTACGATTACTCGTAAATGATTTGCGTGTTGTTAAGCAAATTGAAATAACTTGTTAATAATGTGATATGCTATAATGGGGAGATTATGGTTGCTAGCCTAATGACAAGACAATATAATTAGTGTGTGTAAGATAAAAGAGTAAGCATTATGAATGAGTAAGTGGTAATCATTGGATTTAATGCAAATTGTAATAATAGTATCATCATGGATGGATAAAGTAAATCAATGCTAATAGTTGTTCTTATTTGCATATGAACTTACTAAGCTTTGAAGCTTACTTCCCTTTTCTTTCCCACCTCTTATAGGTTTATTCAACTAGCTCGGGTTGGAGATCGTCGGAGATTCTATCACACTATCAAGCTATCATTTGGGGTATAAGTGAATGTAAGTATGTTAAGTCTATGGCATGTATAGGGACTTAGTCATTTTGTGTATGTGTCACTATGATATGGCCAAATGTATTGGCTTGTAATGAATAAGGATTTGATTTGGTATGTACCCGTATAAATTGGTTTATATTGGCTAATGGGTCGCAATCATATTAATTACTCATATGCCTATGCCAATGTCATTGTGTGATGTGGTTTATAATGGTATGTTAATGAAAGTTAGTATAAGGGAATCATGAAAGAGTAAAATTAGCATTAAAATAGTTTTGGGCAGCAGCAGTAGTACAACTTTGAAAAATCACAAAAAATTATGGAAATTTAATTAGAGGTTGAATAAAATATTAAATTAAATCTTATTGAGTCTAGTCTTACACAGAAGAAACAGTGTAAGAAAAAGAATTTTATTTTATGAGATATTTTAATTTTTGTGAGACAAGGTCAAAATGATTTCGGGGTCCCCTGTTCTAACTTTGGAAAATCATTAAAAATTGTATAAAAATACTTGGGGGTTTAAATATATATTTTTTATTTCTTAATGAGTCTAATTTCAAGAGAAACAAATGAGAACATTATCCGAATCCCATACTAAGAGATAATTAATTTTTAGTGAAGAAAGGTCGAGACTGTCAAACAACAGAACAAGGATGAATTTGAAGAATTAACTATACTTATTGGCTGAACCATAAATTCTAAAAATTTTATGGTAGGAAGATATTTTAGTCTAATTTCTGAAAAATCAAGCAGATCTTAATTTAGAGTTCTGTAGCTTAAGATATAAATAATTTAGTAACTATGACTCAAGTGGACAGTTTTGCTATGAATAGTAAATAATTGTTTTGATATGTTTAAGCCTTGATTATGATTGTGTTGGTAGCTTAATTGTGCCATGTTAAGTTCCATTGAAAGTGTGTATGTGAGTGTGCAAATGAAGGTGGTAAATGGTTTGGTAAATAGCCATTTCCTTGGCCACACGGGCAGAGACACAGCCGTGTGAAAGACACAGCCCCAAGACACGGGCGTGCAACTTGGCCGTGTAACCCCAAATTGTGCATGACATCATAAACAGAGAGTTACACGAGCTGAGGACACGGGCGTGTTTGACCACACGGCCTACCACACGGGCATGTCCCAAGCCACACGGGCGTGTGACCCCTGTTTCGATGAAATTTTTTTTGAGTTTTCCAAAGTTTTTAGTTTAGTCCCGAACCACTTCCAATACATGTTGTGGGCCTCGTGAGCCTGTATAGGGCCGATATGCATGTGTATGAATTGTTTTAAATTGAATGAAATTTTATGGCCCGATTTTATATGAATGTTTATGTTTAAGTCCGGTAACGCCTCGAACCCTGTCCCGGCGTCGGATACGGGTAAGGGGTGTTACACATATAGTCGTAGCTCACACGAGCTGCAAAATAGGTCTCCTCTCACAAGCTGCCAGTCGAAATGTAAGCTACATGATGCTACTCACACAAGCTATTGAGTATCTGCAACTAATGTAGGACCTCAGCCATCTGTAACAACCTATTTTTAGTTAAATCGGAATAGTAGTTTCGGGACCACAAATATGAAGTCAAAAAATTTAGTTTAATATTATTTTATGGTCTACAGTATGATAAAAATATCGTATAAAAATTTCGTTAAGAAATTTTACCGTTTACGTACCTAATTTGATAAAAAAAGACTAAATTTCATAAAGTGCAAAGGTTGTTTTCTTATAGCTAAAGGTATTAAATAGCTATAGAATTTTAAATTGGAGGTCCTTATATAGTAAATAGGCCATTAAAGTGCTTGGTGGTTAAGCATGAGTAGTCATCATTGGAAATTGAATAAATTATTAAGAGTAATTTTGGAAATTAGTGATTTAAGTTATAATAAATAAAATAAAATAATCTATTCTCATCATCATCCACCAAAAATAAAAAAGAAAGAAATCTAGCCATGGAAGCTTGAATTTGGGAAAGCTTATTTTGCTCAATTAGGTATGAATCTTTGTCTAGTTTTTGATGATTTGCAAATTTGTTAAAGCATTAGGGTTTTGTCATTGATGAATATGCTTGAATTTTGAAGTTTGATTATAGAAAATGAATGGTTGTTGTTAGATAAATAATTTTTGTAAAGAGAATTTTGATGGAATTGTCAATTAGGGACTAAATTGAAAAAGATGATAACTTTATGGTAAAATTTGTGAATATTGTGAAATGTATGGGCTGCTATTAATATGTATAAAATCGGCTAGGCTTGAGTAAGGGTTAAATTGTATGAATTTCATTTTTTGAGCCTAGGGACTAAATTACAAATGAATTAAAAGTGTAGGGTAAAATGGTAATTTTGCCAAAATTCTATGTTGGATTAAATTGAATGAGAATTATATTGAAATGAGTTAAATTCATTGGTATAGATCCTATCAGACCTCGTACAGAGTTAGATCGAGGCAAATAGAAAATATCTGATTAGTCGCCTTCGTATCTACGTGCAGTTGTCGAGGTAAGTTCGTATAATTAAATTGAATAGTCACCTTTGTATCTACGTACAGTTGTCGATGTAAGTTCGTGTAATTAAATTGAGTATTTATATGTTTTAAATTGAATTATTTGTTTGTGATTTGTATACATGCCAAACACATAAACTAACATTCAACTAATCATCAACCATAGATTCACCTATACATGCCATTATAACCTTAACCAAGATATCAAAACCTACCGATATAATTGATGGATAGTGTGATAGATCTCTGATGAACTTTCAACCCGATCGAGCTTCTGATAATCTAAAAAGTAAAAGAGAAACAACTACGTAAGCAATGAGTGCTTAGTAAGCTCGTATAAACTTTAGTCATATCAATCCATTTCAAATATGAAATTTATACATATCAAGAGTAAACCTAGACCAATACCGCAAGATTCATGAAACCATATTCAACAACTCACCTTTCCCTTTTTCATCATTTTACACTTCAAGTGTCAACTTACTATTTTGTTACCTTTCCACACTCATTTCATATGCATAACACACAAGACATAAGCATATCATCAACCATAGCCACAAGCTAGTGCATTTAAACATAACTCTTTTAGGAATTAATCACATGAGAAATCTTTTCATAAGAAATTACATAATTTTAAACCTTACCACTCTTTCATAAACACAAGCATATTTCCATTTTGGCCCTTACCATTACAATGCATAACCTGTAAATTAACGTGGCATGATTCAACCAAAGCTTGGTCAAAGCCTAATCATTCACACCAAACATATTAGCATACATGATACAAATCATAAGCACATTAGCATGAATAGCCATTTAATCTCAACATGTATCACTTGAATCTATTACTCATCTTAACTTACATAATTTCCATGTATCACCATATCAAGGATATTCATATAGTTTCAATATAGTTTCATGTCTTAATTCATATCGTTATCTTTACCATTTCATTTGCATAACACATAAGACATAAACATAGCATCACTTAAATCATACTTTTCATAAACATGAATGTTCTAACTTGAATCATCGATACATCATACCTTTCTATAATTGTTGTAGTGAACACAACCGGAACCTTTATCGGTTCATCTCTTTTCATGCCCGTTGAACCACTTAGAATAATACCAGATATGCGAGAAAGCTCATATGAAGTGTGCTAAACATATAATAGTAGCTCATACGAGCTATAAAATAGGTCTGCTCACACAAGTTGTCGATTGAAATATAAGCTACACGATGCTACTCATATAAGTTTTCGAGTATCCGCAACTAATGCCAGACCTCAGCCATTAGTAGCACATTCAAGACCAGCAGCCGAAACATGGTAACGTGGGTCTGCTCACATAAGCTATAGGTCAGAAAGTAGCTACACGGTGCTGCTCACACAAGCTCTCAAATAACCGCAACACATGCTGGAAACTCAGCCACCGATAGGATGTTCAGGACCAGCACTCGAACCACGATAACCCTAATGACATATCATTTGTATCCTATATATTTTTAAGGTTCAAACGCGACTCGATAGTCATCGTACATCGTTGAATTTCACTTATTTCATTACAAGATAAATTGTATAATAACATATATATTGGTTCATTTTCATTAAAATTCATATAATAACATTCAATTTAATCAACAATATACATAGTATATTTCATACGAACTTACATGGCTAAATTGCATAAATACCAAAATTTAGGGGCATTTTGGTAATTTTCCATTTTCCTCGATTTTCCACCCGATCTTGATCTGAATTAATAATTTTATTCAGTATATTAATTTAGACAATAAAATAATTCATTTCATACAATTTGGTATTTTTGACATTTTTACAAAATTGCCCCTAAAGTTTTACTTTTATTCAATTTAGTCCCTGAGCCCAAACCATGCAAATTAACCATTTTTAATGCCAAATTATGCCAGTCGAATATTCATGGCCCCCATATCAACCCACATTTGCAACAATTTCATCTCAAATCCTTGTATTTTACTATTTCAACAATTTAGTCCCTAATTGAAAAATTCATCAAAATTACTTAATAAAATACTTTTAAATATCAACCAACATTTCAATTTCATCATTTAATAACTAAAATCACATATATTCATCAATGGCATCATTCAAAATCTTAAACAGTTTCAAAATCGAAGGTACGAACTAGCTGGATCTAGCGCAACGATCTCAAAAACATAAAAATTATTAGAAAAGGGGCTAAAACGGACTTACATGCATACATGGAAGCTTGGACGAAGCTTCAAGGTATATCCATGGCTTCATTAGGTTGAAAAAAGAAGAAGAAAAAGGAACATGACAACCATTATTTTACTTATGTTTTGTTTAATTTAATTAATTTATCAAATTACCATTTTAACCTTGGTTAATAATTAAATAAAACACCAATTCCATGTCCATATTTTTCCATCACATAAACATATGGCATAATTACCATCTAAGGAGGATTTAATTTCACAATTGGTCCTTCAATTAAATTTAATTCTAACTAAATAAAATTATTTACAATTTAATCCTAAACTAATTAGGACTAAAAGAACAAATAATCCAAAAGCTAGTGGATTCAATCATGAAACCACCACTTTAAAATTTTGAACATGGTTTAATTACCATTTAAGTCCCTTTTCCTTTATTTAATAAGTCATTTCATCACTCAAATCAAATGGTGATCAAATTTTACATCTTTTACGATTTAGTCCTTTTTAATTAATTCTCTATCGAAACGTTAAAATTTTCAACGAAACTTTAATACCACCTTATTGACAGTCTGTAAATATTTATAAAAATATTTATGACTTTGTTTATAGAAACAAGGTCTTGTTACCTCATTTTCTAAAACCATTTGACCTTAGGGTCTTATCACTTGAACTAAATAAATCATTTATAAAACATAAATATCAATAAAAAATATTTTAAAAACCATATTTGACTCATAAATATTAAATAATAATTACAATATTACTCGTCAAATTTGGTGGCCTTGAAACCACTATTTTCGACACCACTAAAAAATGGGTTGTTATAGACAACTTGTATTTGTGGACGAACCTAAACATGTTCTTAGTCTAATTGAAAATGAGAAAATCAGTAGAAAGACTAATATGTTGTCCAAGTCCAATTGGGGAGATGTCTTGTCTTGGGCATTGGAATAGATGACTCCTAGAAGGTAGAGACATAAATGTGACTGACTGGATTGACAGTACATCGGACATGACCCGAGCAAAATAGATCCTTAATCCGTTTATAGATTTATTCACTTGTGACATTCATAGCGTGACATACCTAAATTCTGAGTGGATGATGGACTATGTATGCATGACTCATACACTTTGATGTAAATAAAAAGCCTGAGTTCAAATAGATAAGGAATCGAAAGCTGATTTGTTGGGTGTACGACTTCTTTAGTATGTAACATCATTCAAAACAATGGAATTCATTACCCAAAACATGGGTAAATGATATCCTCTCATTGATGTTACATGGTTGATGAAAAGTAAGCGTGGCCACGAGTCATTCGTATTTGTGATGGATGACTTGATCAATATTTGATAGTGATTGACTTTTCACGAAGGAAGATTAAATGTTTGCCGTGAGATAAAATAGGATCATATTGGGAGAACGAATATTATCCTAAAGAGGTCAAAGATATCCTATGAGGGTAACACACTTATGAAAAGGTCATTAGACGAGCATTGATTAGTTGTTTTCATCATGGAATGTCGTTGAGGAGAGCTCAGACACAATATTATAGTGGAATGAATTCGTGACTAAATGATTTTATAATTAGTAGGCAAAAAACTGAAATTTAATTATAAATCATTTGGGCTTCAACCACATATGTCCAATCGATCCCTCCGTTAGCTTGTTGAAACCATAAATGAATTGTGTGTTTGAATAGAAATGAACGGAATGAATAGAAAAAGAGAAAATGGGAAAAATTCAGGAAAAATTATGGTTTTCTCTGAAATGGAGAAATGAAATTATTTGGAAATGAATGTAGGTTTCCAAAAATGGAAATGGAAACGAAAATGAAAATAAAAACTTGCAATCCTATATAAGATTACTTAAAAAATGATGGAAGAATGAGTTTATATTTTTGAACTATTTTGAAACTTGAAAATGATATTAAATCATTCAGTCATAGTGAATATGTTGAGTTGTGACATATTGAATGAATTTTCTCAATATTTTACAGAGGGTAAAATCATCAAATTTTTACCAAGGTAAAATTGGGGTGAGAAAATTATTTAATATGTAGATATTAAAGTTTATTTTGGGAAATAGAAAAATAGAATTGGGTTAGATCATATTATAGAGTAGTGGGTAAAAAAGGCCCAAGAAATACTCGTTATTGGACCCGATGTGAGAGAGGCCTAAAACCCCTCATATAACATGAAGGGGGTGACAACCCTAGTAGAAATACAAGGGTGAGTCGTTCACCCCGCTTGTAACACCTCAATTTTGGAGGATCTAAATTTTCGGTGTTTAACAGTAAATAGTTTGTCTGGCGTAGCGTTATCCGCCAACAAGATTGTTTTGGCATATACATGTGGGTGGGTAGTGAGCACCACAAGAGTAAGTAAGAATTTAATTTTCTAATGTTTCACCATGTATTAATGAGACGTCCATGTTAAGGAATAAAAGGGAAAAACGGGATGAGTATTGGCCAAAAATATAGTCCACCTGGACTGAATGGAATATTATGCTAGTTAGATTTTAAATAATCTGGTTAGAAACCAAACTGTATAGTTTAGCCTGATAAGTTTGATGAAGGGAAATTATTTGTACTTTTCTCGAAAATTTTAGGTCAATAAGAAGGTAAGTTCTGATACGTTTGACACTTGTTAAATTCCACTAAGTAAGATGAATCATATTTATATGAAAGAGTGTGTTCTAAAAGAGGGTTCTTCCTTCTTCTTCTTCTTTCTTTTCCTTAAGTGGTATATAGTAAAACATTTCTTAAATTTGAATATATCCTACCTCGATGATCTAGAGGCTAAGGTTCTTTTATGATCAGTAGTTACTTCGCATCAGGTGGTTGCTGCTGGTTGTGAAAGATATCTAGATTTTGAGCTTTGAACTATAGTAGTTGAGATTCAGGTGAGTTATATACTGACCCCTGCATGTGTATTATTCATATTGCGAGTCATCTATAAAAAATTGATTGAACTATGGATCCGAAGTCAAGAAGAGTATGTTGAAACATTGGGGCACGTGTAACGCCCCCATGCCCGAGACCGTCACCGGAGTCGAGTATGAGGTGTTACTAAACTTAATTTAACATTTTAAGAACTTTAGATTATTTGTTTCTACATTCACAGCTTTTTAGCTAATTGCGTTACAGTCACAAGAAAAATCATATCTCGAGTTACGAAACTCAAAATCAAGATCCATAAATTTTCCCTGAATCTAGACTCATATTCCTATCTACTAATTTTTTTCTAGAATTTTTGATTGGGCCAATTAGTACAGTTTATTAGTTAAAGTTACCCCTGTTTCAGGGCTTGACTGGTCTGACCTATGTTTACTTCGAACCACTTTTCTCTCTGTATAAAATTCATATGAATATGAGGTTTATTTTTCCTGAAACTAGACTCAATAAGGATTCTGAGAATATAAAATACACCACCTAATTATATCTGTAAAATTTATGGTGAATTTCTAAAGTTGGAACAGGGGATTCAGAAACTGCTCTGACCCTGTTTCACTAAAATTCAAATATCTTCCAACATATAACTCCTTTACCCGTTTCATTTATTTCATGTGAAACTAGACACAATAAGCTTCAATTTTGTATTTAATTCATCATGTAATTCAATTCCTATGATTTTTAGTAAATTTTCAAACTCACGTCAGTGTTGCTGTAATATTCTGTTTATGGCAAATTTCATCCTTTTTATGAATTTTCATGAACTAGGTAACTTATTAACTTTCCATAACATCAAACATATTCTAAACTAACCATTTCCATAATTTATCATTATCAAGCACTTCCTCAACCATTTCATCACCATACCATAAGATCATTTACACAAAATAAGTATTTTGCTATACATGCCATACTTAAATTTACAAGCCATTTTACCGAAAAGTTCTTAGGATAGTGTGATCGATCCTCCGACCAATCCCGACTCTCGAGCTGGCTTGTCCAAAACTACAATGAGTAAGAAAGAGGGGTAAGCATAAATGCTTAGTAAGTTCATATGCAAATAATAAGTAACATAACAAAGCAATCATACCAAACAACATTAGCATGGTATCACCAAAACATAAATCTCATTTCTAATCATCTTTCATCATTTTACTACCTTATCGTTATTGTATCAATACTCAACCCGAGGGTTAAGTACATGCCTGTCCAAGTATCCATTTCACATCACTTACCAATACGTCTCTTTTCATCTCAAGTATTCCTTCATTTGAGTAGAACTTTACCCGTTGAACTCATCGGAATATAATTCGGATACGTAGGAAGTTTGCACATAAGTGCCACATATGTAGCCAAGCTACCATGTAACCCGCCCTTGCGAACTCGGACTCAACTCAACGAGCTCGGGCGTTCGCATCCATAATGAACTCGGACTCAACTCAACGAGTTCGGATGCCTAGTTACATCTCACGAACTCGGACTCAACTCAACGAGTTCGAACATTCGCATCCATAAGTGAACTCGGACTCAACTCAACGAGTTCGGATGCTCAACCATCCTAGTGACATGTCACTTGTATCCTAATCTATTCCTAAGGTTCAAACGGGATTTTCCTCGAACACATATCCTTGCTTGCCTTCCGTAGAATGCCAAATCAATACTCGGTAACAATTTATATTCAACAAATAACTCACATAATTTGCATTTTATTCAAAATTAACCACAAAACATATATTTCATGATAAAAATCAGCATATCATATAATTAACATCAATGACTTAAAAATCACAATTATGTTACATTATTTACACATGAACTTACCTTGGTACCAAAATACAAAGGTTTTGCAATTTAATCCACAATCTTTTCTTTTCCTCGATTGGGGTCGTTTCCACGTCTTTCTTGATCTAAAATAACACATTTAGCTTATTTAATACTCACATTATCAAATTAATCCTTAATTCAAATTTTGGCAAAATTACAATTTTACCCCTAAACTTTTGCATATTTACATTTTTGCCCCTAGGCTCTGGATTAAACTTTATTCCTTATTCTTATGTTTTACAACATGCTGATCACTTTTCCTTCTATGGCAACATCAAATTCTCACTCTAACATGTACTTGTGACTATTAGGTATTTTTACCGATTAAGCCCTTTTACTCGCTTTTTGCTTAAAATCGAGTAGTACAAGTTGTCTAACATAATTTAAAACATCATATTCTATCATAAAACATCAAAATACACAAATTTCACCTATGGGTATTTTTCCAAATATAAACCCTAGGTTAAATTATTGCTAACATAAGCTTTTATCGAGTTATCGGGATCTCAAAAACATAAAAATCATTAAAAGCAGGGCTTGGAATCACTTACTATGAAGCTTGAAAGTTGAAGAAACCCTAGCTATGGAGACATGGAGCATTCGGCAGCAACTAATGGGGAAGATGACTATTTTGTGTCATTTTTCCCATTTTATTTCATTAATTATCCAAATGACCAAAATGCCCTTAATGCCTTTCTTCGAAAATTTTCATGTACAAGCCCATTTTTGTCCAAAATTTTAGAAATTGGTCAAATTGCTATTTAAGACCTCCTAATTAATATTTCAAAGCAATTTCATACTAAAAACTTCTAGAATGCAAGTTTTGCAACTTATTCGATTTAGCCCCTAACTTCAAATTAAGCATTTTATGCATGGAATTTCTTCACAAAATTTTCACACAATCATGCAATCATATCATAAACCTCAAAATAATTATAAAATAATTATTTCTATCTCGGATTTGTGGTCACGAAACCACTATTCCGATTAGGCCCTAATTCGGGATATTACAGCACGAGTATTGAAACATTGAAGTATGGCTGAGTATGTATATTTCTGAAATGTATACTACGATATGCATGTTCTATTTGGATTTATGTTAATGAAGTAAAAGGTTAAACTTAGATTGTGTCAACACATGAAAAGTCTGCCAAGTGTGTCTATTTCTGTTCACCACAGTGGTGTCTAATGGAATCTATTGAGACTAAAAACATGAATTCTGATATGAACTCTGAAGGAAAAGTCCATGGCCATGGCATCTTTTGAAAGGAATGGTGATTACCCAATGGGGTTCTCTGCATGTCTTAGGATGTTGATCGCCAAACCTCGCGTGATGTGAGTTTAGGCAAATCCATATCGTAAACACGATAGAAAAGAATAGTCTTTGTGGCAAACTCTAAAAAGAATAGTCTTTGTGGAGAAATTTGAAAAAAATAGCCTTTGAAGCGAACTCTGAAAAGAATAGTCATTGTGGAGAACTCTGAAAGGGATGTCTTTGTGGCAAACTCTAAATGGATCACCTTAGTGGTGTACTCTATCTAATTGCATGTATGGTGTTTCTACTAAGTCTATGTGGTCTGAACTATCAGAAATATCTAGTAAGTTATGAATCTAAATGTCTATCTCTATGGTAAGATATGAGTAAATTATAGTAGCTCTGTAATAAGTATGACCAAGATAAAGTATTGATATGCTCTGGAATAAGAGTTGAATAAAGTTTGAAGGGTTTTTGTAACACCCTTCACTCGTATTCAATGCCGGAATAAGTTTACGAAGCATTACCGAACATATTATACAATTAAACATTCATTCTATATGAATTTTCAAATTTCATACAATCAACGTTCACTTTCATTCAAATCGTCCCTAATACAAGCCTACGAGCCCAAAACATGCATTCAGGGTGGTTTGGGATGAAACCAATAACTCTGTAAACTTTAGAACACTTAGAAAGTTTTTGCTAGAAACAAGGGACACATGCCTATGTCACAGGCCGTGTGAACATTCGAAATGAGAGCACATGGTCGTGTCCCAGCCTATGTCCAACCCCGTGCAACTCTCTGACTTGGGTCACACGGCCAACACACATGTCCATGTGGCTAGCTCGTGTGCCCTAAAAATGGCCACACACGCCCGTGTGCCAGGCCGTGTGCTAGGCCATGCCAAACCTGTAGGGTATACTGACTTATGTCACACGGCCAAGTTACACGCCCGTGTGTGAGGCCGTGTGGAACATACTGACTTAGTTTCTATTTCAATACCAGGGGGGGACACACGGCCATGTACATGATCGTGTATCACACACGGATGAGACACATGCCCGTGTCTCTGCCCGTGTGGTAAAAAATAAGCTATTTACCAAGCCAATTTGCCACCCAAACTTGTGCACACCTACACCAAACTCAATTGGCACACAACATAGCATATAATAGGAATTCAAACAACTTCATTCAAGCATAATCCATACCATTTCATTATCAACCAATACAAAACACAAATACCACAATATGTCATCCAAATTCATACCAAACTTCACTTTCTCAAATTATCAATATGACCATTATCAACTATACATCATTTGATCTATATTCTCTAGCATGTAAATCATTCAAAACTTAACTATTATATATCTATAATGCTAATTATCCACAAGCATCACATATTCAACATTCAAAACATCACACAAGCCATATACACATCTATATACATGATTCAAACATACCAAAATAAGCCAACTCCTATGGCAATATACAAATCAAACTTAGGACATTTACAAGCCAATTCAAATGGCTAAATCCATTACCAACACATATACCAAAATGACCAAAGTCCCTATACATGCCATATACTCAAAATACTTAAATTCAAAAGTACCAAAGTGATAGTAGGATAGTGTGACGAAGTCTTCGACGATCCTCGAATTCAAGCTAGCTCTGAAATCACTATAAAACACAGTAAAATAAACAAAGTAAGCTTTACAGCTTAGTAAGCTCATATGAAATAAACTCAATCTATTCATAAATGCACAATTCATCAAATTGAATATATCAACATGTAACTTATATTATCTAAGAAACCTTTCATATATTCAATCATAAGATTAAACAAGTCTTTCACAAGTTTCTTCGATTTAATGCTTATATAGTTCATGTACATACTTTTACCATCTCGTATCAATCTTATACTCAATCATGTCTTTCATTTACTCGTTGAACCATTTAGAATACTATCAGATACTTGAGAAACTTGCACCCTAAGTGCCACATATATAGTCGAAGCTATCTCAATCTCGCATCACATATACTGCTCACACTAGAGTTATCAATGGCCTGCTCACACAAGCTATCAGTCAAGACGTAGCTACACAGTGCTGCTCACACAAGCTGTCAAGTAACCGTGACACATGTCAGTATACTCAGTCACCGATAAGACGTACAGGACCAGCACTCGTATCACAACATCACAATAACCCCTAATGACATGTCATTCGTATCTTAATCTATTCCTAAGGTTCAACTGGGATTTTAACATTTTTTGAAACATCGTTGAACATGTCCGTCTCATATTCATAGTTTATGCAATATCAAAGCATTTAAAATACATTTATAATGGAACTTATTACATACAAACTTACCTCGAATGTAAAAATGACGACATGAGTCAACTATTTCGAAACCTTGTTCTTTCCCCGATCTAAGTCCGTATTTTGCCTTTCTTGATCTAAATATAATCAAAATTAACATATTTAATTATCTCTCTATTTAATTTAGTCCAAAATTCACATTAAAGCATTTTTACACATTTGCCCCTAATGTTTCACATTTTTACAATTTAGTCTTTATTTCATAAAATAACAAATTCATGAAATTCAATACCAACCCATGCTAGCCAAATTTCAATTAGGTCCCTAGCAGCCCATATTTTTATTTATTTCACATTTTAACCAAAAAGTTTCCACATTTCACAATTTAATCCCTAATTTGCATTTTCACTAAAAATCACTTAATAAAACTTGTATAACTATCATCAAACATTCATAATCTATCATCAAACATCAAAATACTCATATATTCATCAATAGAAACATCCTAAACTTTTAAAAGTTTTGCAAAATAGTCCATGGGCTAGCTAGACCTAGTTGTAACTATCTCAAAAACATAGAAAACATTAAAAACGGGACAAAAACCATACCTAAGTGAGCATAGATGTCATGGCCAAATGAAACCCTAAGTATTTTGGCTTTTCTTCTTGTTAACTTGGGCTAAAGAAGATGATAGCCAAAAAAATATGATTTTTTTATTTATTATACCTTAATAACCAAATTACCAAATTAACCTTACAAATAAACCATTAAAACACCTACTAATGTGTCCATAAATTTCCACTCACCATTATAATGACCTAATTACTACTTAAGGACCTTTAATTTAATTTTTCATAGCTAATAGATACATGTTAACTAATAGAACATAAATTTTGCACTTTACACGATTTAGTCCTTTTTATCGAATTAAACACTCAAACGATAAAATTTCTTAACGAAAATTTCACACAATCATATATTCATGTTGTAAACATTAACATAATAAAAAAATAATTATTTTGACTTTGGATTTGTGGTCCCGAAACCACTGTTCTGATATGACTAAAAACGGGTTATTACAATTTTCCATGTAAAAGATATGTGTATCTGTATATCAAGAAGGGTATCTGTTATGATGATCTGTAAGTATGAAAAGTAAAGGGTGTCGCATCTTCTTCTAAACTTAATTTGAATCTGATTCAATGTTATTTTGAATTATGAAATTCCGTTATAGCATGATATGGAGTTCAACTGGGTGTTATACGTAGTAAATTATCAGTATGGATATGTGAACAGAATTGAATAGTATTAAAGTATTTCAATTTACTTTCTTTTGCATTCGATTCCAATCTTTATTCCAATCGATTGATTTGCTACTCCATTCCCCATTCAATATTCAATCCACTATTATTCAAATCATTTTTCTCTTCCAAATCGATCGTGTTCTTTACATGATTTATTCAATTGAGATCGAGATTATGAATAACATGGGTGACTAAATCCCTTAGGGGAGATTAATGAGTGGATAGGGATGTGATTAATAGAGGATTTAGGGTTTCCCAAGAGGGATTACTTGGTATGAATTACGTGTGCTTAAACCACTAGAATTGACTACCCTAGAAAGTTATCATAGACTAGATGAGGTCGAGAGATAAGTTGAACCGAGTAAATCGTAATTTATCCTGGTTGAGAAAGTAAGGTCGGGAGATAAGTGAGTATCAACCAATCGATTAGTTAATTAGAGGTCGAGATGTAATAATTGGTTAATCGATAGCTAATCCACCCTAAAACCCTAATCCAAAGTTAATTACAAACCCCGATGCGAGTTAATCTTCCTGATTCGTTTATTGATTTAATTCATTTGTTTATTTTTCTTATTTATTTTAGTTATTTTTTATCTCATTATTATATTTTATAGTTTATCGTAATAAAGGAATTAATTAGTACTATTTAGACTTATTATTGTAAAAGCATTTTCATAATTTATTTCATCCTCCCTTGTGTATGATCCTAGTAATACTTATAAAGTATTTCATTGTACTAAACTATATTATAATTTGACTCGAGCACTTGCAGGCACAGTCGTTTTAATCTCTTATATTTTTTGGTGTTATATTTTACTTTAAACGATAACTCGTTTATAGGCGATCAATGACATGGTATATCAATTTTCATTTTGAAGAAAAAGTATTCCCAACTTTAATGAGGAGAAAGAAAACAACTGTTAAAGGAAAGTGCATAGAATGCATCATGATTATCTCATTTAGATCCTTGAACAAATCAAAGTGAACTAGAAGTTCAGAAGATAATACTTTTGCAAAACATTGTAAATCAATTGTCAAATGTATTTACTAGCCTAAAGAGAGTTACTAAATCACATATATTATTTGAAAATGCTTTAATAAGAATTGATGTCCCTGTAATATAATCTACTAGTGCAAATGAAAGTAAGTGTCGTTGAAGCTTGGTAGACTAATCGATTCCAAAGATAAGAATCCTCATAAAAAGAAAGGAGTAAGTAATCTAAATGATCATATTGTAGAGGTGATTAACTAAGAAGAGACCTCGATAAGTTATATCACAATAGGAAAAAGATGGAATTGGAAAGATATAATTGTCGACAACATTTTTGCTTATAATATTGTTGTTGATAACAATAGAAGAAAATGAAGATCTTGAACCTACATATGTTGAGGAATATAGAAACAGAAAAGATTTTTCAAATTGAAAAGGCGTAATACAAGTAAAATTTAATTTGCTTGCTAAATGTGAGGTTTTTGGACCTATATCCCAAACACTTAATAATGTAAAGCTGATGGGGTCTAAATGGGTATTTTCGCGAAAATGAAATGAGAATAATGAAGTTTTTAGATATAAAGCATGACATGTTGCACAAGGATTTTTGGAAAAGCCCAACATTGATTATAAGGAGACATATTCTCCTAAGGTGGATGTAACCATGTTTAGATGTCTAATAATCTAGAAATATAAGAAAAAATTGATATGTCTCTAATAGATGTTGTTGTAGACTTTCTACATGACTCACTAGATAGTGAAATTTGTATGAAAATCCTAGAAGGATAAAAAGTTTCCCGAGAATATTACTCAATCAGATTAAGGAAATCCTTATACTGATTAAAGTAATATGGACGAATGTGGTGCAATCATCTTAGAGAATATTTGTTGAAAGAATGTTATACAAATTATTCATACCCATATATTTTTTCTATAAAAGATCTAAATTAGAATTCATGATAATTATTGTTTATATTGACAAATTAAATATTATTGGTACTCTTGTACAACTCCAAAATGAAATAAATTGTTCTAAGAAAGAATTTGACATGGAAGTTCTTGGAAAAAAAAGTTTCATCTCGACCTGCAGATCAAGTATTTAAATGATGAAATCCATGTCAATTAGTAAGAAAGTTTACATAGATAAAGCTCATCCATTGAGCACCCCAATGTTTGAAAGATCATTAGATGTGAATAATGACCCCTTTCATCCTTTTGAGGATAATGAAGAGCTACTTGGTTCTAAGTATCATATTTTAGTGCCATAGGGGCATTAATATATCTAGCAAACAATACACAACCTGATATAGCATTTGTTGTAAGTTTGTTAGGAATATTTAGCTTTTCTCTAACACGTAGGCATTAGAATAAAATTAAACATATATTTAGATATCTTAGGAGGAAAATTAATATGGGGTTATTTTACTGAAATGATATTTAGCATTAATTAGTTAAATAAATCGATGTTGGATTCTTATTAGATATGTATAAAGGACAATCTTAAAAAATATATTATTTATGTGAAGAGGTACAATCATATAATGGTGTTCAATAAAACAAACATTATGTGAAGAGGTACAATCATATAATGGTGTTCAATAAAACAAACATTAGCTACTGCATCTTCAAATCATACAGAAATAATTGCAATGCCCAAGGCTAGTCATGAATGTATTTGGATCATGCTAATGACACAACATATCTTGGAGTTATGTAATGTAAAACCCATAACCCGTTATCATTGCTGAAATAGGGTTATGAAGTATTACCATATAAGTCGAAACATTTCATAACACATAGCATATGATTATCAAATTAAATCAACAAGTACATATATAATTCATAATAGAATAAAACATGCATTTATAGACCTTAATTCGAGCCTACGAATCCCTAAAAATGGTTTAGGAACTACCAGTGACCAATTCCAAACAAATCAAAAGAATTTAGGGAAAAATTAAAATTTTCCACTTCAGGGGTTACACAACCGTTTGTCTAGGCCACATGACAAAGCCCAGATTTTATGGCTCTAAACATGGCCATGTGGCTATCCCACACGTTCGTGTGGCTACTCCACACGCCTATGTGTCTACCTATGTAGCTCACTGAGTTGGGTTACACAGCCATGTCGTAGGTCGTGTGCTAGCCTGTGTGAACCGTGCACCTAACATGCTCAGGCCACACGCCCATGTGGTTTGCCCGTGTGTATGCACATGACCATGTGGAGGCATGTACCCCAGGCCATGTGTGTCCAAAATTGACCCTAAACTTGTCATTTCCATTCCTAAATGCTTAAATACATTCACATACTAAAAGTGCGTGCAATTAAGCTCTCAAGAGGCATTCAAAGACATTCAAAACATGCCAAAATAGCCAACCCAATTTTCTAACCAATATGTCATCCATGACACCATAATACAATTACTTATCCAATTCATTTCCTTAACCAAATATAGAAGCCACAAACACCTTCAAAATGACTTACATTCAATCCCAAAATGTCATACCTAATTCAAGAAAAACTTACCATTTCATGCACAACCACTTATGCTTTATCTTAAAATTTAAACATGCTTACCACACATAGCTACTCATACCATAACATCATATGCACAAAAACAACACCATACAAGTACTTATGGACCATTACAACACATAATCAAATTCACCGATTACATGCCATATAAGCCAAGTTGTATTCAAAAGCTACAAAATGATCCCCAGATAGTGTGATTCTTCAAGTTGATCCGATCTCTCAATTGTAACAGCTCGATTTTGGGCCTAGGCGGAATAGTGGTTTCGGGACCACAAATATGACTTAAGAAAATTTATTTTTATTATATTTTTATGGTCTACAAATTCACGGGATGATTCCGTGAAAATTTCGTTCTAAAATTTTGACATTTGGGCACTCAATTTGGCCAAAAGGACTAAATTGTAAAAAAGTACAAAAGTTGAGTTCCACATGTTAGAGGTGTCTAATTGTTATGAAACTTTAAATTGGAGGCCCTTAAATGGTAATTAAACCATTGGATAATTTGTTGGACAAAAATTGGACATGAAATGGGTGAAATAGAATATTTTTAAGTTGGGGGCATTTTGGTAATCTAGTAATTAAAATGAATTAAAAACAAAATAAAAGCCAAAATTTCTTGTCCATCTTCTTACTTAGCTGAATTTTGCATGAAGAAACCATGGCTAGGGTTTTCCAAGCTTCCAATTTCGATTGTAAGTCCGTTCTTGCCCCGTTTTTAATGATTTTTACGTTTTTTAAATCCTCGTAACAAGATCTACCTATTTCTACCATTTATTTGAGTTATCATGAAGGTATAAGGTTTGAACCATGTTATAATTTTTTGCGTTTTGATGTTTAATGGTAGATTATGCATGTTTATGGTTGGAGAAACAACTTTTGCTAAGTGATTTCCGGTGAAAATGCTTAAAAAGACTAAATTGTAAAAGTTGTAAAATATGTAGTAAAAGTGTGTTCTAGTGGAAATTGTGGGCTGTTATAGTTATGAAAATGATTCGTCTAGGCTTAAAATGCAAGGAAATTGAATATAAATCATTTTACGAGCTTAGGGGAAAAAGTGTTAATATGACAAAGTTTAGGGGCAAAAACATAATTTTGCAATAATATGATTTTTGGGTCACGATGAATAATGTGACTAATTAGCAAGCTAAATGTGATATTATAAAACAATGAAAATGAGATTCAGACTTAAATCAGAAAGGTACGAGATTATGGACTAAAATGGAATAATTAGCCGTGCTCGGATTCGAGGTAAGTTCATGTGATAATAATAATAATAATAATAATAATAATGCAATGTCATACTTGAATTGTAAATTATATTATTGTCTCATAAATTGAATGAGTTGTCATACGGATGCATACGACGAGAATTTGACAAGTACCTACGATAATGTTATCGTTGATTGTGACTGAATCTAAATTGGTAAGTTGGTTTGAACTTGTTGATTTAAAGGTTATTGTATGCTATGCATAAGAAGTGATCTACAATATGTCTATGATGTGTGATGACAATGTGATGAATTGTGATTTGTGTTAAAATGCGATTATCATGATTATTAACATTATGTGAAATCATGAGCTTAATTACCATAATGAGATATATGATTCGGTCCTAGGGACAAGTTTCGACAAGATGTGTATTTGAAGAAGCCCCAGGTGACCCTGAGGAATGCTTAGGATTCGGATATCATGACACCATGGTTAATGAGATCCAGTGTAAGACCATGTCTGGGACATGGCATCAGCGTTGATATGTGTGCCAGTGTAAGACCATGTTTGGGACATGGCATCGACATTGATATGTGTGCCAATGTAAGACCATGCCTGGGATATGGCATCGACGTTGATATGTGTGCCAGTGTAAGACCATGTCTGGGAATGACATCAGCATTGATATGTGTGCCAGTGTAACATGGCATCGGCGATGATATGTGTGCCAGTGTAAGACCATGTCTGGGACATGGCATCGGTGATGATATGTGTGCTAGTGTAAGACCATGTCTGGAACATGGCATCGACACCGATATGAGACTTCGTATAAGACCATATTTGGGATATGGCATCGACTTGTGGATCCATGTAAGACCATGTCTAGGACATGGATTTGGTACTTTATTTGGTGTATGATGATTCTGAATGTCCTTTAGTATTCCGGGTGGTTCAACGGGACACTGAAGATTATGGTTAAGAAGTGGAGTAATATGTGAAAAGTGTTGAATGGGTACATGTATGAACACTAAGCTTATGGTTATTGAGACTATGAAATGTCGAGACCCCGGTGAGCTAAGATGTATGAATTATGATTATGAATTTTGTTGCAATATCATGCTAACTTACATTGTGTAATTGAACATGGAATCCATGAAATGGTGAGTTCATGATTAGTTGAAAATGAACTTATGATAGTTATCATCATATTGCACTAAAATAGTTTTGGACAGTAGTAGTAGTCCAACTTTGAAAATCCACGAAAAAATTGTGTAAATCTAATTAGAGACTGAATAAAATATTAAATTAAATCTTGTTGAGTCTAGTTTCACATAAAGGAAACGGTGTAAGCAAAAGAATTTCATATTATGAGATATTTGAATTTTTGTGAGATAGTGTCAAAATGATTTCGTACTCCCCTGTCTTAACTTTGGAAAATCACTAAAAATTGTACAAGAATAATTATTGATTATAACTGATATGACTATGTTCCTAATGAATCTATTTTCAATAAAAACAAACAGGAACATCATCCAAATCTCATACGATGAGATAATTAATTTTTAGTGAAGAAAGGTTGAAACTGTCAAACAGCAGTACAGGGGAGAATTTAAAGAATAAACTGTACTTATTGGATAGACCAAAAATTATGAAAATTTTATGGTTAGAAGATATATGAGTCTAGTTTTAGATAAAATTAGCGGATCTTAATTTGGAGCTCCGTAGCTCAAGATATTAATAATTTAGTGATTATGAGTCAAGTAGACAGCTTGACTGGAATATAAGCAAATAGTGGAATTATGTGCAACTTTGATTGTGTTACCATGAGAATATGTTGTAAGAATTTGGCAAAAGCACGTTAATAAATTACTTATTATTATTTTTTTACGGACTTACTAAGCTATAAAGCTTACACCCTCCTTTCCATTTCTATAGTGTTGTCAGGTTAGCTTGGGGTTGGAGATCGTTGGAGGCAGCATCACACTATCAATTTATCAAGTTGGGGTATTAATATACCTTAAGTGTTTTGAAGTGAGTGGCATGTATTGAGACTTAGTACTTTATGATATGTGTTTCATGATTTCGCCAATTGAGTTGGCTTATAATGATTCATTTGTATAGAGCCATGAGATATGACTCATATTTGATCATTGGGTTGTAAACCTATTTGATTTTGCATGACTGATCTAATGTCTTGACGATGTGCATGTTGTGATGGCTTGGTATCGATGAACGTATAATATGGTATGCATATTTGATGGATGAACTTTGATCAATAGATGTGACCATGTTCTTAGTATAAAAGTGTAAATTTAGAATAAGTTAATGATGTTAATGAAGAATGGAATTAGTGTGGAATGCCTTATGGAAGCATGTTAATGTGAGTGTGTGATATGTGACATTAAGGATATGAATTAGACATGACTATGAATGCTAGATGACTAAGTTGAGAATATCAGCATGAAGACAACCATGGCATAAGGATATAAGTGGTAGTGAAGATGACAAGGCCAAATGAATATGATTTGGTATGTCTAGACTTGATATAAAATGAGTATGAGAAACACAAGTATGATGACATGCAAATGCTATGTTTGTGACTTAATTGAGGATGTTTAATCGTTAAATGGATGCCATGTTATATATCGTTAATGTTGTATAAATATGTAAGGGATTATGGTTGACCAAGGCTTGGAAAATAGCCTAAGTGTTGGCCACACAGGCAGAGACACGGTCGTGTGTCTCAATCGTGTAGGGAACACGGCCTTAGCACATGGGCATGTGACTTGGCCGTGTGACCCCATTTCATTGCTGACGTTATAAGCAGAGAGTTACACGGGCTGAGACTCGGGCATGTATGACCAAACAACTTAATCCACACGGACGTGTGACTCTCTAAACATGGAAAATTTCTCTAAGTGTTGTAAAATTTTTAGAAGTTCTTGGTTTAGTCCCGAACCACCCCTGATGTGTGTTTTGGGCCTCGTAGGCCCGTATAAGGGACGATATGCATGTGTTTGAATGTTTTTGAATTGGTTGTAATTTTATGGCATGGTTTTACATGCATGTGTATGTTTAAGTCCGATAATGCCTCGTATCCTGTCTTGGTATCAGACATGGGTAAGGGGTGTTACACCAATTATCCACAAGACATTATCTACAAAGAAGCAAGAAAAATACATGAGTAAGCTTTCATATAGCATAGTAAGTTCATCGATTAAACGAATAAGCTTACCCAATTAAACATAATAATTCAAATGAATAAATTAATGAATGAGCTCTTGTCACAAGGCTATTAACGGAATTCCTGTAAATCACAACTCACAATAGGCGAGTATTGCTCGATGCAATAGTACAGATTAGTTTCCACATTTCAATAACATTTAAAGATCAATAAAACATAGCTCAATGAACAATATACGAATATGAGTACACGGTTGACCATCCAGCACACCAGATGCTTATAAGAGCTAGTATCATCCAGCACACCAAATGCTCATAAAACCTAGTACGATCCAACACACCAGAAACACTGTAATATAGCACAATAGTCTGTAACAAATGCAGGACCTTGGCATATCCAGTGAACAGAGAATATATAGAAATCATCTTCACTGCTTAAAACAATCCTGTTTCGCGTGCATAATAACCTATTGGCATGCCAATTGTACTCTATCATACATTCATTGGTTCAGAGCATTCCATCATAGAACAATACAAGAATATCTCACTATCTCATATTCCATATGCAAGCAATAGTTCAACAACCAAACATTCATCGGCTTAGAATATCTCAATCACTAGTCGATGTCTTATATATTCATTATTTTCCATTTTCAATTGCATGCATCAATATAATCCAACATTATATAATTAAGTTCATATAATAAATTTAAAAATGTATTAAAATTAAACCAAACGAACTTACTTGACTAAACTGCAACGATGACAATGGTATAGAAACTATTATGAAATTTTCTCTTTTTCGCGATGATCAGCTCGTTCATGATCTAGAATAATAATTTCATTCAATTAACTAGTTATAATAGCAAAATCAACTCATTTTATGCAACTAAGTCCTTTTTTAAATTTTTACAAAATTACCCATGACATTTCACTTTTCTACAATTTAGTCCCTAAGTCCAAAACACGCAATTTAACCATTTTCAATAAATTCCAAGTTTAGCCGAATTGTATAACACCTCATTACAGTCCATAATTGTTGTTATTTCACATCAAGTCCTTATAATTTTATCACCTTAACATTTTAGTGCTTAAACATTAAAATTAGCAAAAAACTACTTTTCAAAATAGTCCTATTTAACAACCAAATTTAATAATCCATCATAAAATTCTAAGAATATACAAAACTCATCAATGGTATAATCCAAAACATTTGACAACTTTACAAATTAGTCCCCGGATTAGCTAGATCAAGCTAAAATGAACTCAAAAACATAAAAATTACTAAAAAGGGGCATCAAACACATACCAAATAGGCAACCCTAGCTAGGCCAAACCCTTTTTCTCCTCCAACAATGGTGGTTCGTCCAACTTAGAAGAAAAAATGGATAAGATGAGCTTTTTTTTCTATCTTTTGTTTTCTTTTAAATTTATTCCTATACTTTTACTTTAATCTAATTTAAGCATTTTAAATGCTAAATAAAGAAATTAAACATTATTCTAGAGAATTCTCCACTATTCCCATCGTTTGACCAATTAATAAGGGTCCAATTGCACAATTGATCCTTCAATTATTCAATTGTTAACTAATTAAGCTTTATTTCAAATTAACCCTAAACTAATTAGGACTAAAAGAACAAATAGCCCAAAACTTAGTGGATTTAATTATGTCACCACAGCTTGGACTTTTTTACCATGGTTTAATCACCATTTTGGTCTCTTTAGCATTTTAAATCTATAGCGATTAACTTTTACCTCTTTTACTATTTAGTTACCTAAATTAAGCACTCAATCGTCAAAATTACCGAACCAAACTTCAATTCACCTATAATACGACTCTGTAAATGTTTAATAAAAATATTCAGGAGCTCAGTTTACAGCAACAAGGTCTCGATACATCATTTTCTGAAACCACTTGACTTTCAGAACAACCACTTATACTAACCACTAATTCATTTAATTAGAATTAATCAAATCAAAATTCAATATAAAAAATTATTATTATTGACTCGCATAATTTAAATACTAAGTATACGAACTTACTTGTTGGATTTGTAGTCCCGAAACCACTATTTTCGACACCACTGAAAAACAGGTTGTAACATGTAATTTACTCTATAGTAAAAGGTGCCAACTATCTCATATGAAGATAATGCAAAGTGTACAACTTACGTGAAAGGGGGATACATCGAAGGAGATAGAATGAAACATATTTCACCAAAATTAATTTTCACTTTTGATCTTGGGAAGAAAGGTGATATTGAAGTTCAACAAATTTCTTTCTGGTAATTTGACATATATATTTACCAAGGCGTTATCAAATGCAACATTTGAAAGGTTGGTATACAAAATTGAGATGTGTTAACTCAAAGATATTAAGTGACATTTTCATCGGGGGGAATCCAAGACATGTTGTACTCTTTTATTTAGTCAAGGTTTTGGCCCAATAAATTATCTTGGTAAAGACTTTTAACGAGACAATTTATGATGAGAGATTGTGTACTTTTTTTCCCTTCATTAGGTTTTTTATCCTGAGGGTTTTCTAATAAAGTTTTAATGAAACACATTTTTCTGTAATAGATATCTAATGGAAAGTGTTGTAAATACATTAAAAGTGGATGTTTAGAATACCTTTTAAACCCTATTAAATTTATGAGATAACCCCATAGTTCATTTATGATCATTAGAGTAAATTAGATGTTTCAAATATGTACTTCATCGAATGTAAGGAAGCTTATAGATAGAGCCCATTATAAGTGAAAGTGATACGTGGGAAATTCTCTTGTGCTTTTCACTTACTATTTACTTGGTAGTGTTGTTCTCTTTTTTTTTTTTTTTATATATAACAAATTTAATGTTTTTAGAACATTTAAAAACCCTTTTTTAATGTTAGATTTTCAAAATTTTCAAATGCTTGATTAAGTCAAATTAATTAATTAGACCTTGTATTTGAATAATTAATAATAAAGGAAAGGAAAAGAAAGTTAAAGAATGGTAAGGAAATATTTATTTATTGCTTGGATAGCTGAAGTTAATAAAAGAAAAAGAAGGTGTAATTTTAACCCTTTTTTTTTTCTTTTTGTTTGGTGAAGACGCGAAAAGAAAAGTAAATCTATTTTTTTTTCAATTATAACCCTTTTTAAATAGCATATAATAATTAAATAAAATTATAAACTATAAAAATTAATGTTCTCTGTAAAGTAATAATTACAAATGTTAACAGAAAAAGTAAACAATTTTTTTAAAATAAAGAGTCCAAAATGTATAAAATAATATTGATACTTTATTAATTTGATACAAAATTAAAAAGCAAAAAGAGTTCTAATATTATATATATATATATATATATATATGCAAAATTTTGGAGAAATTTTTGAAGTAATTAAAAGATTTTTTATTGTTCTTATTAAATTGATATTAGAATAATAATTTTTTATCATATTATTAATTATTATGTAGCATTAATTAACTATTAATTTATTCTATATAATTAGATAAATTAATAATAAAACCATTTAGATAAATGATGTGTAGATATTACACATATTATTAATTATCTTATGATAATAATAAAAGTAATCTAATTGTGCATTCAATTTTTACTTTCGTGATTGTTTTTAAATAAATATGATAAAATATTATATGAAATAACAATAATTATATAAATAATAAGAATTTCAATTATCTTTATTTTATTAATAATTTTTCATTATATTTTTATTTTGAAGAAAAGCCTAGGCTATTATTAGAAACGGGCTTTAAACTAGACATGCCCATTAGAAAAAAACGGAAGATTAAAAACCCATCCTAATGCGAAAAAGAAACAGGAAAGGATGTAGCCTAAAGCCTTGGAAACCTTTACCCGTCCCATCCCTTAATTTTTCATTAATGATCGACAGTTTCCATTTCCCAAAACTTTCCAAATTCTCATCCCTGCATCTAGAAGCTTCATTTCATCAAGACTAGATCTGGAAAGCCTTTGTTTCACCTAGGGACCCAAAATTTGATCTCTTCAACAGGCCTCAATCAGGTTCATGAATCCATTCATCTTCAAGAATCTTCACAGCATATCTTGGGACAGTGTTTCTCAAGTAAAACTTCTCGCCTTTACTCCAACTTTTAGAAGCAATTGTCTGCAAGGTTGTTCGCTGATCTTTTGACATGCATGAGACAAATCCTTCAAAAATTCCCTAAAATGCTCTAAATGTTTCGAGAGAACCAATGATAACCCCACTAATCCCCAAACTTCACTGGCAACAGGGCAAATCCAAAAGACATGTGCTAAGGATTCAACTCCATCCCTGCATCTAGGGCATATTGCAGTACCTAAAAGTCTTTTGAAATATAAATTTGACATAGATGGGATAAAATTGTTTGAAATATGCCAAACTGTAATTTTGAGTTTAGAAGGTAGATTAAGGCTCCATAGTTTTCGATAGAACATTCTAGTTGTGGTTTGTAATTCCTCTAAATTAGGATCATAGGTTTCAACTTGTAATAGTTTGTAGGCACTTCTAACAGTGAACTCACTAGAGGATTCACCTCTCCACACCAATTCATCATCATGCGGGATTTTTGCGAGTGGTATTCAGAGAATCCTGGCAGCATCATCAGCACCAAAAGTATCAGTAATAACCTCACTTCTTCACTCTCTAGTAGCACTATTAATGAGCTCAACAACTAATACCATATTACAATTACTAATTGGATAAGAAATCAAGACCCATGCATGATTAAAGATATCAATATTATTTCCCGCACCTACCCTCCAACACAGACCATCTTGTAATGTTTTCTTCACTGCCCAGATACATCTCCACATATAGGACGCTCTTGCTTTCAAACTTGTGTTAAAAATCTGAATTTGGGTAATATTTTGCTTTCAACACCTTACTCAATTGTAACACCCCTAATCCGTATCCGTCGTTGGAATAGGGTTACAGAGCATTATCAAAATTTACAAAAAAATTATAGATAATTCATGTCATTTACTATACATATCTAAAAATAATGATACTGTCCTTTGAATGGACCTTCGATGTAACAGCTCGATTTTGGGCCTAGTCAGAACAATGGTTTCTGGACCACAAATTCGACATAAGAAAATTTATTTTTATTATATTTTTATGGTCTAAGATTTCACAAAATGATTTTGTGAAAATTTCGTTTGAAAATTTTGACGTTCGAGCACTCAATTTAGTCAAAAGGACTAAATCGTAAAAAGTGCAAAAGTTGAGTTCTACATGCTAGAGGTGTCCAATTGTTATGAAATTTTAAATTGGAGGTCCTTATATGGTAATTAGACCATTGGTTAATTTTTTGGACAAAAATGGACATGAAATAAGTGAAATAGAATATTTTTAAGTTAGGGGCATTTTGGTCATTTAGTAATTAAAAGAATTAAAAAGCCAAAATCGAAGCAAAATTGTGTCCATCTTCAAGATATGGCCGAATTTCACAATTAGAAACCATGGCTAGGGTTTTTCAAGCTTCCAAGCTCGATTGTAAGTCCGTTCTATCCCGGTTTTTAATATTTTTTACATTTTTGAGATCCTCGTAGCTTGGTTTAGTTATTTCCACCATTATTTTGAGCTAGGGTTTGTGTTTAAAAATTTACCCATGGATGACATGCATGTGTTTTGATGTTTAATGGTAGAATATGAAGGTTCGGTGTGTAATAAATTACTTTTACTAAGTGATTTTTGGTGAAATTGTAAAAAGGACTAGTTTGCAAAAAGTTGTAAAATGTGTGTAAGTGTGTGAATAAATGGTAATTTTGGACTACTATATTTATGAAAATGGTTCGGCTAGGCTTAAAATACAAGGAAATTGAATAAAAATCATTTTACAAGTCTAGGGGCAAAAGTGTAAATATGACAAAGTTTAGGGGCAACAATATAAATTTTGAAAAGTGTGAATTTAGGCTAATTTGAGTAGCAGGATGAATAAATGAGTTAAATGTGTTGTTATAGATCAAGGAAAATGAGATTTGGACTTAGAACGAGAGAAAAATAAAGAATATAACGAATAAGTCCTTTTCACTGATTGTGCTACCGAGGTAAGTTTGTATATAAATAATATATCGTTTTTACTTATGTTATAATATTTTGTTATTATATGAGAGGTGGTTGCATATTGAATGATCACTTGGTGTAAATTATGAATTGAAATTGATTATGGATGAATTAGTAAAATGTTGAAAAGTGAGGAATTTCCCGGTTGGACCTTCGAAATAGAAAAGATACGAATGATCCATTGTAGGAACACATGTGTAGTACTATGTGTAGGCTACTATGTGTTTAAAATGTTTAGGTTATGTGTAGTACTAAGTGCAGGCTACTACGTGTACCAGATGGTTAGGTCGTATGTGTAGTACTAAGTGCAGGCTACTATGCGTACTCGATAGCTTCGATCACATGTGTGGTACTAAGTGCAGGCCACTATGTGTAAAAGATAGCTTTGGTCACAAGTGTGGTACTATATGAAGGCGACTTTGTGAAGAAGGTAGCTTTGACTACAAGGGTGGTACTATGTGCAGGCCACCTGATATCCGTTATTATTTCGATGTGTTCAACGGGAAATGACTAGGTGTAATTGATTATGACTATGTGATGAATAAGTGAAGGTTCGTGTGTGTAAACTTATGAGCAATGCGCTCGATATGTGATCGAACTTTGGTAAGATTGATATGGAGTAAGTGTTACAATGAAAGTTACTAAAAAGAAAACATGAGTGAAATTTAGTAATAAAATAGTTTTGGACAGTAGCAGTTGTGTGACTTTGAAAAATCACCAAAAATGGTGGAAATAGAATTAGAAGTTGAATAAGATATGAAATAAACTTTTATTAAGTATTTTTTCATATAAAGAAAACGGTGTAAGAAAAAGAATTTCATATTATGAGATATTTGAATTTTTGTGAGACAAAGTCAAAATGATTTTGGAATCCCCTGTTCTTATTTGGGAAAATCATTAAAAATTGTACAAAAATAATTATAGGTTATAATTTATATCCTTAAAATCCTTAATGAGTCTATTTTCTAAATAAACAAACAGAAACATTATAAAATCTTGTACAAAGAGATAATTAATTTTTAGTGCAAAGGGGTCAGAAATGTCGGATAGCAAAACAAGGGTGACTTTAAAGAATAAACTGTACTTATTGGCTGAACCCAAAATTCTGAAAATTTTCTGGTGAAAAGATATATGAGCCTAGTTTCAGGGAAAATTATCAAATCTTAATTTGGAGTTCCGTATCTCAAGTTATAAATAATTTAGTGACTGTAACTCAAGTAGACAACTTGAGATGAACATGAATAAATAGTGGAACTATGTGCAATTATGATTGCATTATCTTGAGAACATACTGTGAAGATTTATAAAAGCATGTTAATAGATTACTTATCATTTACATACCTACTTACTAAGCGATAATGCTTACCCCCTTCCTTTCCTTTTTCCTATAGTGTCACAGATGCTAGCTTGAGTTGGAGATCGTTGGAGATTCTATCACACTAACAAGTTATTGATTGGTGTAGTATTAACGATCTTCAAGTATTTTTAAGTTTATGGCATGTATAGGGACTTGATTATGTGTATATGTTATTATGAGTTGGCCTAAAATGTTGGCTTATAATATTTGATAGTTCATTCTGTATAAGGCCATTGAGGATGGCTAATATTAGTTAAGTTATATGTTTATGATGTTGTATTTTGTGGATGTGCAAGCTTGCATGACTTGGTTGAATGAGTGTGTGATGATTAATTATGGAAAGTGAAGCATGTGAATGGTTTTGTGAAGAACACGACCTTAGATACAGGCGTATACCCCTATTTTCAAGAAATTTTCTAATGTTTTCCAAAGTTCACGGTTTAGTCCCGGACCACTTCCAAAGTATGTATTGGGCCTCGTAGGCCCGTATAAGGGACGATATGCATGCGTATGAATAATTTTAAATTGAATGAAAATTTTTGACTCGATTTAATATGATTACAAGCGTATGTGTTCTGGTAATGCCTCGTACCCTATTCCAGCGTCAAATTCAGGTAAGGGGTGTTACACTCGAGGCCTAATTTAAGCATTAGAAACAAGTCGGGACTAAATCGAGATCTTAGAGAATTTTTTGCAAAATTTCAAAAAAAAATTTATATACAAGGGCCACACGCCCGTGTGAGTAGGCCGTGTGAGCACATGCCCATGTCTCAAGCCATGTGGGCATTCAATGTAAGACATATGGCCGTGTCCCAATCCGTGTCCTTACCTTTGTAACTCTCTGACTTGTGCCACACGGCCTATCACACGATTAATTTAAAATTTGAAAAATTAGGTGCAAGATTCACACAGCCAAGACACACGCCTGTGCTCTAAGCCATGTGTCACACACGGCTGAGACACACGCTCGTGTCTCTGCCCGTATGCCTAATTCTAAGCATTTTGTTTCTCAATTTTAAGATGCAGGGGACAGACGGCCAAACCACATGCCCATGTGCCAGGCCATGTGTCACACACGGTCAAGACATACGTCTGTGTGGACAAAATAAAACCATTTTCTAGCTTTATTTCTCACCCAAATTTTGCCATTAACCTACAACAACACTTGTAAATATATACCAACCAATTCTAAGCATTAAACCAAGAAAACATCATTTACATGCATATATGCAAACTTACCTTTTAATAAAAACATATTTTTTTACCCTAATTCAATCTAACCATACCATATATATATTAAGCATAATATAACATTATAATAATATATCAAAACATACCATCACTAGCCATTCCAATGGCTAGATTACAAACATCCATTTACATGCCAAACATTGACAAAGTTAGTCTATACATGCCATTATATCAAAATAAGTTTACTATTTATACCAAAATGAACTGGTGGATAGTGTAATGATACTCTGACCAATCTCCAACCTTTATGAGCTTCCGAGCACTATAGAACAGAGGAAATAAAACCTAGTAAGCATTTAATGCTTAGTAAGTTCGTTTAATAGAAATTTACTTACCAATCATATTCATTTAAAGTAAGCATACAAACATGCATCGAAAACTATATGGCAATTTGCTTAACACATAACTTCAACAAACATGTTAGCCAATTATTTCATGTAAATATCAACAAAAGGGATGAGCTCATCAAATATAAATATCTAGTCTCATGTAATTCATGTATATATGAGTATTGATTCATCTTGATTTCATATATTCTCATGTCAGAATTTCACACGTTGAATCATTTGAAATTTTGATAGATACTTGGGTAATACACTTGAAGTGTACAATACTATAAATCCTTCAATTCATATCTAGGAGTGCTTTTATGAGAACTTAAAAAGAAAGCTCTCTCTTAAGCACAGTAATGGGAAGCTCATGTGAGCTATATAACGGGAAGCTTATTCAGGCTTATTAACGGGAAGCTAAAAAAGAGCCTATAACGGGTAGCTTCGAAGAGTATTTAATCAGGAAGCACCAAATAGCAATTTAACGGGAAGTTCAAGCGAGCACTAACAGGAAGCTCACAAAGAGCTTTTAATTGAGAAGCTCACGAAGAGCCATATAACGGGACGCTCACAAAGAGCTGTAGTGTGCCCACAACACATGTAGGATCACAACCAATCGGGATGCTTCGAAAAGCATTTAATGGGAAGCTCGCAAGAACCATATACGGGAAGCTTGAGAGGGCTTATAACAAGACGCTCTTTCGAGCTACGGTATGTCTGCAACATATGCAGGACCACTACCATTTTGGGAAACAGAACCCTATATTCAATCGAATTTCATTCATTCATATAGGATTTAACATTTATCGAGTATTTTTCCAGACATGTAATCAAATTTAATATACATGGCCAATACACAATTCATATACAAATCATTTAAATCAATTCAAATAAATAATTACAAAATTAAGTTACACGAACTTACCTCAATACTTGTTCGTATATGAGAATCTACTAATCCGAAACCTTTTGTTTTCCTCGATCCAACTCAGTATTAGGTCTTTCTGGATCTATATAAATAAATTTAACATCAATTTAATCCATTTCATTCTCATTTACATTCAATTCACACCCTAGGCAAAATTACCATTTTGCCCTTATACTTTTCATAATTGACAATTTCGTCACTAGGCTTAGAAAATAAAATTCATGCAATTTAATCCTTATTCCAAGCCTAACCGATTTTTACATATAATATTTTACAGCACATGTATTTCATAAAAAATAGAAATTTTCCATGAATTTTACATCTTTACAATTTAGTCCCTAAATCATAATTTCATGAAAATTCACTTTACAAAAGTTGTTTATCTATCAACAACCTTTCATTTTCTACGATAATTTCAATATTTCAGCATATTCATCAATGAAAAAATTTATATCCTTTGATATCTTTTCAAATTAATCCCCAAAATAGATAGATTAAGCTATTTCGATCTCAAAAATATAAAAATTACTAAAAACGAGACAAGAATTCATACCTAATTAAACTTGATTAGCTTTGTTTCTCTTTCCTAGGGTTTCCATGTAAATTTTGGGGAAGAAGATGAAATAAAATGATGTTATTTGATATTTATTTTATTTATCATCTTTAATTTTTCAACTTTCCAATTTCATCTTTTTTTTTCTAATTTTCCATGGATGAATCACCAAAAATATCTACTAACTTTTATTTAATAGTCTAGTTACCATATAAGAACCTCAAGTTTTGAATTTCATAGCTATTTGATACTTATAACTACTAGAACTCAACTTTTGTATTTATGCAATTTGGTCCTTTCTATAATTAAACACATAATCGGTAAAATTTTCTTATCAAAATTTTCATGTAACATTCCTATCATAATATAGACCATGTAGTAATATTAAAATAAATTTTCTTTCTGGCTCAGATTTGTGGTCTCGAAACCACTGTTCCGATTTCACTAAAAATGGATTGTTACACCAATAATGAATTAGGATTAAAAATAAGTCTCCACCCTTGTTTGGCTAGGGGCCCACATTAAATTTAGTAAAGCTCCTAAAAACCAACCCCCTTTCCTCCTTTAACTTGCATAGTTTACCCCATTCACACCAACGCATTCCTCTTTTGCCATGACCTTTTTGCCACCAAAATCGTGCTACAATACTCTCCATTTCCACACACAAAGATTTTGGGAGGAGGAAACAAGACATCGCATAGGATGGAATGGCCTATAGAACAGACTTTATAAACACCTCTTTTCCCCCTAGAGACAAAAACCTGGTACTCCAACTATCAATCTTCTGATTAATACGATCCTTCAAAATCAGAAAAGAGGCTTTTTTTCTTTTGACCCACTATATTAGGGAGACCCAAATATTTTTCTGGGTTGTTTGAGTACTTCATCCCAAAAACATTGGAATTTGTACTCGTATCAATTCACAAGTATTCGCACTGAAAAAGATTATGGACTTATCAAAATTCACACATTGTCCTGAACTAACTTCATACTCTCGCAAAATATTTTTTAAAATAGCAGCTCCTCTTATTGTCGCCTCCCCAAAAAGAATACAGTCATTAGTAAAATGAAGACGGGAAACCTGTGGCTCGCTTCAACTCGCCTTAACCCCCTTAATTAACCCCTCATTCCCAACAAGTCACATAAGGGATGAAAGCCCTTCACTACAAATAAGAAAAAGAAAAGGACTCAGTGGGTCCCCTTGTTGAAGTCCTCTAGTTGGTCGAAAAGACCGTCCCATTCTTCCTTTGATACTAACCAAGTATGATATTGACGATATATAGTTCAGCACTATATCCACCTAAGCCCTATGAAAACCCATTTTCTCCATCATAACACATACAAAACCCCCCATTCCACTCTGTCACATGCCTTACTCATATACAGCTTAAGTGCCATTAAACCCTTCGTACCATTCCTCTTCTGGCCGAATGTATTTCATATGCAAGTAATATATTATCCGAAATCAATCTCCTCAGCACAAAGGCACTCTGTGAACTATCAATACAATCATCTAAGACATTTTGAAAATGATTAGCCACTATTTTAGCAATTACATTATATATAACATTACATAGGCTAATCGGTCAAAAATTTTTCCATAATAGTAGGATTAGGAATTTATGGAATAAGAACTATATTTGTGACATTCATAGGTTCCAAATCCATCCCATTATTAAAAACTCCTAAACAATATTGGTTTACCTATTTACCCACAATATGCCAGCATCTCTAGAAAAAGATAGCTAGAAAACCATCAGCTCCCAATGCCTTGGTGGGACCCATATCTCTCAAAGCTTCAAAAACTTCCTCCTCCTTATAAGACGCGGTTAAAGCCATATTATCTTTCTCAAAGATACATTTTTCAACTCCCATTAAAATGTGGTCCATCTCCACTACCCCTCCTTTTGATGTGAAAAGATTCCCAAAGCAATTCCTTGCTATGTTTTCTATTTCATTGTGATCCCCAGTCAATATACCATCACCATAAATCAAACACTTAATAGTATTCATTCTCCTTTGTTGAGAAGCATATTTATGAAAGAAATACATATTCCTATCCTTAGCTTTAAGCCAATTTACTCTTGCCCTTTGCTCCCAAAACACCTCGTCCTTCTCAATTTCCATATTTAAATAAATTTTTGTATCAATAAGGTCAACTAAATTATCATCGTCGCGATCTGTTACCATTAATCTCTTCAATTTCCTAGTCAATTGCTCTTTCAACTCCTTTCTTTTCCCCTTCATACATCCAGCCCATCCTTTCAAGCCGAACTGAAGCCTATCTAATTTTGTAAATATATCCCCCTTCGTTGTTTCCTAGATTTTTTTACTTCTCCTTCAAACGAGTCTTCCATAGTCCATCAAGCCTTAAATTTAAAGTCTCTAACTACCTTCCCTCCTTCCTCGTAGTCCAATTGTACTAATAGTGGGCAATGATTCAAGAAAGAATATGGTAAATGATGAATCAATGTATTTAGGAAACTTTCTACCCAATCTTCATTTGCCACCCCTTGTCCAACCTTTCTCTAATATTTGTTTTAGGCATGTTACCTCACTCCCAAGTAAACCACGACCCTGAGTACCCTATATAAAAAGTCGACAATCCTCTAATGTTTCTCTGAACAGCTCCATTCTCCTTTCTTCCCTTGGCAAACCTATCTTTTTCTCAAATGCGTACATAATTTCATTAAAATCACCATTAATAAGCGATAGGGGATCATTATTCAACCCTAGCCTTTTAAGATCATTCCATGAACTACTCCTCCGACTTAAAAACGGGGAGGTATAAAAACCCGTGAAGCGCCAATCCTTCTCATAGCTCCTAACCATTACATCAATAAAATTCAGTGCAACCCATCTCAAATCAATATACATCTCTACCTTCCATGCTAAACAAAGGCCCCTTTTTAGTACCCCTATCCCCTATGTCAATCCCATTAACAAAACCACACCGTCTCCTCATCTTTTCTATCATTTTTCCATCAAGTTTTGTCTCCATAAAAAATATAATTTCGAGATTGAATTGCCTCAGCACATGTCACAAGCGACGCACTGCCCGTAGTCTCTCTAAACCACGAATATTCTAGTATAAGATTTTCATTACGCCCATTTGGTTTGCCTTTTGGTAGCCATTGATTGTTGATAAAGTGGAGCAAAATCTTGCTCCAAAGAATTCCCTCTGATAACGATAATCATTAAATTATTTGAGTCCTCCTCTACAAGTTTCACTCTTTTTCTGTCTTCAAAGTTCAGAAAAAAATTCCCCAACTCGTCAGTTTCCTCCCAAGTCCCTTTTCTTTTTCCATGGCCACCATCCAACCGATACTATCCTGATTTATCAGGTCTGATTAATCTCCACCATCTTTTTTTTTTTATATTCTGGGGACTATCTTCCATATTATGCATGACCCCATAATGGACCTCGTTCACATTCAAATCAGGCCCTGTCATATGAAGAGATTCATCATGATCCATATTCTCCCTAACAAAGTCCTGGAAAGATGGAATTCTATCAGTTTTACAAACCTTATCATCCAATCCATTCCTAAAATCACTCTTCTCACCCGTAGTATTCGAGTCAGGCTCAAACACCACCATGGCTCTTTTATTCGCCGATTTGACATCCGTCCTCACCCCTCTAGTAAATGGACTAGCCTTGTCGATTTTATTTTGCTCCGCCACATTTTCAACTTCAACTCCAGTATATGACCATTGCTTCATCGATTTTCTAGCAACAGATCCAAGCTTTAAACTCTCCCTACCCAATAAATTTATTTCTACCTTAAGAGCCAATGAATATGGTAACCCATCCTCTGGCAAGTTTTTAATCTCTGTTGTAACCTTAGTGCACTCCTTAATACTATGCCCTATCCGGCCACATCCAAAGCAAAATCCAGGTAGATTTTCATATTTAAAAGGGACCCAGATTTTCTCTTGCATCTCCGTCAAAATAAAAATCCCCTTTCTTAAAGGTTTTTGCACATTCATATGCATTTTAATCTTACAAAAATCACCATTGACTTCCGATCTAAGCATTCACCACCAAAGGTTGATCCAATTGCATGCATAAGATCTTTTCGATCACACTCCGGAGGACAAGGACCCACTTTGACCCAAAAAGGAGATGCCACTAATCTGATTTTTCTTCGTTCCATCAGTTTCAATAATCTATCAAAAATAATCAATTGTTGCCGGAATAGCCATGGTCGTCCATCCAAGATCAACTCCAGACCCTCTTCATCTTCAAATGAAACTGAGAATAAATTTCATCTTGTCACCTGTATCTCAAATTTCTTCTTTGTCTTCCAAATACTTTTTAATTGAGCCCAAAAGCTATCTGGATTGTAGGAATTTTTGTCCATACCGTGCATAACAACATCGGTTTTCCATCTAGAACTACTAGCGAATTTTTGACGGAAAACTGAATTAGTTTCTCCTCCAAAAGAGAGATCTCATCCTTTTCCATTCCACTCAAAGTCACCACCCTACTCAAACCCAAACATAGCCAGCACTGTTTTTCTGAGAGACTAAGAGAGAATACTCTTAACTATTAATTTTTCATTATTAGTATTACAATTACTATGAATTAATTAAACTTTGTGTCTATATTAAATTATGGTATATAGATATTACATGAATTATTAATTATTATATGATAATAACAAATTGTGCATGCAATTTTTACTTTTACGTTTCTTTTCAAATAAGTATGATAAACTATTATTAATATAAAATAAAAATAATTATAACTATTTTATTAATAGTAATATAAAATAATTAAAATTATCTTTATTTTATTAATTATTTTTCATTTTTAGTATAACAGTTTTATCATTTAATTGACTTTGGATCTATATTAAATTTTAGTTATTGATTTAGATTAATTGTTATTTAATTAAAGTTATAGTTATATATGAATTAAAACTAAAATTTAGCTGTATAAATAGATGAATTCGCAAGATAATTTCATTCAAGTGACGTTTAGAGAAAAAAAATAGTTTTAGTATTATTTTATAGGTATTTCATTCAAGTGACGTTTAGAGAAAAAAAAAATAGTTTTAGTATTATTTTATAGGTTTCAATTTCATCATCACAAAAGATTCGATTTTCATCATTGGTATGTTTAATTTTTATTATTTTATTATTATTTGATATATTAATATAAGATATTTTTTCCAGCTAAAATGAAACATTAGAAATTAATAAAATTGATAGACAAAGATGATATGAGGATGTTGATTGACAACATTAAATGTTTTGGTGAGAACATTTTCAAAATGAAAAGTTGTATTAATTTTTATGATAAAAGGTTAATTATTATTTAATATGTTTAATGTTTACTATATTATTATTTTAATATTATATAATGGTTTTTTTTATTTGGTACGTTCGTTACCAAAATATAATATTCTTTTGAAATATTAAAAATACAAATTTATGAACTAGAGTAAAATATACACTAAAAAATCTTAAAATTGACATATAAGAGTATTCAATTATTTTTACTCAAAATTATGAATTTAATTTCTGTAAATCACAAGATTATTCACAGTTAACAACTCAAAACATAATGTAATGCACATCCAATATTATTATAGCATTTTTATTTTTGATAGTATAAAGTAATAAATAAAAATTAAATATTGAATATATGCAAAAAAAAAATATTAATTTTCTCTCTTTTTTTCTTTAACGTCAAGATCAAATCTCAATTCTAACTTATTTACCTCTGCTCTCACTATCGCTTTAATATAAAACTAGGAGTTGAAATTTTTTACTATTCTATAAATTAATATTCTCTTCGATTATTATTTAAAAAAGTATTTTTATTATTAATTTTTTAATATAAGAAATATTTCATTAAAATTGAAATTACACTTTATATCTATGTTAAAATTAAATCATTACATTACTAAATTAACATTAAAAATATTTTATTAAATTTGAAGTTAAACATTGTGATTTATATAATTCACTTTTTATTCTATAACATAAATAAAAGTAGAATACATCAAGTACTGTGGCCTTCAAATAATGACAGCTGTCTTTTTGTTCTTTAAGTAGAACACATATTTAGGTATTTTTATACTTTCGCCCCTAAAGTTTTATATTTTTACAATTTAGTTCATATTTCATAAATACATAAAATTTACACAATTCAATTTAACCCATGCTTATCCGATTTATACTTGAGTCCCTAGCAGCCCAAAACTTTTATTTATTTCACATTTCAACCCCTCAATTTACAAAATTCATAATTTAATTCCTATTTGACATTTTTATAAAAAATCATTTTACAAAACATTAAAATCTATCAATAAATAATCATTTTCCATTATCAAACATTCAAAAGCTCATGGATTCATCAATGGCATTTTAAAAAATCACCAACAAACTCAAAAATTAGGGCACGGGCTAACTAGTACTCAAAGCAACGATCATAAAAACGTAAAAATCATTAGAAACCGAGCTCAAACCGTACCTTAAGCAATGATCTATATGAGCAAACCCTAGATGGACATGGAAGCCTTCTTTTTCTTTGTAAATTCGGCAATATGGTGAAGATGAAAACAAAAATCCATTTTGTTTTATTTAATTAACCTTAATAATCAATTTACCATTTTAACCTTAATCAAAAACTAATTAAAGCATTCATTTAATGGCTATTTATGTCAAATTTCACTATCAATGGTCTAATAACATCATTTCATTTAATAAGCCATAGCAATTAGACACCTTTATCAAATAGAATGCAACTTTTACATTTTACACGATTTAATCCTTTTTCTCAAATTAAGCATCCAAACAATAAAATTATTTCACGAAACTTTCAGACATATATAATCACATGTTGTAAACATTTAAAATAATATTAAAATAATTTTCTGACCTCAGATTTGTGGTTTCAAAATCACTGTTCCAATTTAGCTAAAACTGGACTATTACAACTCTCCCCCCTTAGGGATTTTCGTCCCCGAAAATCTTACCAGTGAATAGGTTTGGATATTGCTTTCTCATAGCATCCTCAAGTTCCCACGTAGCTTCTTTAACCCGGTTTCGTTGCCACAAAACTTTCACTAATGCTATTCTTTTATTTCTCAGCTCTTTGATCTCACAAGCTAAAATTCAGCTCGGTTCTTCACTATACGATAAATCTAGCTAAATTTGAATTTTGATCAGGGAAATAACATGCGAAGGATCAGATTTGTATCTTCGTAGCATTGATACATGAAATACATTATGAATCTTTTTTAACTCGCTCGGTAAAACTAACCGATATGCCACTGGACCTATTCTTTCAACGATCTCATATGACCCAATGAATCTCGGACTCAATTTGCCTTTATGACTGAATCGAAGCATTTTCTTCCACGGAGATACTTTCAAAAACACTTTCTCCCCGATCTGAAACTCAATATCTTTCTGTTTCAAGTCAGCGTATGATTTCTGACGATCTGACGTTGCTTTCAGACTATCACGAATTACTTTCACTTTCTGTTCGGTATCTTTAATCAAATCGACCCCAAAAATCTTATTCTCGCATAACTTAGTCTAGTACAACAGTGTTCAACACTTCCAACCGTATAAAGCTTCATATAGTTCCATTTTAATACTCGATTGAAAACTTTTGTTATAGCGAATTCAATCAACAACAAATACTTTTCCCACTTACCTTCGAACTCAAGAATGCAACATCTCAACATATCCTCGAGTATTTGTATAACTTGCTCGGATTGACCATCCATCTGCGGGTGAAATGTAGTACTAAAATGTAGTTTTGAACCTAGTGCATCTTGCAGTTTCTTCCAAAACCTCGATGTGAACCTCGAATCTCTATCTGAAACAACAGAAATAGGTATTTCGTGTAATCTCACAACCTCGGAGATATACAACCCAGCTAACTTTTCAAGCTAATAGTCCGTTCGTACAGGAATAAAATGAGTCGATTTTGTCAACCTGTTGACAACAACCCAGATTGCATCTTTCTTTCTCAGAGATAGAGGCAATCCTGACACAAAATCCATAGTCACTCTATCCCATTTCCACTCGAGAATCATAATCGACTGTAATAAACTAGACGGCACCTGATGCTCAGCTTTAACTTGTTGACAAATCAAACATTTAGAAACGAACTCTGAGATATCATGTTTCATACCAGGCCACCAATAAAGTTGTTTTAAATCATTATACATTTTTGTGCTTCCAGGATGAACCGATAAACGACTAATATGTGCTTTGTTCAAAATCTTCCGAATCAACTCTAAATTTCTCGAAACACATATTCGGCCTTTGAGTCTTAAATAATCATCAGCGTCAATTTGAAATACTGAATCAAGGTTCGAATCACATTGAGCTTGTTTTGCTAACATCTCATTACCAACTTTCTGAGCTTCACAAATCCGTTGTAAAAATAATGGTCTCGCTTTCATCTTGGCTACAATCGAATCATCATTACACAAAGCTATTTGAGTGTTCATCGCATGTAGAGTGAACAAAGATTTTCAGCTTAATGCATCAGCAACAACATTTGCTTTTCCCGAATGGTAGTCAATCACTAGCTCTTAATCTTTTAACAATTCTAACCATCTCCGCTATCATAAATTCAAATCTTTCTGAGTCATTAGATATTTCAAACTCTTGTGATCTAAATAAACATGGCATTTTTCATCGAACAAATAATGGCGCCAAATCTTCAATGCAAACATAATGGCTACTAACTCTAAATCGTGTGTCGGATAATTCTTTTCATACGGCTTCAACTATCTTGAGGCTTAAGCTATAACTTTGCCTTCCTGCATCAATATGTAACCCAAACTATTCAACGATGCATCACTATAGATCACAAATTCTTTACCCGATTCTGGCTGTATTAACACTAGAGCTTCAGTCAAAAGAGCTTTTAGCCGATCAAAACTTTTTTGACATTTATCTGACCACTCGAACTTAACATCTTTTTGAAGCAATCTTGTCATCAGAATTGCAATCATCGAAAAGCCTTTTACAAACCGTCTATAATATCCCGCTAGTCCCAGAAAACTGCGGACCTTAGAAACATTTCTCAGAGGCTTCCAATCTATAATTGCAGATATCTTACTCAGGTCAACTTGAATACCCGTGGCTGAAACAATATGCCCCAGAAAACCAACCTCATGCAACCAGAATTCACATTTACTGAACTTTGCATATAATACTTATCATGCAAATTCTGCAATACAATTATCAAATGCTTAGCATGCTCAGTTTCATCTTATGAATATATCAATATGTCGTCAATAAATACAACAAAAAATCGATCTAGGTACGGTCTAAAAATTTGGTACATTAAATCCATAAAGCCTGCAGGAGCATTCGTTAGTCCGAAAGGCATAACCAAAAATTCATGATGTCCATACCTCGTTCGGAAAGCGGTTTTTGGCACATCGAAGTCTTTTACTCGAAACTGATAATAACCCGATCTCAAATCTATTTTTGAAAACACTGTTGCCCCTTTTAATTAATCAAACAAATCATATATTCTGGCTAAAGGATATTTATTCTTTAGTCATTTTATTCAACTGTCTGTAGTCAATATACATTCTTATCGTACCATCTTTCTTTTTCAAAAACAACGTGGGAGCACCTTAGGGCGAGAAACTCATCAAATGGTAACTGTCGAAACCATTTTTTTGAAAACGGGAATCGATCTTGTTTGAAAGCGAAGATTAAAACGGGAGTCGTCATCGATCTTTATTAGGTGTGATCGGATCACCTTTGTTTTAATAAAACAATTTTAGTTTACTAAAACAGTGTTTTGGTCTACGAAACTCAAGAGAACGAGTCCGGGAGTCGGTTACGTGCGAGGAAGGATTAGCACCCTCGACACGCCCAAAAATTGGTACCGAATTGATTAATTAGTGTCTTAATGTCAAAAGTTGAAAACAGGGAATGGATTTGAAATACGATCCTTTTTATTAACATTAATTTTAAAATGCTTGAATTAAGTCAAAAAAGATTGCTAAAGATTTCTTCGTCTCGAGATATCGAGGTATTACATCCCGTAAGTTAGGACACAACACCATGAACCCCCAAGCGCAAGTTTATCTTTAATTTTAATTGGAATTTCGTGTACTTTAAAAATCAATAGGATATTTTGCTATTTAAAATCAACGAGAGAATCGAAACCCCGTAAGTTAGGGCACAATTCTTCAATGTTCCAAAACGCGAAACATTGCCTTATTTTGAAAATTTTCATTTTTTGAAATATCGCAAGTATAGTGTTTAACGATATGCGTTAGTTTGTTTGGAGTAAAATAAAATGATTCATATTGGATAAGCATGTTGAAGCTTAATACACGATATGATGAGGTGGAATAAGAGTGTAGTAATGTGCATGGAATAATGCATGGGTACAATATTATGCAAGTGAATAACAATGATGTGAAAATACGAGTGAACAAGTAATAAAGATGTGAAAATATGAGTGAACAAGTTATAAAACACACAACGGCAATAAACACATGGCATACATTATTTAAGTGTTAACATTAACAATAATGAAGTGAAATAAATAATATAAAACTACTTAAAATAGATGATTCTAAACAAACAATACATAAAAACAAATTTAAAATAGATTACAAAAGCAATTCTACGTAAATAATAATTTTTTTTAAAAAAGAAAAAAAAAAGAAACAATAAATAAATAAATAAAAGGATGTAAAAAACAATTTAAAGGGAATATGATAATACAATCCAAAATAACTAATACACAAAATAATTTAGAAATACAACTTAAAATGAATAGTATATATAACAATTTAAAAGAAAACATAGTATGTGGATAAATATTATATAGAAAACAAATTTTTTTAAACAACATATAATATATAAAAAGTATATAGAATAATTTGGTATAAGTAATATCTATATATATATATATATATGAAACCTTAAATTAAATAATGATAAAAGGTTTATGATAAATGATAAAAGAATTTAAAATCATTCACATATAAAATGGTATAACAAAATAACATATAAAAACTTAAAACAGATAATATATAAAATAGTTTAACAAGAATAATGTATAAAAATATTTAGAATAAATAATATGAAAAGAGAAATTTGAAATAAATAATGTCTAAAAGCAATTTGAATAGAAAAATATATGTATACAAATAATCCGAAATAAATGATACATGAGAGTTCAAAGTATATAAATAATTTCATAATAAATAATATATAATAATTGGAAGTATATAAAATAGGAATCTAAAGTGAATAATAATAACAGATCTAAAGAAAAATAAATAAATAAATAAATAAATAAATAAATAAATAAATAAATCAATTAAACCGATCAAGGATTAAGTTGAAATAAAATTAAAATTTAGGGAATGAACTATAAATAATAGAAAACAGGCTGTCGAGGACCTAAATGAAACGCGCTGAAACAATGAGGGATTGCTTGGGAAATATTCCCAGACCTCATGCGCTGTGTTTCGAGGTGGGCCATATTGAAACAAAAACAAAATCATGCGATCAAAATTAAAAAAAAAAAAGAAGCAGACAAGGGCCACATTGCAAGGCCTCACGAGAGCAGAGGGACCTCGCGTATAAATTTCCCAATAATGGGAAACACGCGGATCCCCCCTGGGTACGGGTCGGGTCGCGCGTGGGTGGTCCAAAACGGTGTTGTTTCTGTGGCCATTTAAGCCATTCTTTTTTTTTTCATTTCAGCTTCCATTTAAAAAAAAAAAAGAAAACAGAGGGCCTTTGCCCTCTCTCCCTCTCCCTTTTCTTCTCTTAACCTCCCCCATGGCCGACCATGGGTTCATCGGAGGGTGCCTCCATGCCCACGAACGGTGGTTGGTACCACACAAGGCGGGCTCTTTCGGCTCCCTTTTGGATGGGTTCGAAGACCGAACCTCGCAACCAGCGGCAACACAAGAAAAGGGAGGGACTCTTCGATTCTCTACCCTCTACCACGACCAACGGTCGAACTCCTAGGGTTCGATGGCCTTCGAATCGGCCAAGGAACGTCGGACCCCCTAAAAATAAAGAATCAGAGGTAAGTTTTGTTATTTCCTTTATTCTTGTTTCGTAAACGAAGAAATCAAAAAGAAAAAAATACAGAGAAAATCGAAAACCGAAATACCAACAAAATATTCACCTTTCGAAATTTTTATTTTTTGATTAATCTTCTTTTGCAAAGTGTTCGTAAAAAAATACAAGGGGATCCAGAATGGCTTTTATAGCCGAATACACTCATTCTATTTCTATTCTCTGTTTGTTTCTTTTTTGTTTTTTGCTCTTTGTTTTCTGCTTCTTTTTTTGTTTTTTCCTTCTTTGTTTTTCTTGTATTTTGCGTACTTTGATCTGTTTGCAGGTGGTGTCAGACGCGCGTGCTGCGGTGGTGGCGTGAGGTGGCCAATGGTGAAGAGGCTGGTGGCTGAAGACATCCGGCAGCTGCACCTTGGGGCTAGGGTTTTGCTTTGCTGAAAAACATTTAAGATAGTGGTCTTGGGTTTGATGTAAGTTGGGTTTGGTTTAATGGTTAGGTGGGCTTGCTATTTTGTAAAATGGACTTTACTTATTTGGGACTTTTATTTTGGGATTAATTTAGGTTGAATTGATCTGGGCCCAAAAATTGGCCATTACAACTGCCCCTCTTTACTCATTGTCGTGTAACGAGAATGAAGCAAAGACTCTAAAATGGCCAATTTTGCCTAGTCTTGCTAAGTCTTGACTTCATTTGTTCTTCGAATAGCCTCATTCCAACCTTCTGCATTTTCAGGGGTATAGAAACTGTTGTTTTGATTCACTCTACTGCAACTTCAGAGAGATAATAATCATAACTTCAACCTGCCCCACTGCGATTTCAGGGGGACAAGGTTTGTGGCTTCAATCTGCTCTACTGCAACTTCAGAGAGATAAGATGTGTTATATTCAGTCTGCTCCACTGCAACTTCAGGGAGACAAGACTTACATCTTCAACCTGCTCCACTGCAACTTCAGGGAGATAAGGTTAATGGCTTCGATCTGCTCCACTGCAACTTCAAGGAGATAAGATTCGTCATGGTAGATTTGATCCGACCTGCTGCAACTTCATAGGTATAGGATTTATAGCTTTAATCTGCTCTACTACAACTTCAGAGAGATAATAATCATAACTTCAACCTGCCCCACTGCGATTTCAGGGGGACAAGGTTTGTGGTTTCAATCTGCTCTACTGCAACTTCAGAGAGATAAGATGTGTTATATTCAGTCTGCTCCACTGCAACTTCAGGGAGACAAGACTTGCATCTTCAACCTGCTCCACTGCAACTTCAGGGAGATAAGGTTAATGGCTTCGATCTGCTCCACTGCAACTTTAGGGAGATAAGATTCGTTATGGTAGATTTGATCTGACCTGCTGCAACTTTAGAGGTATAGGATTTATAGCTTTAATCTGCTCTACTGCAACTTTAGAGAGATAAGATCTATTATCTTTAGTCTACTCTTCTGCAACTTCAAGGAGATAAGACTTGTAACTTCAACCTGCTCCACTACAACTTCAGGGAGATAAGGTTCGATATCTTTAGTCTACTCCACTGTAACTTAGGGAGATAGGATGATGGTTTAAATCTGCTTCACTGCAACTTCAGGAAAACAAGATTCACCGTCTTCGATCTGTTCCACTGCAACTTCAGGGAGACAAGATCTACAATCTTCAGCCTACTCCACTACAACTTAGGGAGATAGGATGGTGGTTTAAATCTGCTTCACTGCAACTTCAGGAAGACAAGATTCACCGTCTTCGATCTGTTCCACTGCAACTTCAGGGAAACAAGATTTGTAAATTCACCGATGTTGTTACACCATCCTCTAGGGACATGATCTGTAGAATCGGTTTCATGTATCTATACTTATGCCAAATAATTAGGATACTATGATCGAAATGAATCAAATACTCCTAACTAGATGTGATGCTTATGTCAAATAACTAGGATGCTATGATCGAAATGAACCAAATGCTCCTAACTAGATGTGATGCTTATGTCAAATAACTAGGATGCTATGATCGAAATGAATCAAATGCTCCTAACTAGATGTGTTATGAATGATATATGAATGCAAGAATGAAAATGATCCTTTTTAAAAGGCTTAAGGTATCATTGCTCGTTGTTCATTAGGGCTTTATCGCTGACTTATTACGCTGTCATCTTGTTCAGCTGGTATTCTTGACAGAAAAGTCAAAGAAACAATCACATTTTGCTCAGCAAGCTTGCCCCGCTGTAATTTTAGAGTCCCTTCCACTGTACCTTCTGGGACATAAAGTTTGCACCTCCCACTAGATCTTCAGGGGAATAACATTTGGTTTCATCCATCCATTTTCCTGCAATTCAGAGGTATAGGATTTGTATAATCTCCAATTAATTTGATCTGTTACACCATTCCTTAGGTGTAATAACCAGATGAATATGTCTGATATTTTTATGAATGCAGGGTATTATTTCTTTTCCTGAGAATGATCCCTTTTTACACTTGGGTTGACATTACTCGTTATCTGTCGAGGTTGTATCCGACAAAATATCTTGCTTCTTCGTTCAACTGATACCTTTGACAAAAAATCTGAAGAGATAGTCACAATTTAGACTCCTGTTTCTCAAACATTTCCAACCCTTAGGTTTGGTGAGTTCTAAATAACAGTCCTATTTTAGGTTCTTGTATTATTTAGAAGCATTTCAGAGTAATATGCAGAACTCTTTCATGAAAGCTTTATTAGTTCCATAACCATTGTTTCAATGCAAAATGCTTAAAAAATATCATAACAATGAACAAGAAGGAAATTGATTCGGAGCATAGCTCGAAATGAATAAATTAATCAAAGATTGCAAATGCAATAAGAAGGAAATTAACTCAAAATGAATAAGTTAATCAAAGATAGCAATGCAATAGAAATGAAATTTATTGGGGACGTATCTTGAAAAGAATAACGTAACCAAAGATAGCAAATTCAAAATGGGTAAAATGGAAAAGTTGGTGCCCCAGATATCGTAGCTTGAGCTTCTCTGTACCAACTTCTTGAGGACCATTTGAACTTGATATGTGTTTCGAAGGTCTAGAATGCTTTGTTGATGCCCCAAGATGTAACATCCCTCCTCATTGTTAATTTAGGCATAGCAAGACTACCACATGCCCCCACCTTCGATCAAAATTTGAATTGCCCATTCCTGGGTTTTCAACTCAAAACTCCTTTGGTCACAAGGCGCCCTTTTACGGGTTTTCGCCTTGGCCTCTCCTATTTTTTTTTATTTTTTTATTTTTTTTGAAACAAAATATTTCTTGATTTGAACTCATAGGATTAGGAAAATCCTCGTTATTCCTCCTGGTCAATAATTGATGCTTTCCCAGATAAGGCTTCTTTACAAGGTCTTTATCATGGATTTCTCGAAGGTGAATTTTTGGTAATCTCGCATCTTCTTTTTTTTCCTTTTTTTTTTGGTATATTTGATCATGACGAATGTCTCTTAACCTCTTCTCTTCAATCAGATTCAATTGATCATATCGATATCTGATCCATTCTGCTTCATCCATCTCTGACTCAGCCAACACTCGGAGAGAAAAAACTTTGACTTCAATGGGCAAAACTGCCATAAACCAAAGAGAAATGTGTTCCCCCGGTAGAGTTTTTGATCAATGTTTGACTTCTTATGTTAGCCGCCTCGACTGCACTGTTCACTTTTGGGCGACCCAGTGGTGTTTGATTTGGATGTAAACTTTTGATATCGCATTGTGGTTTAAGTTCAGTGCATTGTCAGATACAATCCTTTCCGGCATTCCATATCGACATATGATCCCTATTTTCTTTTTCTTTTCTCTTTTTTTTTTTGCGAATGCTGACTTTATGATATTAGCGTATGAAGTAACTTCCATCCACTTAGTAATGTAACGGACGACTTTACAGATAAAATAGTATTTGCTAGAAGCTTTTACCAAGATCGGCCCCTATGACATCCATGCCCATATGGATTTCACTGACTCTTTGTAAGGTAGGATCTGTTTTTCATCTTGTTCTACCATCCTTAACAAACCAGGAGATAAACTACAATTTCGGTCATCTTCAAAGTCCAGAGGTTTCTCCGGACACATACCTTGTTCAAAAGGAGGTTCTGAGTCAATAGCAGTATCGCTCATATCATTGATATCTGGAGACCTATTGTAGGTACAAAAAAATATTCCAAAGAATAAATGAATCTAAAAATAGTTATTTTATGGTGTGGTCATGAATGAAGAATAAAATAGTATTTAAAGGAAAGCTCAAAGAACAAAAGAATCTAAGAATAATTGTCTGTATAGTATGATTATGAATGAAATAAAAGAATATTTGCTCAAAATGATAGCAAAGATGCATTTTATTGAAATAAAGATTTTAGACATAAGCCCATTTCACAAAGGCCTCTTATCACTCCTAGGCTTAGGGCAATAGGCGTGTTTTGGACATTACTCCGAATTTAGCTCTAAAAATACAAGGATTTCTTCGACAGTCCCATTGTTCAAAGCACTCCCAAGTATGCAAGGGTTTGGAAACCTTTATTCCTTGATTTTCTCTTCGGATACGTTGTTAAAGTCCAGATTTCTCGATATTTCCTTTAGGCTTCTTTTTCAAGGGATTGCAACTCTTTTGCCATCTCCTGCAGTTATCGTATTTACTGCATCGTCAAGGCAATTAGGTTCTGATGAATCGTCAAACTTCACAATTCTCACTTTAATGAGCCTTTTGATCAACTTTTTAAATGTAGTGCAGTTTTCGATTGAGTGTCATGTTATTCCTGCGTGATACTCGCATTGGGTATTCGCATCATACCATTTCGGGAATAGAGGTTACACGGGTTCCGAATAGAATGAGGACACCACATGCGCATCGAACAGATTCTGATACAGCTCTTTATACGTCATCGGGATGGGTGTGAACTGGAGTTTTTCTGTATTTGGTCTCGAGTTGGAGTCTTGCCTTGAGGTGCCTTGATAGTTGGTGGTCACGGCTCTCGGCTGGCTTACAATGACCGATCTGAAATACCCTTTGCCCACATTATTCACCTCATTTTCATTTTTCTTCGAGGTTGATCTTTTGGCGTTTTCTCCGCGTCTATCTTTCCACTCCTTATTGTATTTTCAATCATCTCACCGGACATTACTATATTTGAGAAGCTCATGGTAGCGCTTCCCAACATATGAGTAATGAACGGGACCTTCAAGGTATTAATGAAAAGCATCGTGGTTTCTTTATCCAAAAGAGGTGGCTGGACTTGTGTCGCTATTTCTCTCCATCTTTGGGCATATTGTCTAAAGCTCTCACTTTGCTTCTTTTCCATATTCTGCAATGTGATCCTGTCAGGCACCATGTCTATCACGTAGCCGTATTACTTCATGAAAGCCTGTGCCAAGTCTTTCCATGAGTGAATTTTGGCACGGCTCAGTTGATTGTACCATTTGGCAGCTGACCCGATCAGACTGTCTTAAAAGCAGTAGATTAATAGCCGATCATTACTGACGTATCCTGTCATCCTTCGATAGAACATCGTAATGTGAACTTCGGGGCAGCTAATCCCATTATACTTTTAAAATTCTGGAGTCTTAAACTTTGGTGGGAGCACCAGATTTGGGACCAAGCTTAAGTCCTTAGCGTCGATCCCGCAACGGTAATTAACAGTCTCCATTGCTTTGAATTTCTCCTCTAGCCACTTCCATCGGTCCTCAAGTTGCTTTGGCAGATCTACTCCTGCCTTTTCCAATTCTGCCACGCTATCAAGGTCAGGGACAGCGGGATTGGATGGATTATCTCCTAGATTGGAGCCCAAGCCTGTTGAGAAGTTCATTGGTGCCGAGGCACCAACCTGGTATTGTTGGGGCTTGATAGTGATAGATACCCCTCGTGGGTGCACCTCCAGTTGTGGTTGAGTGTTTATCGGAGTAAAGCCTGAATGATAGACAAGGTCTTCATTATCGTTCCCCATAGTGCTCTTCCCTTTTTCGCGTTCTCTTGCCAGCAATTGTGCCAACTGGCCTATAATATTATTTTGGGATTCTTCCATTCTTTCCCTCATATCTTGTTGTATTTTAGCCAGTTGCTCTTGCATTTGTGCTTGTAATTGCTCTTGCATATCCCTTTGCATTTGCTCTAATCTTTCTAATCTCTGATCCATTGCTTTAGTTTTGCGACGGGTATTGTAGCAGTATTCGGTTGGTTGATTCTTGTTAGTTTCCAGATTAACTGTCATAATTTTACCTAATTAGGGTCCTTTAGTGAACGTCTAATACAAATGATGTAATGCAATGTAAATGCATGGAATGAATGCAAAAGAAAGAGAGGCGTTGATTCTGAATTTAATTTCATTAGAACAACTTCTCTAGAAAACAAATTCCTTTACATAAAACGGATTACATATACGGACTTTCTCTTATATTCCAACCGAAGACGTCTATCTTCCTTTTCATATCCGGATGTTATGGTTGAGTCTTGCGAATTTTCTAAAAGATGCCCCATTAACTCCTTTTGCTTGATCCAGGCTGCGACTCATTGCTAACTTATCCCTAGGATACTCGTTAGCTCCTTTAAGAAAGTCAAGACGTGACGGCTCTCAAATAATCTTTGTCAGTTTTAATCCTCGGGCAATGACGCAAAGTCGTGTATTTCTTCATGAGCTATCAGCCTTCTTTTATTGTATTTACTTGGACCATATTTAGACAACCGTGTTATAATCCACTTTATCAAGAAATTCATTTTCTTATGACAAACTGTTCCATTTATCAATCAAATATGAATCAACACCTCCTTTCTATGATGATGTAATGCAATGCAGTCATAGACAAAACAAAACAAAATACGTCAGTATAGAAGAAATAATCAACAAAATAGAACACCTATCTGGGTGACTACTAGGGTTTGGTGCGGTTCTACCTAGGGTAGGCTCTTAGGGCTCTCTATATGTGGTTCGGTTCTAGAGTAAGGGTACCTGAACCGGTAGATTCCTCGATCCTCACCCATTATAGGCTCATACGGACCGAGTTTGATTCAGGGGAATACATTTCCCTACGACTATACAGAGAAGAAAATATCACGAAGCCGCAGGTATGGATGTATCCCGAAAGCAATCCACTATCCTATATGGAGGTGAAGACCTCACGAAGGAGTAGTTTCTAACTTCCACTTAAGGGGTAAAATTGATCGATTATGCAGTATGATGTGCAAATGTATACTTAAAAGAGTCAAACTAGAAGCCAATCATAAAAAATAAAAACCATAAAGAGGAAATGTAATGAAATGATCACAAGTTTAAAATGAATTTTTAATTTTCGACGAAGGACAAAAACTAATCAATTTATGGCTCGACTCTCAAAGTCCCCAGTGGAGTCGTTAAGCTGTCGAAACCATTTTTTTGAAAATGGGAATCGACCTTGTTTGAAAGCGAAGATTAAAACGGGAGTCGCCATCGATCTTTATTAGGTGTGATCGGATCACCTTTGTTTTAACAAAACAATTTTAGTTTACTAAAATGGTGTTTTGGTCTACGAAACTCAAGAGAACGAGTTCGGGAGTCGGTTACGTGCGAGGAAGGATTAGCACCCTCAACACGCCCAAAAATTGGTACTGAAATGATTAATTAGTGTCTTAATGTCGAAAGTTGAAAACAGGGAATGGATTTGAAATACGATCCTTTTTATTAACGTTAATTTTAAAATGCTTGAATTAAGTAAAAAACGATTGCTAAAGATTTTTTTGTCTCGAGATATTGAGGTATTACATCCCGTAAGTTAGGACACAACACCATGAACCCCCAAGCACAAATTTATCTTTAATTTTAATTGGAATTTCGTGTACTTTAAAAATCAATAGGATATTTTGCTATTTAGAATCAACGAGAGAACCGAAACCCCGTAAGTTAGGGCATAATTCGTCGATGTTCCAAAACGCAAAACATTACCTTATTTTGAAAATTTTCATTTTTTGAAATATAGCAAGTATAGTGCTTAACGATATGCGTTAGTTTGTTTGGAGTAAAATAAAATGATTCATATTGGATAAGCATGTTGAAGCTTAATACACGATATGATGACGTGGAATGTAACGCCCCAATTTTCGGGACTTCTATGAATTGTGGTGAATTTTAGAATTTTTGTGTTTTAAATGCTTGGCGTAGGTCTAAGTATGTTAGTGGGCCTCTAGAAGGCCCAAGTTTAAGATTAAACCCGGGGTTCAATTTAATTTAATCCATACGAGAAAAGGGGGTTTTGGTTAACTAGGGTCTTAAGTATTATTTCGGTAAAATAAGACATAAGGAAGCAAGTGGCAAAGTGGCATGTGGCGCCACTGAGAAGGCTATAAAAGTGGCGTGTAGAAGTGTAGAAAGAGCCCAAGTTCGAGCCGCAAGACATGCAAATAAGGTGTTTATTTTTGTGCACAAAAAGGGGAGGTGATGGAACTAAAGGGGGAACTCTGTTAGGGAGAGTTTAAGATGATAAGGGGATTGAGTAAGGATAAAGATAAGGGAGGAAATCTATGAGCTGATCAAGGAGTAAGAGGTGGCCGGCCAAGGAACTTTAGCATGGGAAATTCGGCTAGGTATTGTAGTAGTGGGAATTTCGGCATTTAGGTGTGTTGTGCCGTTTCTCTGACCATCCTTCCTCCTCTTCCTTTCTTTTCTTTCTTCTCTCCATCTACCTTCTCCTCTTCTTTTCTCCATAGCCGAATCCTTCTACCACTTTACTCTTCACCACTTCCTTATTCTTTTTATTTTTAAGCCTTACAGTCAAATATCACAAAAGTCGAAAACCCGAAGGTTCATATTGTCTGTGCCGAATTCTCCTAGCCAACCTATTGATTTATTTTTCATCTTTCTTCATCCTTTGCAATCAACTCTTACTTTTTTTGAACCCCAAACCTCTGTCGACAAAGCCACTACAAAACCCTCATCTTTTCTTCACTGTTACTAAAAGTCGAAAACCCCATATTTTAGGGGCATAGCCGAATTCTTAGATCATTAAAAGATCGACTTCTGCTAGGTTTTGAGGGTTAGATCTATATCAGAATCAAAAAAGAGCTTGAGTGAAATCATTGGCTAAAGAAACTGGTGGTAAGTTTTCGAATCTATTCTTTATTTCGGGATTTAGAAAAGCCGAAATCCCTAAAGGCTTAGGGAGGCTGTCGTTTGGGCTTTAAGGCTCTAAGGGTTGTGACCATTGTTTATTATGATGATAGTGTGATTCAGAGGCTGCTGATCAGAGGCTTGGACAAGGGGAAACGACTGAATCTAGACACAATCCCTAAATTCGGCAAAGGTAGGTTCGCTAGTGCCTAAGGTGCTTTGGGCCGAATATGGTAAGGAGTTAGTTATAGTTCATTTTTAGTAGTTAGATTAACATGTTAGTAATCTAATTGTAGGCAGTTCGTGTGTGGATCTCGTCAGTATATCGTCATAAATCAGGTGTGTAACTGACACGCTCTCATAGACTAGATCGGCAAAAGCCAAAAAGTCGAAATGCCGAAAAGTCGGTATTTTGGGAATTACGAGTGTGTGAATGCTCGAAAGATAAGTGGGTTAATATTTTTGATGATCTTAAGTGATAAAACTGCAGTACGTGCAATTTCGTGCATTATTGATATTTTGGGCTTAGTGGGCTGAAATCGGATTAATGGGCCAAACCGCCCAATTCGAGTAAGTATCTTGTGTAAGTAAGTGTTTTGATAGTGTGTAAATGGTAGAATTATGCATGAAAACCTTAAAATAGTTAAAATACTAAAATATCCCTATGCATGGAAAAATTACCATTATACCCTTAGGTTTAAAATTACCATTATACCCCTAGGGTTAGTTTTGACTGGAAAGCATGATGATCTGAATCTGTACGATGTATGCCATGATTGCATCTCTGTTGCATGGGGACATGGGTTATATTATGGAGGAAGCATCCGGGTAGCTATGCCACAAATTATCTGATCTAGTGGCTCTGCCACGTATATCTGTATCTGGTGACTCTGTCACATTATCTGTTCTGGCAGCCATGCTGCATATTTCTGTGACATGTAGCGGTTGGGTGGGTCGAGTAGTCTTCCCACATGGTGTAAGGTTGGAAGGGGGTGCATATGGTTGGATATGGGTTGGGCTTTGCATAAGCATGTAATATACATTCGACATTATGGGCCTATGGGCTTTATTCTGATTCCTGTTCTGGGGTAAGGCCAACTTATTCTGTTTCTATGGTTTGAGCTGATATAGGCTATGGTTGGGTTAACTTACACACTCAGTTTCCCAAAACTCACCCCTTTATTTTTCATCCACGCAGGTGATCCTCAACCATAGTGGGCTTGGAGCTGTGAGGGATTCGGAGTGGCCACGCAAGTTTGCAAATTCAGTTTCTTTTTGATGAACTGGACGTCCTATTTATCTTTATTTTTTGGTTTTGGGTTTTTAAATGTAATAAGGCCGCTCTATTATTTTTTCTTTTATGGGTTTGATTTATATTTTATTATGATGAACTTAATTTATATTAACTATCAAAATGGGCTAGATCTAGGGTTCGTTTTCAAAAACATAAATTGATTTCAAAGTAACACGATTACAAACAAGACTTTTGTTATGATAACGTTTTCCAAAATTAAATATGTTTTATTTTAAAATGAACATAATTACAATAGTAACCTAAGAATATACATGATGTTAGAGTGTGGCAATAGCGGTGTGCATGTCTAGGATTAGATCCGAAAGAGCTTGGTACTTAAGCAGTCCGATGGACTCACCTCTTCTTTTTTTTCTGGTTTCTTACCTGGTGCACAGCTTCCATTCACTTTAACCTATAACAAAAGTATCTTTTTAACACACCAAGTAAAGATTTTTAAACTAACAATATAATATGTTTTGAACGCTTCAATGTGGTTCGTCGGATTCGGTCGTAACGTCTAGGCCGGGTTTGTGGTGTTACATTTAGTGGTATCAGAGCCAAGTTGCAACAACTCGGCTGTGGAATGGGTTTGTAAAAAAAAGAAAAAAAAAGGGATTTTTCAAAAATGAAAGTTTTATAAAAACTCTGTTTTCAAAATCTGGATCTTGAAGTGGCATTCCGAATCTCCGGCACAAGCTTGTAAGTATTACCCTGAACTTCTCTGAATATTTTTTTTTGAATTATCTATCTGTACTGGAACCCTACAGGGATACTCTAGATAGGATGATATTGAAACCATAGGAAGGTATGATAGAAGACTGAAACTATAGCTAGGCTTCGATTCGTGAGAACAAACTACGAAATCTTTGTCGATTTATAAAACATCCGTAATAATCACCGGAATCCGAGTTAATGCATAAAATTAAGAAAGCAGATAATACGATATGAGTACAAGAGCCACTCGTGGAAGAGGCCGTGGGCGTGGCCGAGGAAGGGCTCAAGCGGTATCTTCGTCTTCGGGATATATCGCGCCGCATACATACACCGTACCATCAACAACGGAAGTGGAGTCTCATGATCGTGGTGTCGGGGATGACGCTCTGTCGCAGGCAATGCTTCATGTTCTGGAAAAGGTTACCGGGGCAAGTTCGGGCAACGGAATTCGAGGATCGATTTCTGAACGACTCCGGGCTAATGGAGCAGAGATTTTTAAGGGCGTGTCCGGTGTAGCCCCAAATGTGGCAGAATATTGGTTGGAGGCCACGGAACGGATTATGGATGACTTGGACTGCTCGGTGGAGCAGAAGCTGAAAGGAGTCATATCGTTGCTGCGAGACGAGGCCTATCAGTGGTGGCTCACTGTGAGAGAAGGGACCCCAGCTGATAGGGTCACTTGGGAACTATTTAAGACGGCCTTTAAAGGGAAGTACGTTAGGGCAAGTTATGTGGACGCTCGCAAGAAGGAATTCTTAAATCTGGTGCAAGGAGGTAAAACAGTTGCTGAGTACGAGGCCGAGTTTCTAAGGCTGAGTCGGTATGCCGTAGGCATAGTCGCTACGAAATATGAGCGAAGTGTGCACTTCGAGGATGGTCTTAGGGATGACCTGAGGGTGTTGATTGCTCCACAGAGGGAGCGGGACTTTGCGGTCTTGGTGGAGAAGGAAAAGATAGCTGAGGAGGTTAAGCGGGCTGAAAAGCAGAATCGGGAGAAGGATCGAAACCGTTTTCGGAGGGATTCAGGACCCTCGGGTGGTGCTAATAGGAATGTTAAGAGAGCAAGAGTAGAGGAACCAGTTCGAGCAGTGCCGATGAATGTGGTTAGACCACCAATCTGTGGAGACTGTGGTAAGGTACATTTGGGCGAGTGTAGGAAACGTTCTAGTGCTTGTTTCCGATGCGGATCTATAGAGCATAGAGTTAAGGACTGTCCTCAGAGAGCTGATCAGGCTCAGGTTGCTGTACAGAGGGTTGCTCAACCCATGAGAGGTGGACCACAACCACCGAGAGGACGTGGGCAAGGTAGGAATGGAAATGGAAATGGTCGTGGTCGAGGGGCACCTGGCAGGGGTGTCGAAAATGCCGAAGCTCGACAGCCAGCTTTGGTATATGCAGGTCGTCGTCTAGAGGAGGGCGACGCACCTGACGTCATAACTGGTACGTTTTTAGTTTCTAGCATGCCGTATACTGCCTTGGTAGATATTGGATCTACTCATTCCTATGTTGCATGTGCCATATCTGGGTTGTTGGGTGTGCACTCTGAGAAGATGGTGAGTGGGGTATCTGTGTTAAGTCCTTTGGGTCACTCGGTTAGGGTAGATAAACTGTATAGGGATGTACCCTTAGAAACTCAAGGTAGGATCTTTCCTGGAGATTTGATGGAGTTACCGTTTGGAGAATTTGACTTCATTCTGGGAATGGACTGGCTTGTTAAGCATAAAGCGACTTTGGATTGTGCTACTAAGCGAATGGTGCTAAGGACTCCGGAGGGTACGGAGGTTATCATGATAGGTGAACGAAGGCACTTTTTGTTTAATGTGGTGTCGGCATTGAGGGCTGAAAAGTGGATTCGTAAGGGTTGTGAGGCTTGTTTGGCGTTTGTAAGTCAGTTGAAGGAGGAAGGGCTGATAGTGGACAAGGTTAGGACTGTGAAGGAATTCCAAGATATATTTCTAGAGGAGCTTCCGGGATTACCTCCAAACCGAGAGGTTGAGTTTGGAATCGACTTATCGCCTGGAACGGCGCCAGTGTCTATCGCACCGTATAGGATGGCACCGAAGGAGTTGGTGGAGCTGAAAGCTCAAATTCAAGAGTTGTTGGATAGGGGCTTCATTAGGCCAAGCGTGTCTCCATGGGGAGCACCGGTGCTATTCGTGAAGAAGAAGGATGGGACGATGCGAATGTGTATTGATTACCGCCGATTAAACAAAAGCGGTTAAGAATAAGTACCCACTCGCCAAGGATTGACGATCTGTTCGACCAGCTTAGAGGAGCTTCTGTATTTTCCAAGATCGACTTTCAATCTGGATATCATCAGTTAAGGATCAAGGAGGCAGATATCCATAAGACGGCATTCAGGACTCGGTATGGTCATTACGAGTTTCTAGTTATGCCATTTGGGTCGATTTAACGCGCTCTGCAGCGTTTATGGATCGATGAATCGTGTGTTCCAACCATTTCGGATCGGTTCAGAGTTGTCTTTATTGATGATATCTGGTATATTCTCAAACGGAATGAAGTATGATGAGCATCTCCGTATAGTCTTTTGCAAGTGTTAAGGAGAATGTACTTTATGCGAAGTTCAGCAAGTGTGAATTTTGGTTGAAAGAAGTAACCTTCTTAGGACATGTGGTCTCTGCTGAGGGGATTAAGGTGGACCCTCGGAAGGTTGACGCAATTTTGGAGTGGAAGCCGCCTAGGTCAGTGTCGGAAATACGGAGTTTTCTAGGATTGGCACGATACTACAGAAGGTTTGTGGAAGGTTTTTTCAGTAATGGCGGCACTCTCGACAAAACTCATAAGGAAAGGGGTACCGTTTGTATGGACTGAGACCCAACAGGAAGCTTTTGAGAAGTTGAAGAAAGTTCTGACTGAAGCACCTATGTTAATACAGCCAGAGTCTGGGAATGATTTTACTGTGTACAGTGACGCATCACATGTAGGATTGGGCTGCGTATTAATGCAGGAGGTTAAGGTGGTTGCATATGCATCATGACAGCTTAAGCCTCGCGAGGGGAACTATCCTACTCATGATTTGGAGTTGGCGGCAGTGATATTTGCACTTAAGATTTGGAGACATTACTTGTACGGGGAGAGGTGTATTATATACACAGACCACAAGAGTCTTAAGTATTTGTTGACTTAGAAGGAGCTGAACCTTAGGCAAAGGAGATGGATTGAGTTGCTTAAGGATTATGACTGTTCGATCGAGTATCACCCAGGCAAGGCTAATGTGGTAGCCGACGCTCTAAGTCAGAAATCAGATTCGATTTGAGAGCGATGTTTGCTCGTCTGAGTCTGTATGATGATGGAAGTCTGTTGGCTGAGTTGCAAGTGAGGCCAACCTGGGTGGATCAGATTAAGGAAAAGCAGTTGAACGATGAGTCTTTGGTCACTCGCTTTCAACAAGTTAAGGAAGGGGAAACTTCTAAATTTGGGTTAAATGGCGAAGGAGTTCTGTGTTTCCGAGGAAGAATTTATGTTCCGAAGGACTCTGACTTGAGGCAGGCAATATTGAAGGAAGCTCATGGGGGACTGTGTGCCATGCATCCTGGAGGGAATAAGTTGTATCACGACTTGCGAAAATTGTACTGGTGGCCTAGACTTAAGCGAGAAGTAACAGAGTTTGTAGGGAAATGTCTGACATGCCAACAAGTGAAAGCTGACCATCAACTACCTTCTGGACTGCTACAGTCGGTAAATATACCACTTTGGAAGTGGGAAAAGGTAACCATGGACTTTGTGAGTGGGTTGCCTTTGTCACCATCGAAGAAAGACTCGGTATGGGTGATTGTGGATAGGTTGACCAAATCAGCCCATTTCATACCTGTACATACTGACTTTTCACTTCAAGGGTTAGCCAAGTTGTATGTGGCGGAGATTGTGTGACTTCATGGAATCCCAGTTTCAATTATCTCTGATCGGGATCCCAGATTCATATCTCAGTTTTGGCAAAAGTTGCATGAGGCGTTGGGGACGCGATTGAACTTTAGTACGGCTTTCCATCCCCAAACTGATGGTCAGTCGGAGAGGGTTATTCAGATTCTGGAGGACATGCTGAGGGGATGCCTGATTGACTTTCAAGGTAGTTGGGAGGATTACTTGCCGTTGGCAGAATTTGCGTACAATAACAGTTATCAGGCAAGTATTCGAATGGCACCGTATGAAGCACTGTATGGACAAAGGTGTCGTACCCCTAGTTGTTGGATTGAACTAGGAGAGCGACAAGTTCTTAGACCAGAGTTGGTGGCTGATACTGAGGATAAGGTCAGAATAATTAGGGATCGGTTAAAAGAAGCATCTGATAGACAAAAGTCATATGCGAATTTGAAGCGTAAGGAGATTGAGTACTCGGTGGGGGATATGGTCTTCTTAAAGGTTTCTCCTTGGAAGAAGATATTGAGGTTTGGTAAGAAAGGCAAGTTGAGTCCGCAGTTCATTGGGCCTTACCGAATTTTGAGGTGAGTAGGCCCAGTGGCTTATCAATTGGAACTGACTCCTGAGTTAGATAGGATTCACGATGTTTTTCATGTCTCCATGTTACGGCGCTATCATTCTGATCCTGCTCATGTCGTGCCAGTCGCAGAAATCAACGTTCAAACTGATTTGACCTTTGAGGAGGAGCCTGTGCAGATACTGGCTCGAGATGTTAAGGTTCTCAGAAGGAAATCTGTCCCATTAGTGAAAGTGCTTTGGCGTAATCATGGCAGAGAGGAAGCCACTTGGGAGCCAGAGGAGGCGATGCAACAGCAATACCCTCATTTGTTTGGACCAGGTAAATTTCGAGGACGAAATTTCTTTAAGGAGGGTAGAGTTGTAAAGCCCCAATTTTCGGGACTTTTGTGAATTGTGGTGAATTTTAGAATTTTTTGTGTTTTAACTGCTTGGCGTAGGTCTAAGTATGTTAGTGGGCCTCTAGAAGGCCCAAGTTTAAGATTGAACTCGGGGTTCAATTTAATTTAATCCATAACAGAAAAGGGGGTTTTGGTTAACTAGGGTCTTAAGTATTATTTCGGTAAAATAAGACATAAGGAAGCAAGTGGCAAAGTGGCATGTGGCGCCACTGAGAAGGCTATAAAAGTGGCGTGTAGAAGTGTAGAAAGAGCCCAGGTTCGAGCCACAAGACAAGCAAATAAGGTGTTTATTTTTGTGCACAAAAAGGGGAGGTGATGGAATTAAAGGGGGAACTCTGTTAGGGAGAGTTTAAGATGATAAGGGGATTGAGTAAGGATAAAGATAAGGGAGGAAATCTAGGAGCTGATCAAGGAGTAAGAGGTGGCCGGCCAAGGGACTTTAGCATGGGAAATTCGGCTAGGTATTGTAGTAGTGGGAATTTCGGCATTTGGGTATGTTGTGCCGTTTCTCTGACCATCCTTCCTCCTCCTCTTTTCTTTTCTTTCTTCTCTCCATCTACCTTCTCCTCTTCTTTTCTCCATAACCGAATCCTTCTACCACTTTACTCTTCACCACTTCCTTATTCTTTTTATTTTTAAGCCTTACAGCCGAATATCACAAAAGCCGAAAACCCGAAGGTTCATATTGTTTGTGCCGAATTCTCCTAGCCAACCTATTGATTTATTTTTCATCTTTCTTCATCCTTTGCGATCAACTCTTACTTTTTCTGAACCCCAAACCTCTGTCGACAAAGCCACTACAAAACCCTCATCTTTTCTTCACTGTTACTAAAAGCAGAAAACCCCATATTTTAGGGGCATAGCCGAATTCTTAGATCATTAAAAGATCGACTTCTGCTAGGTTTTGAGGGTTAGATCTATATCAGAATCAAATAAGAGCTTGAGTGAAATCGTTGGCTGAAGAAACTGGTGGGAAGTTTTCGAATCTATTCTTTATTTCGGGATTTAGAAAAGCCGAAATCCCTAAAGGCTTAGGGAGGCTGTCGTTTGGGCTTTAAGGCTCTAAGGGTTGTGACCATTGTTTATTATGATGATAGTGTGATTCAGAGGCTGCTGATCAGAGGCTTGGACAAGGGGAAATGACTGAATCTAGACACAATCGCTAAATTCGGCAAAGGTAGGTTCGCTAGTGCCTAAGGTGCTTTGGGCCGAATATGGTAAGGGGTTAGTTATAGTTCGTTTTTAGTAGTTAGATTAACATGTTAGTAATCTAATTGTAGACAGTTCGTGTGTGGATCTCGTCAGCATATCATCATAAATCAGGTGTGTAACTGACACCCTCTCATAGACTAGATCGGCAAAAGCCGAAATGCCGAAAAGTCAGTATTTTGGGAACTTGCGAGTGTGCGAATGCTCGAAAGATAAGTGGGTTAATATTTTTGATAATCTTAAGTGATAAAATTACAGTACGTGTAATTTCGTGCATTATTGATATTTTGGCTTAGTGGGCCGAAATCGGGTTAATGGGCCAACTAGCCCAATTCGGTAAGTATGCGCGGTAAGTGTTTTGATAGTGCGTAAATGGTAGAATTATGCATGAAAACTTTAAAATAGTTAAAATACTAAAATATCCCTATGCATGGAAAAATTACCATTATACCCCTAGCGTTAGTTTTGACTGGAAAGCATGATGATCTGAATCTGTACGATGTATGCCATGATTGCATCTCTGTTGCATGGGGACATGGGTTATATTATGGAGGAAGCGTCCTGGTGGCTATGCCACAAATTATCTGATCTGGTGGCTCTGCCACGTATATCTGTATCTGGTGACTCTGTCACATTATCTGTTCTGGCAGCCATGCTGCATATGTCTGTGACGTGTAGCGGTTGGGTGGGTCGAGTAGTCTCCCCACATGGTGTAAGGTTGGAAGGGGGTGCATATGGTTGGATATGGGTTAGGCATTGCATAAGCATGTAATATCTGTTCTGATCTGTTATGGGCCTATGGGCTTTATTCTGATTCCTGTTCTGGGCTAAGGCCAACTTATTCTGTTTCTATGGTTTGAGCTGATATAGGCTATGGTTGGGTTAACTTACACACTGAGTTTCCCAAAACTCACCCCTTTATTTTTCATCCACGCAGGTGATCCCCAACCATAGTGGGCTTGGAGCTGTGAGGGATTCGGAGTGGCCACGCAAGTTTGCAAATTCGGTTTCTTTCTGATGAACTGGGCGTCCTATTTATCTTTGTTTTTTGGTTTTGGGTTTTTAAATGTAATAAGGCCGCTCTATTATTTTTTCTTTTATGGGTTTGATTTATATTTTATTATGATGAACTTAATTTATATTAACTATCAAAATGGGCTAGATCTAGGGTTCGTTTTCAAAAACATAAATTGATTTCAAAGTAACACGATTACAAACAAGACTTTTGTTATGATAACGTTTTCCAAAATTAAATATGTTTTATTTTAAAATGAACATAATTACAATAGTAACCTAAGAATATACACGATGTTAGAGTGTGGCAATGGCGGTGTGCATGTCTAGGATTGGATCCGAAAGAGCTTGGTACTTAAGCAGTCCGATGGACTCACCTCCTCTTTTTTTTCTGGTTTCCTACCTGGTGCATAGCTTCCATTCACTTTAACCTATAACAAAAGTATCTTTTTAACACACCAAGTAAAGATTTTTAAACCAACAATATAATATTTTTTGAACGCTTCAATGTGGCACGTCGGATTCGGTCGTAACGTCTAGGCCGGGTTTGGGGTGTTACATGGAATAAGAATGTAGTAATGTGCATGGAATAATAATGCATGGGTACAATATTATGCAAGTGAATAACAATGATGTGAAAATACGAGTGAACAAGTTATAAAACACACAACGGCAATAAACACATGGCATACATTATTTAAGTGTTAACATTAACAATAATGAAGTGAAATAAATAATATAAAACAACTTAAAATAGATGATTCTAAACAAACAATACATAAAAACAAATTTAAAATAGATTACAAAAGCAATTCTAAGTAAATAATAATTTTTTTAAAAAGAAAAAAAGAAAAAATAAATAAATAAATAAAAGGATATAAAAAACAATTTAAAGGGAATAGGATAATACAATCCAAAATAACTAATACACAAAATAATTTAGAAATACAACTTAAAATGAATAGTATATATAACAATTTAAAAGAAAACATAGTATGTGGATAAATATTATATGGAAAACAATTTTTTTTAAACAACATATAATATATAAAAAGTATATAGAATAATTTGGTATAAGTAATATCTATATATATATATGAAACCTTAAAGTAAATAATGATAAAAGGTTTGTGATAAATGATAAAAGAATTTAAAATCATTCACATATAAAATGGTATAACAAAATAACATATAAAGACTTAAAACAGATAATATATAAAATAGTTTAACAAGAATAACGTATAAAAATATTTAGAATAAATAATATGAAAAGAGAAATTTGAAATAAATAATGTCTAAAAACAGTTTGAATAGAAAAATATATGTATACAAATAATCCGAAATAAATGATACATGAGAGTTCAAAGTATATAAATAATTTCATAATAAATAATATATAATAATTGGAAGTATATAAAATAGGAATCTAAAGTGAATAATAATAACAGATTTAAGGAAAAATAAAAAAAATAAATAAATCAATCAAACCGATCAAGGATTAAGTTGAAATAGAATTAAAATTTAGGGAATGAACTATAAATAATTGAAAACAGGCTGTCGAGGACCTAAATGAAACGCGCTGAAACAATGAGGGATTGCTTGGGAAATATTCCCAGACCTCATGCGCTGCGTTTCGAGGTGGCCATATTGAAACAAAAACAAATTCATGCGATCAAAATTAAAAAAAAAAAACAAAAGAAGCAGACAAGGGCCACATTGCAAGGCTTCACGAGAGCGGAAGGACCTCGAGCATAAATTTCCCAATAATGGGAAACATGCAGATCCCCCCTGGGTACAGGTTGGGTCAGGTCATGCGTGGGTGGTCCAAAACGGTGTCGTTTCTGTGGCCATTTAAGCCATTCTTTTTTTTTTTCATTTCAGCTTCCATTTAAAAAAAAAGAAAAAAGAAAACAGAGGGCCTTTGCCCTTTCTCCCTCTCCCTTTTCTTCTCTTAACCTCTCCCATGGCCGATCATGGGTTCATCGGAGGGTGCCTCCACACTCACGAATGGCGGTTGGTACCACGCAAGGCAGGCTCTTTTGGCTCCCTTTTGGATGGGTTCAAAGACCGAACCTCGCAACCGGCGGCAACGCAAGAAAAGGGAGGGACTCTTCGGTTCTCTACCCTCCACCACGACCAACGGTCGAACTCCTAGGGTTCGATGGCCTCCGAATCAGCCAAGGAACGCCGGACCCCCCCAAAACAAAGAATCGGAGGTAAGTTTTGTTATTTCCTTTGTTCTTGTTTCGTAAACGAAGAAATCAAAAAGAAAAAAATACAGAGAAAATTGAAAACCGAAATACCAACAAAATATTCACCTTTTGAAAGTTTTATTTTTTGATTAATCTTCTTTTGCAAAGTGTTCGTAAAAAAATACAAGGGGATCCAGAATGGCTTTTATAGCCGAATACACTCGTTCTATTTCTATTCTCTGTTTGTTTCTTCTTAGTTTTTTGCTCTTTGTTTTCTACTTCTTTTTTTGTTTTTTCCTTCTTTGTTTTTCTTGTATTTTGCGTGCTTTGATCTATTTGCAGATGGTGTCAGACGCGCGTGCTGCGATGGTGGCATGAGGTGGCCAATGGTGAAGAGGCTGGTGGTTGAAGGCATCCAGCGGCTGCACCTTGGGGCTAGGGTTTTGCTTTGCTGAAAAACATTTAAGATAGTGGGCTTGGGTTTGATGTAAATTGGGTTTGTTTTAATGGTTAGGTGGGCTTGCTATTTTGTAAAATGGACTTTACTTATTTGGGACTTTTATTTTGGGATTAATTTAGGTTGAATTGATCTGGGCCCAAAAATTGGCCATTACAGTAACAACATCAGATCAACCAAAAAATAGAAATCTTGAATCATCAATAGACAGTTCTTGCACACTTTATCAACAACACACACTTGCCTAAGGGGTTTGATACTCTAATTACAAATTCTGTAGACTCTACAAGCAAAGTCTTACTGGATACTAAATTCATGCATATATAAGAATGAGTTGATCCTGGATCTACAATGCAATAACTTTAGTATCATAGAGAATGAAAGTACCGGTTATAACATCTGGCAAGAATGCTTCCTCCTGTGCATGGATAGCATAAGCTCGGGTTGGTGCTCATGCCTTAGATCTCACAGTAGAATCTCTCGCAACACTTCGGTTACCACTCGTATTTCTAGTGTTTCGGGGTGGTCTCCCTCTAGTAGCAGTATTACTTGATCTCACATTCTAAACTTTGTATTTCTCATCTAACTCCGGGCAATCTCGAATGAAGTGTTCTAATGAACCACATTTGTAAAAAGCTTTATTACTTTTATTCCAACATTCTCCAAAATGTCGTCGTCCACAGTGCTGGCATTCGGGTTTATTGTCTCTTACACTGTCAACACTAGCTACTGATGTAACTTGAGTTATGGAACCAGAATATTGTTTAGCACTATCCTTGTTCGGATATCCAATCGAAGCATTTGGGTGAGTATACAAATCTCTAGATTTCTTTGATGAAGATTGATACGGCTTTCTCATCGATCTTTTTCTGGTGTCTCTAGCCTCTGAATCTACTTTCCTCTTTTCTTTACTGAGATCTTCAACTTTACAAGATCTTTCAACTAAAACAACGAATTCTTTGATTTCCAGAATCTCAACTATAAGTTTTATATCTTCATTCAAACCATCAATAAACCGCTTACACATAATCTCTTTGGTAGAAACATATTCCTGAGCATACTTGATTAAACATACAAACTCTCTTTCATACTCAGTCACAGTCATTCGACCCTGTTTCAATTCTAAAAACTCTTTATGTTTCTGATCAAGAAATCGCTGACTTATGTACTTATTTCGGAATTTAGATTGGAAGAACTTCCAGGTAACACGTTCTCTTGGAATTACAGATATCAACATTTTCCACCAATGGTACGCATTATCTCTAAGTAAAGATACCACACATTTGATACATTCATCAGGAGTACAAGACAATTCATCAAATACTAGGATTGTGTTCTCGAGCCAAAACTCAGCTCTCCCAACATCATCATCAATGGTAGCCTAGAACTCCTCAGCCCTGTGTTTCCAAATCTTATCTACTAGTGGCTTACTCAATCGAATCAGATCTATCACTTGTGGCACAGCTGGGATTTGTTGAGGAATAGGCAGGGCTGAAGGTTGTTAACCAGTCGGATTCGTTCGAACAAACTCCGTGAACCACTCACTCATCATTTGGAAGAATGCCTGCTTAGCCTCTCCCTCTTGACTACAAGAAATTAGCCTAGAATCAGCTAGTGCTGCCCCTTGAGCGGGAGTAGGCGCATTACTTTCCATATCATCAGCTATTGCTCGTTCGGGTTCCGTTTACTATATGAAAACACACTTTAAGCTATCAAGAATCATCACACTATCACAGTTTATATATATGGCATGTATAGCTAGACTCTCACTCGCTACGATAGTCCTAGAATCAACTAAATCTTAGCTCTGATACCAATAAATGTAACACTCATCACTCGTATTCATTATCAGAATAGGGTTACGAGGTATTACCGATCAATCACAATATAAATCATTCATTTCTCATATATAATTCAATTTCATATAAATATCAATCTAACATAAGCATATTGTCCCCTATAAGGTTCTAAAAGACCTTAAAACATGCCTAAACGAGGTTTGGGATTAAACCGATAACATTTGCAAACTTCGGAAAACTTATAAAATTTTCATGCATACAAGGTTCATACGCTCGTGTGAAAAGGCTGTCTGCCTTACACGACTACCAGACATGCCCGTGTCACAGGCTGTGTGAAAACAGGGAATACATACTGACTTGTATCACACGGCCGAGAGTAAGCCTATGTGCCATGGTCGTGGGAAAACTGGAGGGGCTACTGACTTGGGTCACACAGCCAACCACACGCCCATGTGTTAGCCCGTGTGCCACACACGGCCAGTAGACACTCCCGTGTGTGTAGACCGTGTCAAACCTGTAGGGTATACTGACTTAAATTCGAAGGACACCCCAAGGGACACACGACCGTGTAGCATGACCATGTGTCGCACACAGCTGAGACACACGCCCGTGTCTCTGCCCGTATGGACAAAAATAGGCTATTTGCAAAGCCAATTTGCCACCCTTTTTGTATATACCTACATAAGCTCATATGGTACCAATTTAAGTCACAAATATACAACCAAAACTCATCAATCAATACACAAATATATAAAATCCAATATTTCAAGCATATCATTTCACCATTTCTATCCATTACCAAAACATGCCATTGATAAACAACCAAACTCATAATCAACAAACCATCTCAATTTCCATATTAAACTTACCAATCACATAACCAAATATATATATACCACAAACACATATATGAACACATATCATAAGCCAAATTCACATTCAATATTACAAACATTCACAAGCCAACTTTTATGGCCAAACACACACCAACATTTACAAGCCAAATCTCATGGCTAATATCATAACTCAAAACATACCAAGACGGTACTAGCCTATACATTCCATATACCATATTTACAAGGCTTCAAAAGTACCAACAAAGTAATCAATAGTTTGATGACACTTCCCGACGATCCCCGAGTCAGAGCTAGCTTTGATTATCTATAAAACATAGACAAATAACACACAGTAAGCTTCATAGCTTAGTAAGTTCGTAAGTGAATATCTCAATTCATCAGATAAATGCAATTTAACTATTTTCACAGTACCAAATTAAAATCACATTAACCACAAACCTTTATCATGCCTCAAAACATGATCAAATACCATCCCATTGAACTTTCCCAATGTAATACTTGAATAGGTTCAGTACGTACCTGTACTACCTCGTACTAATCTCTTTCTCAACTACGTCATTCTCTACCCATTGAACCATTCAGAATAAAAATTGGATACTCAAGATCTCAATCGATAAGTCCCTATACCATGGCCCATATCCAAATCAAGGTAACTTATCCCGGAGTACCTATACCATGGCCCCGTAGCCAAAATAAGGTAACTCCTCACTGAAATACCTATACCATGGCCCGTAGCCAAATCAAGGTATCATTCGCACCCAAAGTGCTGATATCATGGCCCGAAGCCAACACAATAGCCTAATAACATGTCACTAGCATCCTAAACTATTCTTAAGTTTCAATTGGGAGTTTCACTTGTCGATTTCATCGTCGAACACATCCGTTTAGTCGTATTCACAATTCAAACATTATCTATAATCTCATAATCACATTTTTATGCAATACCAAAGCATATAACATACATTTGTAATGAAATTATCACATACGAACTTACTTCGTACTCGAAATTGACGAATCGGATCGATTACTCGATAACTTTGCTTTTTCCCTGATCTAAATATGAATTCTTTCTTCCTTAATCTATATGTATTCAAAATTAACTCATTTAATCATTCATTCATTCAATTTAATCCACAAACACATATTTGGGTATTTTTACACTTTAGCCCCTAAAGTTCTACATTTTTACAATTTAGTCCCTATTTCACAAATACATAAAATTCAAACAATTCAATTTAACCATGCTTAGCCGATTTATACTTGAGTCCCTAGCAGCCCAAAACTTTCATTTATTTTACATTTTAGCCCCTCAATTTACAAAATTTACAATTTAATCCCTATTTGACATTTTTGTCAAAAATCACTTTACAAAACATTAAAATATATCAACAAATAATCATTTTCCATTATCAAACATTCAAAAGCTCATGGATTCATCAATTGCATTTTAAAAAACCACTAGCAAGCTCAAAAATTAGGGCACGGGCTAGCTAGTACTCAAAGTAACGATCACAAAAAACGTAAAAATCATTAAAAATCGAGCTCAAACCGTACCTTAATCAATGATCTATATGGCCGAACCCTAGATGGAAATGGAAGCCTTCTTTTTCTTTGTAAATTTGGCAATATGGTGAAGATGACAATAAAAATCCATTTTGTTTTATTTAATTAACCTTAATAATCAATTTACCATTTTAACCTTAGTTAAAAACCATTTAAAACATTCATTTAATGGTCATTTATGTCAAATTCCACTATCAATGGTCTAATAACATCATAAGGACCTTTCATTTAATAAGTCATAGCAATTAGACACCTTTATCAAATAGAACGCAACTTTTACATTTTACGCGATTTAGTCTTTTTCTCAAATTAAGCATCCAAACGATAAAATTATTTCACGAAACGTTCACACATATATAATCACATGCTGCAAACATAAAAAATAATATTAAAATAATTTTTCGACCTCGGATTTGTGGTTCCAAAACCACTGTTTTGATTTAGGTAAAACTGGACTATTACAGTTATTATATAAAACTTATTTTATTGTTAATTTTGTTATTATTTTAGAGGCATTTGCTTGTTAATTTGCATCTATCTTAGTGTTAATTAAGTATACATATTTTTTACAATTTATTTTCAATTTGTTGGGAAATATTTATTTTGATGTTTTTAGTATTTTGGATGTATTATATATATTTAAAAATAATATAAAAATTAATACGGACGGGCTAGGCCAAAGTTTTAGCATTTTTGTCCGGGTCAGACTTAGACAAAATTTTAGGCCCATTTTTTGGGTTGGGCCTAGCAAATGGGCCTAAATTTTTAGTTGAGCCCAACTCGGCCCTGCCCATGAGCACCTCTAATCATGATGTATGAAAATTTGTAATGCAAGTGTACGTATCAATCAAGTAATAAAGTGATAAAGAAGATACTATTCCCATAAGGATTGAATTCTAAGCTGCTATATTCGTTGCCGGAGCAACTACAGTCAACCAGTCAACATACAAGCATTTATACATGTAATCAAGTGTTAATCAAACTCGTAATATGATAAACAATCATTTCCATGTCTTAATCAAGCTTACAAAAGCTCAATACCATCCCAAGGTCGAAATAGGACTAAACTAAAAATTTTCAAAATATGTTAAATAGGTGTCATGATATCTAGGGTTTGGTATCTCGATCTCGAAGAAATTAGCCAAACTTCCCAACCTAAGGCTCAAATTGTAAATTTCTCAAAATAAAATAGGGTTGATATCACGATATCAAGGGTATGGTATCGCGACAACAATACAGAACATTAAGTCCCTATTTTGGGAAAAATGCACATTTTTAGTATCAATTTCAAAGTTTCCATTTAAATCATTCAAAGATGCATAAAAATTTCATTCCCAATTGTCTCAAACCTTACCAAACATACCAAATAGTTCAAACATCTATGTTCTAGGTTCCATCAAAACATTCATTACATGTACATCATTTAAACTTCAACAAATCAATGGAAATTACCACAAATTCAACAAGTCATTTCATACCAACTTTACCTATGCCAATCTATTTTAAAATATGTAATTTCATATGTCATACATCTTAAGCTTATAAATCAAAATATACCAATTCTGCTAGGCATCACAAATGTCAAATTATACATTTCTAAACCACATACCAAGACCAACAATTAAATCACATAAACCAAATTCAATACCATAATCAACTCATAAAGACTTATATACAACAAGGATAACATCAAGACATCTTATATAAATGTCACAATTCCTTGAATCAAGATGAAAAAAAAGCTATCAATTCAATAATAGGATATTGAGAGCTTTGATACGTCTGGCTTGACGTGTTCTACAAGGTCTCGATCTCCAAGGAAAAAGGGAAAAACAAACTAGGTAAGTATATAAAATTCTTAGTAAGTTCATAGGTATTAAACAAAATCTTACCTTAGCTTTCAATTAAACACAATAAGTACTAAGCTTGACATAGTTGGCTAGACATAGCAAACCACACATCAATAAGGTGAATTTTAACATGTAAATAAAACATAAAATACCACAATCACATATCATGCCAAATTCTTGTCATTTTGATTAACTAGCTCAAAAGTTATGCAACCAAGGATTGAAACAATTCCATACATGCTAATGTCATTTCTTCAATACCTTGTTCAAGTTCAAGTTCAACATTTCACAAGTGAATATCAAGATCATTATGTCTCATTTCAATTTCTCAATTCATGTAATCTGTTTTGCCCGATGAACCCTAGTTGTCACACCCAAAAAATGATAGATCCAAAAATACGAGTGAGATATGCAACTTAACTATTTTGGCGCACTATTGTAGCATAATCCACCACCCTACTCGCTTGCTGACAAATTAGAGTATTAACGCATATTCATGTTAAAGTATTCGCCTGTTGGTTGTATCCAAGGATTTAATTTCAAGGTATCTTCAAGTGAAGAAAGAATACATCCAACAAAGAGTATGCCCCATAGTTTTGGTTGAGCATGAAAAGTCTACCAAGTGTATGAGAAAGTTGTAGGAGACTTAATTGTCTTTAAGACCACGCCATATGCGAGTCACCGCCAAGGTATATTACTCTCAGTTTGCTTGAGCACTGTTCCAATGGGTTCTTGTAACGGGATTGGTTGAGAGTCAACTGAAATGATTGACCCCCCCATGACCAGTCAAATAATAATGGATTTTCTTTTATTTATTCCCTGGATTTTGTAGGGAAATTAGGGGAAATTTTAAATAAGCACAGCCACTTGTGACACCCCAAATCCAACCGGAACGGATCGGCCCAAATCCAAAGTGACACATTAGTCACCAAAGTGACTCTCCAGCAGAAAATCACCTAAAGCACACCCCAACCTTATAACACCTCAATTCTAACTAATAACTATCTAATCTTTTTTTTAATTACCCATTTTTCCTTAATCCATTTATTAATTAAGGCTATATTAGCTAAGTTTTATTACCTTAGTTCACACATACAACTCTAATTAATCTAATTACAACTAATAAACACCATGTTTGTAATATTTTAAACATTCAAAATCATGCTTAACAAACAACAATTAAAACATACAATGGACTTACATTAGTCACAAAGATATTCACTCCTGGATAAACTACAATTAAAATGTATTAGTAAAAATTTAATGCTTCAATCACCATGTTATCACTTAGCAACATACAGTAATACACTCAACATTTAACCATAAAATCAAACATTAAAACACATATAACATCTCAAAATTAATATCCTAATATAAGTCTTAAACATCTATTATGAGTGTATCAAATTATCCCAATTGACTGCCACAAGGCCCTCTAATGTATCTATAGAAAAGTCCTTAATCTATACTAACAAGTAGCCTTAAACATGAACTAGCCTTGCCCTTATTCCTCGACTCCCCAAAGTTGGTAAAAATCTGCACAAAGCTGTGAGGGTGTGAGCTGAAAAAGCTTAGTGAAGGGCCATAAATTTAATACGTAACTCACACAAAAAATATACTTAAACCAAGGCAAATCATGCATCAAATTTCAGGTATAACATCCATAATTTCAATTATATTTTCATGCTCAATTTTGGCATTCAATTGACTGAAATTTTCAACAGCAATGCAACATCATAATATCAAAATTCCACATGTTATTCCATAAGTAAAAATCAGATTTCTTATGGCATATAAATATATAATATATGTAACACCCCAAACCCGGCCTGGAAGTTTGGCTCGAATCTGGCGTGTCACATTGAAGTGTTTTTCGAAAACCATGTTTCTATTAAAAACCCTTCTTAATAATTAAAACTTATACCCTTTTTAAACCTTGTTAGAAAACCTCATCTGAATAACATTCTTAACAACTTTGTAAAAAAAATCTTGGTAGTTGCGGAAACTTACTTTAAAAACAATTGCGGTTACGTGATGTTTTGAACAACAATAGTTGCTTTGGAAAATCGTGTTCTAATGCTAGTAATTATAAGAACAATAAATGAAGTTCCAAATTTGAAATCCAGAAAATTACAACGGCTTTACTACAACCTACATAAAACATTTAAAGGTAATAATCAAAACTGTAACATAAACAGTGTGTGTGGCTTCCTCCGAGCCTCTCGCAGCTCCGATCCATCTAAGGCTGGAAATTACCTGAAAGGTTAATACACGGGGTGAGTTTACGAAAACTCAGTGTGAAATCCCCTACTATATAAAAGGAACAGTCAGTCATATAAAAGAATTAAAAGTCCGGCCTGACCTCTACTTACGATTTTCAAGATCAATTGGGCCTTAGCCCATTATAACAAACAGTACCAGATGGACCTTAGCCCATTACAGAATAAGAAACATTATCAGAATTAGAACCAAAATGAGAATCAGAATCAGAATCAGGTGACAGAATCAGAATCAGAATTAGGTGACAGAATTAAAATCGTAATCGAATCGAGAATGTAATCGTAATCGTAATCGTATTAGTAACGTAATCGTAATCGAATGTGAATGCAATCCCAACCCATATCCATCCGTATACACCCCGCATCAGCCTTACACCATGTGGGGAGACTACTCGACCCACCCAACCGCTACACACCACGTAAATTGTGCGCGAGGTCGCGGATATTGTGACGAAGTCACCGTATCAGATATATGTGGCGAGGCCACGGATTGCGGCGAGGTCGCGGATATTGTGACGAAGTCACCGTATCAGATATATGTGGCGAGGCCACGATTGCAATGAGGGTGCCGTAACGCTTCCTCCATCAATATAAACCAACCCATGCAACATGTCATGTATGTAGAATGTCATGCCCATATTTGAATCAAACAATCACAGTCAAGTCATTCATATCACCAACATATATTCACAATCAAATTCGTCAACCACACAATCCAAGTCAATCACTTGCCCACAAAGGCAAAACAGTCATTTAACACCCTAGAGGCAAAATGGTAATTTTACCCCACAAGGGAATCTCGGTAATTCTACCCTATAGAGGTATTTCGATATTTTTACCCTACAGGGGTATTTCGGTAATTCTACCCTACAGGGGTATTTCAGTAATTCTACCCTACAGGGGTATTTCAGTAATTCTACCCTACAGGGGTATTTCAGTAATTCTACCTTACAAGGGAATTTCGGTAATTCTACCCTATAGGGGTATTTTGGTAATTCTACCCCATAGGGGTATTTTGGTAATTCTACCCTACAGGGGTATTTCAATAATTCTACCCTACAGGGGTATTTCAGTAATTCTACCCTACAGGGGTATTTTAGTAATTCTACCTTACAAGGAAATTTTAGTAATTCTACCCTATAGGGGTATTTCGGTAATTTTACCCTGTAGGGGTATTTCGGTAATTCTACCCTACAGGGGTATTTCAATAATTCTACCCTACAGGGGTATTTCAATAATTCTACCCTATAGGGGTATTTCGGTAATTCTACCCTATAGGGGTATTTCGGTAATTTTGTAAACTAAGGGTAACTTTATAAATCGAGGGTAAAATAGTAATTCTGTAAATCGAGGGTAAAACGGTAATTTTACAAGTTGAGGGCATTTCAGTAATTGGTAAACTAAAGTATTCTAAACAAGGATAACAATACGAATGGCCCTAAAGCCCATTCTCAACCCAAATGGTCCCACACGCTCGTGTGGCCCTTTTAGCCTAAACCTAGCCACAAATATGCGATTCACCTAGCCTAGTCCAATATTTACTACACAATCAAACAGCTTATCCAATTGGGCTCGTAGGCCCATTGGGCCCACATGGCCCCTTTCGGCCCATCGCGCCCAAGTAGCCATCCAACAACTAGAGTAGTGAGAGAAATACACACCGATTGGAGACGGAGTTAATCCACGCCCGAGCACTCTTAGCGGACGCCCAACCCAAACGAGTACGCCATAAAGCGAAAGGGATCAGCCAAGAAAGGTATCTTTACTCTCCTCATGGTTCTCTCTATTTAAAGCTAGCTTCCCATCCACTCTTATGTTAGCTTCCCGATGTGGGATCCCTCCAACATCAGAGTTTAAATTCAACACTAACTCTTGCCACCCCCTGTTAGCAAAATAAATGCTCTTTGCTTGCCATGGGATTCGAACCCATGCCTCCCCTCAAATGCTCCACACGCCACTTGCCACTAAGCCACAAGGCTTTTTGTGTCACAATTTCTCCAACAATATTCTTAAGGCCTACCTACTACACCCAGGGTTTGATTCACCTTAAACCAAAATTTTTACTAGAGTCTAGGTTTGAACCGGGACTTCTCCAACACTTCTCAAAGACACTTAACCACTAAAACAAGCCTTCATTAACGAAATTTGCATGCACAATGAGAATATTATAAGTCGCCTTCAATCGCTCCCATGCTTAAAGCCCAAAACTTCTAGGCCCAAATTCAGGGTGTTACAACTCTACCTCCCTTAAAGAAATTTCGTCCTCGAAATTTCCATCTAACAGGGTAGTCGTGTAACATCTAACCCACTACGCTACCGCTGCGCACTCTGATCCTACTATCACTATCACACTTCAACTAGAACTTGAAACATCTCATACATACAACACTTATTCACTGAAGCAGACACATATATACAATTTCTATATCCAAACATCACATCCACATAAAATAAATACCAAATTTAAATTCAGACCAATATCTAAGGAATCCATAGCATTTCAATTTCTAAATAGACAAAAGTATTCAGAAGACTTACGGATTCGGCGCCAGAGACTCGGTGTGCGACAACCACACTTTTTAAGAGAAATACTTCAAACAGACCACGTGGTTGAAAATAATTTTCTAAAATTCAACCTTTGAAAACCCAATCCACAGCCGAGTTGTTGTAACCTGGCTCTGATACCACTAAATGTAACACCCCAAACCCGGCCTGGAAGTTTGGCTCGAATCTGGCATGTCACATTGAAGTGTTTTTCGAAAACCATGTTTCCATTAAAAACCCTTCTTAATAATTAAAACTTATACCCTTTTTAAACCTTGTTAGAAAACCTCAGCTGAATAACATTCTTAACAACTTTGTAAAAAAAATCTTGGTAGTTATGAAACTTACTTTAAAAACAATTGCGGTTACGTGATGTTTTGAACAACAGTAGTTGCTTTGGAAAATCGTGTTCTAATACTAGCAATTATAAGAACAATAAATGAAATTCCAAATTTGAAATCCAGAAAATTACAACGGCTTTACTACAACCCACATAAAACATTTAAAGGTAATAATCAAAAGCAGTAACATAAGCAAGTGTGTGTGGCTTCCTCCGAGCCTCGCAGACTCCGATCCATCTAAGGCTGGAAATTACGAAAGGTTAATAAACGGGTGAGTTTCTGAAAACTCGATGTGAAATCCCCTACTATATAAAAGAACGATCGGTCATATAAAAGAATTAAAAGTCCGGCCCACCCTACTTACAATTTTCGGTATCAATTGGGCTTTAGCCCATTATAACAAATAAAGCACGGATGGACCTTAGCCCATTACTGTAATAAGAAACATTATCGAATTAGAACCAAAATGAGAATCGAATCGAATCGGTGTGACGTAATCGAATCGAATTAGGTGACGTAATTAAAATCGTAATCGAATCGATGTAATCGTAATCGTAATCGTGATAGTAATGTAATCGTAATCGAATGTGAATGCAATCCCAACCCATATCCATCCGTATACACCCCGCGCATCCAGCTTTTACACCATGTGGGGAGACTACTCGACCCACCCAACCGCCACTACACACCACGAAATTGCGGCGAGGTCGCGGATATTGTGACGAAGTCACTAGAACAGATATATGTGGCGAGGCCACGATTGCAAATGAGGTCGCGCGGATATTGTGACGAAGTCACCAGAATAGATATATGTGGCGAGGCCACCAGATTGCAGCGAGGCTGCCAGAACGCTTCCTCCATCAATATAAACCAACCCATGCAACATGTCATGTATGTAGAATGTCATGCCCATATTTGAATCAAACAATCACAGTCAAGTCATTCATATCACCAACATATATTCACAATCAAATTCGTCAACCACACAATCCAAGTCAATCACTTGCCCACAAGGGCAAAACAGTCATTTAACACCCTAGGGGCAAAATGGTAATTTTACCCCACAAGGGAATCTCAGTAATTCTACCCTATAGAGGTATTTCAATATTTTTACCCTACAGGGGTATTTCGGTAATTCTACCCTACAGGGGTATTTTAGTAATTCTACCCTACAGGGGTATTTCAGTAATTCTACCCTACAGGGGTATTTCAGTAATTCTACCCTACAGGGGTATTTCAGTAATTCTACCTTACAAGGGAATTTCGGTAATTCTATCCTATAGGGGTATTTCGGTAATTCTACCCCATAGGGGTATTTCGGTAATTCTACCCTACAGGGGTATTTCAATAATTCTACCCTACAGGGGTATTTCAGTAATTCTACCCTACAGGGGTATTTTAGTAATTCTACCTTACAAGGAAATTTCAGTAATTCTACCCTATAGGGGTATTTCGGTAATTCTACCCTGTAGGGGTATTTCGGTAATTCTACCCTACAGGGGTATTTCAATAATTCTACCCTACAGGGGTATTTCAATAATTCTACCCTATAGGGGTATTTCGGTAATTCTACCCTATAGGGGTATTTCGGTAATTTTGTAAACTAAGGGTAACTTTATAAATCGAGGGTAAAATAGCAATTCTGTAAATCGAGGGTAAAACGGTAATTTTACAAGTTGAAGGCATTTCAGTAATTGGTAAACTAAAGTATTCTAAACAAGGATAACAATACGAATGGCCCTAAAGCCCATTCTCAGCCCAAATGGTCCCACACGCTCGTGTGGCCCTTTTAGCCTAAACCTAGCCACAAATATGCGATTCACCTAGCCTAGTCCAATATTTACTACACAATCAAACAACTTATCCAATTGGGCTCGTAGGCCCATTTGGGCCCACATGGCCCCTTTTCGCCCATCGCGCCCAAGTAGCCATCCAACAACTAGAGTAGTGAGAAATACACACCGATTGGAGACCGGAGTTAATCCACGCCCGAGCACTCTTAGCGGACGCCCAACCCAAACGAGCACGCCATAAAGCGAAAGGGATCAGCCAAGAAAGGTATCTTTACTCTGCTCATGGTTCTCTCTATTTAAAGCTAGCTTCCCATCCACTCTTATGTTAGCTTCCCGATGTGGGATCCCTCCAACATCAGAGTTTAAATTCAACACCAACTCTTGCCACCCCTGTTAGCAAAATAAATGCTCTTTGCTTGCCATGGGATTCGAACCCATGCCTCCCCTCAAATGCTCCACACGCCACTTGCCACTAAGCCACAAGGCTTTTTGTGTCACAATTTCTCCAACAATATTCTTAACGCCTACCTACTACACCCAGGGTTTGATTCACCTTAAACCAAAATTTTTGCTAGAGTCCAGGTTTGAACCCGGGACTTCTCCAACACTTCTCAGCACACTTAACCACTAAAACAAGCCTTCATTAACGAAATTTGCATGCACAACAGAATATTATAAGCTGCCTTCAACCGCTCCCATGCTTAAAGCCCAAAATTTCTAGGCCCAAATTCAGGGTGTTACAATATATACACTTATATTGGCAAATGACATCCATGGAAAAATATAAACATGTGATCATGCACTGGATAAATGGATCTCAAATCTCCTAAATATCGAATACAGTACTTCGGTTAAGTGGGGCGTAGCCACACACTCCCTTATGCCACCTCGAAATCGCCAATGATTGAGTGGCGAAAAAGGCTCAACACTCCCTTATTCACTCTAGCAAAATCAGTACTCCTAAAGCCATATGCTAACATATAACATATGTAGTGGTGAGTAATCACTAATCCAATGGCATTCCATCTATATCCAATGGATCCACCATGCAATGTTGCCAATAAAACCAAACACACAGGGCATAGACGCTGATATTTAAGCACTTAATTCAATATATAAAAATTTAATTTAAAGCATGACACTTAGCAATTTTAAAATCCACATAGATAAGCTCAATAAGTGTCTTTGTCCATGAATCTAAAACCAACTATAAAATCATCATCAAGTGCTCTAATAGACAATAACCCATGATCCAATTATTAATCAATATAATTCAAATAAACCATATCAAAAACTCTATTCACAGTTTCCATAAATAATTTACAAATACGCTTTCATAAAATTAAAATCAATTTTGAAATCTAAACCATTTGAAATACAATTGAATCTCTAGAAACACAGTTCAAAACCTCAATTTAGAATGTAAATAGGCATGTTTACCAATTGCCTTTAAAAACCACTCACATTCACACTTTGCTTCTTAAGCCAAAGTGTATCAAGTAGTTGTATTTGGACCTCAATTCTAATTAGTAGTGGCCCCTCTTCGATGTGGATCTTAAACAGAGGTAAGATACATGGTATAAGCTATCATTAATAGCAAGAAAATAAAAATCATGAACTACACAGATCTGAAATGCCTTTCCAATCTACCTTACTGAAAACTTACAATCTAGCTGAAACACAAATTTTAGCCCCTAAATGACCTTTTCTAGACCAAAAATCATTTCTAAACATCATTCCTAATCTATCAACACAAAACCTAAGCATCAATTTCATCAAAAAAAGTGTTTCATAATTTTCTAGAAAATCAACTCATGTTCTTAGTTAAAAACAGATTTGTCAAAATTGATCAACCAAATGAGTTTGATCTTTTGTTTTCTAATCAAAAACCTCTTAATAAACATGATTTGAGCTTAAATATCCATAACTTGGATTCTAACCCAAAGCCATTAATTCACCATTGATGAATCTCATGTTCAAAAGCAAGAGACCAGGATTTGAAAAACCATTTTATTCAATTTAGATTGAAAATAATGATTAAAAAAAAATCTTAGAATGAATTTAAAGTTGAGAAAATACCTTCAATCGATCTAGAATCACCAATATTAAAGATTGGATCAAGATCTTTGAAGAACTCGGATGAGTTTTTTCTCAACTTTGGAAATCTTTTCTGGAGAATTTTGAGAGAATAAAAGATGAGATCTAATCTTTGATATGTGGAATTTGAAAATGAAAAAGAAAAATGAGAGAAAATGCTTAAATTGGGTAGTGAGGAGGTTGCAACATTTTTGAACTGAAGAACCCCAACCTGATTTCCAAAAGTTGAGGAAATTGACATTGAGCCACCCCCACAATTCCTTTGTTTTACTAAATAATCCTTTCCGTCCGTCCAAAATTCCGAAAGGATGGGTAATTTGCAATAGAACCACTCAAATATTTCCCTTGTTTTGTAAAATGGTCCTATGTAATTAATATTTTAAATTCTCTCAATTAAACCCTCATTTTAATTTAATTTTCAATTCTAATTTGACCCAGAACATTTATTTTACCCAAAAATTATTTAAAACCATAAAAATAATTTTTCTAAAAATATTTTTATATTTCGGAATAATATTTCCCAATTTTTAAATGAAATTAAGCTAACTAAAAATTCACTAATAAACCCGATTAACTCTTAATTTTCACACAGAACTCGGTAAACTTACCCAAAACTACTAGACCTATTTTTGGGGCCTTACAACTCTCCCCCTCTTAAAAGAAATTTTGTCCCAGAAATTTACCTAAATCGAACAAATACGGGTACTGACACCTCATGATATCTTCCGGAACCCAAGTAGTTTTCTCGGTCTTATGGTTGCGCCACAAAACTTTCACAAATGGAATTGTCTTACTGCACAGCACCTTGACCTCACGGTCTAAGATCACAATCGGTTCCTCCTCATACAAAAGGTCAGATCGAACCTCAATCTCCTCAACAGGAACATCATGGGAAGGATCCAATCTATACCTCCGAAGCATGGAACATGAAAGACATCGTGGATGCACTCAAGCTCAGGGGACAACAGAAGATGATAAGGAACCAATCCAATCCGCTCAATCACCTCGTAAGGGCCAATGAACCTTGAACTAAGCTTACCCTTCCGCTCAAACCTCAAAACCTTCTTCCAAGGTGAGACCTTCAGAAACACCTTATCACCAACCTGATACTCGATATCTCGATGTCTCAATTCAGCATAAGATTTCTGCCTGCCTAAAGCAGCCTTCAACTACTTACAAATAAGTTTCGCCTTATCCTCAATCTCTCGAACCGAATTCGGACACAAATTCCTCTTCTCCTCCATGTCAAACCAACATAATGGAGTCCTACACTTCCTACCATAAAGTGCCACAAATCGATCCAGTATCACCCAAACTAAATCCTTCTGAAATGGAGTCAATGGTAATCCAAAAACAAAATCTAATGTGATCCGCTTCCATTTCCACTCTAGAATCTTGATCAGCTGAAGTAACCCAGATGGATGTTGATGCTTAGCTTTAACCCTTTAGCAAACAAAACGTCTACCAATAAAATCAACTACATCCTTCTTCAACCCTGGCCACCAATAAAAAACTTGAAGATCCTGATACATCTTGTTCCCACTAGGATGCATAGCATATGGACTATTATGAGCCACGGTAGGAATCATATGTCTCAGATCCCCGTCCATTGGAACACATATCCGACCTTTGAAGTAAAGGACGCCATCAACATTAAGACCAAAATCTCTAAGAACTCCTAACTCAACCTAACAGATACGATGTGCCAAACTCTTGTCAAACAACTGTATCTCTCAAATTTATTGTACAAGGGTCGACCTCACCAGAAGCTCAGCAAAAAAACCACCATCCTTGAAAATCAAAAACTTTGTGAACATCTCCCTCAAGTCAACCAAGGACTCCCAACTTAAGGCATTAGCAACAACATTCGCCTTTCCCGGATGATACCCAATCACACAATAAGAGTTCTTCAACAGCTTAATACAACGCTTCTGTCTTAAGTTTAACTCTTTCTGGGTAAGGAGATACTTAAGACTCTTATGATCGGTGTGAATCACACACCTCTCACCATACAGATAATGACGCCAAATCCTAAGTGCAAAGACTATGAAAACCAACTCCAGATCATGGGTTGGATAGATACACTCATTCGATTTCAACTGCCTCAATGCATAAAAAATTACATTTTGTATCAGCCAAATTTTTCAGTGGTGTTGAAAATAGTAATTCGAGATGACTAAATATGTCGAGTAAGTTTAGAAATTTTAACAAATAATAATTATAGGCCAAGCGCGAACTTAAAAGAATTATTTTTAATTAGTGAATTTTGCGATTTTAAAAGAATTAATCAGGTAAATTGAGTGGAAAACGAGGTATCGAGACCTCGGATTCATAAACCAAGCCATAAATATATTTATAAATGTTTATGGAATGTCATTAAGTTAGTATTAAAGTTTCGTTAGAAAATTTTAATGTTTGGTTAGTCAATTAATTAAAAAGAACTAAATTGAAAATAGTGCGAAATTTATTAAATTGTGATTAAATAGTTTAAGTGATTAAAAAGGAGGGATTTAAAAGGCAATTAGAACCAAATTGTATGAGCTGGACGGTTGGGCAAGAAAATCAGCAAAAAAGACAAGGAGAAACAAGGGCAAAATGGGAAATTTTGCAAATTAAACATATAAAACAAGACAAAATTGAAAAATCTAGAGATATCATCATTTTTCTTCAGCAAAAACGCCATGGGAGGTCTGAAAGCTGCTGGTTTTTCATACTTTGACATATGTGAGTTCAATTCTTGCCCTTTTCTTTGAGATTTTTATGTTTTTGTGACTTTTACAAATAGGTCCAAGTGTTTAATTCATTAGTTTTTTATTTTATGGACAAAATTAAAAGCTATCATTGATAAGTATTGGCTGTTTATGATGAAATAAAATGAATTTTAAGCTTTAATTTTGTTGTTTGATGATTTTATCAAGTAAATTCAATAGAAATTGATTTTAGGACCTAATTGTGAAAAAGTTGTGAATTAAGGTTTAGTGTTAAAATTCTGATTTTCAAAGGTTGTGTAATAGTTTATAATGGTGGAATAAAATGTTAATTGAGAAAAATTAGCTTAATAGATGGGCTAATTGAGTAAGGACTGAATTGTATGACCTGTGAAATTTAGAGGAAAAATGGTAATAAACATCTTGAACTAAAACAACTTTGGACAGCAGCAGTAGGTTAACTTTGAAAAATCACCATAAATTGTAAAAATCGAATTAGAGAATGAATAATATATGAAATTAAATCTTATTGAGTCTAGTTTCTCATAGAAGAAGCGGTGTAAGCAATTGAATTGTAAATTATGAGATATAATGAATTTTGTGAGACAAGATCAGAATGAATTCGGGTTCCCCTGTTTTGACTTTGGAAAATCACCAAAAATTGGATAAAATTTATTAGAGGCTCAAATTTATATACTTAGAATCCTTAGTGAGTCTATTTTCAATGGAAATCAACGAGAATATTATCTGAGTTCTGTACTGTGATATAATTAATTTTTAGTGACAGTGAAACAGGGGAAACTTAAATGAATAAACTGTACTAATTGGCTAAACCAAAAATTCTGAAAATTTTATGGTGGAATGATATGTGAGTTTAGTTTCAGGTAAAATTTACGGATTTTAATTTGGAGCTCTGTAGCTCGAATTATAAATAATTGAGTGAATATGACTCGTGTGAACAGCTTGATGTGAGCATTAATAAGTAAATTGTGAAATCGTACTTACAAGTTATATACGTTAAGGATGTGGAATGGAGAGGAGGAGGAGGAAAATAAATGGTATATGTTTGTAAGAAAAAAATATGAGAATGATATATATCATGAAATGTATATATACGACTAGTTTCAATAAGATGCTTGTTGGGTATGAAGTTGGATTGAAATGTCTAAGACAAGTATTTTATTCTGCGCGTCTGAAATGTGGTATTTATAAAGATATGATCTAGCTTTAAATATGAATGCTTGATGATTAAGCTGAAAATATTTGGCAAGATGGTAATCATGGTATAAAAGTATAAGTGGTACCATAATAGACAAGGTAAAATGAGTATGAGAGACACATGTATGATGACATACAAATTCTATGTTTGTAGTTTAATTTAGAATGTTTAATCATTAAATGAATATTATGTTATGTGCTTTTGATTTTGTATGAGTGTGTAAGAGATTAAGGTTGACCAAGGCTTGGAAAATAGCTTAGATATTGACTACACAGGCAAAGACACGGCCGTGTGTCTCAACCGTATATGGAACACGACTTTAGGACACGGGCGTGCGATGTGGCCGTGTGCCCCTAAAATTGATGATGATGTCATAAACAGAAAGCTCCATGGACAAGGGACACGGGCGTGTCCCAAGCCACACGGGCGTGTGGAATCCACACGGCCTAATCACACGAGCGTATGGGTACTGTTCACAAGTAAAAAAATTAAAAAAATTAAAATTAAACGAAAAATTTTATGAGAAATCAGTTGAGTTCCGACTTGATTTTAATGTTCATGTTGGGCTTCGAGGGCCCAAATAAAGGTTGTTACATATATATGATCTCAGAAAGTGAATAGTAATATTTTGATTAATCTATAAATGTTCTGTATGTACCGGTAACACTCTGTAACCCTGTTTCGACGACGGATACGGGTTAGGGGTGTTACACATTTCCTTCTACATCAGCATACAACCCAATCCCGTGTAAGATGTAAAGCCCCGTACCCGAGACCGTCGCTGGAGTCGAATATGAGGTGTTAACAGACTTAATTCATTACTTAAACAGCTTAAACAGCTTAAACAATTTATTTTTAAAATTTCCAGTCAAACTAGCAATCTGCGTCACAGTCGCTTAAAAATTCATATCTCGAGTTCTGAAACTCAAAATCCAATTCTGTAAATTTTCCCTAAAACTAGACTCATATATCTATTTACTAATTTTTTTCTAGAATTTTTTTCTAGGCCAATTAGTACAGTTTATTAGTTAAAGTCTCCCCTGTTTCAGGGTTTGACTGCTCTGACCTCTGTGTATTACGAACCAGATATCTCTCTGTACAGAATTTCAATAACTATGAAGTTTATTTCTATTAAAACTAGACTCAATAAGAAATCTGTACATATAAATTATGACCTCTAATTATTTTTATAAAATTTATGGTGAATTTACAAAGTTAGAACAAGGGATCCAGAAATCGCTCTGGCCCTGTTTCACAAAAATTTAAACATCTCAAAAAATATAACTCATATACCTGTTTCGTTTCTTCGATATGAAAATAGACTCATAATTCTTCAATTCCATATTTTATTCATCATCTATATATATCTCTACTATTTTTAATGATTTTTCAAATTCACGTCACTACTGCTATCTGAATCTATTTTATGGTAAATTTTACCTATTTCATGGTTTCCATAGATTAACTAGCAATTTGACATACATAACACCAAATATGATCATAATTAGCCATTCCAATGGCTAATCATTACCAAGCATTTTTATACTACTCAATAACCATATCATAAGACCATATATACAAAATGATTATAATGCTATACATGCCATACTCAAAATATACAAGCCATTATGCCAAGATGGTATACGGATAGTGTGAGCGTGCCTCCGACCGTTCCCGATTTCCGAGCTGGCTTGTCAACACTACAAGGAATGAAAAGGAGGTAGTAAGCATAAATGCCTAGTAATTTCACATGCAAATAGCAAGTAACATAACCATATAAGCAAACATAAAACATCATTTGCATAATCATCGCCAAGACATTCATATCATATTTTCATTTATCATCTTACCATATTGTTGTTATATCGATTTTTCAACCCGAGGGTTAAGTACATACCTGTTCAAAGTATCCATTTCACAACACTTACCAATACGTCCCTTTCATCTTGAGCATTCCTCCATTTGAGTAGAACTTTACCCGTTGAACACATCGGAATATAATTCGGATACATGGATAATTTGCACATAAGTGCCACATATGCAATCAAGCAATCATGTAACCCGCCCCTAAGTGAACTCGGACTCAACTCAACGAGCTCGGGCGTTCGCATCCATAAATGAACTCGGACTCAACTCAACGAGTTCGGATGCCTAGTTACATCTCACGAACTCGGACTCAACTCAACGAGTTCGGACATTCGCATCCATAAGTGAACTCGGACTCAAGTCAACGAGTTCGGATGCCCAAATATCCCAGTGACATGTCACTTGTATCCTAATCTATTCCTAAGGTTCAAACGGGATTTTCCTTGAACATATATCCTTGCCGTCTTCCGTAGAATACCGAAACCAATACTCGGTAACAATTTATATTTAACAAGTAGCTCACATAATTTACATTTTATTCGAAAATAACCACAAAGCATATATTTCATGATAAAAATCAGCATATCATATAATTAACATCAATAACTTAAAAATAACAATTATGCTACATTATTTACACATGAACTTACCTCGTATGCGAAAATGGCTACTTTTACCATTTCGTCCACAACTTGGTATTTTCCCCATTTTAGCCCAAATTTCAGTTTTCCTTACTCTGTCATTTAAAATATAGTCTAATTAGGACTCACATTATTCAAATTGACCCAAAATCATATTTTGGAAAAATTACAATTTTGCCCCTAAACTTTTGCATATTTACACTTTTGCCCCAAAGCTCGTAAATTAAACTTCAGCCTATTTTCTTATGTTTTATGACATGCTGGTCATTTTTCCCTTCTATGGCAACATCAAATTCTCACTCTAACATGTACTTATGACTATTAGGTATTTTTACCGATTAAGCCCTTTTGCTCGTTTTCACTTAAAACCGAGTAGCACAAGTTGTCTAACATAATTTAAAACCTCATATTCTATCATGAAACACCAAAATACACAAATTTCACCTATGGTTATTTTTCCAAATATAAACCCTAGGTTAAATTATTGCTAGCATAAGCTAAATCGAGCTACCGGGACTCCAAAAATGTAAAGAACTTGAAAAACGGGGCTAGAATGGACTTACAATCGAGCTTGGAAGCTTGAAAAACCCTAGCCATGGTTTCTCATTGCTATATTCGGCCATGGGGTTGAAGATGAGCAAAATTGGCTTTTAATTTTGTATTTTAATTCATTTTACCCCTAAATGACCAAAATGCCCTTACTACTAAACTTTCCAAAAATTTCATTCATGTCCAATTTTTGTCCATAAACTTAGAAATTGGTAAAATTGCTATTTAAGACCTCCTAATTAATATTTCAAAACAATTTCATACTAGAAACTTCTAGAATGCAAGTTTTGCAACTTATTCGATTTAGTCCCTAACTTCAAATTAAGCATTTTATGCATAGAATTTCTTCACGAAATTTTCACACAATCATGCAATCATATCATAAACATCAAAATAATTATAAAATAATTATTTCTATCTCAGATTTTGTGGTCACAAAACCACTATTCCGACTAGGCCCAAAATCAGCACTATTCCGACTAGGCCCAAAATCAGGATATTACATAAGAAGCATCACTAAAAACAACATACTCCTTACCAGGCTTTGGCTGTGTTAGTACAGGAGCTTCATTCAAAACTAACTTCAACTTCTTAAAACTCCTTTACCTCTCATAAGTCCACTTGAAGGCAATATTCTTTTGTAGCAACTTCATAAACGTAACAGTAATACTCGAAAACCCCTCAACAAAACGACGTTAATAACCATCTAAGCCCAAGAAACTCCTGGCCTCAGACAAAGACCTTGGTGGCTTCCAATCCAATATCACCTCAACCGTCTTCAGATCAACTCGAATACCCTCGACTAAAATGACATGCTCAAGAAAAACCACCTCTCGAAGTGAGAACTCACACTTGCGTAGCTTAGCATACAGTTGCTTATCCCTCAAAATTTGATGAACCACTCTTAAATGCTCATCGTGCTCATCCTTCGATCGAGAGTACACCAATATATCATCTATAAAAACCACAATGAACCAATCCAGATAGGAATGGAATACATGGTAAATCATGTCCATAAATGCGGCAGGAGCATTCGTCAACCTAAATGGCATGACAAGAAACTCAAAATGCCCATAAAGAGTCTTAAACGTCGTCTTCATAACATCCGCACCCTTCATCTTCAACTGATAATACCTAGATCTCAAACCAATCTTCGAGAAAATCAAAGCCTCCCGAAACTAATCAAACAAATCATCGATCCTCAAAAGTGGGTACTTATTCTTGATGGTCAACTTATTCAGCTGGCAATAATCAACACACAACCTCAAAATCTCATCCTTCTTCTTCACAAATAGAATCGATGCTCCCCACAGTGACACACTCAGTTGAATGAAACCCCGGTCCAACAACTCCTGTAATTGAAGCTTCAACTCCTTCAACTCCTTAGGTGCCATACGATAAGGCACAATTGACACTAGAGTTGTACCAAGATAGAGCTCAATACCAAACTCAACTTCTCTATCCGACGAAATACTAGGCAACTCCTCAAGAAAAACATCTGGAAAATCTTAGACTGCACGAATCTCATCCAACCTTAACTCCCTACTACCAGCATTCAAGACATAGGCTAAATAAGCTTCGTAAACTTTCCGGACTAACTTCTCAGCTCTAAGCGTAGAAACCACATTGGAGAGCAATCCAAACATCTCTCTAACAACAATAATCTCAGAGCCATTAGCACAACACAAAGACACTTCACAATTGACCTTCGCCCAATGCTCGATCAACCAATCCATCCCAAGGATAACATCAAATCTCCAGAATGACAACTCTAAAAGATATACAGGAAACACTTGTCCTTGAACCATTAGAGGACAATGTCGATAAACCCGATCAACTACTACACTATCACCCAGCAAACTCCTCACAGTAACAGCCAACCTAGATGTCTCTATAGAAATCCCTAACTCTCTCTGGCTACATATCTCAGATTAAGCGATCTTGTAGCACCAAAATATACTAAAGCTAGAAGAGGAAAAGACTATCGTATGAATGTACCTGCAATGACGTTTGTGGCCTCTCGAGTTTGGGGCTCTTTAACTTCATATACTCTAGCTGGACCTCCAATCTCAACTCAAGTAGCTCCTCTCTGACCAAACCCTCTACCACCGTCACCTCTGCTACGGCCTTTCCCTCGAACCAGAGCAGGTGCAACAGCAACGACAGCAACAGCAGTAGCAAGCTGGTCTCTAGCCATAACTACCCTCATAGGGCAATCTCTAATACGGTGCTCCATCGATCTGCAAACAATACACGCACCGATCACCCTCTAACACACTCCAAGATGTCTACGGTTACAATGCTCATACAACGAAAACATAGCACGTCCCTAATCACTAGTGCCAGTCTTAGCTCTTGCAGCCTACCTAATCGGACCGTGGCCTGTACCAACTCGTTGTCCAAACCTAAAACAACCTCTCTTGGCCTTTTGGCTAGATCTATTAGCAGATCCCGACAACCTCCTAACGGTCCCGATAGTAATAGCTTTGGGCTCCTCACCCAAAGTCTCCTCTAAACCTTGGGCCTTCTCAACTAACTCGTTAAAGACCTTAGCAGACTGCAGTACTAAATACAACTTAATATCCCAGTTCTGTCCAAACCACTTACAAAGACTAACCTCTTAAGCCACCAACTCAGGTACATACTATCTTAAACGCACGAACTCCACCTCGTACTCGTTCACAAACAGAATACCTTGGACCAAATCCATGAACTCACGTCTCCTCGCCTCTAGATATTGCTCTCTCATGAACTTCCTCAGGAAAAACTCCAGGAAAAAGTCTCAGTCGACCCACTAGGGTGCAGTACCACACTCGACTGTCACCCACTAGCAATGAACCTCTCCATCTAACAACGACATAGCATAACCAAGCTTATCCTTGTCAAAACAACCCATCTGACCAAGGATATAGGAAACTCCCTCCAACTAGTACTCAGCACAAGTAGGGTCTCCTCCCCTAACTCCCCGAAACTCCTTATGATCTAGAACTCGCAGACGCTCTAGTGGTAATCCCTGGCGAACAAGGGTAGATTTGGCACCAATGATACACTGCAATGCCCCAATCATCTCAGACATCTAGTGCTCAACTAGATCCAGATGAGTATCCTCACAGAGCGGTGGCAGTGAATCTCTATGCAATGGTGGTGGTACATCCTCATGTGACTGTGGTGGTACCGACAGTGCACCGCGACCACCTCGCCCTCATTGCGGAGGCATAACGTAGATCGTATACTAAAGAAAAGGTAGGGAAAACATACCATGAGTGAGTAGCGAAAAGGGATCCAAGGTATAACTGAGTATAATTTCCTATAAGGCATTGTATTCCCAATTCCTACCCTAAAAGTTAGTTTATAAAACAAAGAACATGCAGGGGTAAAATAGATAATTTCAAGAAATATTATTAGCTAGGTTAGGCTCCAGGGATACAAAACTAGTGACCACTAATGTTTAATAAACTTGGCTCTGATTGTAACACCCCTAACATATATTCGTCACCAAAATAGGGTTTCAGAGCATTACCGATCAAACAGACATAAATTACAAATATTTCATATCATATAATACTCAAGTCATAAACCAATCAAACTCATATATATTGCCCCTTATTCGAGCCCTTGAGCCAAAAAATACACGTTAGAAATAAATCGAGACTAATTCAGAAACTCAGGAAATTTTTTGAAAAATATTAAAATTTTTCAAAGCTGCAGGGTTCACACATCCGTGTGACTTACACGACCAGGAGACATGCCCGTGTCTTAGACTGTGTGGCCACTCGAAATAAAGACACACGGCTGTGTCTCAGCCCATGTTCATGCCCATATAACTCTCTGACTTGGGTCACACGGCCAAGCCACACGCCCGTGTGCCAAACTGTGTGCCCTTTCGAAATGGCCTTACAAGACCGTATGTTAGTCGTGTGTCTCACACGGTCGAGTCACACACTCGTGTGTCTGGCCGTGTGTACTCAAAATGTACCTTAAACAACAAGTTTGTCATTCCCTGCAAGCTTGGACACTAAGTAATTCAAAAATCATTCGTTTATCCAGTTAAAAACACAATCAAACACATTCAAATCATGTCAAAACAATCATCCTAAGTGTCTAACCAATGTACCCTCATTGGTACCACAATTATATCATCAAATTATATCATTAAAGGATTATTCAAGTCCAAATTACAAACATACCTAATTTAATCCATTTTGCCTAGTTTTTGAACACTTAAACATCAATTTAACATGCCATAATATAACTTCAAACACAAACAAGTATTCATATGTATATACCAAACCATTATTAAACTTATAACCTCATTTACAATCAAACCATAAAATAACTATTATTTAGACACTATAGGTACATGCCGACACAAAAGGATAAACATCACCATGTTTGATATCGGGATTGTTGTTGGATGCTGAATCGATAATCAAAAGTTAAGTACCTAACCTGCGCATTGAAAACAAAACTGTACGCTGAGTAAAACTCAGTGGTATTTCTATAATCCGAATATTTAAAGACAAGGGATTACAAATGTATAATTGAAACATAAACACATATTAATATTTAAAAAAATCATGACAACTACTATATGCCAACTCTTTAAATTCATACATGATAGCATATCATAATTCATTTGTTTCACAATATCCCAATTCTTATATTTGCTATATAAATAGCTTTTCACAATTTAGTTCGCATTTCATTCAAACAATGGCAATATCCATTCCATAGTCAATTCATGAATACATAATTCATGTGTCTCATCTTCATATTTCAAATCAATATTCCAATTTCAATTCACATACAATATCATCCAATATCAATCATAGTACCGTTTTTTTAAATTACCCTATTAACACGACTCGGACTCGGATGGATACACAGATCCAACCAACACACTAGTTTGGCACCCAATGCCTCATCGGATAAATCCAAAGTAATAATTGTGCCCAACGCTATAAAAATTTGACACCCAGTGTCTCATCGGTTAAACTGAAGTAAATTAGCACCTAGTGCCTCATCGACTCAAAGTCGAAGAAATCCATGAACTCTTCCAATCCTATGGCATGCCATCTTTATCTGACTCAGCCTGATACTGTTAATAGAGTTTAATTTCACATTTCAAAAACAACCAATATCCAATATCACTTTTTTTTATATATAATCACTTATATACATGGATTCAATTCAATTTAAATAATCTATACAATCATAATATACATACCAATTCAATCAATTTCCATCAACTTTAATTCAGTTCAATATCAAAGTGTCACTTATCATAAACATTAAATCAAAATACAAAAATTAGTAACTAGGTTCGGATTATAGAAATACAAACCATGAATTCCGAGCTATTCCACGTCGACTTTATATTTTCCCTTTTTAGTCGAAGATTTCAATACGACGTTATCTGCGGAATTAAAACAATTAAAATCTATCAATACAACACAATTCAATTCCATACTACATATTTCAATTCTGGCTCAATATTTGCCTAATTTTCAATTTAGTCCCTAAATCGAGACTAACTTTATTTCTTTACAATTAATTCTATATTTTCATACAAATTCCACTTTAAACTAAATTTAACTCCCTATTTTCACTTAAATCCATAAATTTAAAAATTTTCACAATTTAGTCCCTATTACTCAAAATTTACAATTTATTCTACAATTTAATCTTTTTTTCATTTCTAGCTTAAAAATCTATCAGTTTAATCCCTAATACTAAAATTATTTAACATTAACAACATTTAAAAACTCAATAATTGCTAAAATTTCGACATAGGTCAAGTAGTACTTAACATTGGGATTCCAAAAACATAAAAATTACAAGAAAAAAAGGACTAAATTGACTAACCAATTGAACATGAAACTTTGAAACCCCTAAGGTTGTTTGTCTCCTTCTTTCTTCTTTTCTTTCCCTTTTTCTTTTCTTTCTTTCCTTTTTGTTTCGTTTTTATCTTTCTTTTTCTTTTACTTATTCATTTATTTTATTATACATTAGTTTATTATATTATTATATATATTTACTTAAATATTAAGTAAAAGACATATTATAATATATATTAACTTTAATTTATTAATAATATATATAATAATTTAATATATATAATAATTTTACACTTATGCCACTTCACTAAAAACAATGGCATAATTGCTTTTTTTGCCCCTTTAATTATTCTTTAATCTATAATTCAACTTTCACCCTATATGCAATTTAGTCCTTATACCTAATTATTCTTAATTCATGCAAATTTCCTTAACCAAAACCTAATTAACTACACAAATAACTTCATAAATATTTTTAATAAATATTTACAAGTTCGATTTATGAAAACAGAGTCCCAAAATTGCACTTTTCGACGCCCCTGACTATGGGATCGTTACAATTCTCCCCCTAATTAAATTTCGTCCCCAAAATTTACCTGAAAAGAGGTGGGGGTACTGAGATATCATAGTCTCTTCCAGTTCCCAAGTCACTTCCTCAACACTATGACTACGCCACAACACTTTCACTAACGGAACTCACTTGTTACGTAACTCTTTCACCTCAAGTGCCAAAATCTCAACCGATTCTTCTTCGTATGACAAATTAGGTTGAATTTCAATATCTTCTGTCGAAATAACATGATATGGATCCAATCGATATCTTCTAAGCATTGAAATACGAAAAACATCATGAATTTTCTATAATTCCACAGGCAAAGCTAAACGATACGCAACTAGTCCCACTCTTTTCGTAATCTCGTACGGTCCAATAAAACGAGAATTCAGTTTCCCTTTTCTGCCAAATCTCAAAATTTTCTTCCAAGGTGAAACGTTAAGAAATACTTTATCGCCAACAGAATATTCAATATCTCGACGTTTCAAATCTGCATATGATTTCTGTCTGTCAAAAGTTGTTTTCAATCTATCTCAAATTTTCTTAACAATATCTTTCGTTTACTAAATTAATTCTGGCTCGATCATTCTTCTTTCACTCAATTCCATCCAACAAACAGGTGATCAACACCTACGGCCGTATAAGGCTTCATACGGAGCCATTTGAGTACTCTATTGAAAACTATTATTGTAAACAAATTCAGCCAAATGTAAGTAACGCTCCCAACCTGATTCAAAATCAATAACACAAGTACGAAGCATGTCTTACAAAATCTAAATAACACGCTCAGATTGTCCATCAGTCTGTAGATGAAAATTATGTTAAAATTATGTCACGTACCAATAGATTCATGCAACTATTTCCAAAATCTCGAAGTGAACCATGGATCTCAATCAGAAATTATCGACATAGGGATACCGTGCAATCTCGTGATTTCTTGAATATAAACTTTAATAAGTTTTTGATGTGACCATTCAGTCCTTATTGCAATGAAATGAGCCGATTTCGTAAGTTGATCAACAATCACCCAAATAGCATTTTTCTTACTTGCCGATAAAGGTAACCCCATTACAAAATCTATCGTGATACAATCTCATTTTCATTAAGGAATAGAAATAAACTAAAGTAATCCGGTGAGAACCTGATGTTCTGCCTTAACTCGCTGACAAGTTAAACATTTAACCACATACTCGACCACAACTCTTTTCATTTTTGGCCACCAATAAGATTCTCGCAGATTGCGATACATTTTCGTTCCTCCAGGATGCAAAGCAAAAGGACTGTCATGAGCTTTGCAAAGCATCAACTCTTTCAATTCAGAAACATCCGGAACGCAAATTCGGTTATGAAATCTCAAACAACGATAATCATCAGTGTTGAAATTTTTTAATATACCATTCTAAACCATTTCTTTTTTCTTCGGTAACTTGTCATCTTCTAACTACGTTGACTTGATTCGATCAACCATCACCTATTTGAATTTTAGTTCAGCCAATAGGCTTCCATCGTTATTGATATTGAACTGAGAGAACATTGCTTACAATTCAATTGTTGCTTTTCTACTCAACATATCAGCTACAACATTAGCTTTACCAAGGTGGTAATCAATAACACAATCAGAATCTTTCAGAAGTTTAACCCAACAATGCTGTCTCAAATTCAACTCCTTTTCAGATAAGAGGTATTTGAGACTCTTATGATCGGTATAAATATAACACTTTTCACCGTAGAGATAGTGCTTACAAATCTTTAGAGCAAAAACCATAGGAGCTAGCTCTAAACCATGTGCTGGATAATTACATTTATGCATTTTTAGCTGACGAGATGCATAAGCAATCACTTCCCGTCTTGCATCAAAACACAACCAAGACCACTCAAAGAAGCATCACTATTCCAATTTCAATTCACATACAATATTTCAATTCACTAGCTCTGAACCGTGTGTCAGATAATTCATGTGTCTCATCTTCATATTTCAAATCACTATTCCAATTTCAAGTCACATACAATATCATCCAATATCAATCATATTACCATTTTATTTAATTACCCCTATTAAAATGACTCGGACTCGGACAGATACACGGATCCAACCAACACACCAGTTTGGCACCCAGTGCCTCATCAGAGAAATTCGAAGTAATAATTATGCCCAACACTATATAAATTTGACACCCAGTGTCTCATCGATTAAACCGAAGTAAATTGGCACCCAGTGCCTCATCGACTCGAAGTCAAAAAAATTCATGAACTCTTTCAATACTATGGCATACCATCTATATCCGACTCAACCCAATACAATTAATCTTCCAATCCTATGGCATGCCATCTATATCCGACTTAGCCCGATATAGTTAATAGGGTTTAATTTCAAATTTCAAAAACAACCTATATCCAGTATCAAATTTTTTTATATAATCACTTATACACATGAATTCAATTCAATTCAAATAATCAATACAATCATAATATATATACCAATTCAATCAATTTCCATCCACTTTAATTCAATTCAATATCAAAATGCCAAATACTCACCTCAACCACTTACCATAAACATTAAATCCAAATACAACAATTAGTAACTAGGTTCGGATTATAGAAATACAAACCAGGAATTCTGAGTTATTCCACGTCGACTTTATCTTTCCCTTTTTAGTTAAAGATTTCGATACAACGTTAGTTATGAAATTAAAACAATTAAAATTTATCAATACAACACAATTCAGTTTCATATTGCTTATTTCAATTTTGGCTCAATATTTGCTTAATTTTCCATTTAGTCCCTAAATCGAGACTAACTTTATTTCTTTAAAATTAAACCTTTATTTTCATAAAAATTCCACTTTAAACTAAATTTAACTTCCTATTTTCACTTAAATCCCTAAATTTTGAATTTTTCACAATTTAGTCCCTATTACTCAAAATTTACAATTTATTCTGCAATTTAATCCTTTTTCACTTCTAGCTTAAAAATCTATCAATTTAATCCTAATACTAAAATTATTTAACATTAACAACATTTAAAAACTCAATAATTACTAAAATTTTGACATAGGTCAGGTAGTACTTAACACTGGAATTCCAAAAATATAAAAATTACAAGAAAAATGGACTAAATTGACTAACCAATTGAACTTGGAACTTTGAAACCCCTAGGGTTGTTCGTCTCCTTCTTTCCTCTTTTCTTTCCCTTTTTCTTTTCTTTTTTTTCCTTTCTGTTTCGTTTTTATCTTTCTTTTTCTTTTACTTATTTATTTTTTTACTATACATTGTTTATTATATTATATATATTTACTTAAATATTAAGTAAAAGACATATTATAATATATATATTAACTTTAATTTATTAATAATATATATAATAATTTTACACTTATACTGCCTTACTAAAAATAATGGCACAATTGCTTCTTTAGCCCCTTTAATTATTCTTTAATCTATAATTTAACTTTCACCTTATATGCAATTTAGTCCTTATACCTAATTACTCTTAATTCATGAAAATTTACTTAACCAAAACCTAATTAACTACACAACTAACTTCGTAAATATTCATTAAAAATATTTACAAGTCTGATATTCAAAAACCCAGTCCCAAAAATGTACTTTTTGATACCCCTGACTATCGGGTCGTTACACTAATACCACCAAATGTGACACCCCAAACCCGACCGAAACGGTCTAACTCGAATCCAAAGTGACACATTTGTCACCAAAGTGACTCTCCAGCACAAAATCACCTAAAGCACACCCTAACCTTATAACACCTCAATTCTAACTAATAACTATCTAATCTTTTTTTTTAATTAGCCATTTTTCCTTAATTTGTTTATTAATTAAGGATATATTAGCAAAGTTTTATTACCTTAATTCATACATACAAATCTAATTAATTCAATTATAATTAATAACCAAATGTGTATAAAAGTTTAAACATTCAAAATCATGTTTAACAAACAACAATTAAAACATACACTGGACTTACCTTAGTCACAAAGTTATTCACTCTTGGACAACCTACAATTAAAATGTATTAGTGAAAATTTCATGCTTCAATCACCATGTTATCACTTAGAAATATACAATAATACACTCAACATTTAACCATAAAATCAAACAGTAAAACACATATAACATCTCAAAATTAATATCTAAATATAAGTCTCAAACATCCATTACGAGTGTATCAAATTATCCCAATTGAGTGCCGCAATGCCCTCTAATGTATCTATAGAAAAGTCCTTAATCTCTACTACCAAATAGCCTTAAACTTGGACCAGCCTTGCCCTTGCTCCTCGACTCTCCAAAGCTAGAAAAACTCTGCAAAAAGCTATGAGGGTATGAGTTGAAAAAGCTTAGTGAATGGCCATAAATTCAATAAGTAACTCACACCAAAAACATACTTAAACCAAGGTAAATCATGTATCAAATTTCTGGTATAACATCCATAATTTTAATTATATTTTTACGCTTAATTATGACATTCAATTGACTGAAATTTTCAGTAGCAATGCAACATCATAACATCATAATTCCACATGTTATTCCATAAGTAAAAATCACATTTATTATGGCATATGAAAATATAATATATAGACTTATATTGGCAAATGAAATCCATGGCAAAATATAAACATGTGATCATGCACTAGATAAATGGATCTCAAATCTCCCAAATATTGAATACAATACACCGGTTGAGTGGAGCGTAGCCACACACTACCTTATGTCACCTCGAAATCGCCAATGATTGAATGGCAAAAAAAGGCTCAACACTCCCTTATTCACTCTAGCAAAATCAATACTCGTAGAGCCATATGCTAACATATAACGCATGTAGTGGTCAGTAATCACTAATCCTATGGCATGCCATCTATATCCAATGGATCCACCATGCAATGTTGCCAATATAACCAAACACACAGGGCATAAACACTGATATTTAAGCACTTAATTCAAGGTATAAAAATTTAACTTAAAGCATGTCACTTGGCTATTTTAACATCCACATAGATAAGCTCAATAAGTGTCTTTGTCCATGGATTTAAAACCAACTATAAAATCATCATCAAGTGCTCTAATATACAGTAATACATGATCCAATTATTAATCAATATAATTCAAATCAACCATATCAAACACTCTATTCATAGTTTCCATAAATCATTTACAAATATGCTTTCATAAAATTAAAATCAATTTTGAAATCTAAACCATTTGAGATACAATTGAATATCTAGAAACACAATTCAAAACCTCAATTCAGAATGTAAATAGGCATGTTTACCAATTGCATTTAAAAGCCACTCATATTTACACTTTGCTTTTCAAGCCAAAGTGTATCAAGTAGCTATATGGCCCCTCCTCGATGTGGATCTTAAAATGAGCTAAAATTCATGTTACAAGCTATCATTAACAACAAGAAAATCGAAAAATCATGAACTGGCCAGATCTAAAATGCCTCTCCAATCTACCTTACTGAAAACTCACGATCTAGCCGAAACACAAATTTCAGCCCCTAAATGACCTTCTCTGCACCAAAAATCATTTCTAAACATCATTCCTAATCTATCAATACAAAACCTAAGTATCAATTTCATCAAACAAACCGTTTCATAATTTTCTAAAAAATCAACTCATGTTGTTAAAAATGGATTTGTCAAAACTGATCAACCAAAAGAGTTTGATCTCTTTTTTTTCTGATAAAAAAACCTCTTAATAAACATGATTTGAGCTTAAATATCCATTTAAACTTGGATTTCAACTCAAAACCATGAATTCGCCATTGGTGAATCCCATGTTTAAGAGTTAAGAGATCAAGATTTGAAAAACCATTTTATTCAATTTAGATTGAAAATAATTATTAAAAATAACCTTAGAATGAATTTAGAGTTTAGAAAATACCTTCAATCAATCTGGAATCTCCAATATTAAAGATTGGATCAAGATATTTGAAGAACTCGGATGAGTTTTTTTCTCAATTTTGGAAGTCTTTTTTCGAGAATTTTGAGACAATAAAAGATGAGATCTAATCTTTGATATATGGACTTCGAAAATGAAAAATAAAAATGAGAGAAAGTGGTTAGAAATCAGGTGAGAATTGTGTGTGAAGTGAGGAGGCTGCAGTGTTTTTGAACTGAAGAACTCCCCATTTGATCTCCAAAAATTGGGGAAATTGCCATCAGGCGACTCCCATAATTCCCTTGTTTTACTAAATAATCCTTTCCCTCTAAAATTCCAAAAATATGGGTAATTTGCCATAGAACCACTCAAATATTTCCCTCGTTTTGCAAAATGGTCCTATGTAATTAATATTTTAAATTCTCTTAATTAAACCCTCATTTTAATTTATTTTCAATTTTAATTTGAACCAAAACATTTATTTTACCCAAAAATTATTTAAAAATATAAAATTAATTTTTCTAAAAATATTTTTATTTTTTGGAATATTATCTCGATTTTTAAATGAAATTAAGCTAACTAAAAATTCACTAATAAACCCGATTAACTCTTAATTTTCACTCAGAACCCAGTAAACTTATCCGAAATGGCTAGACATATTTTTAGGTCCTTACACCACTTTTCAAAATCCACAAAAGGATGATTGGGAGTATATATATAGTTGGGGGCATTCCAGATGGTTTTTTCTTTATGCTCTACGTCGTGATCATTCCTTCTAACCTAAATGTTCTCTTCTTCTTCGTAAAGCTAGAGCTAAGATTTTGTTTAATAAGTGGATGATTTAACCTTCCAATAAGCCTTACAGCTCTGTGTGTTATAATTGTTGAAGAGTAAGGATGTTAAAAGACGTAAGAACAGTAGGGTGTGAGTGGAATGTCCTGCATTGGGGTCGCATGTAGTTGAAACATTAGTAAACTATCTGTAAATAGAGGATTTAATAGAAACTTCATGATCTTTTAAGCAGTTCCTACTGTTGGATCATGAAGGATGATCGAAACAGAAACTTTGGGCCAAAGTAAATGTAAGTCTCTAGTGAGTCTCTAGACCTGACCTCTGCATTTTATTTTATGATGATTCTTTGTATGGTTGATGTCCCTGTAGTTATGTATGTCTTATTGAGGAGTTGTATACTGCATGTATGTAAATGAAATGTACTATGTGCTACACAAATATGATGATGTGTGGTAATCATGCATGGGAAATTATGTGTTGGGAAGTATGATTCTATTATAGGTATGAGTGAAATCTATGTAAATGTGTTCATTATGTTAAATGAATGATACATGACTAAGTATGGTTGATGATAAGGCGGCTCGAGTGGAGTGTCAAGAAAGTATGTGATATGATAATGGACCTCGCTGTAACACCCCAAAAATTAGAAGGTTAGAATTTTAAATTTGACATCAACTAGATATTAGCATTAGTGGTTAAGAGCTTAGTACAGCCCTTAGACAACCAAGATTCAATCCCGATTGTTTGCATTTTTCCTCTTTACTATTCAGCAACTAAGGATGAAAGCTAATCTAGTATAAGAAATAAATGTGGTAAAATATGACCATAACATGGGCATTAGCCTAATGGCCAAGCATCACCTATTCCACCCTCTTTGCCCAAGATTGATTCACGCCTATTCGCTTTCTTTTCCTTTTAAATTCGGCCAAAGTGGGGAAATTTTAGAGGGCGCCCCAACTTTGGAAAAATTTCAATGATGCCCCAAAGGTTTGTAAAGCTTAGAAATTCACTCCAATCTAATCCCAAAAAGAATTCATCTCTTATCCTTCTTCAAAATTCAATTAGAATTAAAATTCCATCACCTTTTTATCTTCTTATCTTAATTTGAATTTGAAATTACTCATTTTCAAATCCTAATAGAATTTATCCTCCTTCCTTCTATTTATTCTCTATGTTTCCTTCAAACCCTCTTTTGCAAAATTCTTTCAAAGTTATTTCTAGAAATTTAGTTCTTAAATCTCAACTTTTCAATCGAGTCTAAATCAAATCATTTGTCATCAATCGTAGAATTTCGTATAATATAACACCCTGACTTGGCTTAGGATTTTCGGCTAAGTCGAAAGAGTTACATTCGATCACCGAAGTGATCTCGTAAAGCCATTTCTTTTACTTGAGTTTATTTGATTTGGAAATCGCTCTTTAGTTTTTAGGAAAAACATTATTTAATTTAAACTGAATTTACTTAGTAATTTAATTACAATAGTATTAATGTGAGATTTTGAAAAAAAAAAACCAATAAAGGTTTTAAGGAAAAGATTTATTCAAAACTTTAATTATTTTATAAATCAATGGAAATCAAAAGATAGTTTTCTAAACCGAATGGCATGCAAATATTAGAGTAATATTTAAATGTCATGCACAAAATAAATAAGATAACAAATTCCAAACCTAATATATAGAAACAAGAAAATAATAATTAATTACATACCCAAGATAAACAATTAAGGAAAAGTTTAAATAAAACTTAATAGTAGAACTTAACTTAAAAAAAATGGCTTGCTAATTCGAGGGTCCTCCAATGCCAATTCAAATCTGATTCTCTGCGCTACCTAAGAGGTAAGGAAAAGGGTCCTCCAATGGCTTGCATGTATGTAAATTAGACTTATCTTAAATCATTATATATAATTAATCGAACAGTAAAGTATTTAATTCATAGCATAATAATAATTTAATCATAATAAGAGGAACATATAATAAATCAATACATATACATAATATAATTATGATGCACATTTATATTTTAATTTCACACCCGTACATCCGAACCGCCCTTGAGCATTGCTCGACACACCATGTCATATAACACATAACAATAACTGGTCATCTCGAATTTGATTCCCGACAATGATGGTCGTTCACTAGTCATCTATGACGATGACTATTACTACCACCCTGGTTTGGTCCAGTTTTGATGGTGTTTTAAAACAACCATCTGATCCTATCCGATTTAGATGGCTTTACATATAAACTATCATCCTGGATGACCTAGTTTGGTGGCTTTTTAGCCTACCATCCTAGCTTATCCATTTTGGATGACATTGTTGCCTACTTCATGCAGTACTAACTTTTAGTGTGGACATAAATTGCCACTGTCTCCAACGGAACTCCTCCGTCCTCTATTCCCAATTTCATGTAATATGCACATATACTCATCATATCATACTCATTATCAATATTTGATACTATGCTTAATTAACACATTTATTGTCATAAATTATTATCAAATGCCATGCAATCTTGTATTAAATCAATCTCACATATGCACATATATTGGTGTGTATACAAAGAATAACAATGATGCGTATACAAGGGTTTGCATAAAGCATGGATAGGGTTCAAATAATTAAATATGTATAACACACCTATTAAGCAGCTAAGGTTCGCATATAATTTCTATGGGTTCACAGATAACTTCTACGGGGTTCACATATAACTTCTACGTGTTCACATTACAATTCCTACAATGTTCGCATGTTATTTCCTCTAGGTTCATATATTATACCTTTCACATAACAACTCTTTTAATTTCCTAACACTACAATTAATCATACATAATATTTTAAGTTTAGATCCCACACCAGATTTGAAGATTAAAAACCTTAGCTTTGGAAAGATTAATGATCTACTTGAGAAAAGAGGGATGATTTTGAAGGTTTTCAATTCCTTGATTGAAAACTGATTTAACAATGGAAGATAAAAAGAAAGAACTCAAGAATTTGAAATAATTTTACAGTATGGGTTTTGAAGAAAAAATAAAGAATAAATAAAAGGAATGAGGATAAATTCTATTAAGAGTTGAAAAGGAATAATTTGAATACTAGTTATGATAAGAAGATAAAAAAGATATAGATTTCTATTTCTATTTCTATTTAAATTTATTTAAAAAAAGATATAATTTCAAATTAGGATAAGAGACAAAAAAATATGGAATTTTAATTTTAAATAATGATAATATATGAATTCTAGTTAGGACTGGGATTGGATTAGGGTGAATTCCTAAGGTTTGTAAACCCTAGGGACACCATTGTAATTTTACCAAGGTTGGGGGCGTCACCTATAGTTTCCCATATTTTTGCTGAATCAGAATTTAAGATGAAATGAGAAGGGGAGAGACGTGATTCAAACCCAAGTTTGGTGGGGAGGTTGGCACTTTAACCACTGGGCTATTGTAACACCCCTTACCCGTACCTGAGACTGGGACCGGATACGAGGCGTCACCAGACATGAACTTGAACATTTTCAGGAAATACGGGTTATAAAATTTCATTCCAATATAAAATAGATCAAATTGCATCATAATGTCCCTATTATGGGCCTACGAGGCCCTAAACATACATTGAGAGTGATCCGGGACTAAACCGAGAACTTACAAAAGTTCATAAAAGTTTTCCTAGGTAAAGCCTCATACGTCAGTGTGGAGGCAATGCACATGTCCGTGTGCTTTGGGACACGCCTGTGTCCCCTACCCGTGTTGAATTTATGAAAATTATTTTTGATTTCGAACCTATAGGGTTTTTCACACGATCGAGCACACGCCCGTGTCCCCGGGCTGTGTCCTTCACACGGCTTAGACACGCCCGTGTCCAAAAACTTGAGCATTCTGTTTATGACATCAGCATGCATTTAGGGGCACACGGCCAAGACACACGCTCGTGTGATATGGGACACGCCCGTGTCCTTCACCCGTGTGTTTACTACCATGCATTCTGACTTAAAATTTAGGTGCAGGGGACACACGACCATACCACATGCCCATAGGGCGATCCGTGTGTCACACACGGCTTAGACGCACGCCCGTGTGTCTACCCACGTGGACCTTATTAGGTTATTTTCCAAGCCTTTCGTCACCCTCTCCATCACTTATACTTAAAGGTTACCAAAATACAAAGCAAGACATGATTGTACACTTACAAATAACCTTATTAAACCTCATTGCATGTAAACCTCGTATCATCGGTTTAACACATGCTAGGTTATTTACTTAGTTTTAAGGATTTCCATGTCTCGTTAACACTTTTAAAATTGGCTCATTATTATAACTTATTGCCAATTATGGTCAAGCCATCCCATGTAAACATAAGCATGCATAAATTTGTAGGTCATAGCCTACTTCAAAATGAGCCAATTCTCATGCCCATATACAAAAAGATAGGTATATCTTTAAATGCCTTCATTTTGGCGAATCAAATGACACATATAACAAAATAAACCAAAAGCCCTATCATTGCCATTGAACCAAATAAAAGTGTCTCTATACCAAAGTTGGACTAGTTGATAGTGTGTCGACTTTCCAACCGTCTTTCGATCTTTACGAGTCCTTGAGATCTGTAAGATAGGGAAAAGAGAGGGGTAAGCAATTACATGCCTAGTAAGCCAGAATAAATGGAAAGTAAACTTACCGAGTAATTAGCATACAACCATATTAAGCAATTAAACCAACAAGAATGAAATGGTTTCCCTATCACATTCACTCAATCAACAAGTTAGCCACAATAATAATGTACCATGTAATTTGTCTTACATGAGCTCATCATTAATCATTTCATTTATATACATCATATTAATCTCGTTGAGTTTCTAGGAAATCTCGATGGATTATCCATTTAACGTCAATTCATAAGAATGATCATTTCAGATATGCACTCCCGCGAACCTCACATTTTATGGCTTGATTACCAGTCCAGGCTAAATCCCCCATATCGTAAACTCATAAGGTGATGTCGGGATTACCAGTCCAGGCTAAATTCAGACCCTAATCGAATTACCCGTCCGGGCTAAATCCACAATGCACACATATTCTTCGGGAGGCTCGATCACTCAAGGAACACCCGTACAGGCTAGATCCTTTTTATATTTGAGATTAACGGATTACCCGTCCGGGCTAAATTCTTCTGCAACACATGCAGGATCTCAAGTAACATGTAAATCATGGTTTATCCACCGAACTTCCTTTTTAACCTCAACCGGGACATTTATTAACATGTCATTATTAAAGATACATTTCCTGTATTTTCATGCCATCATCAAATGCAATTAGACATATTATAAGTTTACTTTAAGTTATCCGAACTTACCTGGTACTCGTCTCAGTATCGTGTTTCGGTTATTCTGAAACTTTTCGTTTTCCTCGATTGACCTCCGAAATTTGTTCCTCGGGGTCTATAAAAATAAAAATAAATCATTAACAACTCACATTATACTTTTCAAGTCTAAATTTCACCCCCGGCCCAAATGACCGTTTTGCCCCTAACCTTTCACATTTTTACGATTTAGTCCCTAGGCTCGTATAATGAAATGCATGAAATTTATACATTACCCAAGCTTATTCGAATATTCTTTCCTCTTATGGCAGCCCACATTTTTCCATTATTTCACATTTCTACCTCACATTTTACACCTTTTGCAAAAAGGTCCTTTTAGGGGTTTTTCATGAAAATCACCTAGGAAAAGATGTTTAACACACATCCAACTTCCATATTTCTCCATAAAACATCAAAATACAAGTAAATCATGCATGGGTAAATCTCTAAACATGAACCCTAGCATGAAATATGGGTATAAATAGAGAGAGTAAGCTATTGGGATTTCAAAAACACGAAGAACATTAAAAACGGGGCTTGGGAGCACTTACATTGAGCTTAAAAATGTTGAAAACCCTAGCTATGGAGACTTGAGAGTTTTGGCTAGACAAGGAAGAAGAATGGCTGATTTTTGCCTTCTTTTTCCCATTTTATTTCATTAAACTGCCAAATGAACAAAATGCCCTTAAGCCCTTTCTTTAAGATTTCATCCGTACAAGCCCATTTTTATCCAAAAACTTAGCAATTGGGCAAATTGCTCTTTAAAACCTTCTAATTTATAATCTAAAGCAATTTCATACAAATTGCTTCTAGAATCCAAGTTTTGAAATTTATTCAATTTGGTCCTTATTTTCCAATTAGACACCTTACTCATAAAATTCCTTCATGAAACTTTATCACATGCATATTCTCATATTCTAGACCTCATAAAAATCATAAATTAAATATTTTGATGTCGGATTTGTGGTCTCGAAACCACTATTCTGACTAGGCCCTATTTCAGGATGTTACAGCTATTGCCCAATTCTTATCTATTTTTTATGTTTCATTATTCATATTTCTTCTTTCTGAGGCATGGTGATTTTTCAAAATAAAAGGGAAGGAAGAGATTTGAACTTAAAACCACAAGAGAAAAAGGAGGGTGCTTTACCACTCTACTTATATTTTATTTCTTATTTATTTTAGTCACTTAATTGTACATATCTATTTGGGCTCAACTTACCTATTCTTTATTAGTTTATATAATTACTCAATTTTTCCTTCTTAACTTATTTAACTATTATAGTTTTTTTTTTAATACTCTCCTATTTTAGTTCATATATAATTATTGATACTCATAATTAGGACTCACTATTAATATTTTATTTTACCTCTTTTCCAATTAGGTCTTAACTTAATTAAAACACACTATTTCTAAATTAAATCTCGTGATCAAGTTTCATTTCAATAAAATAAAACTTGATTATATTTTTTACCCTAATATTTTTATATTCGTTTAAACCCCATAACTCTATAACCTAATCAATCTAACTCCCTATATTTTTTATGTGACATGCCATCAATCTCTAAATTCCTATTAAGATCGGTAAGTCTTTCTCGTTTCCTAATAGCAAGATACTATCAATTTTGGAAAATAATTATTTTTGTTAGATCTTTCATCCATTGCGAATCATTTATGATCTTGTCGAAGAACTCCTTAAATCTTGAAATCTGTCATTAATTCTCGCATTTTTGTCAATAGAAAGACCTGTGTAGGTGATTTGAATCATACCTGGACATGAGGACCATCGTACGAGACCTCAAAAGTCAAGTTTCTGTTCTTTTACGAAAAACCGAGTTAAAATTCAAAACTGCCTAGTTGGACACAATCCGGTCACATGGCCGTATAGCCCCTAAAACTCAAAAATTATATTTTTGACTTAAATTTTATTATTTTGTCCAAATCAACCCCTGATTAGGTTTGTAACACCCGAAACCTAGCCTGGACACTATGGCCGGATCGGGCGATGTTACATGGTAGTGTGTTTGAAAATCGTAACTTTCCTTAAATCAATTTTCCATTTATAAACTTTTTATTATTACTTATTAATTCTAAAATTGTGTTATTTATTCAGTCGAAAGTTTTCAAAATGTTTATTCAATGTGGAAGCTTTTAAAACGGTTTGCGTATTTGTGAGTATTTTGTTAAAATGTTTGTTTCTTTTGAAAACCTGAGTTTTCCTGATACTAGCAGTTATAAAACCATAACCAATAAAAATCTCAAACTAAAATAAAAATCTATAGAGGCCATATTTACAATAAAATACCCAAATAAAATTTAAAATAGTGAATAAGTACGAAACAGTGTTAAAGGGGTCGTGTGGCCACCATCAAGTCCTCCACTGCACCGATCTGTCAGGTCTGGGGATTACCTGTACAGATTAAATCTTAGGGGCAAGTTTACGTAAACTCAGTGTGTACTCTCCATATAAACAAACAGACAGTATGCACATGATCACAGTCTGGGCCTAAGCCCTTTCAGTAACCGTATCGGTTTCAGTTTGGCCTTAGCCCATCTCAGTACAGAATTAGTCATGCATTTGGGCCTTAGCCCATCAACATAACAATAGCAGTAACAGATATGCAATCATAAAATCCTACCCAGGCAGCCTCTGCACATCATCTCCGTCCAACCTTACACTCCATGTGGGGATTAATCAACCTACCCATCCCTACACTCCAAAAAGTACCGAGTGTGGCACTAGATAGTAATTTGTAGCTGAGTTGCCAGTAAATTAGGCTCGAGGCCTTTCAGTACACTTCCTCCGATCAAAATCAACCACCAACCCAATGCAATATAATATACAGTTATGACATGTTATAACATGATAAAAGTACATACAATATCAGTTTACTGAAACATCATCATGCTCGATAACATGTATGCATATAAATCAGCCATACAGTCATTTCATTCAATTAGGGGCCTAGGTAAGCTTACCGACCCTATAGTAGGTTCACAGTCATCATAGGCGACCCGTGCAACCTTGGCAACAAATCAGTGAAAATGGGCTCACACGCCCATATTGTCTGCCTGTGTGGGCCTACATGCCCGTGTGGCCCACACAGTCCAAATCCACACAGCCTAGCCCAAAATCCCACATGCCCGTGTAGCTTACCCGTATGGGCCCACACACCTGTGTGCCCCATATGGTCTAAATCGATCGAGTTCGTGTGTCACACACGGCTTACCTGGCCATTACACGGCCGTGTTTAATGCGTACGGCCTGGATTCGTCGATCACACGCCCTTGTTAGGGTACACAGCCTACCACACAGACGACCACACGCCCGTGTGGCATCGATAGTGAGATTTTTGGCTTTTGTCGAAACCTCATTTTCTGTGCAATCGAGTACACACCTGGTTTTGATTCGAAGCTAAAGCCAACACGAGCACTCCAGAACCTATTATTGACCAACATTTCGCTCAATTAGTCACTTAAACGCTCGAATTAAACTTAACCCCAAAATGAAAAAGTCATCTTCAAGTGAAAAAACCCTTACCTTACGAACTACGGACGCTTCCCTCTATAACTCAGCACTAGTACAGCCCCTCACACCCGATTTTCGGCTGCCAACACAGTTAAACAAAGGTTCCCCAATTAATAACTTAAAAACTAAAATTTTAAAGCACAATATCACTTACCAAATGAGTGTGACTCTATGTTGTGCAATATGATGAATTGAAAACAAAGTTGAAAAGGGAAAGGAAGGAAAAAGGTGGATTCAACAAAAAGGAGGGTAAAATTCGACAGCAATGGAAAAATGGATAGGGAAAACGGCAGAGACTTTTTGCAGGAGAGAAGAAAAATAGCTGGGTAACTCCCAAATCCCCTATTTTGCTCTTACTAAACCACATACGTTTCAACTACTTCAGTATTCTAGTCCATCTCAAACACCCACACGGTATTAGTAGCAAAAATAATGCCCAAGTACAGACTCAAACACAAGACCTCCCTCACACCAACACTCCACTTATCCACCAAACCAGCAGACACATTCTGACATTATTTTACAAACAACTCTACTTAAACCCTTTAAGCAAGGCTAAGGCTTCAATGATTAAAAATTTCAAAATTTTCCCAAGTCGAGGCTGGAACTTGGGGCCTCACACATACACTCAGAACCTTTAACCACTAAACTAGATACACAGTTGTGTCAAATAATAATAATAACCTAAACAGGTACTTTTGGAGAGTTACAAGGTTTTTAATGGTATTTAAAGAACTAGATTATGCACTTACGTCCTAGATTAGGAATAGAACAACAAGATATATGGATGATTGAATTTATTGATTGAATTACTATTGATTGATTGCTTGAATAGTGAATAATGTTACATGTATTTTATGCATACCCGATTGAATGATCTAAATGCTTAAATTGTTGACAAGATTGTATGCCTAATTTATTCATGATTGTAATTGTTTGGTTATGGGATAAAAAGTAAACGACTAATTGATTGAATGTCTTGGAATGTATTTATATTGCATTTGCATGGGTTAGGTTGGGTTAGGTTAGGTTGATATGATCGATGGAAGAACTGATAGTATATCTGCATTTAATCGTTTATTGTAAACTCACAGTTACATCAGTTTCCAACTGTGACGGTTTTGTTGTGTACCCACAATTACAGTAGATCCTAATTGTGACTATTTCACTATTCTCTCACGATCTCTCTAACAACTCTTATATGTGAAATAACCATGTTTCCGCAATTGCCGGAAGCTTTTATCTGCAATTACTCGAATCCAAATATGGTATTAAGTCCACAAGTTGGAGTGATGGTGGAGGGAGTTCTAGGAAACTCTCAATTTTGGAGCACTAGTGGTTGGGTGTAGGACAACCGATTTTTAAACTTATTTTTGTATGGTATATTTGACAATTTATGCATACAAGACTGAATTTTTTTGATGAAACGATTGAATTGATTTATGTGTATATATCTTTCGGGAACAATGTGAATAACTTTGAAATTAATTTGGTTGATTGTCTATGCTTGAGAATGTTATTATTTCTTGACTAAAATAACAACACCTAATTACTGTATTTGAAATTAACAGATAATTATAACCGATTAATTCTTGATAATAATGTATGGTGTAATTTAATGTTTAAAAATATAATTGTATGATTCAGTTTATTATAAAGGGACTCACATTGAGATTCTATAGCTCACTCTCCGTAACTTCCATCTTTACAGATAATCCTTTCGGCTATGATGCAAACATGACACTCAGAGGATCTCGAGTTTTTTCTCATCTTTATTTCCGTTAATGTTGTTATTTTTAATTCCTTAAGAGTTTGAGTTATTTTTCTTGTCTTCTTTCATTATGAACTATGGTTTGGGATTTAATTTTAATTCCACAATTAGATGCATTTCATTCAGTATAGGTTATAATTTTTAGGTTATTATTTGTTAGTATTTGATTAAACTGAATTTTTTTATTAAAAAGATTTACATTTTAACTCCGTTGCTATTTAAATAAAGTTAAACTAGAAAATAAATTGTAAATCACCTTAATATACATAAGTTTTAAAAGGAAAATTAATTTTGATAAGGACCAAGCCACTTCGGTGGTTAATGTCATCTCTCGAACTCAAGTTTGCCGTCTAGGTCGGTTTGAGGAGGTTACACCCACGATAGTGTTTTGATGATGTTCGCCGAGACAGTAAACACGAAGGCCAATATGATGAAAACGTAGCTCGTCAAGACCGTAAACACGAGGTCCATCGAGACAATAAACATGACAAAAGGTCAGTTTGGCAGATATGTAGAAAGACCATGACCATGTACATTCTGGAAATGGTGAATAAGCTTCATTTGTCTACTAGGGTTTCTGCGTATCCTAGGGGCGATAATGGGAAAACCTCAGGTGATGTTGAGTTTAGGCAAATCCAATTCGCCAAACATGACAGTTTATTTGGTGTCTTGGTGGAAAACCAAACATAGCCTTTGTGGTGAGTTATTTGTAAAGCCCTTGTGGAAAATTATCTTAAAAGACTTTGTGGTGTATTATTTGGGAAGCCTTAGTGGCGAAGTTATCTGGAAAGCCTGTATGGCGAATTTTGTAACACCTAAGTTATGAGCAGTCTATCTGCCTTTGTGGCAAGATTTGGGTATACCTTTGAAGTATTTTCTGAAAGAATTCTCAGCAATGTACCCGACTAATGAACCCACGATAGAAATCCACTAGACCAGAGAGCTTGACGTATCCATAATTATGAATGGTTTAAGTGTCCGCCAAACTGGGGAATTATCACATTATGTATCAAAGTTATCTGGCATTATGTTGGATGATCTAAAATATTACATTAATCGAACCAAGTTTATTTGTCTAGATCGACTTGAAGATACAGTGTGACTGGTGTACTTACAGCCTGCCAGAGCCAATATAAGAATCCACCAATAGTAGTTCCCGTATGTATAGTATTTTGAGGAATTTATCCAATTTATTTCTTCAAAGAGATTGTGAAATAGGATCCATGATAAGTTGTGAATTCTGTGATCCACTAATTGAATGGAATGTGCATAAAGGAGTTAAGTACAGAGATTGGCGTATAGTTATCCACTAGGAATCGAAAAAGCATCCGCCAAAGTCTGAAAGGAAGTCTAGAATCTTCAAGTCAAGGAATTCAACCACAACATTTAAAAGTAATATTGGTTAAGACTCATTAAGTTTAGTGGAACTTACAGGCATCTATTTGTAATGCAGGCTCTAGGAATTGAACTAGTACACCAGAAGGGATCAAGCTAGGAATGCACCAAAGTGACAGTTTGAGTGTGGTATTATGGATACAGATGGACATTCTAGGGAATATGAATAATAGCACTTTACTCCATGAATAAGTATGTTTTAACAAAGATTGAAGTTTTAGTGTATTAAATTACTTTTGAGAATCTATTGTAATTAATAAATGTTTCCTTTAAAATCTTTTAACTTAGAAAGGAATATAAATAAATAAGAACTATATTCAGTATGGTTTTTGCCAGTGGTAAAATTTTTTGTAAGTATTTATGTATTGTGGCATCTTATATTCAAGACCAGTAAATCGGGTCAGGTATAAGGTGTTACAATTTAATTGTTATTAGATCATTTGGTTTAGTCAATCTTCTGGAAGTTGAGAAAAAGTTAGCCATGTATGTATGATACACTGGACCTAGCTTAATCCCTCAGGTAAGTTAAAGAATTTAGTAATTGAGAGTACTCTAGCAAATTGTTAGTATTGAAGAAGGTGAGTCTAGTTGGAAAGAAATAATATAGTTTTATTGATAAGAGAAGGAAAATGATACAAGCTGAACATAGAAATTTAGTACACAAAAAAAGTCTTCAATCTCCCTGCTCTAAAGGTTGGTCAGTGGGTTTAGTAGGGACTCCTTCTGGCTGAGGGCGTTCTTTGGGGACTCTTTCAAGAGCATCAGACTCTTCCAAATTTGTCTCCTCTATTTCTAGCTCTCTGGAGATGAAGAAGTTGGTCAATTGCTTCCATTCTCTCTAGAGCTTTTCTTAATCTTCGCCCTTAGAATTATAAACATTAAAGTTCAAGGACTCAATGGTGACCTTCTGTAAGCAGTTGAAGTTCATTCGACTTAGATTGAGAGGACCCGCAACAACTTGAGCATGAAGGATCAGGTTGGATCGTAATATGGGCAAAGCTTCTGCTAGATTCTTTTTACTGTCCTCCTAGTATTTTTTTCAAAGCTTCCTCGTTAGATTGGCATGGATGTTCCAACTCTGATAAATGTCGTTGAATTTCTCCTCTAAAGAGGACTCGCTAGCCCCTAGTTGATTGACTTCTTCCTTTATCTACTTGGCCGGGATTTCTAAACTTTCATATTTTCTATTCTAAGAAGAGATGGAGGAGTCAAGCTCTTTAATCTAACTAATAGCCTCCTCATGAGTCTGGCGTAGTTGAGCTGAGGACTGTTCGCCAGCATGCATAGTTTCTTCTAAGCCCGCGAGTTTGATGCTATTGTGACTGCAAGTCTCTTGAAGGGCCTAGCTCATAAGCTCGCATTCAGCTGCTAAAACTTAAAAGGACCCTGCCAGCACCGAGAGGGGGGTAGATGAGGATTTGTTATTCTGCTACTACTTGATCACATCAAGAGATAAGGGATATTGTCTCGGCCTTAAGAGATCCTGTCGTGGGAAAATTTTACATGCTTCGCTAGATGGAGTATTAATGAGTAAGGAACCAAGATGGGCCTCTGGCTAGTTTTGGCATATTGTCTCTAGCGTGAATATAGCAGCAGATGGATTTGTGGCATGGATTGGAGAGTCTGTAAAGTTGGCAAACTCTGCTAGCATAACAAGAGTAGGAGAAAAGGCAAGGGCAGGATAAGTGATGCCTCTCAAGGGAGCAGGCCCTCTCCTGAATCTGTGATGAACCAATTTGTGGGCGGTCACTACCTTCGGTGTCCTGGGTGCTTACTTCCACCCTTGACCTTTTCTGAGCTTTATCATCCATTGACATTGATAGTATGACAGAAATTCCTTCATTTTCGCGAATTGCGTCTAATAATGCAAAAGAGTCCATGTTAGCTATTGGAGTAGGCGGGAAGGTACTAGATGTACGAGAAGGAGAAGAAGAGCTTGCAACAGCAACAGGAGAGTTAGCTTGTAACAGCTCAATTTCGGTGAAATCGGAACAGTGGTCTTGGGACCACAAATTCAACCGAAAATAAAATTTATTTTTATTTTATTAAATGGTTCGTATTACGATAAACATGTCATGTGAAAATTTTGATAAGAAAATTTTATCGATTAAGTGTTTAATTACAGGAAGGACCAAATCGCATAAAATGCAAAAGTTGGATTCTAGTAGCTAGAAGGATCAAATAGCTATGGAATTCAAAACTTAAGGTCCTTATATGGTAATTAGACATTAACAAAAAGTATGTAGATATTTTGGTGACTTATCCATATAAATTTAGAAAAAGGGCAAGGACTAAATTGGAAAGTGAAAATATTTAATTAATTAAAAGATGATAAAAAAAAAAAAGAAATATCATTTTATTTTATCATTTTTTTCCCTAAAAATACATGGAAACCCTAGGAGAGAAGAAACTTTCATAGCCAAATTAGGTAAGTTTCCTTGGCCTGTTTTTAGTAATTTTGATATTTTTGAAACTGTGATAGCTTAATCTATCTATTTGAAGGATCAATTTGAAAAGTTATCAAAGTATAAAAATTGGGTCATGGATGAATATGCTGAAAATTTGAAATTTATGGTAGAAAATAAAAAATTGTTGATAGATAAACAACTTTTACAAAATGATTTTTGATGAAAACATGATTTAGGGACTAAAATGTAAAGTTGTGAAATTTAATTATAAATTCTAAATTTTTATGAATACATGTGTTGTAAATTTTGTAAGGGTATTAGGCTTGGAATAGGGAGTAAATTGCACAAGTTTCTCTTTACGAGCCTAGGGACGAAATTAAAATTTATGGAAAAGTTAGGGGCAAAATGGTATTTTTGCCTAGGATGAAAATTGAGTCCACTTGAATGTGATGTTAAATTTTCTTGTATAGATCCGGATAGACCAAATTCAGAGTTAGAATGAGGAAAGAGGAGAATGTCGGATTAGTAGATTTTACGCACACGAACATTGTGGAGGTAAGTTCGTGTAACTAAATTGTGTTTATTTACATGCTTGCATTGACTGTGTTTATGCAAATTTTATAAATTTCATAAATATGTGAAATTATTACATATCTGATCAATCCCGATAAATAAAAATGTTTAAATTAAATGATAATGCCCGTTAGGTGATAAAGGATAAACGATGAGAATGTTACTTATATGCTTGAAATGAATATTGAATGTGTTTATTTGAATTATATGAATCTTGTGGATGTATGAAATAATCACATGCCCAATAATGCTTGAGAAAAATGTTTAGATCCCAATTGAATAAAATGGAAAATTGATGGATACGTGATTTCCCGAAAGGAATGAGGTCCTGCATTTGTTGCTGACGGGATTTAACTCGGACGAGTCATCCTGTTGACCTCATTTATAAAAGGATTTAGCTCAGACGGGTAATCCTGATATAAGTCCTCTCGAGCATATGTTTTGTATTGGATTTAGCCCAGACGGGTAATCCAGATCAAGCTCTTTAGAGCATATGTCATAAAAAGGACTTAGCCTAGACTGGTAATGTTGTTGTTTGTATATATGTGTGACTCGAGAGTGTACTCTCTGAAATAGTACCTTATGAGTACCATTGAATATGAATTGACAGATCCTGATTTGTACACCTCAAGTGTACTACCTGTGTAACCATCGATATTTCAGATAAATTCAACGGGTAAAAATCTTGATATGAAAAGATATGGAAAAGAAATGAGTTATTACACGTATTCATCTGAAATACAAGTAAATGATGATACATGATAAATGATATATGAAAACATGAGATGATGATATTTGTACATAAACTTTATTTGATGAATATATGTTCATTCTTAATTATTAGACTTGTACATCTTGAGTGTACTAATCATGACTTTGATATTCCGAGTAATATAAGTAAAGTTCTGATATGAAATGATCTGAACTCGAAATGAACTATTATGAAATTATACTTGAAATAATGAGATGAATTATGTATGTTGAATGAATACATGTTATGGAAAGCATATGTGCTGGGAAACTTGATTATTGTTAAGCCCATATATGTTTTGATGTTATTATGGAATATATGGCTAACAAGGGCAATGAGAATGTGTGTAGGGCTTGAGGTCAAATTGATTGATTATGCCTTACATAGTTACCTCAAAATAGAATGAATGGTAAGTTAAGTACCATGTTGTACGAACTTACTAAGCATCTTATGCTTACTTAGTTTTATTTCCCTGTTTTAGAGTAAATCGAAAGCTCGTTGGATTCGAAGCTAGGCGAGATCACTCATACTATCCATCGGCCCATGTCGGTACAATATGGTAAATCAATTATGGTTGTAATGGCCTGTATAGGATATATTGGCCATATTGGCATGTAAATGTAAATGATGCTTGTAATCTAGCCATTAGAATGGCTAGTAATGGTTTGTTTTAATATATGTGTAATGTCAAACTATGGTAGCTACACATATGTTAAGTAGTTGATCAAACTATGTTGAACTTGAGGACTTAACTAAGGTAAGATTATAGACATGTATGCATGAAATTATATGCCATGTTAATTTGAATGCTTGGAATGGTTGGATTGTACTTGATATGTTTTGGTGCAGGAAAATGGAAATTTCAGGTGACAAATGAGGCTAGAAAATTACTTTATTTTGTCCACATGAGTAGACACACGGGCGTGTGTCTAGGCGGTGTGTGACACACGGCCGGGTACATGGGCGTGTAGTTAGGCCGTGTGTCCCCTACACCTTAAATTTGAGAAACAGAATGCTTAGAATTAAGCACACGGGCAAAGAGATAGGCATGTGTCTCAGCCATGTGTACCACACGACCTAGAACACGGGTGTGTGTCTTGGCCGTGTGAAACCTAAATCTAATTTTGAAATGAATTAATTGACCATGCGACCTAGCACAAGAGCGTGTGGCATGGCCTTTTGCACAAGTCAGAGAGTTACACGGGGTTGAAGATGGCCTATAGCACTGGTGTGTCCCATGGTCACACGGGCGTGTCTCTTGGACCACACGGGCGTGTGAGCCCTGTAACTTGAAAATTTTTTAAAATGTAACGAAAAATTCTTAGAGTTCCCGATTAAGTCTTGACTCATTTCTAATGCTCGTTTTGGGCCTCGAGGGTCCAATTAAGGGATGTTTTGAGAGATCCCGGTTAATGAAAAGTAATTTGCATAAATTATTTGTAAAATGTTTTGACAGTTCTGATAATGCTTCGAAACCCTATTCTAACTACGGATACGGGTTAGGGGTGTTACATTTAGTGGTACCAGAGCTACTGTTTAGTCGATTCTCGGACTGAACGTAGCATATGTGGAGTCTAGAAATACATGCCATTATATAACCTGCGATAGTGCAATATCTCCCGACTCTGATGAAAATTGTTTTACAAATAGACAGAGATGCTTTCCAACCGAACTAATTCTGATACTGCTGAAAGTGACACTCACGTGCTTGAGTAAAAATGTTACTTATGATGAAATGAGATTTATAAAGGTATGAAATAAATGATTTATAATTAACATGTTAATGATACACGATAAGTGATATGTGTGTATTTATGAAAGTTAAATTCTGAGGCTTACGATCTCCACCCCCTTACCAGTATAGTGTTATACAATGAAACTCACAAGATTTATATGGATTAAGCTCTTGAATAGGCTGCTAAAGAGTTCAAAGGCTGAATGATTAATGATGTAGTCAGAATGAGAATGGGTTAGTAAGTAAAGACAGTATTAAAAGAGATAGCAGATTTTTTCTAAATTTTTTTTTGAATATGTGATGTCATTGTTAAGGAAGAGGTTATTCATGAGTAAACAACTTATCCAGATATGATATTTACAAAATGGATTAGCCAAAAATTCTTCCGAATTGATTCTGTTAGTGAACTAAATAATGTAAGATTATTAATGACTTTATTAGTTAGTGGAATAGTAATGAAATTGCAAAGATATGTGAATATAGTTGTTATCATTGAGTATATTACAGCAATCTCTTCAGGCTATTCTATATGTTTTGTTATTCTCAGAGGCATATGAAATTGTGCATGTATAGATGTAATATTTATCATATTGAAAGGCTAGTAAATTGTGCAGGGTACATGGGCATGTAGTTTGGCCGTGTGTCCCCTACACCTTAAATTTGAGAAACGGAATGCTCAAAATTGAGGACACGAGCAAAGACATGGGCGTGTGTCTCAGCTATGTGTACCACACGGTCGAGAACACGGACGTGTGTCTTGGCTGTGTGAAACCTGCATCTAATTTCGAAATGAATTAATTGACCACACAGCCTAGCCAACGGGCATGTGGCATGGCCGTCTGCACAAGTCAAAAAGTTACATGGGGTCGAACATGGCCTGTAGCACAGTCGTGTCCCATGGTCACACGGGCGTGTCTCTTGGACCACACGGACATGTGGGCCCTGTAACTTGAAAATTTTTTGAAATGTCATGAAAAATTCTTAGAGTTCTCGATTAAGTCTCGACTCATTCCTAATGCTTGTTTTTGGCCTCGCGGGTCCAATTAAGTGACGTTTTAAAAGATCTCGATTAATGAAAAGTAATTTGCATAAATTATTTGTAAAATGTTCTGAAATTTTTGAAAATGCTCTAAAACCCTGTTCCAACGATGGATATGGGATAGGGGTGTTAAATAGCTTGACTGGGAGAAGGAGCGGATGGTATACCATAACAAATAACATTCCAATGGCGTGGACATAGTCCACAAGTCTCATAGAAAAATAAGGAAGGCTCCCTCATCCACCCCACTAGAATTCGTGTCAAATCATCATTGGTGTTGTGAGGCGAAACCACCTTAGCAGAAAGAACATTTTGGGAATTTGCCCATAATAGAAGGTCATTCATCCGATGAAAATTTGAACTCAGCCCTTCAAAGCAGTGTTGAAAAACATTCCGGATAGTAACAATCAGTCCTAATTTCGGGATACACCCCACCCTTAATTGCTTAAATTGCTTTTAAGCAACTTCCAAATCAACAAGTTGGCTTTGTAGGAATATGTCCTCTTGGGGTATAGACCATAAGGTTAAGAAGCCAAAATTAGTTTTGAGCTTGCATGTAACTCTTAAGAATTTATCCCTTCTGATATGGAGGTTTGAGGTCCAATTTTAGATGATGGGCTCATAACCCTAGCGTGTACTAAAATGGGCCATCCCGACTGAAGGACCTTGTCTTTTAATTTTAAGATGATAAATCCTTTAGAAAATGCCGAGTATGGGCAACTTAGGGTGCAAACAGCAGTCAAGGAAATAAGCCACCAATGTCCACTAGAAAAGGGTGAAGAGTTGCCCTAGTACAATTCCATATTCATCGAGCACCGAGCAAAAGAAGGCATGAAGACGCAAATGAAAGCTAGTCTCGAGCAGAAAGATGGGAAAAATAAAGCCCTCATTATTGTCACTCTAGTGACACTCCCGTTGGACTAAATGAAAATCATAGGCAAAGTTTGGATGAAGGACACCTCTAGCCCTTAGGTATCGAGTTAGATCTTCCTTTCTAGTGTTGCATTCATATAAGGGATCAAGCATGAGACAGGTACCATCAGGACCTCCAGGTCTAATCTCAACAACATTTCTAGGGTTATCGCTTCTGCTACTTAAAGCATGACCACCACAGTCTCTTCCATGAAAAGTAGTTTTGACCATTTTGAGCAATAGTAAAAGAAAGATAATAAGGGTTACCTCTGAAGAAGTTGTGATTTGAAGGCAAAAAAAAAAAGTAAAGAGACTTTGATAGGAAAAGAAATTAGGGCTCTAATGATGGAGTGAAATATTTTGGGGAAGGTGTTGAACAACCAATACTTAAAAGAATCAAACGTCCGTGAGAAATTTCAACTTTAAAGCCAACCGTTCGAATTCTTTAATCAAAGCTCAACAGTTGTCAATACTAAGGCTACGGGATGTTTAAAAACATAGGAGTACCCCCCAATTATGATTGCAAGCTTGGAATCTGCCAATCGAGACTATCTGTCTACATTCACATCAGTTGGAATTTCTAGAGTATCCATCCTAGACGAGAAGTCTATTATGACTATGTTTAGACATTTCGCCAAGCAGTATACCTTATCTAATCCAGAAAGTTGGTCACACATAATTGGTAATGGTGTTACCAGGTTGGTAAAAACAATTTGATGATGAAATTTCCGTGAAAGAGAGGAGTGTTGTCACACCCCCAAAAAATGACAAATCCAAAAAGGAGAGTGAGGTATGCAAGTTAGTTGTCTTGGCGCACTATGGTAGAATAATCTATCACTTTGCTGGCTTGCTAGTGAATTAGAGTATTTGTGCATACTAACATTAAAGTATCAGCTCATTAGTGGTATATAAGAATTAAATTTCAAGTTATATTTAATTGAAAAAAGGATATGCCCATGAAAGAGTACACTCTAGAGTTTTGGCTGAGCATGGAGAGCCTATCAAGTGTATGAGAAAGTTGTAGAAGACTTAATTGTCTTTAAGACCACGCCATACGTGAATCACCACCAAGGTATAGTACGCTCAATTTGCTTAAGCACTATTCAAGTGGGTTCTTGTAACGGGATTGGTTGGGAGTCAACTGAATTAATTTGACCCTCTCCATGACTGGTCAAAAAGTAATGTTCATCTTCGTTGGATTTTCTTTTATTTTTCCCCTAGATTTTGTAGGGAAATTAAGGGAAATTTCAGTAAGCATCACCACTTGTCTAAATCCATAAAAGGGGGACCGAGAGTATATGTAGTTGAGGGCATTCTAGATGGTTTTTTCTTTCTGCTCTACATCGTAGTCCTTCTTTCTAACCTAAATGTTCTCTTTGTTTTCGTTAAGCTAGAGCTAAGATTTTGTTTAATCAGTAGATGATTCAACCTTCTGGTAAGTTTTATAGCTCTCTATGTTACGATTGTTGAAGAGTAAGGATGTTCAAAGACGTAAGAATAGTAGGGTGTGAGTGGAAGGCCCTACATGGAGGTTGCATGTATTTGAAACATTAGTAAACTATCTGTAAATGGAGATTTTAATGGAAATTCCATGATCTTTTAAATAGTTGCTACTACTAGATCAAGAAGGATGATTGAAATAGAAACTTCGGGCCGAGATAAATGTTTATTTCTAGTGAGTCTCTACACCCGACCCTTGCATGTTATTTTATGATGATTCTTTGTTTGGTTTATGTCCCTGTAGTAATGCATGTCTTATTGAGGAGTTGTTGTATGTATGTGTGTTTTCTATGAAGCATCTGTATGTATGTAAATAAGTGAACAATGTGCTACACGAATATGACAATGTGTGGTAATCATGTGTGGGAAATTATGTGTTGGGAAGTATGATTCCATTATGGGTATGAGTGAAATCTATGTAAATGTGTTCATTATGTTAAATGAATGATGCATGACCAAGTATGGTTGGTGATAAAGTGGTTCGGGTGGAGTGCTAGGAAAGTACATGATATGATAATGGACTCTGTAGTGGTGTTTTGATGAAATTCGTTGAGATAGTAAACACTAAGGCCAATATGACGAAAATATAGCCCGTCGGGACCATAAACTCAAGGTCAATCAGGATAGTAAACATGGGAAAAGGCCAATGTGGTAGATATGTGGAAAGACCTTGGCCATGGCATATTCTAGAAAAGACGGATAAGTTGTATTTGCCTACTAAGGTTTTTGCGTGTCTCGAGGGCACTGATGGACAAACCTCAAGCGATGCTAAGTTTAGGCAAATCCAAATCGTTAAACATGACAATTTATGTGGTGTATTGGTGGAAAACCAAATAGAGCCTTTGTGGCAAGTTATCTGTAAAGCCCTTATGGCGATTTATTTGAAAAGTCTATGTGGCGTATTATTTAAGAAGCCTTAGTGACAAAGTTATCTACAAAGCCTATATCACGAATTCTGTAACGCCTAAATGGCAAGTTGTTTGTTCGCCTTTGTATGCATAAAACATTGTATGCATGCATAATTGATTAGGGTTACAACCCAAATGATCAATATGAATCATATCACATGGCCATATACAAAATGTAACACCCCTTACTAGTACCCGAGGACGAAACTAGATTCGAGGCATTACCGAACACATACACAGTCATTCATTCAAAAATCGGGCTATAAAATTTTTCTTTAAAACAATTTCATTCATACATTGTAACACCCATTACCTGTACCCGAGACTGAGACAAGGTACGAGGCGTTACTAGACATATACTCAGACACTTTTGAGAAAATACGAGTTATAAAATTTCATTCTAATTTAAAACTGACCAAACAACATCATACTGTTCCGACTATGTACCTACAAGGACCAAAACATACATTAAAAATGATCCAGGACTAAATTGAGAACTATAGAAAATTTAGTAAAATTACTAGTATTATGCCTCACACGCCCGTGTGGTGGCAAAGCACACGCCCTTGTGTCCCACCTATGCTGAATTATTTGGATTTATTTCTCATTTCAAACTTACAGGGGTTTTCACACGGCCAAGCACACACCCATGTCCCTGCCTCGTGTCCCTCACATCGCCTAGACATGCCCGTGTCATCGCCCGTGTCCAAAAACCCGGACATTCTATTTATGATGTCATAATTCATTTTGAGGCACACGGCTAAGGCACATGCTCGTGGGCTAGGCTGTATCCTCCACACGGTCGAGACACACGGCCGTCTCTCTGCCCGTGTGTTTACTACCATGCAAACTGACCTAAAATTTTAGGTGCAGGGGACACACGGCCAAGCAACACGCCCATGGGGGCTAACTGTGTGTCATACACGGCCTAGACACATGCCCGTGTGTCTACCCGTGTAGACCTTTTTAGGGCTATTTCCCAAGACTTTGGTCACCCTCTATCATCCATACACACATATAAACTTCAATGTTATAATTCATTGCATGTTAACCTCATCTCATCGATTTAGTACATACTAAACCATCCTTTTCGTATTAGGGATTAATATAGTACATTTTACGTTTTACACTTAGGTCATATTATAACCATGTACCATTATATACTATGTCCACTCTCAAATTATTAAGTCCTATTTCAAGCATCTATTCATGATAAACCTTATCATCATATCTCATGAAACATTTAAACATAAACATGCATCATTAGTAGGTTTATAACCTACATCAATATGAGCCATATCTCATGGTCATATACAAAGGAATAAGTATACCATTTAAGCCCTTACAATGGCTAGCCAAATGACACATATAACAAAATAACCAAAAATCCTATACATGCCATTAAACAAAATAAAAGTATCTATATACCAAAACGGAACAAGTCACTAGTGTGTTGATTCTCCAACCGTCTTCCAATCTTCACGAGTCCACGAGCTCTGTAAGACAGGGAAAAGAGAAGGCGGTAAGAATTTATATGCTTGGTAAGTCCGGATAACTGGAAAGTAAACTTACCAGTTAATTAGCATACAACCATATTTAGGCAATAAATCCAACAAGCATGAAATAGTTTCCCTATCACATGCACTCAATCATCAAGTTAGTCTCATAACAATACATCATATCATTAGTCTTAGATGAGCTCATCAATTCAATATTTTCATTCTTTATTTCATCATGTTAATCTCATTGAATTTCTCAAAAATCTCGATGGATAGTCCAATTACTATTAAGTCATACAAGTGATCATCTCAAGTACGCAATGTGAGGATTACCAGTCCAGGCTAAATCCCCTGTAATATAACTCATAGAGCAATGTCAAGATTGCCAGTTCAGGCTAAATCCCTTTTTAACGACAATTGCTCTCTTAAGCTCGAATCTGAATTGCCAGTCTAGGCTAAATTCAGTCCTCAATCGGATTACCCGTTCGGGCTAAATCCTTAATGCAACCATATTCTTCAGGAGGTTCGATCACTCAAGGAACACCCATCCGCACTAGATCCTTTCTATTTTGAGATCATCGGATTACCCGTCTGGGCTAAATCCTTTACTGCAACACATGCAGGATCTCATGTCATGTAAGTCATAATTTAACCATCGAATTTCCCTTTCTATTTCAACCGGAACATTTATCATCTTTCCCTTTCTATTTCAACCGGAACATTTATCATCTTTCATTTACACTAGTATATTTCATGGATTATCATCCAATGAATATCTAAATTTTCATACATTCAAGGACATGCATATTTAAGTATATTAAAAGTTTACTTCGGGTTATATGAACTTACCTGGTAATGGCTTCGGTTTCGTATTCCAGTTATTTCGAAACCTTTCGTTTACCACAATCGACCTCCAGAATTGATTCCTCAGGGTCTATATCAATAAAATTAGATTATTAATACATCACATTATTCGTTTTAGGCCTAAAACTCACCCCCAAGCAAAATGACCATTTTGCCCCTAACCTTTCACAATATTTACAATTTAGTCCTAAGTCTCGTATAATGAAATGCATGTAATTCCTTGGCTACCCAAGCTTAGTCGAATGTTATTCACACTTATAGTAGCCTATGTTTTTCCTTCATTCCATATTCTCCTACCCATTTCAACAACTTTTACAATTTAGTCCTTTAAGCCATTTCCATGAAAAACTACTTAGTAAAAGTTATTCACAATCCTTTAAACTCTTATATTCCTCCATAAATCATCAAAACACAAACATCTAATGCATGGGTAAATTTTTTAACATAAACTCTAGCTTGAAATATGGGTAGAAATAGAGAGAGCATGTTACGAGGAGCTCAAAAATATGAAGAACATTAAAAATGGGGCTAGGGAGCACTTATTATTGAGCTTGAAAATGTTGAAAACCCTAGCTATGGAGACCCTTAGAATTTCGGCAGCATGGAGAAGAAAATAAGCTGATTTTAGCTTGATTTCTCCCTTTTTATTTAGTTTATTACCAAATGACCAAAATGCCCTTCCTTACTAAACTTCCAAAATTTTCCATGCATGACCATTTTCGTCTTAGAAATTAGAAAAATTACTCTTTAAGGACCTCTAATTAACATTCCAAAGCAATTTCATACAAATTGCTTCTAGAACCCAAGTTTTGCAATTTATTCAATTTGGTCCTTAATTTCCAATTGGACACCTTACACATAGAATTTATTCATGAAACTTTAACACATGCTTATTTTCATATCCTGGACCTCATAATGATAATAAATTAATTTTTTTAATGTCAGATTTGTGGTCCCAAAACCACTATTTCGACTAGGCTCAAATTCGGGATGTTACATTTCTCCCCCTTAAGGACTTTCGTCCTCGAAAGTCTTACCAATAAACAGGTTTGGATATTGACTTTTCATGGTTTCTTCGGGCTCCCATGTAGCTCCTTCCACTCCATGTCTATGCCATAAAACTTTCACCAAGGCTATATCCTTGTTCCTCAACTGTTTGACTTCTCGAGCCAAAATCTTAAGCGGTTCTTCACCATATGTCATAACCGGTCTAATTTCAACTTCCGTCAGTGAAATCACATGAGAGGGGTCTGGTCTATATTTATGCAACATGGACACATGGAATACATCATGAAATCTTTTCCAATTCAGGTGGCAGTGCTAAACGGTTGGCTAATGATCCAACTCTTTTAGTAACCTCATACGATAAACCGCAAACTCAATCTGGGCAAATATCAATACCTTTTGTCCATGGAGTCACTTTCAAGAACACTTTATCTCCAACTTGAAACTCAATTTCTTTTCTTTTCAAATCAGCATATGACTTTTGTTTATTCGATGCCGCTTTCAAGCAATCCCGTATCATTTCAGCCTTTTCTTCAGTTTCTTTGACTAAATCAATCCCATGAATCTAACTTTCCTTGAGCCCTGTCCAATACAGAGGCGTTCAGCTCTTTCTACCATACAAGGCCTCATAAGGTGTCATTTTCAAACTCGCCTGAAAACTATTATTGTAGGCGAATTCCAGCAAGGGTAAGTATTTTTCCCAACTACCCTGAAATTCAAGGACGCAGCACCGTAACATGTCTTCAAGAATCTGAATCGTCCGCTCAGACTTTCCATCAGTCTGCGAGTGAAAAGGCATACTAAAATTCAACTTTGTACCCAAAGCCTCTTGCAGCTTCTTCCAAAATCTCGAAGTGAATCTCGGGTCCCTATCTCAAATAATCGATAACGGTACCCCGTGTAATCTCACAATCTCAGATACATACAAGCCGGCCAATTTTTCAAGTTAGTAGTCAGTTCGTACTGGAATAAAGTGAGCTGACTCCGTTAACCTATCAACCACAACCCAAACAACATCTTTCTTTTTCGGGGCTAACGAAAATCCCGTCACAAAATCCATAGCAATCCTATCCCACTTCCACTCGGGGACCATCATAGGCTATAACAAACCTGAAGGTACTTGATGTTCAGCCTTGACTTGCTGACATATCAAGCATTTCAATGCAAATTCGGAGATGTCTCTTTTCATGCCATTCCACCAATACATTTTCTTCAAATCATTGTACATCTTGGTACTTCCTTGATGAATAGACAAACGGCAATCATGCGCCTCTTGCAAAAATTTTTGAATAAGCTCGTCGTCTCTTGGTACACAGATCCTATCTCTGAACATCAAGCAACCGTCGAGACCAACCCAAAAATCTGATTCGGTGCCTGACTCATATTAAGTTCTCTTGGCTTGTAAATCACTATCATTGATTTGAGCTGCACATATTTCTTGCAGAAACGTTGGTCCGGCTCTTAACTCTGCCAAAATCGAACCATCATCTAACAAGGCCAACTGCATGTTCAAGGCTCTCAAATTGAACAAGGATTTTCTGCTTAGTGCATCTGCAACCACATTCGTCTTTCCTAGGTGGTAGTCAATGATAAGTTCATAATCTTTAATCAACTTTGACCATCTCTGTTGTCTCAAATTCAATTCTTTTTTAGTCATCAAATATTTTAAACTCTTGTGATTAGTAAATACACGACATGTCTCACCATACAAATGGTGTCTCCAAATCTTCAGGGCAAATACAATGGCTGCTAGCTCCAAGTCATGTGTTGGATAGTTTTTCTCGTGTGGTTTCAATTGCCTCAAAGCATAGGCTATCACTTTACCTTCTTGCATCAGTACGCAGCCCAGTCCATTCAAAGTCGCATCACTGTAAACCACAAATTCCTTTCCCGGCTCAGGTTCTACTAGTACTGAAGCTTCGGTCAGCAATGTCTTCAATCTCTCGAAACTCTACTGACACTTCTCTGACCATTCAAACATAACGTCTTTTTGCAACAACCTTGTCAAAGGAGTTGCAATCATCGAAAATCCTTTCACAAAGCGTCGATAGTAACCGGCTAAGCCCAAGAAGCTTCTAACCTCGGTTACATTCTTTGGCGGCTTCCACTCTACAATAGTAGAAATCTTATTTGGATCAACTCGGATGCCATCACCCGACACAATGTGACCGAGGAATCCGACCTCTCAAAGCCAAAATTCACTTTTGCTGAACTTAGCATACAATTTCTTGTCTCGTAAAGTCTATAAAACCGTTCTCAAATGTTTCGCTTGCTCAGTCTCATTACGGGAAAAGATCAAAATATCGTCAATGAATACCACAAAAAATTTGTCCATGTATTGTCGGAAAACGCGATTCATTAAGTCTAGAAATGCAACTGAGGCGTTCGTTAGACCAAAAGGCATGACAAGAAACTTGTAATGACCATACCTCATCCTGAAAGCAGTCTTAGGTATGTCTGACTCTTTAACTCGCAACTGGTAGTAGTCAGATCTCAGGTCTATCTTAGAAAACATAGTGGCTCCCCTTAATTGATCACACAAGTCGTCAATCCTAGGCAACGGATACTTGTTCTTGATGGTTACCTTGTTAAGTTGTCGGTAGTCTATACATAGACTCATTGAGCCATCTTTCCTCTTTACAAATAATACTGGAGCACCCCAAGGTGAAAAGCTCGGTCTTGCAAAACCTTTATCCGTCAGTTCTTGGAACTGCGCTTTTAACTCCCTCAGCTCGGTTGGTGTCATCCTATACAGAGCAATAGAAATAGGAGCTGTTCCAGGCACCAATTCAATACCAAACTCTACCTCTCTAACGGGAGGTAATCCGGGTAGCTCTTCGAAAACACATTCGGATACTTGCATACTATCGGTACCGATTCCAATTTCAACTCAAATTCTTTAGTATTCAACACAAAAGTAAGGTAGGCTTCATATCCTTTTCTCATATACCTTCGAGCCATCATTGGGGTAATCAAAACCGACGGAGTATCCAACTCGCTTGAATCAATCCGGAGAATCTCACCATCTGAGCATTTCAATTCAATATACTTGCTACCACAATTTACAGTCACATCATGCACAGCTAACCAATCCATGCCAAGTATTACATCAAACTCATCAAATGGAAAAAACATAAAGTTAGCCAGAAAACAATGACCTTGAATTGTCAAGGGACAATTCGTACAGACTTTATCAACTAGGACTAACTTGCCTAAGGGGTTTGACACCTTAATCACAAATTCTGTAGGCTCTACAGACATATCCATGCTAGACACCAATTTCATGCAAATGTATGAATGGGTTGATCCTGGATCAATTAAGGTAATAACACGATTATTATAAATAGAAAATGTACCTGTGATGACATCGGGAGCAAAGGCTTCCTCTCGAGCACGTATTGCATAAGTTCTTACCGAGGCTTGTGCCTCTGGTTTTGCAGTAGCATCCTTGGCAATAGTTCAACTGCCACTTGCACTTTTGGGATGTCTTGGAGGTCTACCTCGAGAAATAGGAGCATTCGGCTACGGAGTTATTTCACCCTCTTTATTAGCTCGCTCCAAGTAGTCTTTGAGAAAATGGTCAAGAGACCCACATTTGAAACACGCACCACTCTTCATTCGGCACTCTCTGAAGTGAAATTTGTTGCAGCTTTTACACTTTGGCTTTTGATCATCTACGCTTCCCACACTAGTTACCATAAGGGAAGAAGACTTCGGGTTATGTCGCTTGGAGCTTCTTACTCTACCCGAATATTCTACTGATGAAATGGAGCGTTCTTGATGACTCCTCGATTTCTTTATGGGGAAGGAGTGTGCTTTGCCGCTAGACTTCTTACTCGAAACTCAAGCTTCTCTCTTAGCTTGCTTTCTTTCATTATTTAGCTCTTCGGCCTTCTTGGCTCGGTCAGCTAATGTGGTAAATTCTCGTATCTCAAGGATCTCGATCAGTAATTTAATTTCCTCATTTAAGCCTTCCTTGAAGTGCTTACACATTTCTGTCTCTGATTAGACCCACTCTGTTGCATACTGACTTAACCTCACGAATTCCCTTTCGTATTCTAACACAGTCTTATTTCCTTGTCTGAGTTCTAGGAACTCCTTTCGCTTTGAGTCTAAAAACCTTTGACTGATGTATTTCTTTTTAAATTCAGCTTGGAAGAACTCCCATGTAATGTCTCCCTTCAGTACCACTAAGGATACTGTCTTCCATTAATGGTATGTTGTAACTTTTAGGAGAGATACAGCACACTTTAAGCATTCCTCGGGTGTACATGACAATTCGTCCAGAACTCGCATAGTATTCTCGACCCAGAACTCGACTCGTTCAGCATCATTATCAACCTTAGCTCTAAATTCTTCAGCCCCGTATTTCCTGAGTTTATCCACTGGGGCCTTACCAATTCTCACGGGTGTCATACCTTATGGCACTTCTCCCTCAGGTCGAGCAGGGGGCGGAGGAGGTCGTGGTATATTGGGGCGGTTTCTCAAGTAATCCCCAAACTATTCATCCATCATCTCAAAGAAGGCAGCTCTTGCCTCTTCCCGGTCTTCAGATATAGGTCGTCTATTACTACTAGCAGTTGCTCGCTGAACAGAAGCTGGAGCATGGCTCTCGGCTCCCTCGGACTCATCTTGAGCTTGATGGGAAGACATTTTACTATATTCAAATACAATTAAAAATGGTTATAAGATGTCACACTATCATAACTTGTATAATGGCATGTATAGCTATGCTCAATACATGCTACGTTAGTCCGAGAATCGACTAAACCGTAGCTTTGATACCACTAAATGTAACACCCCTTACCTGTACCCGAGACCGAGACAAGGTACGAGGCGTTACCAAATATATACTCAGACACTTTCAGGAAAATACAGGTTATAAAATTTCATTCTAATTTAAAACCAACCAAACAACATCATAGTGTCCCAACTATGGACTTACAAGGTCCAAAAAATACATTAAAAACGATTTGGGACTAAACCGAGAACTATAGAAAATTTTAGTAAAATTACTAGGATTATGCCTCACACGCCCGTGTGGTGACAAAGCACATGCCCGTGTGCTTAGGGACACGCCCGTGTGTCCCACTTGTGTTGAATTATTTGGATTTATTTTTCATTTCGAACCGATAAGGGTTTTCACACGGCCAAGCACACGTCCGTGTCCCTAGCCTGTGTCCCTCATACAGCCTAGACACGCCCGTATTATCGCCCGTGTCCAAAAACCCAGACATTTTGTTTATAACGTCATCATTCATTTTGAGGCACACAGCCAAGGCACACACCCGTGGGCTAGGTCGTGTCCTCCATACGATCGAGACACACGGCAGTGTCTCTCCCCGTGTGTTTACTACCATGCAAACTGACCTAAAATTTTAGGTTCAGGGGACACACGGCCAAGCAACACGCCCATGGGGGCTGACTGTGTGTCACACACGGCCTAGACACATGCCCGTGTGTCTGCCCGTGTGGACCTTTTTAGGGCTATTTCCTAAGCCTTTGGCCACCCACTATGCCTTTGGCCACCCACTATCATTCATACACTCTTATAAACTTCAATGGTATTTAAGATGGCCTAAATATACTTTCAAACAACCTTGGTATAGTTCATTGCATGTTAACCTCATCTCATCGGTTTAGTACATACAAAAATATCCTTTTCGTATTAGGGATTAACATAGCACATTTTTCGTTTTACACTTAGGCCATATTATAACCATGTCCCATTATATACTATGTCCACTCTCAAATTATTAAGTCCCATTTCAAGCATCAATTCATGATAAACCTCATCATCATATCTCATGAAACATTTAAACATAAACATGCATCATTAGTAGGTTTATAACCTACATCAATATAAGCCATATCTCATGGCCATATACAAAGGAATAAGTATTCCATTTAAGCCCTTACAATGGCTAGCCAAATGACACATATAACAAAATAACCAAAAATCCTATACATGCCATTAAACAAAATAAAAGTATCTATATACCAAAGCGGAACAAGTCAATAGTGTGTTGATTCTCCAACTGTCTTCCAATTTTCACGAGTCCACGAGCTCTGTAAGACAGGGAAAAGAGAAGGGGGTAAGCATTTATATGCTTAGTAAGTCCGGATAACTGGAAAGTAAACTTACCGGTTAATTAGCATACAACCATATTTAGGCAATAAATCCAACAAGCATGAAATAGTTTCCCTATCACATGCACTCAATCATCAAGTTAGTTTCATAACAATACATCATATCATTAGTCTTAGATGAGCTCATCAATTCAATATTTCCATTCTTTATTTCATCATGTTAATCCCGTTGAATTTCTCAAAAATCTCGATGGATATTCCAATTACTGTCAAGTCATACAAGTGATCATCTCAAGTACGCACTCCCGTGAACCTTATATCTTACGGCGGGATTACCAGTCCAAGCTAAATCCCACATAATATAACTCATAGAGCAATGTTGGGATTTCCAATCCAGACTAAATCCCTTTTTAACGACAATTGCTCTCTTAAGCTCGAATCTAAATTTTCAGTCCAAGCTAAATTTAGTCCTCAATCGGATTACCCATCCGGGCTAAATCCTTAATGCAACCATCTTCTTTGGGAGGTTCGATCACTCAAGGAACACCCATCTGTGCTAGATCCTTTCTATTTTGAGATTATCAGATTACCTTTCCGGGCTAAATCCCTTTCTGCAACACATGCAGGAGCTCATGTCATGTAAGTCATAATTTAACCATCGAATTTCCCTTTCTATTTCAACCGGAACATTTATCATCTTTCATTTACTCTAGTATATTTCATGGATTATCATGCAATGAATATCTAAATTTTCATACATTCAAGGACATGCATATTTAAGTATATTAAAAGTTTACTTCGGGTTATACGAACATACTTGGTAATGGCTTCGGTTTCATAATCTAGTTATTCTTAAACTTTTCGTTTACCACGATCGATCTCTGGAATTGATTCCTCGGGTTTTATATCAATAAAATTTAATTATTAATACATCACATTATTCGTTTTAGGCCTAAAACTCACCCTCGGGTAAAATAACCATTTTGCCCCTAACCTTTCACAATATTTACAATTTAGTCCTAAGTCTCGTATAATGAAATGCATGTAATTCCTTAGCTACCCAAGCTTAGCCGAATGTTATTCACACTTATAGCAGCCTATGTTTTTCCTTCATTCCATATTTTCCTACCCATTTCCACAACTTTTACAATTTAGTCCTTTAAGCCATTTCCATGAAAAACTACTTAGTAAAAGTTGTTCAGCATCCTTTAAACTCTCATATTCCTCCATAAATCATCAAAACACAAACATCCCATGAATGGGTAAATTTTTGAACATAAACTCTAGCTTGAAATATGGGTAGAAATAGAGAGAGCATGTTACAAGGATCTAAAAAATACGAAGAACATTAAAAACGGGGCTAGGGAGCACTAACTATTGAGCTTGAAAATGTTGAAAACCCTAGCTATGGAGACCCTTAGAATTTTGGCAGCATGGAGAAGAAAATGAGCTGATTTTAGCTTGATTTTTCCCTTTTTATTTAGTTTATTACCAAATGACCAAAATGCCCTTCCTTACTAAACTTCCAAAATTTTTCATACATGTCCATTTTTATCCAAAAACATAGAAATTAGAAAAATTACTCTTTAAAGACCTCTAATTAACATTCCAAAGCAATTTCAAACAAATTGCTTCTAGAACCCAAGTTTTGCAATTTATTCGATTTGGTCCTTAATTTCCAATTGGACACCTTACACATAGAATTTCTTCATGAAACTTTAACACATGCTTATTTTCATATCCTAGACCTCATAATGATCATAAAATAACTATTTTAACGTTGGATTTGTGGTCCCGAATTCACTATTCTGACTAGGCTCAAATTTGGGATGTCACAAACATACACAATTTGTCCCTGATATGGGCCTACGAGGCCCAAAACAACCATCAGAAGGGATTCGGGACTAAATCGAAGGCTTTAGAAAAGTTTGGAAATTTTTTCCCTAATGCAAAGCCATACGCCCGTGTCCTCTAGCCATGTAGCTTTCTGACTATGACGCCAGCACCAATTTAGGGTCACACAGCCACATCACACGCCCATGTGGCCAAATTGTGTGGTCAATTAAAATTAAATAAATTTTTCATAAAAATGTGTAGACTTCACATGGCCAGAGTACACGCCTATGTGGGTAGGCCGTGTCCCTCACACGGCCAAGACACACCTCCGTGTCTTAGCCCGTGTGTTTACTACTAAGCATACTGACTTGCAAAAATAGGGTGTACGGGACACACAGCCATTCAACACGCCTGTGGGGCAGACCGTGTGTAGACACATACCCGTGTGTCACACACAGTCTAGACACATGCCCGTGTGTCTACCCGTGTGGACCATTTAAAGGCTATTTTTCAAGCCAATTGTCACCCTCAATCATTCATACATTCAAACATATTTCATAGCATGAAACATGGCATATTTAGACACTCAAATATTCAACACCATGGCACTCTCACATCTTCATAATGTCATCCTATTGCATATTCATTTTATTACACCATTTAGAAGCATTCCACACCAATTTCATGCATTATTAAGCTTGTTACCATAATTTCAAATTATGCATTCATGACTATAGTCATTTTAAGCCATTAAGTCATCCCTTATCTTTTAGCATCTAATCCATACTTTATCATACATTCATCAAGCAATTACATATCATATCATCAAGGCACTAACACATGCATGCATGGGTAATTAGATTACAACCCAATGATCAAATATAAGCCATATCACATGGCCATTACAAAATGAATCATCAACATTACAAGCCTTCACAATTTGGCCAAACAACATAACACATATCACAAAATAACCAAGTCTCCTATACATGCCATACTCAAAATAACAATTTCACTATACCCAACATTCCTTTGATAGTGTGATCGAATACTCTGACAACTTTCGATCCCCGAGCTAGCTTGGCGGAACTACAAAGGATGGAAAGGAAAGGGGGTAAGTATTAAAGCTTAGTAAGTCCACATGCAAATAATATGCAATGGTAGTAAGCAATCGACATGCAAAGACATAGTAACATATACATAAAGATTATTCATCACTTAAACCTTCTGACTTACTTATTATAAGTACACATATACTTTCTCATCACAAATCATTCTTTACCAAGGCATTATTCATAGGTTTAGCGTACACACCTGTACTCATCGTAGTATATCATATAACCATACCTCTTTAACATACCCTCCTCGGGACTATCATCACTTCCATTGCATTACCCATTGAACACTCGGAATACTATTGGATACACAGAAAACTTGCACATAAGTGCCACATATACATATGTAGCCAAAGCTACCTCATAACATGTAATGATCGTAGTGGAGCTACTCATGGGCTTGCTCATAAAAGCTATCGGTCAAGGTGTAGCTACACGGGCTGCTCACACAAGCTGTTAGGTATCCGACCAACTCAAAGATTACCTAGCCACCGGTAGGACACACAAGACCATTGCCCGGAACCCAATTACATGTATCGCATCCATAATGAACTCGAACCAAATCAACAAGCTTGGATGCTCGCATCCATAATGAACTCAGACTAACTTAAGGAGCTCGGATGCCTCATACATATCATGAACCTGGACCAACTCAATGAGTTTGGATTTCTAAATTCCTAGTGACATGTCACTTGTATCCTAGACTATTCCTAAGGTTCAAATGGGATTTTCCTCACTTGCACAAGGCACACTTTGTCGTACTTGCTCGTGATGTCGTATGTAATGACCAATTATCATTTATGCTTTCATAACAACCAATAAATATATAATTCATAATAACAAGAAAACATTTATCACATAATATCAAAACATTAAGAACATGCTACAACACCACATTATTTGCATATGCACTTACCTCAGTACAAAATGATGGTAATCGAGCCTAATCGTCATAACTTTATTCTTTCCTCGATCAAGACCCGATTCATGTTTTTCTTGATCTATAATACTAAATCTAACTTGTTTATCAATTACATTATTCAAATCAATCCATAACTCATGCTTTGGTAAAATACCCTTTTTACCCTTAACTTTTCACTTATTTACAATTTAGTCCCTAGGCTCGTAAAATGAAATGCATGCATTTTCTTTGTTACCTAAGCCTAGCTAAATTTTCCTTGTACTCATAACAGCCCATATTTTCATCAAAAATTAGATTTTTATCACTTATTTTACATCTTTTACAAAATGGTCCCTTTAAGGTGTTTTCATGCAAAATCACCTAGTAAAAGATGTTAAACACATATCAAACTATCATATTCTTCTATTAAACATCAAAACACAAACTTCTAATGCATACGTCAAAATTCCAACATGAACCCTAGCTTAAAATATGGTTAGAAACGGGTACATCATGTTACGAGGATTTCAAAAATGTAAAGAACATTAAAAATGGGCTAGAACGGACAAGCTTGAAAAGTTTGGAAACCCTAGCTATGGTTCTCCACAAATTTCGGTAGCTAAAGAGGAAGATGGACAACATTTTCACTTGATTTTTCCTTTTTACTTCACTTAATTACCAAATGATGCCCTTAGGGTTTTTCTTTCAAATATTTCCTATGCATGTCCATTTTTGTCCAAAATTATAAAAATTGGTCAAATTACTAATTAAGACCCTCTAATTCATAATCTAAAGCAATTTCATGCTTAAAGCTTCTAGAATGCAAGTTTTGGATTTTATTCAATTTGGTCCTTGAAATTCAATTAGACATTTTATGCATAGAATTTCTTCATGAAACTTTCACATAAGCATGCATTCATATTATAGAACTCATAGAAATCATAAAACAATTATTTTTATCTTGAATTTGTGGTCTCAAAACCACTATTCCGACTAGGCCCTAATTCGGGATGTCACACAAAAATGAATCAAATGTTACCATAAGTCAATACATTTGGCTAAACCAATATGACATATAACAAAAAGACCAAGCCCCTATACATGCCATACTCAAAATATTGAGACTAGCTATACCCAAATGTCTAATTGATAGTGTGATCGAGCCTCCGACGTCCTTCGATCCCCAAGCTAGCTTGGCAATACTATAAGAAAATAAGAAAGAGAGGGGAGTAAGCATAAAGCTTAGTAAGTTCACATGCAAATAAATAGAATCATAATCATATGTATAAATACCATTGACCTAACATAGTTTACTTATGCATTATCATAAATTCCTAGGCATAGCTTAATTTGTAAATATAGCTTACTCAATTTCAATCTTACCAAAAGTTCATCACATATCGACCTCATTCAAATGAGATTATAGTACATACCTGTACCAACCCGTAACACATTGTCATGTTTCTACATCATTGACTTACTCATCGAATAACTCATAGGTTTACCCGTTGAACACTCGGAATACTATCGAATACACAGAAAACTTGCACAGAGTGCTTCAAACATAGCCACATGCTACCTCACATCATAATCACACATCGCTCATTCTCGAGCTAATCATAGGCTTGCTCACACAAGCTGACAGTCAGGACATAACTACTCGGGCTGCTCACACAAGCTGACAGGTACCCGCAACACATGTCGGACTACCCAGCCACCAGTAGAACGTACAAGACTAACACCCGGATTCACATAGTCACATATACACATAATCTTATGAGCTCATAATCACATAGTTCCTAGTGACATGTCACTTGTATCCTAAACTATTCTTAAGGTTCAAACGGGATTTTCTTGATGTCACATCTTTGTCGAACTCATTCACAAAGTCATTCTCATTGACCATTATGTCATTCATTCACTCATCATAATAATTAAACATAGAAATTCATACATTAATAAAGCATTAAAACATGATTCAACATTGCATTATTTACACATGAACTTACCTCCGTGCAAAATATGGACAATTAATTTGATTTAGTCCAAAATCTTATTCTTTTCTCGGTCTAAGTTCGGACTCCATTTTTTTAATCTATAATAGCAAATTCAGCTCATTTAATCTTCACATTGTTCAAAATAGTCCATAAATCATACTTTGGCTATAACACCCTTTACCCGTATCTGACGCCGGAACAGGATACGAGGCATTATCAGACTTAAACATGCACATACATGTAAAACTCGGCCATAAAATTTCAATCATATCAAAATCATTCGATCACATGCAAAATGTCCCATACACGAGCCTTCGAGGCTCTAAACATGCATTAATAGCGATTTGGGACTAAACTGAGAACTCACGAACATTTTTACAACACTTAGGAAATTTTCATGTTTGGAGAGTCATACGCCCGTGTGGGTAGGTCGGGTGGTCTCACACACCCGTGTCCTCAGCCCGTGTAACTCTTTGTTTATGACGTCAGCAAACATTTAAGGTCACACGGCCAAATCACACGCCCGTGTGATAAGGTCGTGTCCTCCACACGGCTGAGACGTACGATCGTGTCTCTACCCGTGTGGTCAACACTTAGGCTATTTTCCAAGCTTTTTTGTTGCCTTAATCTTTCACATACTTAAATACTTTAAAGACACATATCATAGCATCATTTTAATGATTTAGCATGCCTCACTAAAACACATTTTTAACAATCAACCATAACATATTACCCAATAATTAATCTCTACTTATTCAACAAATGTCCATGTTCAGTCATTATCAACTTAATGCCAATTTACGCATTTATTCCATAGCCATGACCAACTCGAATGCTCCTAGGGCATTTCTCATGCACATATGTTATTTACTATTCATTCATGGCAGACAATTATAATCATATCACAAAGCATCAACACATGGCAAGGATAATTAGGCTTACAAGCCAAAACATTATAAGCAATATCTCATGGCTATATACAATGAATCAATATAAGCCAATACATTTGGCTAAATCATAAGAACACATATCAATAACTAAGCAATATCCCCTATTGATAGCTCGATAGTGTGATCCGACGATCTCCAACCCCAAGCTAACTTGACAACACCAAAGAAATGAAAAGGAGGGGGTAAGCTATATAGCTTAGTAAGTCCATATGAAAATAATAATCAATTTATTAACATGATTCCATCAATTCTTACAACATGATTCCAAGGTAAAATAATCATAATTGCACTTTAACTTATGTTCAAGTTATGTTATTTACTCGAGTCATAGTCACTCAGTTACTTATAACTTGAGCTACGGAACTCTAAATCAAGATCCGCTAATTTTCCCTAAAACTAGACTCACGTATCTACTTATCATAAAATTTTCAGAATTTTTGGATTAGCCAATAAGTACATTTTATTCTTTAAAGTCTCCCCTATTTTGCTTTCTAATAGTTCCGGGCCATTTGCACTAAAAATTAATTATCTCTTCGTACAAGATTTGGACAATGTTCCCGTTTGTTTTTTCGAAAATAGACTCATTAAGGATTTTAAAAATATAAATTATAACCCATAATTATATTTTTACAATTTTTAATGATTTTTCCAAATTAGAATAGGAGATTCTGAAATCATTCTGACCCTGTCTCACAAAAATTCAAATATCACAGAATACAAAATTCTTTTGCTTTCATCATTTCTTTTATGTAAAAATAGACTCAATAATCTTTTATTTCATATCGTATTCAACTTATAATTTGATTTTCACCATTTCTGGTGATTTTTCAATGTCACACAACTGCTGCTATCCAAAATTGTTTTATTACAATTTTCACTTTTACATAATCTCACTTACTCCATTCCACCTTACCGAAAGTTCGCTCAACTATCAAGCACATTGCTCATAAATTTTCACACACATATACCTGCACTTATTCATCACATAGTCATATTCAATTACACTAGTCATTATATGATCACATGTATTTTCACTTAGTCAATTTCCTGTTGAACTCATCGGAATAATAACAGATACACGGTGGTATGTACATATTACCACCCTTGTAACCGAAGCTATTTGGTGTACATAGTAGCTTGCACTTAGTACTACATCTGTAACCAAAACCGTCTCTTACACATAGTGGCATGCACTTAGTACCGCACATGTGATCGAAGCTATCGAGTACGCATAGCAGCCTACACTTAGTACTACACATGCGACCTAACCATCTGGATCTTCCTAATTTAGGCCCGAATCTCAGTTTTCTTTATCTAACATTTTAAATATAGCTCATTTATTATTCACATTATTTAAATTGACCTAAAAATCATACTTTTACAAATTTTTATTTTTACCCCTAAACTTTTTCATACTTACACTTTTGCCTCTAGGCTCGTAAAATGACTTTTATTCAATTTTTTTACACTTTAAGTCTAGCTAAATCATTTTCATAACTATAGAAGCCCACAATTTCCACTAAATCACACTTTTATGACAAATTTTATAACTTTTATAATTTAGTCCTTTTTAGCGTTTTCACTGAAAACTACTTAGTAAAAGTCGTTTATCCAACCACAAACATGCATAATCTACCATTAAACATCAAAATGCACAAATTTCTAACATGGGTCAAACCCTATACCTTCATCATAACTCAAATAAATGGTAGAAATAGGTAGATCTTGTTACGAGGATTTCAAAAACGTAAAAATCATTAAAAACAAGGCTAGAACGGACTTACAATCGAGCTTGGAAGCTTTAAAAACCCTAGCTATGTCTTCTCCATGCAAGTTTCAGCCATGGGGTTGAAGATGGACAAAAATTGGCTTTTAATTTTGTTTCTAATTCATTTTAATTACTAAATAACCAAAATGCCCCTAACTTAAAAATATTCTATTTCACCCATTTCATGTCTATTTTTGTCCAAAAATTTAACCAATGGTCTAATTACCATTTAAGGACCTTCAATTTAAAATTTCATAACAATTGGACACCTCTAGCATGTAGAACTCAACTTTTTCACTTTTTACGATTTAGTCTTTTTGACTAAATTGAGTGCCCAGACGTCAAAATTTTCGAACGAAAATTTCACAAAACAATTCCATAGAATTGTAGACCATAAAAATATAATAATAATGAATTTTCTTACGTCAGATTCATGGTGTCGAAACCACTGTTCTGACCAGGTCCTAATTCGGGATGTTACATTGGCAAATTTACACTTTTACCCTTAAACTTTCACATAATTACAACTTAGCCCCTTGGCTCCTAAAATGAAATGTGTTCGTTTTCTTTGATACCCAAGCCTATCCGAACTTATATTATACTCATATCAGCCCACATTTTCTTTCAAATCATATTTTTAAACACTTATTTCACCACTTTTATAAAAAGGTCCTTTTTAGGTGTTTTCATGAAAAACCACTTAGTAAAAGATGTTTATCATGCATCAAACTTTCATATTTCTCTATTAAACATAAAAATACAAACACGAAACATACAGTTCAAATTTCATACATGAACCCTAGCTCAAAATATGGCTAAAAATGGATAGATCATGTTTCAAGGACTTCAAAAATGCAAATAACATCAAAAACGGGGCTAGGATTGACTTACTTTCAAGCTTGAAAAGTTGAAAAACCCTAGCTATGGAGAGCTTGAGAATTTCAGCTACGGCATGGAGAAGATGAACACAATTTTAACTTATTTTTCCCTTTTTTATTCTTTTATTAACCAAATAACAAAAATGCCCTTAAGGCCTTTCTTTCAAAAATTTTCTATTCATGCCCATTTTTGTCCATAATTATAGAAATTGGGAAAATTACTATTTAAGGACCTCTAATCAATAATCCATGGCAATTTCATACCTAAAGCTTCTAGAAATCACATTTCACAACTTTACAATTTAGTCCTAAATGTCAAATTAAACACTTTATCAATAGAATTTCTTCATGAAACCTTCACACAAGCATGCAATCATATCATAGACCCCATGAGAATCATAAAATAATTATTTCTATTCCAAATTTGTGGCCTCAAAACCACTATTTTGACTAGGCCCTAATTCGAGATGTTACAATTTCGATGTGGTTCACCGATCTTCAAATGAGGGACTAAAATCGCTTGAATTACTAGGTAGCTCTATTTTTTCTCTTAATCTTAATTGTGCCAACTTAAACAAATTAATCTGATTTATCTTTCAATCTCTCCGGTTAATCTGGGATTAGTGATATTCCCTTAGAGGGAATATTCCCTTAGGAACATCACTTCTTAAGTTTTTAGGACTATTCAATTTAGTCCAATTTATTACGATTTAGTCCCTTGTCCAAAAAATCAACTTATTTACATCTCCATCAACCAATCCCCTTTTTGGGTTTAGCTACTCATGCTGAAAATAAAGAGAATGGGCATGGAAATGAAAGGCAAAGAAAACATTAAAGTAAAGTTTAACAAAAATATAAAAGTTTGAATTTTTATGCAAGAAAACTTAAAAGAACATTAAACTAAAGGCATTCAACAAGAAAATTTAAAGCAATAAACATAAAAAGAACAAACTTTAGCTAATTTAAAGTAAAAGAAACTGAAATATATTAAACTAAAACTAGAAATATCTTACAACCAAGGTATAGAGACTGAAAGTGCAAATAAACCTAAGCTACAGTGATAAATAACTTAACTAACACTAAGAACACTAAGAATAAGAAGTAAGTGCAAAAAAATTAACCCTAAACTAAGAAAGAATAAGAGAAAATAAAAATCTTAGAAAAGTTGTAGAAAAACTAAAGAAAACTTAAAGGAACTAAAGTAATGTGTGTGTCTCTCCTCCTCAACCAAAATTTGCTATTTTAGGCTGAATGCTAATGAAATTTTATTACCGAAATTACCCCTACACGAGCATTGGGTTATTGTGGATCGGGTGGACAAAGATTATCCTTTTTGTCCAATTTTATCCCCCACACGATGTCGGTGTCACGATACCTAGAAGAGGATATCATGATACCCCAGTTTGTTTTGAACTTATGGGTTTTCTTGGGGGTGAATATTGCGATGCCACTGAAAGGTAGTTTCCAATCTTCCATCCTGTTGGAGGTATCGAGACCCTTTTTTTATTTTTGTTTTCTCTTATTTTCAATCTCCAACACTTTCATACACCACTCAACCACACGTTAGGTCCCCCAATGACACCATTGGCCAAATTGGTTCACAAAATGAGTAAAAGTGAGACATTTACACTTGTTAACTTAAAATCTAAAAATTACAAAAAGAAAAAAACTATGAAGAAGATGTTACTTTGCTCGAGAGTAAACTTCTTAAGTAAATTAGAAAAGCCTAATTTGCCATATCAAATTCTGGCAGATCAAGTAGAATTTGCATAAGGGGGTCAAATGCAAAGGTTGGCGTATAATTATCCGCTAGAAATTAGAAAAGTATCTGCCAGGAATAAAAAAAGTATATGCCAAAGTCTAAAAAGAAGCCTTGAATCTTCAAGTCGAGAAATTCAACAAAATTTAAAGGTAATATTGGTTGAGACTCACTAAGTTATGTTGAACTTATGGCCGTCTATTTGTAATGCAATTTCTAGGAATTGAACTAGTACATCAGAAGGGACTACGCCAAGAATATGCCAAAGTGACAATTTGAGGTGCGACATTATGCATACAGAGAAGCACTCTAGGGAATATTACGAATGGTACTCTATGCCATGAATAAGTTTGTTTTAACAAATATTTAAGTTGTAATGTCTTATACTTCTTTTGATAATACGTTGTTTCTTTCAAAATCTTTTGACTTAGACAAAAATATAAATAAATAAGAAGTATGCTCAGTATGATTTTCGCCAATTGTAAAATTTTTGTCAAGTATTTATGTATTGTGGCATCTTATATCCAGGTCAAGTAAATCAAGTCGAGTATAGGATGTTACACTGGTAAACGGACTCGGATACACATGTATCTCTGTTACTCCAGTTGCTCGTCCGTGCTCAGTATACTCGTCTCAAGTTATCAGTCCAGGCTAAACCTTTATAACGACATGTCTAGTTTCTTATCCAAGCTGAAAATATACATGTTAGGTTGCTTATCCAGGCTGAACCTTTAAAACGTCATTAGGTTACCAGTCTAGGCTAAACTTATGTCACATGTATCTTCAAGTCCGCAACAAATGTTGGATTTCGGTAACATCTGTAACCAATCCTGTACAATAGTGCACAAAACCCTATTGACTTGTCAATCATATCTTACCTTTACTAAGTTCAAACGAGCATCTATTACACAAATTAACACTTCTTTACAATTTAGTCCAAATCTCACATTTTATATCAATGTATCACCAATTAATTTGCAATAAATTATATATATACAAATAAAAATCATAATTATTTAAACACATAAATATCATATGAACTCACCTGGTCAAAACAACAAATAAATTGAATCTCCAAGGACTATTCGACAATTTTGGTTTTTCCCCAATTGTCTAGTTTGATTCAATTCTTGATCTAAATAATTATTTAGACAATTCATCAATATCAAAAATTTTTATATTATTCCATGATATGCATGAACTTATTTAATTCCAGTTTTTGAATGCCCCTTAAGTTTTGCATTTTATTCAATTTAGTCCCTAAAATCGAAATAGTCATGTCTTTGAATTTTAAGCCTCGATTTAAAAACTGATTACAATTACATTCATTCCAGTCCCTCTACTATCAATTATTACTGAAATTTCACATCAATTTGACAATTTATTCACTTTAGTCCTTATGTATAAAGCTAACAATTTAAACATTACAATCTAGACCTTTTTCATATCTAAGCTTAAAATCTATCAATTTAACACCAATTTGTTTAAGAAATCAACAATGGAAACTTTCAAAAACTTTAACAATTTTGCAAATTGGTTCATAGTCTAGCTAAATCAAGCTCTCATGACTTCAAAAACATAAAAATATAAGAAAATGACTTAAATTTACTTACTAATGGAGGTCCGAATGTTTCTTGAATTTTCTTAGGTTTTATTCCTTTAACCTATGAAAAAAAAGAAGATGGAGAAGAAAATAAGATGAAATATTTTATTATTTTAACTTATATTGTTTAATTAGTGATTAATTAACTAATTTAATTATCATTAACATGGTTCAATTTATAATAAACTAATCTTAATTAATATAAGTGGGAGATGTCATCAAATGCAACTACCTCATGTTACAAAATGGTTTAATTACCATTTTAGACCTGTGGCTAATTGCAATTTAAGTCCACAAGTCTTTGGCCAATTAAAAATCTATAGCGATAAGACTTTTATAATTTAGTCTTTATACCTAAATTAAACAATCTATAGACAAAATTGAGGGACCAAACTTTAATATATTTTTATACCAACTCCGTGAATATTCTTATTTAATATTTAAAGATCCGATTTACAGAAATAGGGTTCCCAAACTACCTTTTTTCGACACTATTGAAAATCTAACTGTTACATAATTACTATTAAAATTAAACTAAGCAAATTATGAATATTTGATAAACTAAAACAATGAAAATTTCCAAATTTCTCAATCAATTTTAAAGACTCGGAACTTTAACTTCACCTAATCTAGTTAATCAAATATCTCATATTCAATTATTCAATCTATGTAAATTACTAATCCAATATTCAATGACATTAACTAGACCCTAGCAGTACCTAGCTAAGTTACTCCCCCTTCCTCACTAGCTAAATTCGTATACTAGACAAGTCGGGTGAAATCACTAAGAAAAACCCCATTGGGTTGACTAAGGCATCAATTGTATTCCAATCCTAGCGACAAATTAACTCGTTCGTCAACACTACTAAAGTTAATCCTGATCTATTAAGTCTAGATCTCAACCTTAATTTTCTCTTCCAAGAAAAATAAAGATTATCAAATTAATACAACTTGGTGGTTGGGCAAGCAAATTAAATAAGCCTTGGAATGAATAAATAACTAACAAGGATCTAAATAATCAAAAAGAAAATAATTTAATTAACTAAGAAATATGGTTCATTATTATTCTAAGAAAATAGAGTTTAGTTCATATTGAGTTGAAAAAACTACACAAGAAAATATTTAAAACAAACTTGCATCAATAAAAAGTAAAAAGAAACAATCTAGAGAGAAAGTAGTTATAAAATTTATGCCAAGCGCCCTAGATCTCTTTTTCTTCTTGTCTTTGCAAGTTTGAAGTTCCTCTTAATGCGAGAGAGTTGTTCTTTATCCCCCAAGTTATTTTCTCCCTCTTTTCCTCTTTGTTTTTTCCTCTTAAATCTAGTCACCCTTATTTTTTAGTTCTTCAATCGCATCGCTTCATTGAATGAAGAAGTTGTAGTGGAACGGACTATTTGCTACCAAAATTTCTAATTTCAAGAGCGTGCTCCACTACATTGAATTAAATTTGGTGGAGTGGAAGACTTTTGTTCGCCACTTTTGGCTCTTTGCTCTAAGTTTTTTATTCTTCATCTATGACCAAAAATAAAGAAAGAAAAATAATAAATGAATCCGAAGTAATTATAAAAATGATAAAAACAAGTAAAAATAAAATAAAATATAAATAATATAAAAAAACTATAAAATGTAATAAAAACTAACCTAAATGTTAAAATTAAACTCCTAAAATACTATTAAAAAAATTTATATTAAAATAACTCTAAATATGAGAGATATCATATGGCATGGTATAAGAAGTAGTATTCGTAAAGAGTTGTAATATATAATTCAAAAAAAGAAAGCCCAGCAGGGTTGGAAAGTTATGGGCTCCAATCCAAATATGGGATAATAATAATTAAATTATTTAACACTTGCTTTCAGAAGACGGAATAATAACCCATCAAATTCAGCATAGTATTAGAAGTTACCATCAAAAATTCAGGATTCAGGGCAGAACAGCCATGCAACAAGGAGATTTCAGCTCCTCCTATTATCACCCTTCAAACCCTAACACCTCCAACCCATCCCAATTTCATCAATCACCTTACGCATCAGCACCGCCTTTTTCCCCTTCCGATTACCAAAATCCTGATCCCTCTTATGCTCCTCCGCCGCTACCTACCCTGAATTCGCAACCGTCTTTCAATCAGCATCCGATCGCGCCAACGTCGGCTCCCGCTGCCCCTTCTTTCCCGCCTTATGATTCACCTGTCTCCCAGCCACCTTATTACCAGCCTTATGATCAGTATCCTAGCTATGTACCTCCTCCGCCAGACTCCAACCCCAACCCTATTCCGCCATACTATTCAACCCCATATAATCAAATAGGATCATCACAATCCTCTGTCCCTCCTGCTTATGACAACCCCTACGATAATTCCATGAAATTGGATCAAAGCAGTGGCAGTTATTTCGACGACAAATTCGGAGCACGTTATAACCAGAGCAGATACGATATGGGACCCGATCTCTATGGTAAGCGATATGATAGCTATCCACCCTTCGGTGATGATGGTGGATATGGTGATGGGGTTTATGCTTATGAAGGAGGAAAGGTGGAGCCTTATGGGGCACGTGGCACAGCCCCAAAATCATCGACTTGGATCCAATTCGACGATTATGGGCGGGCCATTAATTTCCCTTCTGGGAAGGACTCGTCAGGTTCATCTTCTGGTAAGATTGTGAGGGCGGTGCCTAAGGCGGAGACCCTGGAAGACGTAAAGAGTGGGGTCCAGAAGTTTCGGGTTAAGTTGTTGAGTGAAGGTGGAGGAGAAGGCCCCATGGATGTACTTTGCCAGGTAATTCTTAATTAGAATTGGTTGAAATTGATTTACTTTTGTCTGGAAAGATGAAGTTCCTGGCATCAATTTCAGTATGATGAATTATGTGTGAATTTAAACTGAATGGCTAAAATGAGTTGGAGTTTCGTTAGTTCTGTATGGTTAATCAAACATTTTAGTTCATATTGGAAGTCTCTAGTTCTGTATGGTTTATTTATATTGCTGTTCCTATTGACATTAATAGCAGAAAAATGCGTTCTTATATTCATCCAGTACTATAGACTCATAATATAGCTTAATCTTTTTGGTGTCAGATTGGTTTAGATGGTATTCGTATGCTTGACCCTAGCACCAGCCGAACTTTGAGAATATATCCCATTGAGAACATCACAAGATGTGAAGTAAGTTACATAGTATATAAATTTTTAATTTTTTTTTCGTTCCTCAATATGTTTTGCTTTGTAATTTTCTCTTTTAATGACGTGGCCGTTGGGTATATTTTCTTCTTATGTAGTTGACCGACACATCTACTTTTGCATTCTGGTCGAAGAGCTCTGTTGACATTGAACCAAGATGGATCAGGTTGCAATCAAACAGTTACACTACAAACACCCTTCTGGATATTGTAACAGCTGCAACTGTACAGGTTGGTGTCAGAGAGTTATAATTTTCTTAATTTCTTATGAGAGTTAATTGTTTAGTTTCTATCACTTCTTTATTATCATTATCCCCCCGGGGTCATGGTTGGTAAATTCTCTAGAGTCATACTTTGGATGAATTCTGCATTCCTGCAAATGGACACAAAAGCTGGCTTAAAATGCACACTCGGTAAATAATTCATAGAAAGACATACACACATATGTACAAAGTCTACTCATTTCTTTTCAGGAGTCTGGAGAAGGAAAATAGTGAATTATCATTTTGCATGGTTTATTGTAGCTTAAGAAATATATAATCTGCAAGAATAATTACCATTCTCTTAAAACGACCATTAGGAATTTGACAAAAGTGCCTATCAGAAGAGAGAGCAATGGCAATATATTCTAGTTCATTTACAGCAGTCAATTTTTAAAATAATTAGCCTTTTAGTCATGTGAAGGATATGGAAAATTGTCATGCTTCTTCTATCAGATTTCTGTAGCCTTTAGGCTGTAGGCATCTGTGTGTTTCTATTGTTTGAGGCTCAAAATGTTTTTCTTTGGAGATTTTGTTGCTTTCTTTCCACTAATCCTCTATCATGTATGGCTTGATTCTTTTTTCATTTGTTGTCCTCTGATTGGTACTTCAGAAATGCGTTCATACTTGCATGTGTAAGTCTTATGACTCTATTCTTTCACCTTTTAATTTCAGGTCAAGGAGATGGGTGGGAGAAGTCGGCCTCCTGACTCTCTAAAGACTACTGAACAACCTTCAGAAAAGAAGAAAGGATTTGGTGATTGGATGAACTTGATGAAGCCTGGCACCGAGGAGAAAGATCATTGGGTAAAAATTAGGGTCCTAAGGAAGTTTTCCGGTCAAATAGAAAGAATATTTAAAAAGTTCATAATGGGCTTATTTATGCATTCTTCTTCTGGTTAGGTCCCTGATGAAGCTGTTTCAAAGTGCACTGCATGTGGAACTGATTTTGGAGCTTTTGTGCGCAAGGTATCTCATTCTGTGTTAATGAAAAGGGTTCCCTGCTTGTGTTTCTTTTGGATTCAAGTTTAATGCTCTATTATCCTTTTTTTCTTTCAGCACCACTGCAGGAACTGTGGGGATATTTTCTGTGACAAATGTACTCAAGGTAGAATCGCTCTAACTGCTGATGAGAATGCTCAACCTGTTAGGGTTTGCGACCGATGCATGGTAAGCTTATTTATCTGCTTCTTATAATTTCTTTCAAAGTTAAACGGTGTATGTTGCGGTTTCTCCTGTTCATGGTTTTCACAACCAGTTAGGTATTGGTGTGTGGTCATTACTCTGGGTCAAGGACATATTATATAGGTTGTTTACTCGCTTGATTGAACATGTAGAGAATCTGTATTTCTAGCTGCCTTTTAATTTTAAGCCTATCTTTGGGTGACTGACCAATGGAAGGGTTCTGAAGGATGAGCAGTATCTACTTTCCTGTGGTTTAAACATGAAATATTTTCCCTGATCCTTTATAGCTTTTCTGTTAGTGGTTTAACCATGGAAGGGTTGAGTGCAGGAAAGAATGAACATATAATATTATTCATAATCCCTTTCTGGAGAAAGGAATTGTCATATGTAGACTTGCTAATTGTCTTGGTCAATATAACTTTAACATTTAAGCCTATTGTTGTGTTAAAGGCTGAAGTGACTCAGAGGCTGAGTATTGCTAAGGAAACAGCAAGTAAACCTGCTGCTTTACAGAGTCATGAGGATCTTGCTAGGAAGCTTGAGGTATGCCTTCGTATTAAGATTGATGATTATAGTGTTGATCTTACATTAATTTATTAAAATCTGGATCAGTTAATTCCATGAATTGTTTGGTTGTGATGATTTTATAAAACAGGATATGGAAAAAAATTGCAGAGCATCATCAGGTAATTTCTTGTACCCTGAGTGGTGTTTTTATCATTTCCACCCATCGAAGAAATTAAATTACTGAACTTAAATTCAATAATTAACTTTTGAGTTATTTTCACGAACGAATATTTGTATATTATTATATTAGTGAAATAAAATGCAAAAGGTCTACATATTTATGTTTAGTTTAAAGTGTTACCTGGAGAATGGAAATTTGACCACAATTTAATTTGATCTTGATGAAATGGTCAGGTTCCAAGTCAGATGGATCTGGTAGACGGATGAAGGAGGTTGCCTGTCCTATCTGCACCGTTCATTTGCAGGTGTGTGTGTGTGTGTGTGTGCAATCCATGGTCATTTCTGGATTGCAAAGCGTATATTGAAGTGTTATGTTGTTGTAGATTGTGTGTCTGATTTGAGTGAGAAATGTTGCAGGTCCAAGTTCCCAGCTCAGGTTCTGAGACAATTGAATGTGGGGTTTGCCAGCATCCTTTCCTTGTTAGTGCCCATTGATCTTCGGTCACCACCCAACCTTCTTTAATTATCTCAATTAATTTCTCCTTCTATTGATTTCATTATTAATCATAATTTGGATTAGTCTTGTGTATTCCTTTTCATTGTTCTAACTTCTAAATAAAAGACTAAACCCTGTCAAATTTTCCAGTTCTGTGTATATTAAGTTTTCTGAATCTCGAGTCTTGTCTGTGTAAAGTTTGACAGATCCTTACTATAATTATTATACTTTGTTCTGTAGATTGTTTCTTTTAACTCTCTTTTTTTTTTTTAAGTGTATAATGATAAATCTTTAACATGAAAATTAAGCTAAAATAGATTATTGTAAAGGTAGAATGATTCCAGGCAGAAAGAAAAAAAGAGAAGCTGAAATAGCGTCAATTGAAGATTCTAGGCGATCTCCTCCAAATTGAAAATTAAGGTTCTGAATGATTTAGGGAAGCAGTTCTTTTAAGAAACAAATTGCTTCTTTTTTTTTTTAAATTTAAAAATATGTTGTAAATGAGAATATATTTTTTAAAATATGGAAATATGTTTAATATTTATTTCTTTACAATAATCACTAAATAACAAATAAAATTAATTTAGATAAACATAAATGATGGAATAGAAATAAAATAATTTTATTTTAGTCAATTATATTTTTTATTTAATTAAAAATTAAAAAAAATTACATCATCTGTAGCCTAGGACCTGAGTTAGGGATTTGGTATTCAAAGAGTGTTCGAAAAGAAGATTTTAAGGACTTCAATTCGGATTAATTTATAAATTAAAACTTAAAGCTTCAAATTTTGATAACATTTTTAGTGAAAAACAAAATAAATATATATCTATCTATTTTTAAACTTTTCAGTAAATACGGATTTTTAAGATTTGTCCATTTTTCTAGAAAATCAAAATGAGGATATGCGGCGTCTTTTTAAAGATTTTAATGGAAAAAAATATTGTAAAATAAAAAATAAAAAAAAAATCAATTGAGCCACAGACTAAAAGCAACTAGTTATGTGATTGTTGACGTGAAACTTCAACAAAATGTTGACATGTTAGTGATGTTGTTGAAATTGGATTGAATCGGTCAAATCATGAATTGATTAATATATTAGTTTGAAGTAAAATGAAAAATTAGTTAACTTGCATATTAAAGGTAGGTTTGAGGCGGCAGTATACTGCGGTGCGTTTAATTTATTTTTTGTCTCATATTATAGTATTTAATTTTATCGTCACTATTATTTTTACACTAATCACAGGTAAACACACCGTTCATTCAAACTCATCCTAAAAAAAATCACAATTGAACAATGAACGATGAACTAATAAAAAAACTATCGAATTGATTTTTCTATTTTTGAGTTGACGCAAACAGAAGAAAAAAAAAACCCCACTGACCCAAAACCTTTAAAAATCAATTCAAATCATTTAAGTTTTGTTAAAAATGTTTTGGGAGTCATAAGCTAAACAAACACTTTTGAACTTTAAAAGTGCTCTTAAACCTAAAAGCAATATAATTTTTTTTAGCTTTTATACTCTAATTTATTTTATGTAATATTTATATTAAGTAAATAATTATACTTCTACTTAAATTTATTTCAAATATATAAAATTATATATTTAAATTTATAATAATTATATTTTAAATTATATATTCAAATTAAATTTTACAAATAATTAATATTATTAATATTATTAAAAATATTTAAAATTTATATTTTATATTTTAAAATAATTTTTCAAATTAAATTTTACAAATAATTAATATTATTATAAATATTTAAAATTTATATTTCATATTTTAAAATAATTTTACTATTTTAATATAAATTTATTTAATTTTTATTTATTGAAATAAAAATTACTTATGAATTAAATAAAAATAAAAATTCAACTTAGTTTAGAAAAAGCATCATGTCAAATTTAGCCTTAAACATTTACATTTTTGTCAATTTGGTCCTTATTCTTCTTCTTTTTTAGCTAAATTTGTTCATTAACATTTTAAAATGAGTCAAATTTGATCATCAACCTTTTAAAAAAGAATTAAAATGATGGCTTTTAAACGAGCAAACTAACTAAAATGTTAAATTTTAAAACACTGCAACCTGCATGACAATCCACATGTACTCCATGCTTTTTTTTTTTGAATTTTTGTAAACTTTTTTTTTATTTCTTTAATTTTGATTTATATTTTTTATTTTTATAATTTTTGATTTATTAGTTGGCATGACATATAAGACAAATGATATTATGTTAGTATGATGTGCACATGAACTGTTATGCAATTTGTCACATTAACAACGTTAAAAATTAATGTTTTAATAATCATTTTCGTTAAAAAATTTATTTGACTTTTTCTTTTGAAAAGTTAAAGACTAAATTTAACTAAAATAAATAAATATTAAATTGACAACAAATGTTAGCATTAAAAACTAAATTTATCATCATACCTTTAAAAAATTGCAAATTTTAAATTTATGAGTAGAAAACTAAACCAAATAGAATACAAATTTTAAAAAATAAAATCAAATTCAATTTGAATCAAATTTTTTTTTGGCATAATTGTAAAAGATACCTTCAATGTTTATGAGTTTTTGGGTTTGAGCCCTTAACTTTTTTTTTTTTTGGATTGACACCCTCAACCTGAGTTGATTGTCAATCAACCATAGGTAAATGACATGTCAAAGATGCTTGACCAATTTCAAAGATGCCTACCCCTTCTCTCATTTCTTTCTTTCTTTCTTTTTTCTTTCTTTCCCTCTACTCTCGGAGTTTGCCCATCTCCAACTCCAATAAGCCCTCTTTGCTTTCCTTTCTCTCCACACGACCCAACTCCTACCACGCCGCCTTCCCTCTCACTCCTCACCATCGATCTCTCCACAAACATCTCAAAACCTTCCCCATCTCCATATCTATCCTCCTCCTTATTATCATCCTTAATGTTCAGTCCATCTCTTCTAGCCCTCATTAGGCTCGCCACAACCACAACCAAAGGCTTAAACGAATAAGACAATTGACCTCGAGCGTTATGTCCATGGTTGGATTTCACGATCACGGTCCCAAAATCTCCGGCATCGTCATGTTTTCAAAGTCTGTAGAACCATGGCTGAAGTCTTTAAAAAGACGTTTAAGGAGAGGAGAGAGAGATGAGTCATCTTCATTTTCTTTGTCACCATCCTTGTAAATCATTGTGGCGTAAAAGTTCGTTATTTTCGACAATTATGCCTATTTACCAAAGATAATTTCATCAAACACTCAAAATTCCGTGCAACCAAAAGAATAAAGAAAAAACAAAAAGAAAAGTCACTGTTGTAACCCATTTTCAAGTATAGATTGCTCTTCTACGGTCCAATCCATGGAAGTACCATGAAAATACCAAAACTAAATCAAACTCAGTTAACATAAAACCACTAATCAACCTCCCTTAGCTCTTCCAAAATGTAACTGAAACCTCCAACAAAAAGAAAACAACGCTCCACAAAGCCTCTTCTCTGTCTTTTTGCCTTTTCAAAAGAACCCAAAACGAAAAGAAAAGAAAATCAACTTAGATACTGCTAGATCTAGCAAAAAAAGAGAGGAAGAAAAGGATTAGAAATCTATGGCTCTGATTCTTCTATCTCAAACACTATAATAAATAAACCGATGTGAAAATATAATCGATCGATGGTGTCGTAACCATTTTTTTGAAAAAATGGGGATCGACTTGGATTTGAAAACGAAAATGAAAAAATAGGGGTCGCCACCAATCCTTTTTGATGAGGTGTGATCGGGTCACCTTTAAATTAACCATTTTAATAAAAGTTAAGATTTACTAAAATGATAATTTTTGGTCTACGAAAATCAGAAAATGAGTTCGGGAGTCGGTTACGCATGAGGAAGGATTAGCACCCTCGATACGCCCAAAAATTGGTACCTAGTTGATTAATTAATGTCTTAAGATCGAAGATTGAAAATTTGAAAGAATTTGAAATACGATCCTTCTTTTAAAAAGATGCTCAAATGTTAAAGACCTTCTCGTCTCAAAACATAAAATGTCACATCCAGTAAGTTAGGACACGACATCTTGAATTTCCGAGAGTGAGCTTGCCTTTTATATATAAAATTTGCGTATTTTAATTTATTAAAAGGGTATTCGGTTATTTAGAGTAAACGAGAGAAATTGAAACCCAGTAAGTTAGGGCACGTTTTCTCGAATTCTCAAACATCGAATATTGTTTTTATTTTAAAACCAATTCTTATCTCGAGGTGACAAAATGTCATACCCGGTAAGTTAGGGCATAACACCTCGTTTCTTCGAGAATAAGCATTTTCAAAACTCGTATAGCGATTTAAAAGAGTATTCCGTTATTTTAGGTTAAATGAGAAAAATCGAAACCCAGTAAGTTAGGACACGATTATTTCGCATTACCAAGTATAGGATATTGTTTTTATGGAAGAATTGTTTTAATATATTAAGTAAAAAAACATGATTTATAATAAAACGTAAAATAGGTATGATAGTGTCAAAAATAATAATATGAGCAATTATAAAAGATGAAACAATAACGAGGCTAAGTATCGTATAAATGTAAACACATACGTGAGGAAAATGAAATAATCGAATGTGCAAGCAAATAAATAAATAGATAAATGTAAAAAATGGCAAAATAAAATGACGATGATAACGAAAATGATAATAATGATATAAAAGTACATACATATATGTATTTAGGTACATATGTAATAATAGAAGTAATAAGAAATATATAAAAGAAATGTATATATGCATAATGATAATACAATGTTAAAAGATACATATGTGTGGTATATATAAAAAATGTCTAAATAATATAATAATAAAAGATTTACATAGTATATATATATTGGTAATGATAATACAAATAATGAATGATTTAAGGTTTGAAATTATTTACAAAGATATAAATAAATATGTGATGAAACAATAATAATACGAGTAGTAATATATAAACAAAATAAGTATGCTAAAATACCTATATATATACATATTGGTGTAAAAATAATAGCATATAAGTAAACATAAAAGAAGGAAGGTATAATAGTAGTAATAATACGATAGTAATAACAGTAAAAGGTATAATGATAATAATAATAATATAATAATGGTGATATTAATAAAACATTATATAAATATATTTTGAAAATAAATATATGATAATATTGACAGTATATATATAAGATATACATGATATATATAAAGAAAAAAAATATACATAATATAGTAAAAAAACATACGTAACGTATAGAAAAATATAATATTAAAAGGATGTATATACGATACAAATGTATTAAAAATAATATCACAAACTAATAATAATAATAATATATAAATGTATACGCATGTCTACGTTGAAGATATAAAAACATATACTGATATTAATAGTAAATGTAATAGAGGTAAAAGTAGATAAAAAAAATGCATAAAATATGGTATTGATATGTGTATAATATAGTATTTAAATGTATATACGTAATGTGTACATGAGATGGGGTAAACGCATATAATTAATAATACTAGCTATATATATAATGTAGGTGAAATATATATATATGTAATACTTAAAAGGAACAAATATATGTAATAATGCTAATATATATATGCGTAGTACAATGTATATATACATTAAATGTATACATATATAATATACAAATACACTAATACAACAATAATATTAAGCTTTCTAACATATGTATATAAGCATTAAATAAAAGTAAGATGTTTAATAAATAAAAATATGACATTAATAAAGTATAATATTATAATTAATATTACAATAAAATGAGAAATATGAGGAAAAAGGACGAAATTGGGTTAAAAACGGAATTTTAGGGGCGAATTTTAAAATCATCAAAGGGGGAGGGGACTGATTTGAACGCACGGGCAAATAGGAGGGACCGAAGGAGTAAATAATCTAACCTTTCTAAACGACGCCGTTCGTTGGTTCGAGTATTAAGAGGTTCGGGGATTAAAATGAAATAGGTAAACAAACCATGGCCAAAATTGTAAAAGCGAAAATTGACCATATTAAAACATTCCCAGAAAGTGGAGGGACCGAGCATGTAATTATCCCAGTAGCAGCAAAACACGCAGACCCTCAGGCGTCGGGTCGGGTCGGGTCGCGCGCGGGTCACGTGAAACGGCGTCGTTTTGGCATTAAGGAGGCCGACCAAAACGACGTCGTTTTGATCGGCTATTTAAGGCAGATTTTTTTTAAAATTTTTCATTTCTCTTTGCTTCAGAAAAAAAAAAGGGGGGCTTGTCTATTCTCTCTGGCCCGAGCCAGAATCCGGCGAGGAGCAGACCGGTCGCCGTCGCGTCGTCCACCGTGCCGGCCACCATACACGGTGGTCGAAAATCACCTGGAGGTGATTTTTCTTCTCCTTTTTTTTTATTATTTTCTTTTATATTTTCAATTTATATGTGTAAATGCGAAAATGGATCCAAAAATAAAATAAAAATAAAATTAAATCACCTTAGATTTGCTACTTTCGGTTCTCCGATCACTGATATTGTGTTATTTTCCCGCTTCCGATGTCGCTAGGGTCTATATTCTCGTTTGCATGTTGAAAATCTAATGTTATTTTTTTATTTCCAAAAATCCGAATGTCCCTCCAAAATGGTTTTTTGATTTGGCTTTTAAATAGCCACTACATGCTTTTTTTTTTCTGCTTTATGTCAACTCTCTATTTAATATTTGCAGGTAATGGAGCAAGTAGATGACTGACGTGACAGTGGCGGTGGAGCAGAGGCGGTGGCCACATGGGGCGACAGCAGTTGATTAGGCTAGGGTTTTTTAGTTTCTTTTTGTTTTGTGTTTGGGTTGGGCTAATGGGGCTAGGGTTAGGTAACATTTGGGCCCACAAATTAGGCTTGTACAGATGGTTGGGCACAACAACGATAATAGCTAAAGGGAAAAGAGAGAAATAGGAGAACAAAGAAGATGAAAACAAAATGTAAAAAAAAAAAAAAAGGCAATTTTGTTAAACAATTTTATTTTTTACAGATTAATTTGTAATTTAATTGACAGTTAACTCACGTTTCCTATTAAAAGAAAAAACGTTAATAAAAAAAACTATTAAAAGCTGAAACTCAGGTACTTTTTTTACAATTATGCATTTATTTTTACGCGAAGCATAAAAGAAATAAAAAGGTACATAAAAACAAGGGTTATCTTGTCATTTGTTAACCGTCTTGTTGTATAAAAAGGCGCGTTCTTGAACGGACGTTGTAAATTCGGTTAGTCCTCAAATAGTTCTCTTTCATTTATTTTTTTTCCTTTTCGGAAGGAAATTTGTCAAAAGTTTATCAGTCTGAAAAATATTAGGAATTTGGTATTATTGGATTGACCTTTAGGATTTTGAGCTGGAATTTTTCTTGTTTAGATTCAAGAATGGCGAAAGTGAGACATTCTCGATTCACAGCGAAGAAAAGGTTGACAGTAACACTTGTATTATCGATCTTGTTTATGTTAACAATCGTTTTGTTGATGCTTTTGGGATTAGGGATTTTCTCCCTCCCAATGACCACCGACGATTCTTCGTCATATGATCTCACTTCTTATAGACGCATGGCTTCTGAAAGGTAAAGCCTTCGTCGCATTGACACCTCTTTTCATTAGCATTTTCTAATTGTTTAACATTTGCGCTGATGCAGAGGAAGATTGGGAAACAGAGGGGAGAAGTGGACTCAAGTCCTTTCTTGGGAACCTAGAGCTTCCATTTATCATAATTTCTTGGTTGGGTTCTTTTCTTTTTCTTTTTTAATCTTTATTTTACCTAAAATGTATCAACGTTTCATATATCCTTGAGATTTGTTGGTCAGTATCAATTATTTGAAATTCCCAATTTCATCCCTTTGGTTTAATGTGCTTACGCTACGAAATTTTACTTTGAACATTAAAAGAATTGCAATTATCCCCCCACCCCCACCCCCCAAAAAAAAAAAAAAAAGACGGAGGAAACCTTTCAAATCCCTTTTCTTGTTACTAAACTAATATAATTCTGCCTACTTAACACAAATTGCTTTAGTAATCATGATCCTCTTGTAGTGCTGTTCAGTTTCTTAATTTGTTACTGTTTGGATTATTCATTTTGCTTCAAGAATATTATATATATATAATATAAAGCTAAGAAAGTTGACGGCGTATGTATTTTAGTAGTAATAATGATGGTGATGATGATGTTGATAATATTTTCACTCACAATTTCATTAGATGTAATACTTTCTTACTGTTTAAACTCATTTGAACAGTCCAAAGAAGAATGCGAGTACCTAATAAAAATTGCTAAACCTTTCATGAAAAAGTCCAGTGTTGTTGATAGCAAAACAGGGAAGAGTAAAGATAGCAGGTTTGCGATTCTTATCCTTCCATCTCTATTTTTGTTGTAATTATAAATGCTAACGAAAGATGTATACTGAAAATCAATTTTTTTTTTCAAATATAGTTCTAAAACTTATTTGAGGAAGCCCTGTTTTGTTTGAAGACCAGTTTATGTGTTGAACACTGGACCCAATGTTACATCTTATGACGTTAGACTTGTACTGTTCACAGGGTGCGTACAAGTTCGGGTATGTTTCTGAAAAGAGGGCAAGATAAAATTATTAGTGATATAGAAAAAAGGATAGCAGAGTACAGTTTCATTCCTATAGGTATGAGATTCTAACACAAAGCATAACCTTCTACAGATATTATCCTCTGAAGCAATAATTAAATTCCTTTTTTGTGCAAAAATCTGTTGACATGTTCTTTTCTTCCCTGTAATCTCCTGGTTATGAGTTTCAATTAAACTTTAGCGGCCACATGCAAACGGGATACTTATATAATTTTGGTAAACATATTTTTAATGTCCTTTTGCAATTAAATGGATTGTCCTTGTTTTTCCAATTATCTTTGGCTGATTGTTTTTCTTTTCTTTCTGATGAGTTAGCTAATTTCATAATCTACAGAGCATGGAGAAGGTCTTCAAGTTCTCCACTATGAAGTTGGACAGAAATATGAACCACATTTTGATTACTTCGTTGATGAGTACAATACTAGACATGGAGGCCAGCGTATGGCTACTATGCTCATGTATTTGTAAGTTTAATTTTCTCTGTACATGCCTATGGAAACTGAACCCAAGTTAAAAGAAAAAGAAATGTTACCGCTTACATTAGTCAACGCTACTGATGCAGGTCAGATGTTGAAGAAGGGGGGGAGACGATATTTCCAAATGCCAAGGGCAATATTAGCGCTGTTCCATGGTGGGATGAATTGTCCGAATGTGGCAAAGGTGGTCTTGCTGTGAAGCCTAAGATGGGTGATGCATTGCTATTCTGGAGCATGAAACCGGATGCCACAGTAGATCCTTCAAGTTTGCATGGTTTGCAATCAATCCCTTACCTACCTTTCTTGGGTTTTTCTTTACTTGTATGGTTCAAGAATGATTAAGCAGTTTTGCATTTCCATGGGAAAAATATCTGCAGCCATACTATAATACTGTGACACTTACGTTAAAAAACATTTCTCATTCATCACAACTTTAAGTTATCTACAGCCAAATAAACAAAAGAATTTAACTGTCTTATGGCTGGTGGCAGGTGGATGCCCGGTGATTGTAGGGGACAAATGGTCCTCCACCAAGTGGATGCATGTTAATGAGTACAAGAAATGTAAGTATAGTGGTGTTTTTTCAGGATACATTACCATAGAGAAATGTAAGTATATATGCTAATGGTGGAGTGTTTTTTTGAGGTCATTGGGATCTTAGAGTTTGAGATTGGTTCAATATAAAGATAGAACTATGGAGCTCAAGTTCTCATGCTTGGTTCGAACTTAATTTTCAGTGCTAATAAAAACAAAAATGTACAACTAGGCTTGTGAGTATTAATTATTCGAATTTGACTCACTTAATTTTAACCATTGCTAATAAAAATAAATACTCGTTTTAAGTATAATTGGTGTTATTATTTGTAACTGTTGAATCTGATAGGCGATGCTTTTTTCTCGACAGGATACCCGGCTACACACGTCATAGCGGTATAGTACTGATAAAAGTGTGATTCAGATTCATGTAACTCTTTACACTGAGGTCCATTATTCTTTAATTTTTTTGTATCTTTTGACGTAATTTATATACAGATTCATATTTGTTTCGGGTGTTTCCCCATGGTAATAGTGAGAAAATTTAGGAGATAGGAAGATGGGTGGCAGCCTCTAGAAGTTTAGAAATTACATTATGAATGAATACATATCTTTTGTTGTGGTTGATTTATTTTGCTGTCAAAAGCAAATAACGACGAAATGCTGAAAATAGGTGGATGGATTTCAGATTTCCAAGATTTTATTATTTTAATATAATCTGTATTTGATATATTAAATTGTACCCAAAATGAAACAATTTATTTGTGATGTTTATTGTATATTTACTTTAATCAGTAAAGGATTATTTATATATGTTTTTTTAATACGAATATTTTATGGCATCATCAATAATTCAATTTTAACAGAAATTGATAAAAATTTAGTATGATTAAACAATTCCATAATATAAACAGCACAAAATGTGAAATTTAATTCAATAATATGTAACACCGCTAACTTCTTTCCGTCATCGGATTAGGGTCATGGGCATTACTAAAAAATCAAACAATTAATCAATCATAATCAACATATAAACTAACCATTAACATTATAATATACAAGGGCAGGTTATGACAATCTAATACTTTCATACTAAAATTTTAAACACTCGAATAACTAATCATTCTATGCAAATGCTAAACTTGGTCTTCTACTGCTACACTCTTATCACTATTTTTCCTTTCTTGAATGCTAGAAGTCAGATACATACAAGGCTATTCTAATTATTAGCATTAGAGTATTGGTTCATACTCTGACTATGATTATCTTTTTAATTTATCTTCAATGATTTAACAACTCATTTTTCAGTAGTTCGGAAACAGTAGTTTCAGGGCCACCAAATCCGACGAGTAAGTTCGTAAATATTATTATTTAATATTTACGAGTCAAATGTGATTTTTAAAAAGGTTTTTGATTTGATAATTTATGTTATATAAGTGATTTATTAAGTTCAAGTGGTTTTAGAAAATAAGGTATCGGGACCTTGTTTTTATAAACTGAGCCATAAATATTTTTATAAATATTTACGGAGTGTCATTAAGGTGATATTAAAGTTTCGTTAAGAAATTTTAATGCTTCGATGGTTAATTAATTAAAAAGGATCAAATTAAAAAAATGCATTCCCGGGACTTTGTTCCTGTAAATTAGACTCGTAAATATTTATTTAATAAATATTTATGAAGCTAGTTGTGTAGTTAATTAGATTTCGGTTAAGTGAATTTGCTTGAATTAAAAGTAAATAGATATAAGGACTAAATAGCATATAGGGTGAAAGTTGAATTATAGATTAAAGTAAAATTAAAAGGACTAAAAAAGCAATTATACTATTGTTCTTTAATGAGGTGGGATAAGGTAAGATATTTATAAATTTAATATATATTATAATAAAGTATGTTTTACTTAATTATTAAGTATATAATATAATAATAAATAAAAATAAATAAAAAGAAAGAAAGATAGAAACGAAAGAGAAAGAAAAAGAAAGTAAGAAAGAAAAGAAAAAGGAAAGAAAGGAACGAGAAAGCCACGACCTTAGGGGATCCAATTTTTAAAGTTCAATTGGTTAGTCAATGTAGTCCCTTTTTCTTTTGATTTTTATGTTTTTGGAATTTCGGTATTAAATACTACCCGACCCATGTCAAAATTTTAGAAATTATTGAGTTTTTAAATGTTGTTAATGTTGAATAATTTTAGTATTTGGGATTAAATTGATAGATTTTTAAGTTAGAAGTAAAAAAGGATTGAATTGTAGAATAAATTATAAATTTTGAATAATAGGGACTAAATTGTGAAAAATTTAAAATTTAGGGATTTAAGTGAAATTAGAGAGTTAAATCTAGTTTAAAGTGGAAATTGAATGAAAATATAGAATTGGTTGTGAAGAAATAAAATTAGTCTCGGTTTAGGGACTAAATTGGAATTTAGACAAATGTTGAGTAAAAATTGAAATATGCAATATAAAATTAAATTGTATTGTATTGATGAATTTTAATTGTTTTAATTATGTAGCTAATGTCACACCGGAATCTTCGACTAAAAAGAGAAAAGATAAAGTCGACTAGGAATATCTAGGAATTTCTGGTTTGTATTTTTATAATCTGAATTTATTTGTTAATTGTTATAATTTAATTTAATGTACATGGTAAGTGTTGATGTGAGAATTTTTGTGTTTTGCAATTGAAATGGAATTGATTTAGTATGTGATGAATTTATTGAATTTATATTGATTGAATTGATATATATATACATATTGAATATATTAATTATTTGAAATGAAATGAATATTGGTTGTATTTGAAAAGTGAATTGAAAACCCTATTAACTGTATCGGGCTGAGTCGGATATAGATGGCATGCCATAGGATTGAAAGAGTTTAGGGAATTCTTCGACTTCAAGTTGATGAGACACTGGGTGTCAATTTACTACTTCAGATTAATTCGATGAGACATTGTATGCCAAATTACTTCGGTTTAGCCGATGAAACACTGAATGTCAAATTGTTACTTCGAATTATCCGATGAGGCACTGGGTGCCAAATTGGTGTGTTTTGGTTGGATCTGTGTATCCGTCTGAGTCCGAGTCGTGTTAATAAAAGTAAATGAATAATAAAGTTTTATAATTGATATTGAAATGGTATGCTATGAGAAATGATAGTGATATAGTGAATTGAAAATAGAATGTGAAATATGTTGCAAATATTTGGAATATATGAGTTATATACTTATGAAATGTGAAATAAATGGAATGGATATTGCAATTGTATAATGAAATGTGAAATAAATTGTGAAAATCTATTTATATAGCAAGTATGAGAATTGAGATATTTGTGAAACAAATGAAATATGATATGGTTGTTGTAATAATTAAATATTAATGTGTTTATATTTCAATTGTATATTTGTAATTTTTTATCTTTAAATATTCGGATTATAGAAATACCACTGAGTGTATACTCAGCGTACGGTTTTGTTTCTCATCCGCAGGTTAGGTACTTAACTTTTGATCATTGATTCAGCATCCAACAACAATCCTGAACTCAAATGAGGTGATGTTTACCCTTTGTGTCGGCATGTACCTAGGGTGTCTCAATTATAGTTATTTTGTGAAATATTTGTAAATGAGATTATAAGTTTAATTTTGGTTGGTTTTATACATATAAATATGTGTTTGTTTGTTTTTTGAAGTCATATTATGGCATGGTAAGTTGAACTAAATCTAGATAGATGCATGTGAATTTAATTCTATGTTTAAGTGCTCATGAACTAGGCAATTTGATTTGGATTTGGTATGTTTATAATTTGGATTAAAATGATGCTTTGATGACTTATTTTAATGATATGAAATGTTTGAAATTTATGTCTGTTTGATCTGTAAACTCCGGTAATGCTCCATAACCCGATTTCGTCAAGGGATACGACTTGGGGGTTTTACAAATGATGTTAATAGAATACACTTAATAGAGGTTTGCTAATTCATTCCAATTCAGACTAAAAGTTACTCTTACAACTCTTATTTCGAGTCTACAGAACTCTAAAAATAGTTTAAAAATAGCTAGGGACAAATTCGGAACAGTTTTGAAAGTTTAAGGTCATTTTTGAAATTTCCTAAAAATAGGGGACACGCCTGTGTGGCCAGGCCGTGTGCACCCAAAAGTACCTTAAGACTTAAGTTTACCATTTCCTACTTACTTGAACACTAAGCAACTCATTTACCAATCGTTTAACCTATTCAAAACACGATTAAACATGTTTAAAATACACCTAATTCATCACCTAATATGCCCAACCAATGTACCTTCATTGGTACCATATTTTATATGTTCAAATACATCAACAACACATCTAACATTCAAGACTTTCATTCATATCACATTCATCATATTTGAACTAACTTTCGACTTCTAAAGTTACCAAATATGAAGCTAAGCACATACCAAGCATTATGCTAAGCTACCAAACTTTAAACTATTACATACCAAAATATAAACTAGGCTAACATACCAACATAGCCTCAACCATAACCATATACACATTTAACCATCATTTCACTAGCAACTAAGATAACAACACCTTATAAACAATATCAACAAAAGACTCCCTAGGTCATGCCATTACAAAATAAGATATCACCACACTTGAACTTGAGATTTGTGGTTAGATGCTGAGTCGGCGATAAATTGAACAGTACCCAGCCTGTGCACAAAAAATAAAACTACACACTGAGTATAACTCAGTGGTATTTCTATAATCCGAATAATATAAATTTGATATATATATTTAAAATACAATATGCAACAAATAAGCTATGTTCAAGAGTTTCAATTCAATAACATAATTTTGCTCATTCCTTATTCACATCTATTAAGATTTTCACATGTTCAAACATATATTAATGGCATTTCATATATCATTTACATATTACAACTCATACAATGGCATGATTCATCTCTTTGTTCCATACTTGAATTCTTTTTAAGTTCCACATCTCATTTCATCATTTCATATCTCATTTCTCATAATTCAATCCATATTCACAACAATATACTATTTCATATTTCATTTCCCATTATTGCCATTTCAAGCTTTTCTCATCTCATTTTCATTTCTCAACCATATCATTTCAATATCGAACACATCAATTTTATCATTTATTTTCCCTATTAACATGATTCAAACTTGGACGGATACATGGATCCAACCAATACACCAATTTGACACTCAGTGCCTCATCGGATAAATCTGAAGTAATAATTGCGCCCAATGCCATATAAATTAACACCTAATGTCTCATCGGTTAAATCGAAGCCAATTGGCACCTAGTGCCTCATCGACTCAAGGTCGAAAAAATCCCTGAACTCTTCCTATCCTATGGCATGCCATCTATATCCATCTCAACCCGAATAGTTAATAGGGTTTCATTTCACTTTTCAATGTCTCAATTTCACATATATTCACATCATGACATATAATCAATTCAATAATCATTTAATCAACTTATTTCATAATATATAAAATCAATCTATTTCCAATCCACTTTGAATTAAATTTAATCTCAAGTACCAAGTACTCACCTCAATGCTCATCATATGCAAACAATTAAATATGCAACAATCTACTATTTAATTCAGATTATAGAAACACAAATCGTGAATTTCGAGTTATCCGACGTCAATTTTATCCTTCCCTTTTTACTCGAGAATTTCGGTACGACGTTAGCTACAGAAATAAATAATTAAATCACATTAATACTACATATTTCAATTTCACATAAAATTTCAATTTTCACACTATATTTTGCTTATTCTTTAATTTAGTCCATAAACCGAGACTAATTTTAACCTCCACATTTATACTCAAATTTTTATACAAATTTCACTCTAGGCTAAATTTAGCTTCCTCTTTTCCAATTCGATCCCTTAATTTAAAATTTTCACAATTTAGTCCATATTGCTCAAAATCAACAATTTATTCCACAATTTCGTCCTTTTTCATTTCTAACTTAAAAACCTATCTATTTAATCCCTAATACTTAAACTATTCAATAATGTCAACATCTAAAATTTTGAACAATACTAAAAATTACAACATGGGTTAGGTAGCCTTAGGTATCGGGATTCCAAAAGCATAAAAATTACAAGTGTGGAGACTAAATTACACTAACCAATTTGGATTTGAACACCAAACCCCCAAGTGTTGTGCGTTCTCTTTTTCTTCTTTTTCTTTCTTTCTTTATTTAATTGCATGCCTCCATTTTCTTTTATTTTATTATAGCTATTTTTTTATTAACTATTTAATATAACATATGTAAAATATATATACATGTATTTTTAGTTAGCCCATGGCCGGCCACCTATACCCAAACATTAGTTAAGTGGCAAAATTGCTACTTTAGCCCTCTTAATTTATTTCAATTTATAATTCAACTTTTAACCCTTACGTGATTTAGTCCCTATACCATAATAGCTCATAATTCATACAAATTACCTATTCAAAATTTAATTAACTACACAACTAACTTCGTAAATATTTACTAAAAATATTTACGGGTTTGTTTTACAGAAATAGAGTCTCGAACTTCACTTTCTGACACCCTTGACTATCAGGTCATTACATAATATAAATAGTAGACATAAATTTGAAAAAAAATTGAGGTTTGGGTGAAAGCAAAAGGAATTTTTTTAGAGGTTTAGGGGAAATAAAATTTTTGGAGAGAAAGTAAAAAGAAAAAAGTTTTGGGGGTTTAGGGGGAAGTATTTTTTTTTAAAAGGAATTAAAAGTTTTAGAGGTTATTGACTGGTCCTTTCGGGCAACACCGTGACGATGGTTATCGATTGACCCTTCAAGGCGACATCCTGACGACAGCATACAAGTCTTTCGGGGCGACATCGTGTAAACAATATATAGGTCATTCGAGGCGACACCATGTAAATGATATATAAGATCTATAGGGCGATGCCTTGAAAAGGGTTTAATGATTCTTCGGGATCAAAAGTCCCTGGATAGCCATGGTATGATCTAGTGGTGGACAGGTACACATTAAGGCCAAGAAGGAATCCACTAGAATGGTAAACAAAGAAAACCATTAGGGCATAAAAAAGGAAATTATTGTAAGACTCGTGTGATGAGCAGTATGACAAAATGATCGTGGCATGTTTAAGAACACAGAAAAACATTATAATAAGAGGATCCGTCAAAATGTGATGGTGAGTAGAATTGATAGAAGCATTCCAATGCGGGGTATATGTGAGAAGAAGGGGAAATTCCTTCAACATTTTGGCAAACTAATATTCGCCATTATGAGTCAACCAGAGTTGACGTATAAACCATCATGGGCTATGAGGTGACAAAATGATTCTTCAAGTTTAATTCTAAGTGTTCATGGGTAAGGAGGTCACCAGAAACGAGAAAGTCTGCCAAGGATTCTCTTAATAGGGAAGTCTGCTAGAGATTATCCTTGGTGGAAAGCCCGTTGAAAATTAACTATAGAAAAGGATGGTTGTCAGGGCTATTTAGCCCAGAAAGTCCATTTGGTACTATCAATTGTGAGAGTTCACCAAGTGAAATTTGAGAAAGAGATAGTCCGCCAGAGATTATTTATTTTTGGGAACGTCTTAGTAGAATGTTTTGAAGTGAGAAGATTCTACGGGACTATCTTATGAAGTATGAGTCCGCAAGGAAAGGGGTATTTATCAGTCAACTGAAAGTCATATTCAAAACTAGAAATTAGGATGTTAGATTAGGTCTTCCTTAAGGAAGGGTCTATGCAAGGGCTAAGTAAAAAGAAGGTATTTGTCGAGGTAATAAGATAAATATTGTCGAAACCATTTTTAAATTTAAAAGCAAAACGGGGATCGACTTTAAAAAAATGAAAATGTGGAGTCGCCACCAATCTTTTATTTAGGTGTGATTGGATCACCTAAAAATTTGGTTATTTTAATAAAATATTCCTTTTTACTAAAACAACGATTTTGGCCTACGTAAATATGAGAAAATGGGTTCGTGAGTCGGTTACGTATGAGGAAGGATTAGCACCCTCACTATGCCCAAAATTGGTACCAAATTGATTAAATATCGTCCTTATGTCTGAGATTTAAAAGATTTTTTGAAATGTGGTTCTTTTTATTTGAATAACCTGAGTTGGTAGTCAAAATTCCCTTGTTTCAGAGGAATGCAGCATCACATCCAGCACGATAGGACATGATCTTTTATATCCTCGAGAACATGATAAATTCCGACTTCCTAAAGTTTATATGTTGAAAATCGCAAAAGGATGCCCAATTATCTAGTCCAATGAAAAAAACCGAAACCCAGCACAATAGGGCACGATTTCTCGAATTTCTAAACATCGAACATTACCTTCGTTTTAAAGAAATTTTAAAGACATGATTGAAATTCCAAAGGAATATTCGATTATTTTGAACAAACGGGAAATCGCAACCCAGCACGATAGGGCACGATAACCATTTGTACAGTATGAAATGGAGTGAATAAAAGAATATTTACTCGAGATAATAACAAGCATGCATTTCATTGAAATAAAGATTTTGGGTACAAGCCTATTTCACAAAAGGATTCTTGTTGCTTCTAGGCTTAAAACAACAAGTGTGTTTTGAATATTACTCTAGATTAGCTCTAAAAATACAAGGATCTCTTTCACAGTCCCATTGTTTAAAACACCCTAAGTACTAAGGTCAGAAGCTTGGAAAAGTCTACTCCCGGGTTCCCTCGTCTGATACGTCATTAATGTTTGGGTTCTCCAATACCAGGCCTTGCATTAGAGTCCCGAGCTCGATGCACCCTTAAATCTCATGCCCCAATCCAGCATGGAACTCATAACGTCCGCCTCTTTAACAAAAAGGTTGGATAATCGATTTCCCGCTCCAGAGGGACCATCAAATTTCACAATACCCAATTTAATAAATCTGTCGATTAGCTTTTTAAAAGTGGTACAATTCTCGATGGAATGCCCCGTGATTCCCGCATGGTATTCACATTGGCTATTTGCATCATGCCATTTAGGGTACGGGGGTTGTATAGGTTTTATGTAAAAAGGGGATACAACATGTGTGTCGAACAAAACGCGGTACAACTCTCCGTACGTGATGGAATGGGCATGTATTGGGGTTTTTCTGAGTTCGGTCTTTGATTGGGTTCTTTCCTTGAGGAGGCCTGATGGCTGGTAGTTACTGACCTTGGCCGGCCTGCTATAATTGGCTCCGAACAACCCTTGTTATACCTACTCGTACTACTTGATTTCTTTTCCTTCTTCTTTGGGGCCTTTAAAGTCCACTCTCCCCTTTCCTTCATTTCTGCCAGAACAACTGGCTTGGCTTGATCATCTTTCGGGTTAAAACCTGAACCCATCGAGAAGCTCAACAGTGTTGATGTATCCGTCTGATATTGGTGTCCGATAACAACGGGTACCCCTTGCATGTCTGGTTGGGTCGGGATGCTTATTGGGGTAAAGGTTGGGGAGTAGATGATCTCTTCAATATCATCCTCATTATTGATCACTGGGCCACTCCTTTTTTCAAATTCTCTGGCCAGTAACTGGGTTACTGGCCCATCATATTTCTTTGGAGTTCTAGCATTTCTCATATCTTGTTGAATTTTGATCAATTGCTCTTGCATCTGTATTTGCCTTTGCTCCATTCTCTCCAACCTTTGGTCCATAACTTTTGTCGGTTCTGAAATAATTTTACCTAATTAGGGTCATTTCGAGAAACTCTAATGCAAATGATGCAATGCAATGCAAAAGATGTAATGCAAAAGATGCAATGCAATGCAAATGCATAGGATGAATGCAAGAGAAAGAAAGGTGTCGATTTTGAATTCAATTCCCTTAGAACAACTTTTCTATAAAACAAATTTTTTTCATAAAATGGATTACGTATACGGCATTGCTTTCATATTCCAGGCGAAGGCACTGATCCCCTTTCTTCGTGAAAGTCAAATCTCGCAAGCTTCCAATGTATGCCTCTACTAGCTCTTTTTTGCTTGATCTAGGCCACGAATTACTATCCTCGCAATGTTGATTAGCTCCTTTAAGAAAGTCGGGACGCGACGGCTTTTGGATAATCTTTATCAGCTTGAATCCTTAGGTAAAGTTTTGTTTTCCTCCACGAACTGTTAGCCTTCTTCTGTCGTGTTCACTTGGACCAAATTCAGACAACCGTATTGTAATCCGCATTATTAAGAAATTCGTTTTCTTATGACAAATTGTTCTATTTAGCAATTGAATATGAATCAACACATCCTTTCTATGATAATGTAATGCAATGCAGTCATGAACAAACAAAAACAAAACACGTTAGTATAGAAATAAACAATCAACAAAGTACCTAATCGGGTGATCAGTAGGGGTTCGGAGTGGCTTTACCTAGGGTAAGCTCCTAGGTCTCTCAATATGTCGCTCGGTTCTAGAGTAAGGGTACCCAAACCAGCAGATTCCTCAATCCTCAACTATTATAGGTTCATATAGATCGAGTTCGGTTCAGGGGGATAAATTTCCCTATGACCATGCGGAGACGAAAATCTCACGAAATCATAGGTACGGATGTACCCTGGAAGCAATCCACTAGCCCATGCGGAGGTGAAAACCTCACGAAGGCGTAGCTTCTTACTCCCACTTAGAAGGTGTGACCACAGTGGTCATGCAATGCAAAGCAACATTATTCTACAAGACCCGCACCAAAACGATCATACAATCAAATGCAATCATGATAAAACAAAATTTCAATTTCTTTGACAAAAGGACAACAAATAATCAATTTTATGGCTAGACTCTCTTTGGTCCCCAGTGGAGTCGCCAAGCTGTCGAAACCATTTTTAAATTTAAAAGCAAAATGAGGATCGACTTTAAAAAAAGGAAAATGTGGAGTCGCCACCAATCTTTTATTTAGGTGTGATTGGATCACCTAAAAATTTGGTTATTTTAATAAAATATTCTTTTTTACTAAAACAACGATTTTGGCCTACGTAAATATGAGAAAATGGGTTCGGGAGTCAGTTACGTATGAGGAAGGATTAGCACCCTCACTACGCCCAAAATTGGTACCAAATTGATTAAATATTGTCCTTATGTCTGCGATTTAAAAGAGTTTTTGAAATGTGGTTCGTTTTATTTGAATAACCTGAGTTGGTCGTCAAAATTCCCTTGTTTCAGAGGAATGCAGCATCACATCCAGCACGATAGGACATGATCTTTTATATCCTCGAGAACACGATAAATTCTGGCTTCCTAAAGTTTATATGTTGAAAATCGCAAAAAGATGCCCAATTATCTAGTCCAACGAAAAAAAACCGAAACCCAGCACAATAGGGCACGATTCCTCGAATTTCTAAGCATCGAACATTACCTTCGTTTTAAAGAAATTTTAAAGACATGAGTAAAATTCCAAAGGAATATTCGATTATTTTGAAAAAAGGGGAAATCACAACCCAGCACGATAGTGCACGATTCTCGAATTGCCAAACATCGAGCATTGCCCCCGTTTTACAGAATTTTTAAATGAATAATTATAAAAATAGCTTAAAACGTGTTAATTTTACTTGAAATAAAACAAAAATAATCTTGAAGAATTGGACCTTATAAAACCATATTTCGTAAACCAATTGGAAAACAATGAAATGGGATAATACACACGCATAAGATACAATATTTGATGAGTGAGGATAATGTGTCTTATTTAATCAACTAACGAAATAAACAATTAAATATAATTAACCCTAAAAAATAACCCGATTACAATCATACATGGGAAATAATTTATATAATAATACAATAATGAAAATGATAATATAACAATACAACACAACAAAGCAACACATACAATAATATGCCACAATAATATACATAGCATGATATAAAACAATCAATGTAAGATGTAAAAAAACAAAATAGCAATTAGAAGCCAATGTGGTATAAAACGATTTTAAAATAATGACGAATAAATGAACACATAATTTACACAATATATAAATAGATGAACTTAAAACTATTTGGAAAAACAAACTAAAAATATATATACATAATTACTAAAACATATGTTATAGGACGAATATTTTAAATCGAATGATATGCAAAGTATGGAAAAATATTGGTTTAAAATTGACAATTTACACGTAAGTAAGAAAATTTTGAATTATGTGTAAAGTATACAAAAATAAATAAATAAATAAATAAATAATAATAATGTACAATAAAATATAATCTTTAAAACATAATGGATTTACAAACCGTGTATATATATATATATTTATATATGTGTATATATGTGTATATAAATAAACTTAGAAACACTTGTTCATAAAGATATCATAGAAATGTACACAAGATTAAATTATTTTTATTATATACGTACAAATATATATGATGAAACATTTGAATGAAATACTATCTAAAACATAAAAATAATATAATATAAAGAAACATTCTAAAATAATAATTTTATAAATACAAAGATGAAGTTCGTAAAATAGTTTCATATATACATAAAGAAAAATACTTGATGAATCATAAAGCAAGAAATATTTTAAATAGAAAAATATATGAAAGTAATAGATATATTAACATATATATATATATATATATAAATATTTAAACAAGATGTTATATAAAAGTATTAAAATAGCTTAATGCGAAAGTTTTGAAATGATCATTTTATAAAACAAATTAAAGTTATTAAGATGGTTCCACTCATGTACAAAAATATTGTGAATCTTCAAAATAATAAGTATTATAAATTGAACACTCAATGAGAATAATATGTATACTAATATGTATAAAAAATATTGTGCAAAATGTAAAAATAATAGGATAAAAGAAATCTCAAAATAATTGAACAAATGAAAACAAATAAAATCATTAAAATAAATTAACATATACAAAAATATTAAAAGTATTTTAAATTAGTAGATTATACAAATAAAAGACCAAATTAAGATTAAACCTAAAATAAAAGGGACAATTTACAAATAAAATAGTTTAAAAAAAAGTGCAAAGCATATAAATGTACAGTGACCAGAACTGGAAATAATCCAGGTCCCAAAACGCTGCATCTTGGAGCGAACTAAAATGAAATAGTGTACAAACTTTTGGGGAAAAATTAAAATAAAACACATGGATGCCAATGGGGGTATGCTGAAATGTGGTGCAAAAAGTGAGGGATTAATTGTGGAAATTTCCCATTTGACATACAAATGCACAAATTGAGTCATGGCATGGATCAACACGTGGTCCCCACCCTTAAACACCACCGTTTCAATTTATTTCAAAATGGCAAAAATTAAATGGCAATTGGCCATTTCTTCAAGCCACAATTAAGGCAAAAAACCTAATACCCCATACTTTCCCCTCATTTGGCCGATTCTCTCTCCCCCAAAACACTAAGCTACACATTCAAGCCTAGGGAATGATTTTCAGCCTTGAAATCTCTTCTTGGCTTCGATTCAAACAAAGCAAAAAGGAGATTTATGGCGTATTTGCCAGGTAAGAACTTCTTTCTTCTCTTTTTATTTGCTTTCAAACATAAAAACGATAAACCCAAAAGAATGAAGAACAAAGAAAGAAAAAAAAGTATACAGAGATTTAAATTGAAAATCACCTTCTCCAAAAAATTGCTTTTGAATTCTCTATTCAATATCAGTATGTAGTATCTCCAAAAAAACCCCCCTTTTTTTACAAATGAAAAGGTTATTGGCTTTATAGCCGAACCAAAGAAAATGAAAAAGAAAAATACAGTTTTTTTTTCTCTTTGCTCTGCTTGTTTTCTTTGCTCTTACTGTTGTGGTTGTCCTTTGCTTGTCTTCTTTTGCAAGTACGAAGGCAACGTGGCAGGGGTAGCTGGCACGTACGGAGGCCACTGGTGGCAAAGCTACTGCGGCGCTGAGGTTTCAGAAACCCTAAGGTTTCTGATTTGGTTCAAGTTTTTGGGCTTTTTGGGCTGTTCGGGATTGGGCTTATTGGGCTAGGATATTAAGTTTGGTTTTTGGATCTAAGTAATGATTTTGGGTTGCATTTGTTGTTGGGCCACAAGTTTTGTAATTGGACTGTTATAAAAATGGACTATCACAATTTTTGTTGTTATTGTTGTGATAATTTTTCGATTTTGTTTTTACATGGGCCCGGGCCAAAATTGGTCATTACAAATATATGTTGAGTTTAGTTTGGAATGAATAGATTAGGGTAAGGATCCGTTATTGAGGCAAAGACAACTGAAAATCCGCTAGCAATAGTCAATAATCTATATATTTATGTGTATGGTTATCTTTAAAAGTCAAACCCGGGAATGTAAAATGGGGGTATGAGATGAGACAAAATAGGGTCAAGTTCCAAAAGGAATTATTGTGTTGAAAGAGCACATTTACAACTAAATCAATGTATTGTTCTACTAACGATAGGCATTAGAAAAGGGCAAGGCATCAATCGCACTAAAAAATCTGTGGAATACCCAACGACATACAAGGAGTTTAAATTATGTACCTTTACTCTTATTTCCTAAAAATATAGAATATTTATGATGCATTACTATAAAGAATCTCACTAAGTTCATTCTAAACTTACGATTGTGTTGCTTCGTATGCAGGAACAAGGTCTATCGGGATTTTATGGGAAGAGACCAAGACACACATCGCCAAATTAACATATTAGGCATTGAAGCTATTCCATGTGTATAGAGGGGTACCGTTAGAGGCTATGCCTCAGGGTTGGTCTAGTATATGGGTGCAAATTAAGTTTGGAGTCATAGTGAGTGTAATATTAACGTATTGTACAACAAATTGATTGTAAAATTTTAAGTACTTATATAATAGGAAATTTATTTGAAGTTAATCTTGAAACATATAAATAATTAGGATTTTGAAGAAAATTATACATTAAAGGTGGGTCCGTAATTATGATAAGTTCAAAAGGCAGAGTTGTCACTCGGGTCAATTATACCACTTGGTACCTAGACTTAGTGATCGAGTTGGGTTAGGGAGTTACATGGATCGTTATCTCCATCCTTTAGGCCTTAGCTGTCAAAATAGCAGTCCCTAATTTCCAATGTAGACAGCAACATTCTGAGCTCTTTATTTAAACCCCATTCGAACCTAATACAAAGGTCCTTATCTATTAGTACCAACTCCCGGGCATACTTGCTTAATCTAATGAATTAACGTTCATACTTTAAAATTGTCATCATCCCTTTCTTGAGCTCTAAAACTCTCTCTTCATTTGTTCGACAAAGAGTCGGTTGATGTACTTCTCATGGAACTTCTTCAGAAAGAATTCCCATCTCACTTGCTCCCAAAGGGTGATGCTTAATACAGAGTGCCACCAATGGTAAGCCACTTCTTCAAGTAAAGAGATTGCACAATGGAGACTGTTGGATGGGTACACTATAGTTCTTCAGTTACCCAATAGACTCTTGAAAGCCAATTCTCAGCTATAACAGGATCATCATCCTTCCCTCTATTCAATTCCTTAACACCCTATTTTCGAATCTTCTTTACAAGGTCTCCCTAAGACGGGTTTATAGCTGGAGAAGGAGTTGTAAGAGCCACTGGTTATGCTTCTTTAGTTGGTCTTTAAGGAGTGGAGAATAGACTAGCATTTACGAATCGATCAAACCACTACTCTATCATCTCTGATAGAGCTTCACAGGCTTCGCTGTAACAGCTTGTTTTCAGTAAAATTAGAATAGTAGTTTTAGAATCACAAATTTGAGGTCAAAAAATTTATTTTAATATTATTTTAATATCTAAAACATCATATAATTATAGTATAAAAATTTTGTTAAGAAATTTTAACGTTTACATGTTCAATTTGATGAAAAGGACTAAATCGCGTAAAGTGCGAAAGTTGTGTTCTATTAGCTAAAGGTGTTAAATAGCTATAGAAATTTAAAGTGGAGGTCATTATATGGTAATTAGATCATTAATTGAGTTAGTGTATGTGCATGGCTTGATAATTATGAAAATTTTAAAGTTAGGTATGGTTAAAATGGTAAATAGGTAATAAATGAGTAAATTAAATAAAACAAAATTTGTCATAATCCCTAGTCTTCTTCCATCGAAAATTTCAGCAAAATAAAGAGTTTTTGAGCTTAAAATTTTGGCTAGAAGAGAACCTTGCATGTAAGTGTTATCTTGTCTCGTTTTTGTTAATTTTTATGTTTTCAAGAACGTTGTAGCTAAACCTAGCTAACTAGGGTACTATTTTGCAAAACTATTGAATATTTTGAGATTTTACATTGATGAATATGATAGGGTTTTAAATTTTAATGGAAGAAAATGAATCTTTTTTGTGAGTTAAACGACTTTTGTTAAGTGATTTTTGTTGAAATTGTTAATTACGGTTTAAATTGTAAAATATGAAAATTGTGTGGTAAATGTATGAAATTGTGAAATGTATGGGCTACTATAAGCATATAGGATATTCGACTAGGCTTGGGTGTGGTGAAATTGCATGAATTTCATTTTACGAGCCTAGGGACTAAATTGTAAAGAAGCCAAAAGTATAGGGGCAAAATAATAATTTTGCCAAAATATGTTTTTGGATTGAATTGAATAGAATGAGGATTGAATTGATTAAATTTGATTATATAGATCAAAAAAAGCAACATTCGGAACTAAATCGGGGAAAAGACAAAGTAGTGGACTAACCGATCATTTTATCTCTATACGAGTTTGAGGTAAGTTCGTGTAATTAAATTGAGTATTTATATGCTTTAGTTGAAATATATGTATGTGGATTGTATAATTTCTATGTATATTTATTGAATGCATAACTGGCTACGTACGAAGAATATCGAGCCTCGTTTGAACCTTAGGAATTCGTAGGATACAAATGACATGTCATTAGGGTTACCGATTCCAGCTCTTATGAGCTTACCGATATTCAAGTATGAGATTACTGTTATTCAGCTCAGAGGAGCTTACTGTTTATAGCTTGTATGAGCATACATATACAAGAATTGAAGGATTACAGTTCAGTACACCTTGTGTGTAGTACCCCGCGTATCTAACGATATTCTAAGTGGTTCAATGGGCACAATTCTGTTACGAGTTTATTTGAGTTCGATATGAACTTGTACAGGTATTTATATGGAAATGGTTTCTATATAATATACGTACACACGATATAGCTATTACATGTACATGGAATTCAAATAATTGATGAATTTATATATGATTCTCGATTTTTTTATATGAATACATGGCTAAATCAGTTAATGATTATGTGATAGGCTTTGGGCAAATTGAATTATGGCTAAATGGTAAGTTTAATTCTGTGTTATACGAACTTACTAAGCTTAATTGCTTACTCCGTTTATTTTTTCGTATTTTATAATGTTTCAAAAACTCGTTCGGATTGGAAGTTGTCGGAGATCTCATCACACTATCAAATGCTTATCTTGGTACTTTTGACTATATATTTTGGGTTTAATGGCATGTATAGGTCATTTTGGCTAATGGTAGCCTATGTGTTTTGTCATGTATTTAGTCATTTGATTTGGCTTGAATTTGGTATAATTTGTTATGTAAATATGTAAATAGCCTTATTGTATGTGATGTATGGTTCTCATTGAATGCCTTGGTTGTGAATTGGTATTTTGGGTACCAAATGGTTGAGATTGATAAGTGGTATACATGTTAAGTTTAGGCACAATGATGCATGCATGTGTTTGACCATTTAGGTATGTTGAATACATAGTTTGTATGATTATAAGTGGTCAATTGAGGTGCTTATGGATATCATGTTGTATGTGTGGATCTTACATGTTATAAGCTTGATATTGGTTGGTTTTGAATGTCTAATTTTGCGATGGTTATATGCAAATAGTTGTGTTTAAGTTGGTACCAATTTGGGTGAGAAATATGGCTTGGAAAATGGCCTATTTTTGTCCACACGGGCGTGTGTCTCAGCCGTGTGTCACATACGGCTGTGTGTCCCTTGTAACTTCTATAGAAATCGAGTCAGTAGCTTCACACGGCCTAGCACACGAGCGTGCAATTTGGCCATGTAGCACAAGTCAGTATACCCTCTAGTTTTCAAACGGCCTAGCACACGGCCTAGCGCACGGCCTGGCACATGGACGTGTAAGGCCATTTCGAAGGGTACACAGCCTAGCACACGGGCGTGTGGCTGGCCATGTGACCTAAGTTAGTGAGTTACATGGGTGCGGACACAAGCTAATACACGGCCGTGTGTCCCCTTTTTGAATGCCCACGCGGCCTCACACGGCTTGGCCACACGAGCATGTGTCCCCTGTACTTTGAAAATTTTCAATGTTTTTCGAAAAATTTCTTAAGTACTCAGTTTATTCCCGAACCATTTCTAATGTTTATTTTGGGCCTCGAGGGCTCGTATTAGGGACTATATGATTGGACATGAATGGTTTGTGTTTTGAATGAGAAATGAACATGAAATGTTTGATTGTTTGATCTGTAAGTCCGGTAATATTTTGTAACCCTGTTTCAGTGTCGAATATGGGTTAGGGGTGTTACATTCGCCACCTACAGTTCTCCAACTAGCTGAAGGGCCAGGACCTCTAGATTTTGAAGGAGCATTGCTCTCTATCCTTCACCTATAGCAACTCGAGAATTTGTCGACATCAAGATCAATATTAACTACAAAACACAAACTCAACTTGGCATTTTAATAAGGGGACTAGCAAGACACCTATAACATGTATATCGAGGCTTGCTACTAAATTCTATCTTTCGAGAATCGGCTAAACCAAAGCTCTAATATCAATAAAATTGTAACACCCCAATTGACCATCTAATTGACGAATGGTGATGTTATCTGAAAATATATATCATTTCGCAATGACAAAAACATTGGTTTTAGTAGTTAAGTCAATCAATACGATTTTAATAAAATAACCTTAAAATGATGTTTGCCGAAGTAGTTTTAAAAAAAAAAGAAGAAATAATGGTATACATTCCAAAATGTCACTCAGTGGATTAAAAGAACTAAGGAATAAGTCAAGGGAAAATAAGAGTAAGCCTTAATTCACATAATATATAAGTTAATAAATTAGTGAAGTGTCATCATTCGTTATATACAACAATTATATAAAAGAAATTCAATTTTGCTTTTACAAAAATCAATTATAAGAGACTTATACAACAGGCCCAATTTGATATACATGTTATGATAGTACGATGAATGGCTCACAAAAGAGTCTGGTGTCTAGTTGAGTCCCTTTAAAAGTCCACTTTATCAAATGATCCTAAAATGGTAGGGGAAACTAAGTTCATAACGAACTTAATGAGTTCTAATGATAAATAATAAACTTTCGAACAAGGTCTTCAAGAAGCGAAATTAAGCTAGGATTTAACAACTCTTAGTAATACCAACAATTTACACACGGATACACCAATATAGTTGTGTATGATTCGTTGATGGATTCATAACACCAAACAATTAGGGTTCGTTGGCAGATACTATCCACTACAGAATGCAATCACTAGTAACTTCAAATTTTATGTGAATATTAGTTATGTCAAATCCAAAAAATAGACAATTTCACACCACAACCAAAGTTAGTTCACATGCGGATACTTTTCATTGTTAAGCACAAATCATGTAGATACTCATTCGTCTAAGCACTATTCTTGTGTATTAACTTTACATAACACTTGCATGCTTTGCATGGACTATTCATGGACCCCTTCCTTGTGGTAGTTTCTGATCCATATATCACTCCGAAGAGCCACGGTTTCACATTCACGTTATTGCTCCATTGAGTCGGTATTTCATATTGTGAAAATAAAATAAAAATAAAATAAAATAAAGAACATATAGATTTTATGTGGAAACCCTTTTGGGAAAAAACCACGGATAGAGGAGAAGAAAATTCAATATGTCGAATTCGAATAATTACAAGAGGAATAGACTATGTCTATTTATAGGCTTGTAAAGCCATATTCTAATAAGATTGAAACACTTTATTCTAATCAATATAAAATAGATGGAGTTTAATAAGGTTTAAAAAACCTTATTCTAAAATAAAATAAAAGAAGTGTAGTTCTATATGGATTTTACTTTTATTTTATTTTACCACTGTATTTTATTTAAATAAGGATTCGGGTCTTTTAATTCTAACAATCTCCACCTTGACACGAATTTTCAATGAATAAGTTTTTCATCATGAACTCTCAACGAAAAAGTCATCCACTTCTTCCATAAAACCGCTTAAGGGTTTAACTTCAACAATGAACACCAGCCAAGTCTAAGCAATGCTCAAACTTGGTTATAGGAAGTGACTTAGTCATCATATTTGCCAGATTTTCATGAGTACTAATTTTGTTTACAACAATATCACCACGAGTAATAATATCACGAACAAAATGATATCGAACATCAATGTGTTTTGTTCTCTCATGAAACATTTGATCTTTTGTAAGGAAGATTGCACTCTGACTGTCACAAAATACTGTAATGATTTGAAGGTCTTCATTAAGTTCACTAAAGAGTCCCTTCAACCAAGTAACTTTTTTACAAGCCTTAGTAATCGCCATGTACTCAGCTTCAATGGTAGACAAAGCGACTGTAGTTTACAAAGTGGCTTTCCAACTGATTGCACAACCTCCGATTGTAAAGACATAACGTGTGAGAGATCTTCTTCTATCAAGGTCTCCAGAAAAATCAGCACCAACATACCCAATGACTCCATCTCTAGTTCTTCCAAAATATAAGCAGACATCAGTAGTACCTCGTAAGTATCTTAAAATCCATTGAATCGCTGCCGTTGTTCTTTACTTGGGATTCACCATGTATCTCGCTAATCAGATCGATCGCATATGATAAATCTAGATGTGAACAAATCATAGCATACATGAGAGATCCCACTGCACTAGAGTATGAAACATGTGACATGTACTCAATCTCATCATCTGATTGTGGAGACAAAGCCTATGAAAGTCTGAAATGGGCTGCTAAAGGAGTACTAATAGGCTTAGCACTCTGCATATTGAACCTGCAAAGAACTTTTTCAATGTACCCCTTCTGACTTAGGTACAATTTACTTGGTTTTCTATCTCTGAGAATCTCCATACCAAGTATCTTCTTTGCTGGCCCAAATATTTGATCTCAAATTCTTCACTTAGTTGGGCTTTGACCTTTCTTAACTCTCATTTACCTTTTGCTGCTGTCAACATGTCATCAACATAAAGAAGTAGATACACGAAAGAACTATCACTGTTTTTCTTAAAGTAAATACAACTGTCAAAACTACTTCTTTTGAAATCATGAGAAGTCATAAAGGAATCAAACCTCTTATACCACTGTCTTGGTGACTGTTTCAAACCGTAAAGAGACTTTTTCAGCAAGCAAACATAGTCCTATTTTTTTGAGACGGTAAAACCCTCTAGTTGTTGCAATATAAATGTCCTCTTTAAGTTCTCCATGCAAAAATGCAGTTTTTACATCTAACTGCTCAAGCTCCAAATTATGCATGGCCATAATACCAAGCAAAGCTCGAATCGAACTATGCTTCACAACTAGGGAGAACACATCTATGATGTCCACTCTTGGAATTTGACTGTAACCTTTTACAACAAGCCTTGCTTTATATCTGCGTTCTTTAACTCTTGGAGTCCCTTCTTTCTTTTTAAACACCCATTTACAATGAACAACCTTTTTACCTTTAGGAAGTTTCACAAGATCTCATGTTTTATTTTTTGTGGAGTGATTTCATTTCCTCTTGCATAGCAAACATCCACTTTTTTAAGTCTTCACAGCTAATTGTCTCAGAATAATTAGATGGCTCTCGGTTTGCATCTATATCTTCAGCCACATTTAAAGCATAAGCAACTAGTTCAGCCTCGCCATACTTCTTTGGAGGTTTAATTTCTCCCATAGTTCTATTTTTGGCAATAGAGTATTGTAATGAAGAAGTAACTCTATTCTCAATTTTTGTACTAACTTGAGGAGTCAACTTTGTATTAATCTGATGCTCCACCTACATTTGATTTTCTTTATTAGAAGAGTCTTTAAGAGATAAGTTAGGTAGTATAGTAGTTTCATAAAAAATGACATCTCTACTAATCACAACTTTTCTATTTTCATGACACCATAACTTATACCCTTTTACACCGGCTTTATAACTAAGAAAACATACATTTAATGGATCTCGGTTCCAATTTTCCATTATCAACATGAGCATACGCAGGACACCTAAAGATATTTAAGTCAGAATAATTAGCAAGATTACCAGACCATACCTCTTGTGGAGTCTTTTTCTCAATGGCAACAGATGGAGATCGGTTGATCAAAAAACATGCAGTAGAGGTTGCTTCTGCCCAAAATGACTTTGGTAAGTTGGTATTTGACAACATAAATCGAGCCTTCTCCATGATCGTTCAGTTCATTCATTTTGCAATGCTGTTTTGCTGTAGAGTATGACGAACTGTCAAGTGTCTCACGATCCCTTCTGACTTGCACAGTCTATTAAACTCATCAAAACAAAATCCTAAGCCATTGTCTGTACGGAGGTATTTTATTTGTTTTCCCATCTATTTTTAAATCATAATTTTCCAATACTTAAATGTAGAAAACACATCGCTTTTCTGCTTCAGGAAAAACGCCCAAACTTTTCAAGAAAAATTATCAATAAAAGTTAGCATATAATTAGCTTCATCTCTCGAAGGCACTCTGTGTAACGCCCCAAATCTTAAGTATTTATTTTTTTATGCTTGTGTTACGTAAATTCATGCTTGTTTCAATGGTTAAGTGTCCTGATATGTGTCTGAGAAGTCCTAAGTTCAAGCCTTGGCTTAGGCAAAATTTTTGTTTTAATGTATAAACCTTTGTCTTTAGTCAGTAGGCTTTTAAATAAAAACGGGTAAAACATGACAGAAAAGGGCCTGTTGGTCTAGGGGATAAGTGGCATGTGGTAGTTACTTGAGGTTTGAGGTTCGAATCCTGGTGGGTGTATTGGAGTGTTTTATTTTGCTGCTGTGCCATAGGAACGTGATGGTTTGACCAAAATACTGAAGCGGTTGAAGGGAATTTGAATGGAGTAGTGAGGGATCGATTTGAGTGATTTAAGGAGAGATTTTAAGAGAAATTATGGGGATTTGAGTTGGGGGAAAGTTGGTGCCGAAATGGTAATCTGCCCACTCAGAATTCAGTTTGAGGAGGTCAATTGCTATCCATTTCGATGACTGGTAACATTTTGGTTCTTTTCTCTCTACTTAGAGGCCAAATAGTGTCTAAGGTTATTTCGGGTATCTCTTTTTCTGCCTTATACGACTTTGTTCTCCCTCTCTTTTCCTCTGAACACTTTCGGGTTTGGCAAGTTCCTCTCAGTTTTCTAGTTCTTTTGTGGTCTTTCTTTGACAGATTATTTTGGCTTCTTCCCTCCCTCAATCAATTCTTGGCTGACCGATTCTCTTCTTTTTCTTCTTCTTCCCTCTCTCTCAATCGATTTCTTCTTGACCGATTGCTCCTCCTTCTCAAGCTCTCTCAAACGGTTGTACTTGGTCGAATATTACTGCTTATCTTACCCTCACTGTGCTGACTTTCCCTTCATTTCTATCTATCGTGTCTGTAGTCATTCCTATTCATCGGTGTTGCATTTTGGTAAGTTTGACTTTCGGTATGGGTGCGATTCTTTTTCTTTCTCCCTCTTTGCCATATTAATATTGCACCTAACATATTCCTGTACTGTTGTTTTCTGATAGGGGAGCAAATTTTCCATTTTACCTCTATCATATTGTGTACCTTCGGCTCTTGTGTGGGTGTAGGCCGATTGTTCCTTTCTTCTAATCTTGACTTTGCATTTTGGTAAGTGATGATTCATCTAATTCAAACTGTTCATTTGATTAATGGTTGATAAGGTTTGGTTGGAATGCAGGTAACCCCTAAAGCTTAGTGATTAGTCTCTTGCAACGGATTATGTGTGCAAGCCTTAATCGACCAATCTAAACAAGTGATAGGTAATCTTTTAGATAAGTGTTTTGGTTAGGGTTTTTGTTAATTCGATTAATAAGTGACTAACCGAAGCTTGTGATTGAATATAGGTTGGAGTGCTCGTGAACTATTTGCGCACTTTCGCAAACAACATGTTTTTAGAAGCTTCCGCAAGAAATAATATTTTAAAGTTAATAACAAAATTAATATAGGTAACTTTTTGTCAAATGACTGAGCTTTGAAAATAAACGAGATATCTTTAAATCTTCACTAAGATCACAAAGAGGTTAATTATAGAACGGCTTTTTGAATGTTATTATACTTTGTGAAAAACACTTCATCATGACATCGCTAGATTTGGCCATAACGTCTAAGCCGGGTTTGGGGTGTTACATTTAGTGGTAACAAAGCAAGGTTGTAAAACTCGACTGTGGATTTGGGTTTCTTATAAAACTTAAATTTCAAAAAAAACTATTTCAAAATGATTTAAAGTATCTTGAAAAGTTCTACTGAATGTGTGGTATACCGAGTCTCTGGCATCAATTTTGTAAGTCTTCTGAGACTGTTGTTTGATTAATTGAAATACTGAGACTACTATAGGTAGTAGACATACTGAAATACTCTATTTAGGGTAAACTAAAACTGTTGTAAGACTGCGATTCGCAAAAACAAACTCTGAATTACTGATATTGTTTTCCATAAAATATTCGTTAATAAACACTAAACTATAAACTGATGCATAAACTTGTTAATATAGATAAAGCGTAATTCGATATGAGCACCAAAGGTACTCGTGAAAGGGGTATAAGAGGCCGAGGCGAAGGCCGTGGGGGTGCTCGGGCTGGGTCTTCGTCATCTAGCCACATGCCTAATGTTGAAGCTAGAGAGGCATCGGCCTCACCTGTAACTGAGACTGGGTCTCATGATTGTGTGGCTGGGGACGACGCATTGTCTCAGGCCATGTTACGGATTCTGGAGAGGGTCGCTAGACCCAATACAAGTGTTGTAGGCTGTAGGTCAGTTACAGATTGACTCTGGTCCAATAGAGCTGAGATTTTTAGGGAATTACTGGAGTTGCCCCTAATGTGGCTGAATGTTGGATTGAGGCAATGGAAAGGATTATGGATGATCTCGACTGTACCCCTGAGTAGAAACTAAAGGGTATAGTGTCACTGTTGAGAGATGAGGCTTACCAGTGGTGGCTCAAAGTTAAAGAGGGAACTCAGCCCGATCAGTTGACTTGGAAATTTTTCAAGACCGCTTTCTAAGGAAAATATATGGGCACTAGTTATGTGGATGCCCAAAGGATGAAGTTTCTAAATCAGACTCAGTGGGGTAAATCAGTGGCTGAATATGAGGCTGAATTCTTGCGACTTAGCCGCTATGCACGTAGGATAGTGGCAAATGAATATGAGCGTTGTGTTCGTTTCGAGGACAACCTCAGGGATGGTTTAAGGGTTCTGATAGCTCCACAAAGGGAGTGAGATTTTGCTGCTTTAGTGGATAAGGCGAAGATCGCCGAGAATGTGAAGTGCGCTGAGCACCAGAACCATGAGAAGGAAAGAGGTAGGAATAAGAGGGATTTAGAGTCCTCAAGTTCATTTCTGCGGCCTAAGAAAAAGGCCAGAGTTGATGGGCCAGTAAGAGTTGAGGCCTCTGTTGCTATTACTGGATCGCAGCCCTGTGTAGATTGTGGGAGACTCCATCATGGCAAGTGCTGGAAAAGGATTGAGGCATGTCTGAGATGCGGATCATTGAAGCATCGTATCAGAGATTGTCTATGGAGGCCCGATCAGATACAAGCTACTGGTATGGGTACTGTTTAGCTACTGAGAGGTGTTCAACAGCCACCAAAAGGCTGTGGTCAAGTCAGAGGTGGTAATGGTATGGGCCATGGTTAGAGGGCGGGCAGAAGTGCTGGTCGCACTGAGGCAAGGCAGCCAGCTCTGGTTTATGCTGTACGTCGTCAAGAGGATGGTGATGCCCTAGAAGTTATCACGGGTACGTTCTTTATCTATAATGTACCTTCTACTGCACAGATAGATATAGGATCTACTCATTCCTATATAGCTTGTAATATGTCTGAAACTTTGGATATCTTGGTTGAGAGTATTGCAAGTAAGGTTACTGTGATGAGTCCATTGGGGCAGTCTGTAAGGGTAGATAAACTATTTAGAGATATGCCATTGGAGATTCAAGGAGTTATCTTTTTAGCGAATTTGATGGAACTTTCTTTTGGAGAATTCGATTTAATTCTAGGAATAGATTGGTTGGTGAAACATCGGGCAAACTTGGATTATGCTGCTAAATGGATGGCACTGAGAACTATGGAGGAGGACAAGGTAGTTGTAATTTGGGAGGGCCAGAATTACTTGTCAAATATGATATCTGCATTAAGAGCCGAGAAATTGGTTCGTAAGGGTTGTGAGGCATATCTAGGTTACATTGGCGTTTCAAATTCTAACGTTTCTTCTATTAAGGATATCAGAACAGTTAAAGATTTTCTGGATGTTTTTCCTGATGAGCTGCCTGGGATACCAACAAACCGTGAAGTTGAATTTGGGATTAAGCTCCTGCTTGGTACAGCTCTGGTGTCCATCGCCCCTTATAGAATGGTACCGAAGGAGCTTGTAGAGCTTAAGGCTCAGATTCAAGAATTATTGGATTGTGGGTTCATCCGACCTAGCGTGTCTCCATGGGGAGCACCAATTTTGTTTGTGAAAAAGAAGGATTGATCCATGCGCATGTGCATCGATTATCGACAACTGAATAAATTGACCATTAAGAATAAGTACCCCCTACCGAGGATTGATAATCTATTCGACCAGTTTCGTGGAGCTTCAGTTTTCTTTAAGATTAATCTTCATTCGGGGTACCATCAATTGAGGGTTAAAGAGACTGATATGTATAAGACATTGTTTAGGACTCGCTATGGTCATTACGACTTCCTAGTGATGTCGTTTGGATTGACAAATGCACCAGCGGCTTTTATGGATCTGATGAACTGAGTGTTTCAGCCCTATCTGGATCGGTTCATAGTTGTTTTTATTGATGACATTCTGGTGTATTCGAGAACTGAAGATGATCATGATGCACAACTCTGAGTGGTTCTGCAGATTCTGAGGGAGAAACAACTGTATGCCAAGTTCAATAAGTGTGAATTCTGATTGCAAGAGGTAATATTTCTAGGTCATATGGTATCTGCTGAAGGGATTAGGGTTATCCTCGAAAAATTGATGTTGTTCTGGATTGGAAGCCGCCTAAGACTGTATCAGAAATCTACAGTTTTCTGGGACTGACAGGGTATTCCCGGTAATTTTTTGAAGGGTTTTCATTGATTTCTGCACCTCTGACGAAGTTGCTGCATTAGGGTGTGTTGTTTAACTGGATTGATGCATAGAAAAAGAGTTTTGAGAAGCTTAAGAAAGTTCTGACTGAGGCCCCTGTCTTGATATAGCCAAAGTCTAGGAAAGAGTTCACTGTTTACAGCGATGCATCACATGTTGGGTTGGGATGTGTATTGATGCAAGAGGGTAAAGTGGTTGCATATATGTCTCGTCAGCTTAAGACTCATGAGGTAAATTATCCGAAACATGATTTGAAGTTGGCTGCGGTGGTATTCGAACTGAAAATTTGGAGGCATTACCTATACAGTGAGAAGCGTATCATTTCCATAGATCATAAGAGCCTCAAGTATCTCCTCACTCAGAAGAAGCTAAATCTTAGGCAGCGTAGATGGATTAAACTGCTTAAAGACTATAACTGTACGATCGAATACCATCCTGGGAAGGCCAATGTGGTGGCCGACGCACTAAGTTGTAGGGCTATGACTGATCTAAGGGTGATGTTTGCTCACCTCAGTTTATTTGATGATAAAAGCTTGTTGGTCGAGCTCCAAGTTAAACTGACATGGATTGAGCAGATTAAGGGTAAGCAGTTAGAGGATGAGTCACTAGGTCCTCGATTCTGACAGATTGAGAGTGGTAACATATCAGATTTTGGATTGAATAGTGAAGGGGTGCTCTACTTTCATGAGAGAGTTTGCGTACTGAACGATACTGATTTGAGACAGTCTATATTACGAGAGGCGCATAGTAGTCCTTATGCTATGCATCCTGGTGGAAATAAGATGTACCGAGACCTTCGTGAGTTGTATTGGTGGCCAGGTCTTAAGCGTGAAGTTACTGATTTTGTGAGTAAATGTCTGACTTGCCAATAAGTTAAGGCTGAACATCAGTTACCTTCCGGGTTACTTCAGCCAATTAAGATTCCACTTTGGAAGTGGGAGAGAGTGACTATGGACTTCGTTAGTGGGCTGCCCTTAGCGCCTACTAAGAAGGATTTAGTATGGGTCATCGTAGATCGGTTGACCAAATCTGCCCATTTCATACCAGTTCGTACTAATTATTCTTTGCAGAAGCTGGCTAAACTGTATGTGTCTGAGATAGTGAGACTGCATGGGGTACTGGTTTCCATAATATCAGATAGGGATCCTTGCTTCACGTATCAGTTTTGGAGGAAGTTGCACGAAGCTCTGGGTACAATATTAGACTTTAGTACTGCGTTCTATCCTCAGAGAGATGGTTAGTCAGAGAGGGTGATTTAGATACTGGAGGACATGTTACGGAGTTGTGTGATGGATTTTCGAGACAGTTGGGAGGACTACTTGCTGTTAGCAAAGTTTTCGTATAACAATAGCTATCAATCTAGCATACAGATGGCACCTTACGAGGCATTATATGGTCGTAGGTGACGTACTTCTTCCTGTTGGACTGAGTTGGGTGAGCGGTGTATTCTGGGCCCTGAGTTAGTTTTTAATACCGAGGATAAAGTTAGATTAATTCAGGATCGACTGAAGGCGGCATTAGATAGAAAAAAGTTATATGTGGATCTGAAGCGTAAGGAGATTGAATATTCTGTGGGGGACTTCATTTTTCTCAAGGTCTCGCCATGGAAGAAAGTACTGAGGTTTGGTCGGAAGGGCAAGTTGAGCCTTAGATTCATTGGGCCTTACTGCATATTGAAACGTTTGGGACCTGTTACGTATCAGTTAGAGTTACCTCTAGAGTTAGATCAGATTCATGATGTGTTCCACGTCTCTATGTTGAGGCTCTACCACTCTAATCCTACGCATGTTATCTTGGTTGAGGAGATTGAGGTTAAGCCAGATCTGACTTTTAAGGAGGAACCGGTTCAGATATTGGAGTGTAATGTAAAGGTCTTAAGGAAGAAGTCTATCCCACTGGTTAAGGTACTTTGGCGTAACCATAACTCCGAGGAGGCCACGTGGGAACCCGATGAGACATTGCGACAACAATACCCTCATCTGCTCTGATCAAGTAAATTTCGAGGCCAAAATTTTCTTTTAGGGGGTAGAGTTGTAACGTCCCAAATCTTAAATATTTATTTTTGTATGTTTGTGTTGTGTAAATTCATGCTTTCTTCAGTGGTTAAGTGTCCTAAGATGTGTCTGAGAAGTCCTGAGTTCAAGCCTTGGCTTAGGCAAAAATTTTGTTTTAATGGATAAACCTTTGTCTTTAGTCAGTAGGCTTTTAAACAAAAATGGGTAAAAAATGATAGAAAAGGGTCTGCTGGTCTAGGGGATAAGTGGCGTGTGGTAGTTACTTGAGGTCTGAGGTTCGAATCCTGGTGGGTGCAGTAGAGTGTTTTATTTTGCTACCATGCCATGGGAGTGTTGTGGTTTGACCAAAATACTGAAGTGGTTGAGGGGAATTTGAATTAAGTAGTGAGGGATCGGTTTGAGTGATTTGAGGAGAGATTTTAGGAGATATTATGGGAATTTGAGTTAGGGGAGAGTTGGTGCTAAAATGGTAATCTGCCCACTCAGAATTCAACTTTGGGTTGGTCAATTGCTCTCTATTTTGGTGACTAGTAACGTTTTGGTTATTTTCTCTCTACTTGGAGGCCGAATAGTGTCTAAAGTTCTTTCGAGTATCTCTTTTTCTGCCTTATACGAATTTGTTCTCCCTCTCTTTTCCTCTCAACACTTTCGGGTTTAGCAAGTTCCTCTCAGTTTTCTGGTTCTTTTTGTGGTCTTTCTTTGACAGATTATTTTGGCTTCTCCCCTCTCTCAATCAATTCTTGGCTGGCCGATTCTCTTCTTCTTCTTCTTCCCTCTCTCTCAATCGATTTCTTCTTAACCAATTGCTCCTCCTTCTCTGGCTCTCTCAAACGGTTGTACTTGGCTGAATATTACTGCTTATCTTACCCTCACTGTGCCGACTTTCCCTTCATTTCTATCTGTCGTGTCTTTAGTCATTTCTATTCATCGGTTTTGCATTTTGGTAAGTTTTACTTTCGATATGGGTGCGATTCTTTTTCTTTCTCCCTCTTTTCCATATTAGTATTGCACCTAACATTTTCCTGTACTGTTGTTTTCTGATAGGGGTGCAATTTTTCCATTTTGCCTCTATCATATTGTCTACCTTCGGCTCTTGCGTGAGTGTAGGCCGATTGTTTCTTTCTTCTAATCTTGACTTTGCATTTTGGTAAGTGATGATCCATCTAGTTCAAACTGTTCATTTGATTAATGTTTGATAAGGTTCGGTTAGAATACAGGTAACCTCTAAGGCATAGTGATTAGTCTCTTGCAACGGATTAAATGTTTAAGCCTTAATCAACCGATCTAAACAAGTGATAGGTAATCTTTTGGATAAGTGTTTTGTTTAGGGTTTTTGTTAATTCGATTAATAAGCGATTAACCGAAGCTTGTGATTGAATATAGGTTGGAGTGCTCGTGAACTATTTGCGTACTTTCGTAAGCAAGGTGTGTAAACACTATCTAATCTATGAAAAATGGCAAAAGTTGGAATGAGAAAACGATAAGCTACACGGGCGTGCACTCGCTCGTGTGTGGTGCGTGTGACTAAACATAGGCGGTTGATTGATGAGGCCGGCCATGAACGATTTCATGGGCCAAGGCCGTCTTGGGCCATTTCAGGCTGAACTGGGCCATGTGGGCCCCCACGGGTACGTGGGGCCCACACAGGTAAACTACACGAATGTGTGGAGAATATTAAGCCAGACTGTGTAATCCATATAGTTAAGGCCATTTCTGGGCTATGTAGACCACACGGGCGTGTGGTCCCACATAGGCCGCAATATGTGTCGTTGGCCCATTTTTACTGTTTGACTGTTAAGGTTGCACGGGTAACTCGAGACAATTGTGGACCTACTATTGGGTCGGTAAGTGTACCTAGACCCCCTAATTGATAAAATGACTTAAATGCTCTTACAGGATAAAATGACTGATATGCCCCTATGAGATGTATGATTATGTTTGAGCATACCATTTTATATATATTGATCACATGTATGATATTATGACATGATGCATGATATGTTGCATGGGGATGGGATTTATTATGATTGGAGGAAGTGTACTGTACTGATAGCTCTGCTGCAAATACTGATTAGTACCGCAATCGGTACTACTTGGAGTGTAGGGATAGGTGGGTTGATTTTATCCCCACATGAAGTGTAGGGTTGGACGAAGATGGAGTGTACAGGCTGGTTGGGTAGGATTTATTGATTGCATATCTGTACTATACTGTTACTAAGATGGACTTAGGCCCACATTGATACTGATACTGTAATGGGCTAAGGCCCTGACTGAAACTGAACTATGACTGAATTGAGCTTAGGCCCAGACTGTATATGCTATCTGATTGATTATCTGATATAGGATTACACACTGAGTTTTCATAACTCACCCATATGTTTATCTGTATAGGTAATCCCTAGGCTTAGGTGGGTCGGTGCTGCAAGGGACTCGAAGATGGCCACACAACTGCACGGACTTTCTTATTGGGTTTAAAATTATAAATAGTTTTATTTTGGTTGTTCCTAATGTAATAAGGCCTCTATAATTTTTAATCTTTATGTTTGGGGTTTTATTTATTTTGATTTATATCTGCTAGTAGTAAGATGCAAGTTTTCAAAAGAAAATGTTTTTCCAAATCACCACGTTTACGCAACATGTTTTTAGAAGCTTCCGCAAGAAATAATGTTTTAAAATTAATAACAAATTTAATATGGGTAACTTTTTGTCAAACAACTGAGCTTTGAAAATAAACAAGATATCCTTAAATATTCTCTAAGATCACAAAGAGGTTAAATATAGAACGAGTTTTTTAATGTTATTATACTTTGCAAAAAACACTTCATCGTGGAATCACCAGATTCGACCATAACGTCTAGGCCAGGTTTGGAGTGTTTCACTCTGGATGGCCCCCACAGATCAGAATGAATATACTCCAACGTTCCTTCGTGTTATGGATTCCTCTGGTGAATCGAACTCTCTTTTGCTTCCCAAAAAGACAGTGCTCACAAAACTTCAGTTTGCAAATTTCTTGCCCATCAAGAAGTCCTCTTTTGCTCAATTCTGCCATGCCATTCTTACTCATATGTCCTAGGCACATATGGCAAAGTTTAGTAATATCATCATCTGACAAGGAAGAGGAAGCGACAGCTGTATCATCAGTAATAGTAGAACCCTGCAAAACATATAACTTGGTAGTCTTTCTCTGCCCTTTCATCACAACATGAGAACCTTTGGAAATATTTAAAACTCCATTTTCAGCTGTGTATCTATACTTTTTTGAATCAAAAGTACTCAACGAAATTAAATTTCTCTTCAATTCTAGAATATGTCGTACGTCACTAAGTGTTCTGACAACTCCATCAAACATCTTAACTTTAATTATTCCAACACCTGCGATTTTACATGAAGCATTATTTCTCATCAAAACAACACCTTCAGACACTATTTTGTAAGTTGTAAACCAATCTCAATTGGGACTCATAAAGAAGGTGCAGCCTGAATCAAGTATCCACTCATTGCTCACTTTAGAATTGTTGACAGAAGCGACTAGAAGTTCACCATTACTGTAGTCTTCTACAACATCAGCTTCACCGAAATTTTCTAGTTGTTTTCTCTTTTGATTCGTAGCTTCCCTTTTAATCTTGTTCTGTAGCTTATAGCACTCAGATTTAATGTGACCTTTCTTCTTGCAGAAGTTACAAGTTTTACCTCTGTTTGAAGACTTCGATTTACCCTTAAATTTACCTTGAGGATTCCGTTCCTGTGTTCTTCCACGATCATCATCAACATTCTAATATTGTCTCTCACGAACAATGAACTCTCTCCCTAAGAGTCGAGTTTAACCACAAGATGTTTCATCTTATTATACGAGGTCAAAGAATCATAAACCTCATCAACTGTGAGAGACTCGCGACTATATAAAATCATGTCTATAAAGGTTGAATAAGACGGGGGCAACGAACAAAGTAGAATCAACCCTAGATCTTCCTTATCATACTGAACCTCCATGGCCTCCAAGTTTGAGAGAATTTCTTTAAACACTGTTAAGTGTTTGTGTACAGATGCACCTTCCTCCAAACGATGAGCATAAAGACACTGCTTCATATGCAACTTGCTTGTTAGAGTTTTCGACACACATATTTGTTCCAGCCTCTTCTATAATGCAGCGGCGGTCTTTTTCTTCATCACATCTTGCAAAATTTCGTTGGACATATACAGATGTAATTGTGTTAACGCCTTTCGACCCTTACGCTTCTTCTCTTTATCTGTTAATGTTGAAGGCATCTTATCTATCCCTAACAAGGCATCCTCTAGATCCATCTGCGCAAGAACTACTTGCATCTTAATCTGTCACAACATAAATCTGGTGTTGTGATCCAACAGCAGAATATCATACTTTAAAGACGCCATTACCATGATCGAGATGAACTACTTGAAAACTCTGATACCAATTTGTGAAAATAAAATAAAAATAAAATAAAATAAAGAACACACAGATTTTACATGGAAACCCTTTTGGGAAAAAAACCATGGGCAGAAGAGAAGAAAATTCACTATGTCAAATTCGAATAATTACAAGAGAAATAGACTATGTCTATTTATAGGCTTATAAAACCATATTCTAGTAAGATTGAAACACCTTATTCTAATCAATATAAAATAGATGAAGTTTAATAAGGTTTAAAAAACCTTATTCTAAAATAAAATAAAAGAAGTGTAGTTCTATATGGATTTTACTTTTATTTTATTTTAACACTGTATTTTATTTAAATAAGAATTCGGGTCATTTAATTCTAACACATATATCCAACTGAACCTCCGTAAATCCTCCTTGTTAATTCCAACACTTACGTGTTCCCCTGTAAGGTCGGTGCATTCACCAATCGCAATTTGCATTTACATGCCTTATCGGAGGTAAATCTCATATCATACCATAATATCCATATATTTCTCCCACACATCTTAATAGTTTCCACTTTTTCCCCCCTTTCACCATTCCAGATACGAAGCTTGTAGGCCAAGGAAGAGTATCAATTTACAATCATCCATGCATATACTATTATTATCAACCTAGTCTGTTAACACAGACATGCACTACTGATTTTAAATAAACTTACTTACCTGAAAGACAACATTATCATGAAATTAGCTAGAATTTAATAGGAACACAAGTGAAAGGAACGCACTAGAGATTACTAGAAAAAGCTTTGCCTATTTTACGGGTTCTTTCCCTTTTTCACTAAGGCCTTCTCCCGTTTCTTTAGCTAAATAAAATTAAACACTTTAATAAGTTCAAAAATAGCTAAACTTTAATGTAAAAACAAGAATCGGAAACATGCAAACATTAACCAGAAGGAAATTTCCTTCCCTCCAACCTCCTGTAGAAACCTATATAAATGTTTCCTACAACTGTATCATTCCTTGACATTAAACTAAATAAGGACTCAAGAATTTACCAACAGTTGGCTTGAAAAAGTCAGTTACTAATTAAGTTGAAAGCTGGTACCTTCTTCACGTAGCGAAGAACACACTAGGTTTCTTCCAAAAGAACAAAGATAAATAGAGAAAAGAAAAACAAAGTCCTTCTCTGTTAAGGTTTTATCCTATTTATATAGGAATTAGCCTCTAATTCCATTATAACTTGTTACCTAATCATTTTACATGCACACAATGATTTCACTAATCACACACGGTTCCACTAATCAGACACTATTACTGAGGCACCATAGGTGTCATGCAAAATGACATGTTTCCTACATAGGACTTGACACGCTTCTTGTACGTGTCCTACCGATTGCAAATTTTAAAACAACAAACCTATGCACCATAATTGAACTCGCCAATGGCGGGTTCACAATGAAAAATCTCACCAAATGCAAAATAGGAATCCGCAAGATGATAGAACCTAGCGAAATATTTAGCAAGAGAAAATTTGCCAAATGAAACAAGTCAATTCTTGTAAATTTGACTAGCTCATATGCGAGTCATCACCAACCTTACTTAGTCAACCAACCAAAACGCGAACTAGAAAAAATTGGGGTGTGACACCTCAATTTAACAAAAAAATAGACTTGAAACATGTTGACATGGGCCCAAAGCCCATTTATGGGTATTTTAAAGAAGGGAAAGAAACTCACCAGCTTCATTCTTTTCTCCTCTAGCTAATAGCAAGCTTTTCATGGCTTTCATTCTTTTCTTTTTCATTTCTTTGGTTACTTCTTTAATTTCTTCCAAAATTTTCACTACCCACCTCGAGATTTTGTGAAAATTTCTTTAGAAAGAACTTCCTAAACTCATTTCCACCCTCAATTTTATCAATCTCAACCTAGGGATTATGGAGCTTTTGTGAGAAAAGTTGAAATTAAAGAGAGAAAGCTTCAACAAGGTAATAAATTGCTTCCTACATCTCCTTTAAGTTAAATTTTGTAAATGGTTGCTCTAAGAAAGCTTAGAATGAATCTATATTATTTTTTTAATATATTTTTGGTTTATAGAAAATGAGGAGACAGTGATTACTAGATTTTCAAGGTTGATAGTGGAATAAAGCTTATGAAAGCTTGATTAAGCATTATAGAGTATTCATTGAGGTAAGTATTATAAGTACTCGTCCTTCTCCTAAGTTGTAAGCTTAGGGTTTATGAAATTTAATGTTATAAATAAGTGTTTAATGGTGCTAATATTAGTATGATATTTCATACCATTATGAAATGAAATAAGTCATTAAAATGTGGAGTTGTAATTATGTAGTGATAAAGTGCTATGTTAATTAAAAATATAATATAAGAATAAGTTTAAGTGATGGGTTTAGTGTTTAAATATAACATCTCTTACTTTGATATGTTATTGGATCGAGTGAGGGTTGTTACAAACTAAATATAACAATTTAACAAAAAATTAAATATTCCTAATAATTTAAACATAAAATTCCAAACAAATTAAAACTTCAATAACAACTCCAAATAACTTAATTTCTTAAATTAAAAAATATTAAATAGACTTGTACATGGGCTGGGCCGCCTAAAAAGTGGGATGGTTTGGGCAAAAATATAGGCCCAAAAATGGACTTGAATAAAAAATAAGGTCTATTTTTTAAACGGTCTGGGCCTCGAGTAAGTTTTTTTTGCCCGACTCTGGCCTAGCTCGAATTTATAAAAAAAAAAAGAGAGAAAGAAAAGAAAAGCTATTGCTGTTTTTTTTTCTATTGGTTTTTTCATTACTTTGTTATCATTTCGCTATTATATTGCTACTATTTTGTTGTTATTGTTTGAATATTGTATAATTCTTGTTTTATTATTAATTTTGCTACTATTTTAGAGGTATTTGTTCGCTAAATTTTATTTATCTTAGTGTTATCTTAATATTTTTTTTATCTTTTTCTATTTGTTGTGAAACACTTATTTTAATGTTTTTAGTGTATTTGATGTATTATAATTTTAAAATTTATTTTTATATAAAAAGATAATATAAAAATTTTCATATGGGCATATTAGCCTAAATTCGAGTTTTAGTATTTTTATCTAAGCCGAACTTAAGCAAAATTCTAGGCCCATTTTTTGGTCATTCCGGGCTCGAACTTAAAAAAATGTGTCTAAATTTTTTACTTTAACCTGAACCAATCCATGTACAACTCTAATATAAAAAAACTTAACATTTAAAAAAAAAAAAAACTTCAAAAGATTATACCACAACAATCCCAAATAAAAGAAACATAATAATTGCAAACAAAATATCACACAACAATCTCAAATAAAAGTAGTTTCAAAACAAACGAACAAAAATTAGTCTAAATTAACCTGTGAAATTTAAATATTTCATATTTTTAGCCAGTTACTTAAAATTACTTCAAACAGTTAATAAAAAAGTAGTTTAGAAAATGAGTTATCCAAAATAATAGCGATGCAAATCTGAACCCATTGAAAAAATTCCCAGAACAATTCAGTCACCAACATGCTATTGAAAAGGACATTAAAATATTGATTAAGTCATCATAATAAGGACTAAGGACAACATTCATATATGGGCTCAATATTTTGATGAATAATGGAAAGCATACATAAATATATTTAAAGAATCTTACAAACCAAATATATTATCTGTAAATAATAATAATAAAAAAACAATGTTATAAGTAAATCATTAATGGGTTTACATTATCTGTAAAAAAACCTAAAAGAAAAAATCATTAATGGGTTTACATTAACCAGACAATGTGCCAATTGAGGAATTGGAGGCTAGTGGTCAGTGGTCGGTGGTTGACGGCCGGTAGTGTCTGACCAGTGGTAGACAATGGTTAGGACAGCTTGTTAGTCGAGGCTTAAGGGGATCTTGGGGGAAATTTTAGGTTTTGGCGTGGGAAATGGGACTTGAGAGTCGTGGTTGGGGCGTTTTCAATTGGGGAAATTTTATTTTATTTTTCTTTTAATGATTTTTGTCTTTGTTGAGTTTTTTTTTTTTTATGTGGGTTTATGTTGTGCTTATGCTTATGTGCGCAACTTTAAAGAAAATTATAATATTTTTAGTATTTGAATTTTCATATTAAAAATTATTGATTAACTAGATTTTAAATATCAAATTTTAAAGTAAATTTTATATTTATTATATTATTGTCAACATGTAACAGCTCGATTTTGGGCCTAGTTGGAATAGTAGTATCGGAATCACAAATCCGACGAGGAAAATTTTATTTTCATTATATTTTTATAGTCTACGATTTCACGGAATGATTTCGTGAAAATTTCGTTCGAAAATTTCGACGTTTGGGCTCAATTTTGTCAAAAGGACTAAATTGTAAAAAGTTCAAAAGTTGAGTTCTACATGCTAGAGGTGTCCAATTATTATGAAATTTTAAATTGGAGGTCCTTATATGATAATTAGACCATTGGATAATTTTTTGGACAAAAATGGACATGAGATAAGTGAAATAGAATATTTTTAAGTTAGGGGCAATTTGGTCATTTAGTAATTAAAAGAATTAAAAAGGGCAAAATAAGCCAAAATTTCTTGTCATCTTCTTCCCATGGCCGAATTTACCATGAAGAAACTATGGCTAGGGTTTTTCAAGCTTCCAAGCTCCATAGTAAGTCCGTTCTAGCCCCGTTTTTAATGATTTTCTTGAGATCCTTGAAGCATGATCTACCTATTTCTAGCCTTATTTTGAGTTAGGGTTCATGTTTAAAAATTTACCCATGTGTGACATGTGTGTATTTTGATGTTTAATGGAGGATTATGTAAGTTTGATGTTAGAGAAATGACTTTTACTAAGTGATTTTCGGTGAAAATGCATAAAAGGACCTATTTGTAAAAGTTATAAAATATGTTGTAAAAGTGTGTTTTAATAGAAATTTTGGGCTGCTATAGTTATGAAAATGGCTCAACTAGGCTTAAGATACAAAGAAATTGAATGAAAATTATTTTACGAACCTAGGGGCAAAAGTATAAATATGACAAAGTTTAGGGATAAAAACATAATTTTTCCATAGTATGATTTTTGGGTCACAATGACTAATGTGACTAATAAATAGGTTAAATATGATGTTATAGATCGAAGAAAACGAGATTCGGGCCTAGAACGGGGAAAAATATGAAATTGACGGTTAGGTCCCTTTTTGCCATTTCGGTATCAAGGTAAGTTCATGCGTAAATAATGCAACCTTATGTTATGTATTTAATATTTCAATATTGCATGAACTGAATATATGTTTGTTTCTATGAAATTGATTAATGACGATTTTGACGAAGTTTCGAGAAATGAGAAATCCCGATTTAACCTCAAGGGTAAAATACAAATGTCATGATATTAGGGTTATCGAGATTCCGTATAAGACCATATCTGGGATATGGAATCGGGATGTTATGTTGTATGAGACCATGTCAGGTTCATGGGGTCGATATGATATTTCATGTAAGACTATATCCAGGATATTGCATTGATACAGTACTATATGTATGAGATTCTTGAGTACCCTTAGTATTCCAATGTGTTCAACGGGTATGTAAAAAATAAGAAAGTTTGTGACTATGTACGAGTGGTACAGGTATGTACACAGAACTCCTGTGAAATGAATTCGGTATATGATGAATTCTTGGTAAGAATGTACACGAATAAGTTATGCTTGCGAGATATTGACAACCTGGTGATTAGTGATCTACATTCATGATGAATGAAAGCATGAGAAGATTGAATAATGATCATGTGATAGGTTTATGAGCCTAATTTAATTGTGATATAGTACGGTTTATTTATTTAAATGGTGTTTCATTGGATATGAGAAAAAAAGAAAGAAAGATAAGCATAATTGCCGAATAAAGTCACTATGAGAATATAGTATGATACGAGCTTGGACAAATAAAAGGTGGTTAAACTATATGTTAAAATTATAATTACTCATAAATGATGTGCATGTGATTAAGAGGATGGAAATAACTTGTTAAATAATGTAATAAGTTATATTGGAGGGACTGTGGTGGTTAGGCTAATGCCAAGGCATGTAAATGGTATTTATAAGATAAAAGAGTAAGCATTATGAATGAGTAAGTGGAAATCATGAGAATTAATACAATTTGTATTAATAATATTCTTATGGATGGGTAAAATAAATGAATGTGAATAATTGTTTATTATTTGCGTATGAACTTACTAAGTTTTAAAGCTTACTCCCCTTACCTTCCCATCTTTTATAGTTTAATTTAGCTAGCTCGGGTTGGAGACCGCCGGAGATGCCATCACATTATTAAGCTATCACTACGGGTATTGATGGATTCAAGTAATTTGAGTCTATGGCATGTATAAGGACTTTGTCTTTTGAGTAATTATGTCTTTGTTAATGTGGCCAAAGGTGATGGCCTAGAATGGCTTGTGGTCCAATTTGTATAAGGCCATGAGATATGGCTCATATTGATTATTAGGTTGTAAACCTAATTGCTTATGCATGCATGTGACAAAGTCTTGGTAATGTGGATGCTTGATGATGATGGATGATGTGATATGGCATATAAGTATGATGAATGAATGATGTCAAATTGGCATGGCTATGATCATGATTTAAATGTGTAAATTGAGAATAGATTAATAATATTGATTGGATATGAAATTGGGGTGGAATGCTTTAAGTAAACTTATTAATTTGAGTATATGAAATGGTGACATTACATGGGCATGAATTAGTTCTTGATTAGGAATGAATGATTGTCAAAAATGTGATATGTTGCATGTCACCAAAAATGTACGAGTGTCTAGGACATGTGTCTAGGACGTGTGTGACATACGGACTGGGCCATGAGCGTGTGATCTAGCCGTGTGTCCCCTGCACCCTAATTAATGCAAAACAGAATGCCCAGTAGTAAATACACGGGTAGAGACACGGCTATGCATCTCAGCCATGTGAAGGACACAGCCTAAGTTCACGCGCGTGTGACTTGGCTGTGTGACCTTAATTTGATGATGACGTCATAATTAGAGAGTTAGACGGGCTGAGGACACGGGCGTGTCCCAAGCCACATGGGCGTGTGTGACTACACGGCTTACCCACATAGGCGTATGACCCTCCAAAACAAGAAATTTTTCTAAGTGTCACAAAGGTTCCGAAAGTTCTCGGTTTAGTCCTGAACCACACCCAATGTAACATCTCGAAATAAGGCCTAAATGGAATAGTGGTTGCAAAACCACAAATCTAAGATAGAAAAGTTTATTTCAATTAATTTTTATGATTTACCAAGTGATTAGATGCATGTGTTAGTTTCGGCTACCTGATCAGTGAAAAGTGGTAGCTTCGGCTACCTGATCAGTGAAAAGTGGTAGCTCCGGCTACCTGATCAGTGAAAAATGGTAGCTCTGGCTACCTGATCAGTGAATAGTGGTAGCTTCGGCTACAAGTGACAAGTGACAAGTGATTTTCGTATAAGACCATATCTAGGATATGGCATCAGTGTGATATATGCTACTGTATAAGACCATATCTGGGATATGGCATCAGTGAGATATGTGATTCGTGTAAGACCATAGCTGGGCTACGGCATCGATATGTGATATGTGATTACGTGTAAGACCGCCATTTGGGCTATGGCATCGATATATGAATATGTGTAAGACCATATTGGGCTATGGCATCATTATGTGAAGATGTGTAAGACCATAGTTGAACTATGGCATCGAGAAAACGAAGTACTCAGTTCCGTAAGATGTTCACTAGTTTGAAGAAGTTTGGTAAGTATTACATGGAATTATGTGATATAAGGAAATACGAGTTGATGAGACATGAGCATAAAACTTGGTTAATGAATGAGTTCATTTGTGATTATATATTTCTACGCCTTGAGTGTATTATCCGTATGAATTGATATTCCAAATGAGTTAATGAGAAAACTTCTAGTATGAAATAATCGAGTTGAAACAAAATATCATGAAAACGCACTTGAAATACATTGGTATGTCTTGTATATGCTATTTGAATTCATAAATGTGGAAAGTAAATGTATGTAGAAATATGAGATGATGATATCTGTACATGGAATTTATTGATGAATATGTACATCCAAATTTATATGATAGATTTTAGTGAACATTGAAATTGCGCTCAATAAGTGATTTGGCAATTTAAAATTGTGATTGGTAGGAAGAGTTAATGAATTGCATATTTATGAATTGTTACACGTATTTGTCTGAAATACGAGGAAGTGATGGTAATTGATACATGGAAATATGAAACTATGATATATATAAAAACATGGAATATGTTTGATAAATGTGTTCATTCATAATTATAGAATTTATGTACCTCATGTGTGCTATTTGCATAAAGATGATATCTTAAATACTTTGGTGCAAAAAGCTTAAATATGAAATAGTATGAAATCGAAACAAATTGTTATGAAAATGTATTTAAATTATCTATTAGTGTTTCGTGCTTCTCGATAATGCCTCGTACTCTATTCCAGCGACAGATACGGGTAGGGCGTGTTACACTTAAAGTATATGATTGCTGGATTTTTAAAAAAAATAAATAAAATTTTGATTGTGAATAAGATAATATGGATTTAGTAATGATAAAATTAGACAGAAGAATAATGATTGAGCTGTATTAATAGCTGAATGCAAAGTTTTTGGGTAAAAAAACAAAAAAGGTGAAAGCAAATGTGAGAATTGGAAGTAGTTTTCGATTAATATAGAGGTCATACCGAGTTGAAACTTAGTTATATTGGATTTTAATTTGATAGTGGGGTGATTTTGAAAGTACTGCTTTGAAGAAAATTTTTTTGGAGATGTTTAAGAAATTTTGAGAAAATATATTGAATCTTTTTACCGGTAAGATTTTCGGGGACGAAAATCCCTAAAGGAGGGGAGAAATGTAACATCTCGAAATAGGGCCTAAATGGAATAGTGGTTGCGAAACCACAAATCTGAGATAGAAAAGTTTATTTCGATTAATTTTTATGATTTACCGAGTGATTAGATGCATGTGTTAGAGTATTGATAAGAAATTTTATAGATTGCATGTTTAATTTGCCTATTAGGGCTTATTTGCTGAAGTTGCTGTACAGCCCGATTTAGGGCCTAAATGGAACGATGGTTTTAGAACCACGAATTCAAAGTCAAAAATTTATTCTCATTAAGTTTTAAGGTTTATTTATTGATTAAAATATTGTGTAAAAACATCGTTAAGTAATTTTACTGATAAAGTGCTTAATTGGACTTTTAGGACTAAATTGCAAAAGTTACAAAATATGTGTTCTAATTCATAAGTACTTGATTGAAATGGGGATTTAAAGAGGAGGTCTTTAAATGGTAATTAGACCATTATATTTTGTTTGGAAAAATTTGGCATGAATAGGACAAAATTTTAAAGAAAGGCCTTAAGGGCATTTTAGTCATTTGGTAATTAAAAGAAATAAAAAGGGAAAATAAAGCCAAAATTGACTCATCCTTTTCATGGAGGCCGAAATTAGCATGGGGGAAGCCATGTCTAGGGTTTTCAAGCTTTCCAAGCTCAATAGTAAGTCCGTTCTAGCCCCGTTTTTCAAGTTCTTTACGTTTTTGGAATCCCGGTAACTTGATTAAGCTTATTCTAGCAATAATTTAAGCTAGGGTTCATATTTGGAAAAATACCCATAGGTTAAATGTGTTTATTTTGATCTTTTATGGTAGAATATGAAGGCTGAAATTATGTTAAACAACTTTTGCTAAGCAGTTTTAAGTAAAAATGAGTAAAACGGCTTAATCGATAAAAGTTGTTATTGTTCATAACTATGTGTTAGAGTGAGAATTTGATGTTTCCATAGAAGGGAAAAATGATCAGCATGTCATGAAACATAAGAATAAGGGATGAAGTTTAATTCCCGAGCCTAGGGGCAAAAGTGTAAATATACAAAAGTTTAGGGGCAAAATTGTAATTTTTCCAAAGTTTGAGTTAAGGACTGTTTTTATAAATATGAGTATTAAATCAGCTAAATGTGTTATTTTAGACCAAGAAAGATGTGGAATTGACCTTGATCGAGGGAAAATTTACGGAATTTGATTTCAAGTTTTGTAACTCGAGATATGATTTTTTTAGCGACTGTAACGCAGATGGACAGTTTACTATGAGAATTGTTTGAACTTGTTTAAATGCTAAAATAGGTTTAGTAATGTCTCATACTCGACACTGGCGATGGCCACGAGTAAGGGGTGTTACATTTAGTGGTATCAGAGCAATGATTTAGTCGGTTCTCGGACTTACCTAGTATGTGTAAGAGTTAAGCTATACATGCCATATTACTACCTGTGATAGTGTGATGCCTCCCGATCCCGATGAAATAGTTATGTTGAGACAGAAGTGTTTTCCAATCGAGCTACCATCGACAGTGTAAAAAGGTGTTAAGTAAGTTTGTATAATTTGGTGGATATATTGGTGTACTTAAATTGATCTTGGTGACTTGTGCTGATATGTGTGAGATCAAGTGTAAAATAAAATAGACATAAGTGGAGAAATATAGAAAAGTGAAAAGAAACGAAAGTTTACCTCGTTATAAACTCATCTATGTTCGTTTGACATTGACATGATATTATGTGTCTAACTTATTTGACTAAGTGAATGTGATAAATAGATTTACTCAAATTTGTGGAATGTATGTTTGAGTGCATTTGTTTTAAAATATGAATATGTGTGTAAGTCTGTCTAAAGTGAATTATATAACTGTGATAATATTAAGATGAAATGAGACTCGTAAAAGGTAAGAGTACTAGTTCATGATGTTTATGTGATAATGAATGAGTCGTGAATAAGAATTTCTCTTGGAATATGAAAGATGAGATGAAGGGAAAGTTTATACTATGATAAGTGTTCATGTTGATTGGCAATTGTGTGATGCTATGAGTGTAACTTGTGAAATTAAATGAACGTTAGTAATTCTATTTGAGAATTATGAACGCATGTATAAGTGTTTTGTTTGTATAAGATGATAGGAGGGTTGTGTAAAATGAATATGCATGTTGAGTTATTTGAAGCAAATTATATATATATTGATGAGTGTTAAGTTATATGCATGAATATATAATAGGCAAGTTAGAAGTGTTACAGCCTCACCCCCTTCCAATAAGATTAATTGACAATGTGATAGCATTTGAGAATGGTTTAATAAATGAACTCAGTTGCAGAAAAGATGTTAGGTTAATATGAAAATTTTCTGAATTCTGAAATGTTACAGTTAAAGAAAAATTAGACTTAGTTAATTAACGCATCCAGGTATGATGCTTAAAGTATATGATTGCTGGATTTTTTTTAAAAAAATAAATGAATTTTGATTGTGAATAAGATAATGTGGATTTAGTAATGATAAAATTAGACAAAAGAATAATGACTGAGCTGTATTAATAGCTGAATGCAAAGTTTTTGGTTAAAAAAACAAAAAAGGTGAAAGCAAATGTGAGAATTGGAAATAGTGTTCGATTAATATAGAGGTCATACCGAATTGAAACTTAGTTATATTGGATTTCAATTTGATAGTGGGGTGATTTTGAAAGTACTGCTTTGAAAAAAATTTGTTTGGAGATGTTTAAGAAATTTTGAGAAAAGATATTGAATCTTTTTACCAGTAAGATTTTCGGGGACGAAAATCCCTAAAGGGGGGAGAAATATAACATCTCGAAATAGGGCCTAAATGGAATAGTGGTTGCGAAATCACAAATTTGAGATAGAAAAGTTTATTTCGATTAATTTTTATGATTTACCAAGTGATTAGATGCATGTGTTAGAGTATTGATAAGAAATTTTATAGATTGCATGTTTAATTTGCCTATTAGGGCTTATTTCTTTGAGTTTCTTGAATAAAATGACCGATTTAGGGCCTAAACGAACGATGGTTTTAGAACCACGAATTCAAAGTCAAAAAATTTATTCCGATTAAGTTTTAAGGTTTATTTATTGATTAAAATATTATGTAAAAATATCGTTAAGTAATTTTACTGATAAAGTGCTTAATTGGACTTTTAGGACTAAATTGCAAAAGTTACAAAATATGTGTTCTAATTCATAAGTACTTGATTGAAATGGGGATTTAAAGAGGAGGTCCTTAAATAGTAATTAGACAATTATATTTCGTTTGGACAAAAATGGGCATGAATAGGACAAAATTTTAAAGAAAGGCCTTAAGGGCATTTTAGTCATTTGGTAATTAAAAGAAATAAAAAGGAAAAATAAAGCCAAAATTGACTCATCTTTTTCATGGAGGCTGAAATTAGCATGGGGGAAGCCAAGGCTAGGGTTTTCAAGCTTTCCAAGCTCAATAGTAAGTCCGTTCTAGCCCCGTTTTTCAAGTTCTTTACGTTTTTGGAATCTCAGTAACTTGATTAAGCTTATTCTAGCAATAATTTAAGCTAGGGTTCATATTTGGAAAAATACCCATAGGTGAAATGTGTTTATTTTGATATTTTATGGTAGAATATGAAGGCTGAAATTATGTTAAACAACTTTTGCTAAGCGGTTTTAAGTAAAAATGAGAAAAACGGCTTAATCGATAAAAGTTGTTATTGTTCATAACTATGTGTTAGAGTGAGAATTTGATGTTTCCATAGAAGGGAAAAATGATCAGCATGTCATGAAATATAAGAATAAGGGATGAAGTTTAATTCCCGAGCCTAGAGGTAAAAGTGTAAATATGCAAAAGTTTAGGGGAAAATTGTAATTTTTCCAAAGTTTGAGTTAAGGACTGTTTTGAATAGTACATTAATTAAATAAGTAAAATATGATGTTTTAGATCCCGGAAAACAAGATTTGAACCTAGAATGGGAGAAAAATCGAAAATCGGGAAAGTTGGTAAAATGGTCGTTTTAGTATTGAGGTAAGTTCATATGTATAATAAGCATTAATTTATGCATGTTTCAATGTAAAATTGATATATTTACTATGATTGCCGAGGTGTTGAAAGTAAGTATAATTATGATGATTTAAATGTTCAATATTAATTCGACATAGAAATGAGAAAGTATGTAAGTTTGTATGTAAATAATACATTATCTTTATAATGTTTTTATATTTCAGCATATTTTATGTATTGTAGCTGATTTTTGAATCATAATTGACTATTAGAAGTATGGAATCAAGTATTAGAAAGAGAGACAAATCTCGGTTGAACCTTCAGAAAGATTGGATGATACAGATGGTATGTAGCTAGGTCACATGTATGGTGCTGAGTGCACATCATGTGTACGAGAGAGTTACGAGACATTATGATGTAGCTAAGTCGCATGGGTCATACTATGTGTACACCATGTAGACAAGAGAGCTACGGGATATATGTAGCTAGGTCGCATGCGTGGTTCGAGGTGAAGGACACCATGTAGACAAGAGAGCTACGAGATAAACTGGCTAGGTCACATGGGTGGTACTAAGTGTTCACCATGTGTACAAAAGAGCCAAAATTATGTGCACAATCGAGCTAGGTCACATGAGTGGAACTAAGTGAAGGCCACTATGTGTACAAGAGAGCTTCAATTTTAAAGGTGGGCTGTGTGCGATACCATCGCGTATCTGTTATTATTCCGAAGCGTTCAACTGAGAAATTGATTAAATGAAATTGTGTATGACTTTGTGATGATAAGTGTAAGTATATACGTGTGTAACTTATGAGCAATATGCTCGATATGTGATTGGAAATTGGAAAGATTGTTATGGGTAAGTGATGAATACAATTGAAGTGTGAAAGATCAAAATTGACAATAAAACTGTTATGGATAGTTGCAGTGACGTGAATCTAAAAATTTACCAAAAATAGTAGAAATTGAATCAGAGACTGAATGAGATATAAAATTAAAGCTTAATGAGTCTATTTTTATATAACAGAAACAGAGCAAGCAAAGGAATTCTATATTATGAGATATTTAAGTTTTTTAGAGACTGGTTTAGAATGACTACGTGATCCCCTGTTCTGACTTGGAAAAATCATTAAAAATTTTACAAAAATATTTATGGGATATAATTTATATGCTTGAAATCCTTAATGAGTCTAGTTTCAAATAAAATAAACAAGAACATCCTTTGAATTCTGTACGAGGAGAAAATTGATTCTTAGTGAAGAGTGGTCAGAAGAGTTGAGCAGTGAAACATGGGTAACTTCAATGAATAAACTGTACTAATTGGCTAGACCAAAAATTCTAAAAATTTTATGGTAAAAATATACGTGAATCTAATTTCAATAAAAATTAACGGTTTGTAATTTGGAATTCTGTAGCTCCAGAAATAAATAATTTAGCTGCTGGTACTCTGCTAGACAACTTATTTTGAACTTGTTTATGATTGTAATAGTGAAAGTATGTGTGTGTTTGTGATGGTAATATTCCGGGAACATATTGTGACTTCATTTAAAGTATGATAATATATTGTTTATTAATATTTACATACTTACTTACTAAGCTATAATGCTTACTCCCTTCCTTTCCTTTTTTCTATAGTGTCTCAGATGTTAGCTCGAGTTGGAGGTCACCGGAGGTTAAATCACACTATCAAACTATTGATTGATATATAAAGGTTTTAAAGTATTTTTAAGTTTTTGGCATGTATGGAGACTCGTTTAACTCTTACTAAGTTGCTAGGAATTGGCCTAAAATACTGACCTATGTTATTTGAAGGTCTCTATTGTATAAAGTCATTTAATGTAGATAGTCTTGATTATGTTATTAATTAAATGATGCAATTTATGAATGTGCATGCTTGCCTATGTGTTTGGTTGAATTAAAGCATGATATGGGCCTTGTAAGCTCTTTTTAAGGGACAGCTTGAATGTGTTTGAAAAAGTTTTAAATTAGAGTGAAATTATGAATCGGTTTTTATACAATGATTAGTGATTAAGTCTGGTAATTCCTCGTACCCTGTTCCTGCGTCGAACACGGGTAAGGGGTGTTACACCCAATGTATGTTTTGGGCGTCAAGGGCCCATATAAGGGACGATATGCATAAGTATAAATGAATTTAATTTGAACGAAATTGTATGGCCCGGTTTTGTGTGAATGTTTATGTTTTAATCCAGTAACGTCTCGAACCCATGTTTATGTTTTAATCCAGTAACGTCTCGAACCCTGTTCCAGCGTCGGATACGGGTAAGAGGTGGTACACAACAAGTCCATTATTTAATATTTATATTTGTAATCTTATGTTAAGTTCTTGACTGAGTTGGTGACAAGTCAATTGAGCACCAACTTGGTTGGGAAATTACTAAATTATCATTACTTTACATATTAACAAATATTAATTTAAGGATGCTTTTTTCCTTTTCATTTTTTTAGTAAATAATACTATAACAAGATTTGAACTTAGGGTTTAAGATCATTAATTTAACAATGTGCATTATATCAACTTAGTTGTATACATATCATTTCTAATCTAGTAATTTACCTTAATTATATGATACTAATTGTATATTTTATAATTATTGATGCATAATATCAACAAAAGTGGAGAAGGAGGACAGGGGGCGATGTCAAAGAAAGCAAGTTCACTCATTCTAGGGTTGAGAGTCAGAAAAGTAGAGAAACTTAGGCAGAGGTGGTAGAGGGTTTAATGTATTAAGGTTGAGAGTGGAGAGAAGTCCCCATACCAAGTTGATCCTTGAGTTATTTATAGGTAAGTGACGGTTCCTACCCAATTAAGCCATAAGGTTAGATGCACATTTAAGGTTACACATCATTACTAATCTACCTTCTTTATATAATGTTAATTGTAAATACTATAATTTACCATAAAGTTAGTTATATGTAGGAGTGATATCGCTTTATTTTGATTGGGTTTTTAGGACTTTTTGAAGCATCCATCATAATTCGATTTCAGCTTAGTTTGGTTCTTGGTTTTCCCATGTTAATTTTTTATTTTAATTTTTAAACTTTTTTCAAGAACTTGTGAATTATTTTCACTATTTTAAATATAAAATATTTTTTGTTTTCAATTAAATAGTTTTTTTATATTTAATTAGTAAAATATATAAATATTAATATAATTTTTTTAATATTATATTAATTTTAGATAGTAATATGGTTTTGCTGATTAAGTTCTAACTCGATTAATATGAGTATTGTTGTCAATACAATAGGATATGAGTTTGAGTGAGTTGAAGCGCATTATCTTACTATTTATGGGTTAGGGATGAGTTATAACTAGTTATAGGTATTATGTAAAAAAAATAGATATGATCTTGTAAGAATATCATTAAAATAATAATAATAATAATACAGTTTTTTTAGATAAGTCAACTCTCCTATCCCATTGACACCTCATACGAACAGGAAACGTATTCTTAAAACTAATATAAATTTATTCAAAAAAAAAGAAGATAAGAAGAGTAGTAATTATGTATAATATTTGTAAAAATGATCCACACCCGTTGCTTTTGAAACAAAGAAAGATGAGTTTGATTTGCTTTTGTTAGTTCAGTAAAAGATTCAGTTGGGATATTATAGCCCACCACTTTGACCACGTCTTCAGAACTTTAATGATCTAATCAATAATACCAAATCAATTATAACGTAAAGTTTTACCAAGTAGGAGTTTCAGATTAGATGATTATCTATCCCTTCCCTTTCACCTAAATCATTTTTATTTCAACCAAATGAATCATTCACCAATTACCGCTTGTTTTCCTTCCCACCAACTTGGTCGTCCTTCCTTGACCTCTCCTTTGGTTCAGTCTCATATATTTCCATTGCCATAAATCCTTCTCAATTGCCCTACAATTTATAAATTTCTAGGTGTCTTCAAACAGTAAAACTTAACTTTAACTTTTTCCCAATGGACTTTACCATCTGCCCTTCTTCTTCCTTTATCATGCCATGCTTTCTGGCTCAAGAGGCCAGGAAATTTTGCTGCTCAGCAGCTTCGTCAGTTATTACTGAAATGTTTTTTGCAATCTTCATCTTCATATTTGCAGTGGGTTAGTTCATTTTTCCCTTTTGTTTTCATCTTTTTATTTTGCTTTTTCTTTTTAAAAGAAAAAAAATCTGTTCATGCAGTTGGAGCAACTTTAGGAGGCCTGACCGGAGCTTTTGTTGGGGCAAAAACAAAGATGGGTCTTATGCATGGAGCCGCAGTTGGAGTGATGAAAGGTACTTTTTTGTCCATCAAGTTGTTCCAGATTTCACTCCTAATTTGCAGTTCTAATGATTCGGCATTAGCAACGAGGTATCTCCTTCAACCGGTAAGATACCATCTTTCTATAAAGCATTTGTCCCTGCGGCTGCCACTGAAATCCTTGGTTTTGGGTTTTAGATAAACGTATTTGAATCTACTACTCCATTCATCCAAGTCCCACTACAGCAAAACAGGTTTTTAGCGGCGTTTGAATGAAAAACGCCGCTAAAGAATGAGCATTAGCGGCGCTTTTTAAAAAACGCCACTAAAGATCGAGTATTAGCGGCGTTTTTACTAAAGATCAACTATTAACGGCGCTTTTTTAAAAATGCCGCTATATGTACACCTTTAGCGGCGCTTTTTGAAAAACGCCGCAAAAGAATTTTGCAAAACTCCGTCGTTTTGTGTTGAGCTTTTAATGGCTTTAGCAGCGCTTTTTAAAAACGCCGCTAAAGATCAAGTATTAGCGGCTCTTTTTAAAAAATGCCACTATAAGTACACTTTTAGCAGCGTTTTTTGAAAAACGCCGCTATATGTACACCTTTAGCGGCGTTTTTTGAAAAATGCCGCAAAATTTTTTGCAAAACTCCACTGTTTTGTATTGAGCTTTTGGTGGCTTTAGCGGCACTTTTTAAAAGCGCCGCTAAAGATCAAGTATTAGCGGCGCTTTTTAAAAAACGCTGCTAATGCTCGATCTTTAGCGGCGTTTTTCAAAAAATGAAAAAAAATTAAAATACTATTATTTAAAGTAATTTTAAAGATTTTTGGTATATGAATAATTATTTTTTAATTTATATGTTAAATATTTTCTTATATAATTGTAAAAGAGATAGTATTAATTTTAAAATATTGTGTTAATTATCATTATAGTCGGTTATATATATATTTACGTACGCATCACATTACAAAAATAATGCATACTTTAACCGGGTAAAGTATGTATTAGAAAAAAATATCACATTACAAATAATTCATACTTTACCCGGACAAAGTATGCATTAACTGATTATATATATATATGTATGCATGTATCACATTACAAAAATAATGCATACTTTAACCGGGTGAAGTATGTATTAGAAAAAAAATCACATTACAAATAATCCATACTTTACACGGTTAAAGTATGCATTAACTGATTATATATATATATATATATATATATATTTATGCATGTATCACATTACAAAATAAAATTTTAAATAGTTATACCTAATAAATAAAAGTTTTATATAATTTTTTTCTAATACATACTTCATCCGGCTAAAGTATGCATTATTAAAATTACATTGAAATATTAAATAAGAAATAAAATTAATTTTAATAATTCATACTTTAACCAGGTGAAGTATGTATTAGTAGATTCACTAATATGATTATTTATATTTACGCACGTATCACATTACAAAAATAATGCATACTTTACCCGGGTAAAGTATGTATTAGAAAAAAAATCACATTACAAATAATGCATCTTTACCCGGGTAAAGTATATTAAAAATAAAAAAATTTAAAATTAAATAATAGTGGCGTTTTGCCTAAAAACGCCATAAAAAATTGAGCTATAATGGCGTTTTTAATGGAAACGCCGCAAAAAGAGAAAATCAAAATCCCCAAATTTTTGGTTACCCTCTCGTTACTCCCTCTTCTTCTCATCTCCATCGCGCGCCCTAAATCCCCCAAATAACTCTCAAAATTTGCCCCCAAATTTCCCATTTCCAGCAACACCAAGTCAATACATCTACTGTATTTGTTCGGTTGAGAAAAAAAGGGGAAAGAAGGAGGTCCGGAACCGGCGAAGTTCGTCGGATTTCACCCATTCGTCATCGGAGCTTCCAAAAAAATAACTCTTTATCTGAGTTTCGATTGCGGATATAGAAAATAATCGGGAAAATGAAGGGATCTGGACCTCTTGTTGCGACCGTGCTCGTTGCATCTACTGTGGCTCTCACTTCGTCTTCATCCGCCGAAGTCCAACATGCTTCTTTTTCTTCAACCTCCTCCAACCAGGTTTATTTCCCCCTTTTAATTAGAGCATTTTTTTCATTCAGAAGTTAGAAATTTGGCCTAAATGTTTCTTTTTTCTTTAATTTTGTAGATATTTTACTGGGAAATTTTGGCTGCTTAAATCTATTAATTCGAGTGCCTTGCTTCTGGATTTAGATTTGCTTATTTAATTTCACTTTTTGGAGTACGATTCATTTGCTTTAATTTTAAATTAAATATTTAGTTCTTGATCTTAACATGGAACAATTGATTATGTAGGAGTCACAGAACATTGCGTCGAGGAATCGTACGGCGTTATTTAGGAGGTTAAAATTGTATTATTATTAAAATTATTTAGATTTTAATCGTAATCCTTGCTGTGATTGAAAAATACTGTATTTTGAACATTCTTCTTCCATTTCCATCTATATTTTCTCTCAGAAAATTCCAACACCAAGACCATTAAGGGAATTTCCTCTATTTTCAACTAAATCTGACCTTATATGGCTCTTCCATTCAACTTGGATGACTCAACCTAAGTTCATTGTTGTTTTTCTTGCTTTTTTGCTAAGTTTGAGCAATGGTAAGCATAATGAAGTAAAGCTACAATATTGAACTGTCCCTGCCCTAGAAGCCATTCTGATTGATAATAAATGAAACAATGAAAGAGAGGAATGCATGTTTGTTTTTTATGTTTTTCTTGTTTATTTTCAGTGTGGGTTTGGCTGAGGGGCATGGTAGGTTCTCCCATGAATATTAGTCCTGTGTAGAAAGGGCTTGCAGATTTCACCCAGAAGCTGAGCTCAGCCACAACTGAATTGGAGAAAGCTGAAGCACAGATTGGGATTGATGTTTATAGCGCACTAAACTCAGCTCTCACAGGCTAACCGTTGTTTGCCATTATGTTCATTGGTTAGTCCATTTGTCCCCTTCTCTTTTAGGTTTATCTCATGAATTCTAATGTTATTCTAAATACAGTGGTTCTATTTGTTCTGAATATTTAAAGAGATACTGCTTGATTAATAAAGAGGAAACCGGAGATTTTGATTTGATATATAATCAAATACACTAGTATTAGTGGTAGTAGCATAAAAGCAGCAACGGCCATGGATTAAAGCTAAAGGAATTAATATAACAGAGAAAATCACTTCATAAGATCTCAGCACTAATATTTAGCATCTATAAAAATGTAGGTGGTGTGTTCTTTTTGGTCTGACACACTTTGGTATCCGTTTGCCACATTGGGTTTTGATTAAATCTAGAATCAAGTTGACGGAGGGCAAGCTCTTTCTGTACTATTTTTTTTTTCTAATTAAAAAAACTTAAATTTAGAATCTTGCTTAAAGGCATTAAATTTTTTACCATTCGACTCAAAAGGTGTCGAAGGTGATGATGTATTATGGGCTGTTTGTTGTCCGGTGATCATCCAAGTTATGACTTTAAAATAAAAGCTTGGAACTTGAAGGAGTACTTGCCATGTCAACTTTTATATATTTCATAAATAAAGAAAAGAATCATCGTCACTCCGAAAAACAAGAAAAATGTGTTTATTACTTCCAAATCCAATAAATGATTAAACAAATTCTTGAGCTTGCATAGCATCTAGTCAGATTAATGCTTTTTATATTGTGTTGTTGCACTTGGGGGGTTTTTCCTTTTAAGAAAGAATACTTGGTGAGAAAATTTTTGCTAATTGTTTAGATTTGGAATAAATCACGTTACAATCAAATTTTATTATTAAATATAGTGCTATAACTTCTCTAATTTAAAGCTATACTTACTATTAGTTTTTTTTTTAAAAGAAAAGGCTTTAATAGCATATTCTGTCTCTATACTTTAATTTGTTTATTTTTATTATTAAAATTCTTGATCTTAACATGGATCTAGATTTGCTCATTTAATTTCACTTTAGGAGCACGATTCATTTGCTTTAATTTTAATTTTGTTGTTATTAAGGAGGTTTGTGTAGATATAAATCTTCTCATCTGGTTATCTATTATTTTTCCCTTATATATTTTTTTTCTTTTTTAACTCAGATTGGTTACTATTTACTATTTAGTCATATGGAAATTGACTTACCCTAAGCTGTAGCTTTGAAACAATTATAGGTAGCTAATTTTATGAGAAGATTTCTAGTTTGATTCTGCCTATGTCATAAAAACTTGAATTGATAGATGAAAAAATATTGAGTGAAGTGATAACCTATATTACATTTTAAAAAGAGAATGTATGTTTAAATTTTGAAGGTAATATTATTGAAAGAGACAGATACAAACTTCAAATATAATATTATATTAACAGTAAATTTGACAAGAAAAATATTAAAAAAATCATAAAAACTTGAGTTTTAAACCAAAAGAGGAAGGGCAAATGTTAAGTTAAAATTAGAAACCTGTTGATTGTTTACCTGGGGGGGCCTCTGAGCAGGAACTGTGTTTGTAGTTTGCATTTCATGTTTAAATGGTTTAAATTTTCATATAAATTACAAGAGAAATAATTTGGTTTTTTTCACAAGGTACATCCACTATCTTGTTTTTAACGTTAGTAACAATTGTGGTTGTTTTGAGACCTCATGATTAATTAAAACTATTAAGGAAAAAAACCATCAATAATTGAGGTTTTTTATATGATAGAAGATATTTTTTATGCTGTTATATCATTCATAAAAGTTAATTTTTTTTCTATGTTAATTTTATATGTTAACTTTGAAGTACATTTGTCCGATTCTCAATGCATTTTCTTATATATTTTCTACCCAACATCCATTCTTTGGTCACAAAATAATTAAAATATATATGATTAAAATCATAGACTTCTTTTGATGTTTTTGTCTTATATATGATTAAAATATATATGATCTAAAAGCAAGAGAGAAGGAACTTAAAGCAAAAGAGGCTGAACTGAATAAACGTGAACAGGTAATTTGTTCTTATATGTCGGATGCAATATGTAACTGTGTTGTATATAAGGTGATTTTGCTATTCATTTTGCTCTTAGATTAATTTGTCCTTGTAGTAACTGAATGTTAACTTTATATTTTACAGGAGTTGAGAAGGAAAGAGGATCCATATAAATTGATCCATATAAAGCTGAAGAAGCACTGTCGGCTCAAATGAAATTAACAGCAATGTGGGAAATAAGAGCTCGTCAGAAAGGGTGGAGAGAAAAGGTCGCCAAATCTAATGCATTTCCTTATTTCATTTAAGTAACTTCATTATAATGTCTTATTTTATTGATATTTTTAGATTTAATCTAGTTTTTATTATTTATTTTAGTTTTGATTCTAAATTTTTATTTTTATTTTAATATTTAAGATAACTTGAGTTCTAACTTTTGGATTTTAATTGTGTTATTAATTTATTATTTTAAATCTAAATTTAAATTCATTAATTTTTGTATTTAGTTTTAAAGTCAAAATTTTAATAGAAAATTTTTATATTTATATCATTCAATATTTTGATAATGAATTTTAAATTTTTTATATTTTTCACGACTTTTATAATATTTTATAATTTTTTTTTAATTTCATGACCTTTAGCAGTGTTTTTGAGAAAAGCGCCGCTAAAGGTCATTACCTTTAGCGGCGTTTGTGGGAAAAACGCCGCTAAAGGTCATGATCTTTAGCGGCGTTTGTGGGAAAAGCGCCGCTAAAGGTCATCTTTAGCGGCGTTTTTTTCAAATAAACACCGCAAACTTTAGCGGCGTCGGCAATAGCGGCATTTTTAGCGGCGCTTGGAAAAACGTCGCAAATAGTTTTAGTAGCACTCAAAGCGCCGCTAAAGGCCTAAAAAAAGGCCGCTAAAAGTTAGTTTTGCTGTAGTGTCCCCTGGAATAAGGAAGGGTTGTCAGAGGACTCGATGGACAAAATTCCAAAGATGAGGATCACAGAAGAAAATGTACTCAGCAACACAAATCCTTGTTCCATTTGCCTTGAGGTTCTCTTTTTCTTTTTTTCTTTTATCCTTTCAATTCATGATTGCTTTTCTTGATGGTTGGTTTCAAAATTCCTGGATCTTTTACCGTGGGAAACAGTTCATAGGTTGCCACAATGTCACCATATGTTCCATATATCGTGTGTTCAAAAGTGGTTAATGGGGCATAAATCTTGCCCATTATGCAGGAGAAATTTTGACTAGTTTCCATTCAGATTCTTTGTACGAACGGTGGAGCTCCCAATTTATTTATTTTTACATTTAGTCCATTCCCCATGTAATTTGTGGTAAATTCCTTTGTTTTTCTACATTTTCATATTGTTGACGTAACATAAGACAAACTAGGCTTGGGTTTCCATCACCGATGTCATTCGCAACTAATTTCAACGAAGCTAACACGAAAATCAAAAGACCTCTGCCTAAGTTGAAAAAAGAAATAAGATTTCAATCAACATCAAAAAGTGCTAGTTAGCAGCTACATGGGTCCGGCTACCCGGCCCGACCTGAAGGTTCGTTCGAAATGTGGGAGGGTTTGAGTAAAAATATAAGTTTTAAAATGAAATTGAACAAAAAAACAATGCCCTTTTGAAAAAAAAGAGTCAGGCCTCGGGTAAAGTATTTTTTACCTGAGCTCGGTCCGGCTCGACCCGAATTCACTAAATGACAAAAAAAATATGTTTTTTATTTTTTTATTTTTGAATGTTATTTTTTTGTTATTTTCTCCCTATTTTGCTACCATATTACTATTATGTTGCTACTATTTTGTTGTTATTGTTTGGATATTGTATAAAACTTATTTTATTATTAATTTTGTTATTATTTTAAAGGTATTTGTTAATTTTTTTATTATTTTAGAGGTATTTGCTTGTTAAGTTGCATCTATATTAGTGCTATTTAAGCCTATTTTGATTTATTTTGTATTTTTGATGTATTATATATATTTAAAAATTATACAAAATAATATAAAAATTAATATGGGCAGGTTTTAGCATTTTTATTTGGGTTGGGTTTGGGCAAAATTTTAGGCCCATTTTTTGGGCCTAGCCTGGCCCATGAACACCTCTATTAGCAGCCCATGAAAGTTACGAGGAAAACATGCTGCCAGACTTTATAAAATCAAATATTAATTGAAAGAAAAATAATAATATACATATAAAAAGAATTATAAAAACATCATTAAAACAATATAAAATAAAAATCACATTAATATGCTTATAAAAATAACGGAATCTCAAACTCAAGTAATTATCTAACTATCTAACGAAATGAGTTAATATGTTAAAAATATTAATTAAAAATAAAAATAAAAAACTTGAAGCAACATAAAATAAAAATTACAAATGTGAGTAGTAAAAGAGTAAAACTCGAGACTCAATGTTGTAATTACAACTATCTTACCATCTAAAGAAAAAATTAATATCTTAAAAAATATTAATTAAAAAATTAAAAAAACTTGAAGTAACATGAAATAAAAAAAATATGAGTAAGAGAGGAAATAAACTCAAGACTCAAGGATGAAATTGCAACTAATTAAACAATCTAACAAAAGAACTAATATGTTAAAAAATTAATTAAAAATTTAAAAAGCTTAACATGAAATAAAAAATATAAATGTGTGTAGGAGATGAATCAAACTCGAAACTCAAAGATAAAAACACTAATATTTAACTATTTGGTTAAAGTTAAAAACACATATTTTCCCACTATATCCACTAAATGTCACGTTTTCTCAAAATCCACCTAATTCAATAATTATGATTAAAAATCATCATTTTACTGATGTTGCCTGACTTTAGAGCTAGGCCTAGGCCAAAGCTTAAATGGCATCAACAAAGTTATTAATTTTATGTATTTGTTTATCATAGAATCACGTGTAATCTAGTTTTATGCATTTGTTTATCATGGAATCACGTGTAATCTAGTTGCTTGATTGTAGGTTTAAGTTGTCAATTTTTTTCATTCTATTTAAATATTATTTCAGTTGAATGAAAATATATTTTATTTGCAAATATTTTTATTTTCTTCTTACTTTTATTTTTATTTTTTGAAATTATAGTTAAATTTAAAAACAAGAAAATGTTATCAATGCTTTCTTCTTGCGGGACTTTTTTTTCTATAAATTCAAAAAAACCCTTTTCATTGTACTCATGTTTACATGGAGCCAAATGAGCTTTAAGGAGCTGTTAAGGAGTACTATTAGGTTCCTCGCCTGTAAATTCGACTATGACGTATGTTGAGTATGACTCTTATTTCAGTCAAATTTGAGAAATAATTGTTTCAATCAAACTCTGATTAGTCTAGATTATTTTTTTATTATTTGACCTATGAATTTAGCCTATAAATAGGCTCTTTTACAACCTTAGAACATACACCCATTAGAGATTAAAACTCATAACACATTTAGAGAATTTTTTGTTTACGTTTTGAGGGTTCTTTATTTTTGGGTTTTCGGGGTTTAGTTTTTATCTCCATCTTTTGTACTCTCCGTTCTTTTGCCATTATAGTAAAATTATCTTTGCCCTTGATTTTTTTATCCTCTTTGGAGAGGTTTTTCCATGTTAAATTTGTGTGTTCTATTTCTCAATTTATTCTGCTATATTTTTTACTTGTTGCTTAATCAGGTTGATCTCAAAAAGTGGTATCAGAACTAGTTCAATTTTCATATATCAGCCCGTTCAGAGATGGCAGTAACAAGATTTGAAATTGAGAAGTTCAATGGTGAGACAAATTTCAATCTATGGCAAGTTCGAATGATAGCAATTCTAGTTCAAATCAGCTTGAAAAAGCTTGTTACTGGGAAAAAGCTTGAGAATCTAAATCAAACAGAATGGGAAGAGCTTGATGAAAAAGCCTTGTCTGCAATTTAGTTGTGCCTCTCGAATATAGTATTGCAGGAGGTATTGATGGAGAAAACCTCATTCGCCTTGTGGAAAAAGTTAGAAACTTTTTATGCGACTAAGTCTCTGGCTAACCATTTAGTGTTGAAACAACGTCTATTTACATTTCGCATGAACGAATGTGAGCTTCTTAGAGATCACATCAATCAATTCATTACTCTTTTAAATGATTTAAAGAATGTTGAGGTTCGTATTGACGATGAAGATCAAGCTATGCTATTATTGTGTTTTTTACCCCCCTTCATACAAGTTTTTCAAGGAGACCCTGATTTATGGCAGGGACAAACTCTCGTTCGAAGATGTGAAGGGTCATTTGTTGAGTAGAGACAAACTTGACAATGAGTTTGCTTTGGATAGTAAGGCAGATAAGTAAGCTTCCGTTTTGGTAACATGAAAGAAACGAGACAAAAGGTATCGCTATTGTAAAAAGTTAGGTCACGTCAAAGCAGATTGTTATAAACTACAAAATAAAAGAGCCACTGAGAGTAACAAGGAAGATGTAGTTGATGCTAATTTGGCCGATGAAAGCAATGATGATTTCTTGTTAGTGTCAACGAGCGATAACTCCAAGCTCACGTCTGAGTGGATCCTAGATTCGAGATGTTCTTTCCACATGTGTCCCAATAAAGAATGGTTCTCCACATATAGTTCGGTTGAAGGTGGAGTTGTGCGCATGGAAAACGATTCATCTAGTAAGGTAATTGGTATTGATACTGTTAAAATTATAATACACGATGGAATGATTAGGACACTCTCAGATGTCAGGTATGTACTTGATTTACGAAAGAATATCATCTCCTTGAGTATTTTAGACTTGAAAGGATGCAGAATCAACATCGAGTCGAGCAACATTAAAGTATCTCATAGAGCTCTCATTTTGTTAAAAGGTAAAGAACCGGCAATCTTTATATTTTGAAAGGTTCTACAGTGACCGGTGAAATTAGATGTCCCTCATCCGTTACGGAGTCGAAGTTAACTCGTTTGGAGCAGAGGCAACTTGGTCATAGGAGGGAAAAAGGTATAACTGTTTCATTGAAGAGAAGTTCTCTTTTGGAAGTAGGTTTAAAAAGTTAAGGCATTGTGTTCGTGAAAATCAGACTCTGTGGATTTTTGCGCTTCAAATATTCAATATAATTAGGATTTCTTCTCAAACTTTTATTATTGATTCGTTTATAATGTTTATTTCTTTTATCAAGTTTATCATGTTTATGAGATCCATGAGAAACTAAACCTATTACGGGGATTAGCGAATTGACATGTGATTAATTAATTTCTATGTAAGGTTTTCTTAGCGGATGAGCTGATTGGGATAGGAAAAACTTAAATCATAGGCTTGACAACTCTAGGAAGTCATTTAGATGAGAATTAACCCAAAATTGGTATTACCTATCCGTGAATCCCGTACCCCAATCCAGTCTGGACTGTGAGGTCGAGAGATAAGTAGTTTTTGCCAACTTGTTATTTTAGTAGAAGATCAAGAGATCATATTAGGTTAACGACTAGTTGATTGAGTAAAAACCCAAAATAAGAATAAGTTATGATCATCAAAGCGAGTTAATCTCCCATGTTTAGATTTGGTTGAATTTATATATTAGCTTTTCACGTTCACTCTTTTATGCATATTTATTTCTTTTCTTATAAAACCTAAATTTTTCTACCTATGTCTTATCATAATATAATTTATTTAAAGTACTAATTAGATCTATTCATGTTTAGGTTAATATTAATTTAGTACTCGCCTTCATTGAGTACGATCCTTGGAGTACTTACCAACTCCATTGTAACTATATTACAACTTGACCCGTATACTTGAGGACACCGCCTCAATATCATATCTTTAGTTGCAGTATCCACACTCTGGACATTGGTATGTCCGAAGGTAGTCATTTGTCTAGAACGCAGTGGATTAATTCACTGGTGGCATTCATGGTGTAATTTACCTAAATCCTGAGTTAGTCACTGACTATGTGTATGCAGCTCATGTACTTTGATATAAGTGGAGGCTTATACTCTAAAGATGATCGAGTCCATAACCAATATATTGGGTACATGACTTGTGTATGGCATGAATTTACTAGCAACAGTAGAATTCATAGCTCAATTAAAGAGTTAATGATATCTTCTCATTGGCATTGTATGGATTGATAAATATAGAACGTGACCACAGGTTGCTGGTTCTCGAATGAGCAATTTATCATAGTCATTTGTTGACAGTGAACATATTAATCTTTAAGAAGACACAATGCTGACAATAAGATAAAATAGGATTGTATTGAGTGAATGGATTTAACTCAAAAGAATCAAGGATATCATATAAGGGTAACACACACATGACGAGGTCATTGGACAAAGCAATTGGATGAATTGCTTTCGTAAACAATATACAATAAGGAGTTTTCGATCATGTTACTTCTTGTGGATTGACTCCATGATTAAGTACTTACTAATTATCGGAACAATGCTTCTGAACATAATCGCAATCATTAGAGTGTAATTGTATATGTTTGATTGGTCCCTCCGCTAGCTCAACAAAAGCTTGATCGGACTGTATTTGAATCAGAAAAAAATTCTATAACTTTGGGAATAATTTAATTAAGTCGATTTATTCGATATGGAAGTAAATTAGGTGGTCATAGAATTGTTCAACTAGAGAATTTGATTAAAAAATTTTCTTGAAAAATTAATTTGAAAAATCTAAGTGATTTTTGGAAAAATTAATTTTGATCAAGTAAAATTAAATTAATCAAATTAATTAAAATTAATATGATATTTTTGGAAGTTAATTTTAAAGTCAGACAATTAGCCCAATGGGTAATTGAACTTGAAAATTGGACCTGAGATCATAATTTGGGTCTGGGAGCCCAAAACTGAAACCAAGACCCAAAAACTGGTCGAACCAAGCCCGGCATGTGAAACCAAACTGACAGTCCAACTGGTGGCTAGACTGGATCGGTCGGGTCATCATTGACTCGGACCAAATCGGCGGCAGCCAAACTGACTTGGGGCGTTGTAAGGGTGTCGCACATTCATCACCGGACACGACGATGCCAGTGGTCGGCGGCAGTTGGTCATTAGTGGTTTGGTAGTGGAAGAGTTACACTCCTACTGGAATTCTACCGGAGAATTTGATTTTAAATTAATTATTCCAAAAATAATATTATTTTAATAGTTTAATATTAAATTAAAATTTAATACTTATCTTAATAGTATTTTATTAATTTAATATTAATGTGATTATCTTAATATTAAATTAAATTTAATATTAATCTTGTAGATAAACATTCTATTATTTTAATAAGATTTAATATTAAATTTAATTTAATATTTATCAAGATAAATATTATATTAGTTTAATATTAAAATGATTAAGTTTAATCATAGTTGGACTCTCTAAACTTTCCCTATATAAAGAGAGTATTGTGTCATTATTTACACACACTTAAATTCAAGAGAAAGTTGTAGAGAGAAAATTCTCTAAAGAGATTATTCTAGAGAATTTCTAGAGATATTTTTTTGATTTACAACTTGACCCAAAAGTTTAGAGAAATTGCAAAATTACCCCCACTGGTAATTTTTGTGAATTTTTTTTTATTTGAAGTGAGCTCACACTCGGCAGACGTGCGCTTGAGGATAGTGGAGTAGACTACTCGGTCGAAACGCTCATCTTAGACGAATCGAAAATGTACAATTTTGATTAAATGTTTATTACTTTAGATATCACAACCAAGATTTTATTTTGAATTTTTTTTAAAACTCTAGTTTTTCCTTAAATTTATTTTTTATTGCGTTTTCCAAACCCGCTTTTCTAACATGTACAAGTGGTACAGCTGTAGACAATATATGAATTGTGAAGGAGTTTCCAAATGTTTTTCCAGATGAACTCCCTAGGTTACCTCCTGATTGTGAGGTTGAATTTGGGATTGACTTGTCACCTAGAACTGCTCCGGAGTCCATTGTTCCCTACCGTATGACACCTAAAGAGCTTAAGGAACTTAGGGTTCAACTTTAGGAGCTTCTGGATAGAGGGTTCGTTAGACCAAATTTCGTAAATATTGCATATGTGTTGTTATTATTATTAGTTTCAAACCATAGTTCCATTGTTTATTGTATGTTATTTTTAAATACATACTTGTGTTTTATATCTATGGTTTCCACACGCTATGCGTGTGATAAGATTTTTAGCTTATTAATAATATTGTTAATTGAGTTGGTGTCATAAGTCAACTCAACACTAACTCATAATTAATGACAACACCATGATAAATAATTGTAATGCATTTAGTATTGTTAATCTAATGTATTTATGTTGTTATTTTCATGTGCTATTGTGATTAATTAGCTTCAAACCATAGTTTAAAACCATATGTTTCATTGTGCATTGTATGTTATTTTAAAACATATATTTGTGTCTTAATTTCATGGTTTCCACACGCATACGTGTGTCACAAAATTTCTTATAGATAATGTTATGCTGTCATAGCTCAACTCAAAATTTAATTTTTGAAAATAGAATTTTAATATTGAATTTTCTTTTCACTAACTTGATAATGTTTTGACATGCTATAGAAAAATGATAATATCATGATAAACAATTAGAGTGCATTTAATAGTCTTAATATAATGTATTTACCTATTTCAATTTTCTTTTACTCATAACATAAACTATTTTTCATTTTGTTTTTGTACATATTGCATGCTTTGTTATTATTAGTAGTTTCAAACCTTACATTTCATTATTTATTATATGTTATTTTTTGAACACATACTTGTAACACCCATCGCCCGACTCGATTGTCGGGTCTCGACTACAGGACGCTATAGACATTATCGGAGCAACTACTTTCAAATAAATCATAAATAAATCAATCAAAAATTCAAACATGTCGTAAACACGTTCTCATTATGATACGCAATTAAATTTGAGCCTTAATCGAGCTTACGAAAGCTTTTTTGTTCACCCGAGCACAAAATAGGGCCAAATTGTAAAGTTTTGAAAATTCAAGACTGGCATCGTGACATCACCTCCTCTACATCATGACATTGCCAAACAGTTTGTCACATCGTGACCTAAGGCTACTCATCGTTGCGACGTGAAACACAGTCAACTGACATTGCAACGTGGAAGATTGCTTGTCAGGACGTGGACTCTGTTTTTGATAAAATTTAAGCCATTTGGTACCTATTTCAATACAACCAAACCATTTATACAATTGGTGCATATTTTCACACTTGTTCCTGCATAAAATCGATCCAAACTTATACCATACATTGCAAATAACCATTTCCAAAATTAACTAATCCAATATGCCTCAATTTGGCACCAAATCATTTCAATTTAATTATACAAGTTCAACCTAAGAACCATACACTTAGTCATTTCATACCATCATTTAACCATGCTGTAATATTCCAAAATAGGGCCTAAGAGTTTGAGGACTGGCAAGCAGGTGTACGCCATTAGGTCTGGCGAGCAGGTGTATGCTAGTAGGTCTGGCGATCTGGTGTTTGTTAGTGGATTTGGCAAACTATGATCGCCAGTGGGCTTGGCGAAACAGGGATTGCCAGAGGGCCTGCTAACTGGGTGTAATTAACTGCATAACTACTCTAATTCTCACATTTTCTTAAAAATTGGAAAGTATAATTAGGTGCTTAAGTTACACTTGGTGTTATTATAATTAATTAATTTCAAATAATTATCCATAGTCCCTCTTCAATCCTTAAATACGAAAATAATGTGTTTTCACACACTTGGATCCATGTTTTCTTGTATTGACAATAATACTGATATCAATTAAATTAAAACTTAATCGACTATATATATGTATTTTAAAACTATAATACCGCGTATATACCGATGTGATAGGATTTCAAGGAAGAATTAAACAGCACAATAAAGGTGTTGCATTTAATAATTGGTTTTCAAAACGCATCCGTAAAATTTGGTGAAAATGTAATTTCATTTCTGCTGACTTAATGAGATGAAAAAAAATGGCAAATAATGAGGGAAAGTTAGGAGAGGTGTAATCAACGCCACGCAACGGACCAATGCGTAATTGAATCGAATATTCATACTCTCTCCCTTTCCTTTCTTCTACCTCCAATTCATATCTTGCTCTGCAAATCCTCAGTTTTAACAATATTTCTGAGATTCAAAGCCAAACACAAATCATAATTCGGAAGGCACAGAAAGGAGAAGGGAAACCATGATAACGCGATCGAATTTAGCTGAGCAATTGAGAGAGTATCAGCTTCGATCTAAGCACGATTGGGCTTCCGTTTCGTTTTTCTCATCCACGTCTAATCTATCATCTTACAGGTATATTCCATGATTTTCTTCCTCCGCATTTTGTTTTTCCAATGTAAGGTTGAAAACAACATCTTCGTGCTTAACATGCTGGTTATGAAATGTTTTTTGTTTCAGCTTTGATCGAAACGTTACAGATTTACCAAGATAAGCTAGGTTTTTTTATAGGGTAATTAGGTAAAACATTTGGTGGCTTTCTCGAGTATGATTTTTGTCCTTTTTTTTTTTTTTAATTTCCGTTGAATTTGTTTCTTTATTGATTTCATTTTCTCAATTTATTGATACATGTATTTAGATGTTAGAACGGGGAAAAAAAATCTTGAAAGATTCTCAATTCCTTGCATTATCGTTTTCAAAATGTAGATGAAACTTTTAAGTGGTCGAAGAAAGCGAAACTGACTCTGGACTTCCCTAAACTGCTATTGAGTCCTTATGATGAGCATTACACCTCAAAAAGGAAATATAAAAGAATGTTTGAAATTGTTGATCCATCTTAATATTCATCTCAAATAGATACTTAACTGCTCAAAGAAGCCTGCCGCAGGGTTGGGGGTAGGTTTTGATAGATTCCTTCTAAGGGCGTTTCATGTAGTTGATTTCTGGGAATTTGTGGTTCAGATGAGTAGGTCTTTTGGTTAATGCTGTGTACCAAAAATTTAAGCTTAATTGATTATACTGCTATTATCCTGCTAGCCCTTGCTTTTCCGCATATGGTTTTCAATATTCCATACACTGAATCAGTGAATTGGATGGTTGGTGTGTACATTAACTGTATAAGAGCAGAATGCTCTGGTGATTTACAGATTGTTTGGTGTGGCCAGATGCCCAGATTATTGCACTTAGCCTAGGATTCCTTTTCATTCATGTGCTAGTTCAGATTGAGAAGTCTAAATTCCAGGAGTTGAAAAATGTAAAGCTTTGATATGTTTGTACTTTGGCCTATTTCCAACAAGTTTTGACTGACATGTCTGTAAGGTTATGATTTAGATAAATTACATGACACAGGAGATTCCAACTTTTTATTGGGGAAAATAGATTAGAGAACGTGACATCTAGAATGCCAGTATTTTTATTTGGATCCACTAATTTTGTCTTCATTTTGCTATCTATTTTCTCTGTCTCAGCAATAGACCAATTCTAATAGTTGTGCTGTCCTTTCTGTTTTCTGGGTGCAGGGTGGATGTTATGGTCTTTGTGATATGGGAACTTGTCATTTTAGCTTTCCTGGTTTTTTCAGCTGTTTCTTTGTATTTTGGGCATATGCAGCTTGCCTTTATCCTAGTATGCATCACAATACTATTGCTTCTCTGCATGAAAATCACAAAGCAAGTAAAGTTGGCCAGGAAAAAGAAAAGAAGGATGCTTCTTCCATTATCTATTTAAAGCTACTTGAAGCTTGGATTAGTTTAAAAGGGACCAAATTTTGTGGTGCAAATTTGAGATTTATTGATCATTGCATTAGGGCCAGACATGCACTGGTCTATTTTAAATATGTAATTGTGGCTGAAGCTAGCTGAAGAAGGGATATGAATAGGATCACCTCGAAACATGGTTTACCACGGTGAACCTAATGATTGGAAATTGAAAGTTGGGATGTTCTACTTCTACACACAGCGGTTAGTTTAAAGGTATGTTTCCTTCTGACTACCTTTATGCTACTAATGCAAGGGTCTGAAAAATTATATTGTAATTTTAATCCAAGTGGGAATATATTGAACAATATTTGCTTCATTTAGTAGTTCTTTTGTCATTTAGTTGAAGACATCAGAGGATAGAGATGGATGGCTTGAGTGATTGGAACATATTTTTCTTCTATTATGTACCCATACAGTAGTTGATTTGCAACAGATCAAATACCATACAGGATTTCAAGTTTTCCCTGTTGATGGAAGAGTTAAATCTCTTGTATATTTTGGCTTATTTGATGTCATCATAGGTTTTCACAAGATAAAAAATATGCTACTAAGTTGTGGCAAACAAAGAACAGGGATTATAATGATTTGGGGGATTTAAAGAAGTGATTGTCATGGTTTTTTCACACACCAAGGAGGAGGATGATGGTAATGCCATGTCGAAGATATTAAAATTATGCAATTCAATTTAAAATCTGCAAAAGATTTGAACATCTTCAAAATTTTCACAACACAGCACACGCTTTTTATTCAAGTTATACCCAATAATTTTTTCCCTTTCATATCTCAATGTTTATTAAAGGCTTATATGTTTAAAAAAAAAAACTTTTAAGAAAATGCAAAAAAAAAAATCAATTAGGCTTTTGTATTAAATTCACATTCAATTGAGTCCTTAGTGTTACTTAAAATAATCAATTCATCCCTTCTATTAACGGAATTCATGGTTGACTATCACTAAAGTAAATTCACGAATTAATCAGGTGACATGACTAATCAGACGGTGACATATAATAGCTTTTTGTTTAATTTAATATTTTCTCATAAAATATTAAAAAATCAAAAATAAAAAAAATATAAAAAGTATTAAATATTAAAAATATTAAAATTGATATAAACTTATAAAAATTATTAAAAATAATAGAAACTTATAAATTTTAGTAAAAATATATAAAAATCTAATAACTTATAAAAATTATAAATTTAATAAAGCATATTTAAAGTATTTAAAATTTTATAAAAATTCTTTAAAACTTATAAAAAAATCATAAAAATATAAAAAATTAAATATTATAAATATTATTAAATATTAAATTTGATATAAACTTATAAAAATTATTAAACAGATCATAAAAACTTTAAATATTATAAAAATATAAAAATCTAATAAATTATTTATAAAATTTATAAAATATATTCAAAAATTTATATAAACCTGTAAAATATAAAAAATTATAAAAAAATCATTTAAACCCATAAAATTATAATGAACACATGAAATCACACTAATCATTGAATAATGAGAATATTCATTATATGTTAGGATTATTTTAATGTTGAATAAAATATTCTCAATATTCCAAAAATAAAATGATAATTGTGGGACCCTCTCCTTTTTATTGATAAATTATTACTTTAAAAAATTTATCTCCAATTTCTTAAGTACAGTACAGTAGTTTGGACATTGAAAAGTTGAAAATTGTTTGCTAAATATTGTATGATATAATATATTTTTGGTGAAGTTAGATGCTATCAAACCAAAATTTCATTACCCAACTATTAGCATATGTCAGTATGAAATATTTTGACCAAGATTCAGAACTAGATTGATGGTCGAACCGGTTAGACCATTGGTTTGCCAGTTCAATTAGTCCATCAAAGTCAATTAAATAAAACATTAAAATATTTAAAAAATAAAAAAAAAAGGTTGAGTAAGTTACATTAATAAATTATGGGAAGTTACATCATTAATCACCCAACTATTAGTAAATTTCTTTTTTGGTCACTTAACTATTAGTAAATATTTTGGGTCAGCAAACTATGAAAAGTTACAAAACGGTCACTCAACTATAAATTTTGTTTTTTTAGTCATCAACGGACTAACGATGGCAGCTTTTAAAATTGACATAATAGCAGTTAACCCTCAGCATTTGCACATTGTGTCAATTTAGTCTTAATTATAAAAAATCTAATCCTTAACATTTACACATTGTATAATTTGGTCTTTTTTCAGTTTTGCTATTCTTTGTGACCCTTTCACTAAAAAAGCTAAAATACAAATTTATCATTTAAATCTGATTAAAGATATAAAAAAAAATAGAAGCACCAAAAAATCCAAAAATAATAATTTTAATCTTTTCTCGATCTTATAAAAAATTAACCCACAATATCACAAATAAAAAAAATATAAAAAAAACTTCAAATTACACAGTGTGTAAATGTTGAGTGTTAGATTTTTTTAGAATCAAAATTAAATTGTCATAATTTATAAATGTTGAGACTTAAAGTTGTTATTATGTCAATTTTAAAAGTTACCAATGTTAGCTAGTTGATAAAAAAAATTATATAGTTTGGTGTACATTTTGTAACTTTTCATACTTAAGTAATCAAAAAAGAAATTTACTAATAATTGAGTGATTATTAATATAGTTTATCTATTAATTATTAAGATTGATTAGTTAATTATTACATGTAATATATAAAAATAATTAATTTTTTAACAATTGATTCTTAATCTATTCTATTATTTAAGCTCTCTCTTAAATTATGTTATAAGTTAATTCAGTATCAACTCAAATAAAAAAAATGTAAAAAAAAACTCAAATTAAAATATATTGGGTTGAGTATTCATCTTTCCTAAAAATAATTTTATTTCAAATCATCATTGTACCAGCAAAACCACTCACCCAAATACACACGTATTGGCACAAGAGAAAATGATAAAAATATCAAACGCTACTATAGATAGTTGAGGTCATTTAATAATTCTTAAATATTTCCAAAGTAAACAAAAATCTATTAAGGGCCAGTTCTGCATTGCTTTTCAAAAGTATTTTTGGCTTCAAAAGTACTTCTGGAAGAAAAGCTGTGCAGGACAAGCTGTTTTTGGCTGAAATTTTTAGCTTTTTAGAAGTGCTTAAGCTAGAATTTTTAGCTTTTCCTCTCCTAAAAGCAGTTTTAGTGCTTAATTACTTTTTCACCCCTCTAATAACATAGTACTTTTTTTTTCTTGGTACTTAATTACAAATGTGTTAAAATCATTAATTAAAAATAAAAAAAATTTAAAATACTAATTACAAATATTTAATAGTTATATTTAAATATTTAAAATATAGTTTATATATTCTAATTAAATTTTATAAATAATTAATATTTATTGCTTAAAAATATTTAAAATTTATATTTTATGTATTAAAATATTATCAAGAAGTTATAATAATTTTTTTATATTCTTACTAAAATATAATAATATTAATTAATTTAAATATTATTTAAATGCATATTTGTTACTTGATAATAACATGTCTAAAATGAACATTTTATTTTTTAAAAGTACTTTTTGACAACAATGTTAAACACTCAAATTTTAAACTAAACATTTCACAAAACACTTTCCAAAAATATTTTTTCACAGCACTTTTCAAAAACACTTTTAAAAAGAATTATCAAACTAGCCTTAAAGAGTTAAAAAAAGATACCCAATTTCGCAGTTTTCTGTAATAGGGAAATATGGGTAGTGGTCTTAAAACTACAATTATGAGCAACAACTTTTCAAAACAATACAGCAAAGAAAAATATTTAAGAAATTGAGAAATTTTATTTGGGTAATTTTTAAGTTACCCTTACATCAAACTTTTTTTTTTTTTTGACAGTAATAGATGTGTAAAATATTGAAATGTTTATTATTTTCTTCATCTTTTTTAACTCTTAAAGTTATATTGTTTGTTAAATTATTTAAAATAAATAAAAAAATTAACGTATGTTAACTTTGTTGACTTTTAATTTTTTAAAAAAAATTAGAAATTAATTAATTGTTGATGTGGCACCTACGTGGCAATCCACATGTATGCCACATAAGCAAAGTTAACAAAATCCAGTTGATTCGATAAACAACATAAGTTTAAAGGCTAAAAAAAATAAAAAAAATATTAAAAGGAGGTTTAAAATTTTTTTTATTTATAAAATTGAATGGGTAAATAAATTATTATCCCTTTAAAAATCAGCACAAGAAGGGCGGGAAAGAATGAGGATGGAAGCCAAAGCAAAACTATTGATCAATGCAACCAACATCTGTTTGATGAAGTATTTTGAATATCAAATAGATAAATTTTATAAATAGGGAGAGTTAAATTAATAGAATGTATATGTATTAAAGATTAAATTATTTTATAACCAGAAGCAGACCCAAAAATTTTAAACTGTGAGTCAACTTTTGAAAAATTAAAATGATTATATAGATGGTATAAACTAATGTATAATATTAACTCACAATTTCTTTTTCTTTTTTTTTTTTTTTTTTTGTGATTTTGAGGTTGATAAGGTCCTATTTGCAAATATGTCATTATGAGATTGTTTGTATCATTTGGATGATAATATGTATTTTTAATTTTTAATCTTAGACTAATTAGAAGGTTTTCAAAACTGAACTGAACTCAACTCTCTAGACTTTTTTTTTGAGAATGAAATATGTCAAATACAATATGAAAACATACACAAAGTTCACAATAATGACACTATCAACACAACATGTTCTAAATAGAAATGCTAAAAGAAACTCATGACTATAAAGACAATCAATTCTAATTTATTAATCAACTTCTAAAAATTATTACTCAATCAATATATTAAGAATCTTATACATCTCAAAATCATTCAATGATAAAAAAAAAAAATGAATCTTGCATAAAAAATCTTAATTCTTCACAACAAAAACCACAATCTTAATTTTCTAGATATTAATCAATAAAATTATCAAACTAAGGAAATCTTATTATCAAAATTATAAAATGTACAAGAAAATAAGAAAAATATGAGAAAAAAATGATTAATGTTGAAATAAAATAAAGAATTAAAGTTTTTTTTTTTTTTTGGGGGGGGGGGGTTTAGTGATAGACAAAGTAATAAATTTTTAAAATTTTTATAAGGTATTCACCAATTATATAAATTAAAATTTTCTTTTTAAATTTCCTCACTGCTACTGATTATAACAATTAAAAGATGTTCATGTCTAACGAAACATAAACGAAAACAAGTTAATAATTTTTTAATACAACAAAATTAATAATTAAATGATGACAAATTATATAATTTACCTTATATTTTAAGTGTCATTACTATGAAGCCCCCATCTTATCAAGTAAAATTTGTAATTAAGGATGAGCGTTTGATCGAATCGAATGAATTTTTTTTAAGTTGACGAATATTATTTTATCATCCTAATTCGATTTAAAAATTTATCAAATCGAATCGAGTAAGATGAAATTAGAATTGAACCGAGTAAGCTGGACTTAGCACAAAATTGAATAAGATGGAATTTAAATCAAATCAAATATATTTGTTTTAGTTAAATTTAAAAAATGACTTTGAGCCAGGATTATTGTAACTATTGCCACACACCATAATCAAATTTGTTATTAACTTTCATGCTTATTTATTAATCTTTTATATACGATTTGGATTCTTTGTTTGCTTAATTGCTTCAATTATTTTCTGAATCTTGTTATCATGTATTTTGAAATTAAATGTAAAAAAGAATTTTTTAATAAAAATTATTTAAAAGATAAAATGTAAAATTGATACCAACAAAAAAATTTAACACGAATAATTTTATGGCATCATCAATAATTCAATTTTTAACAGAAATTGATAAAAATTCAACATGATTAAACAATTTAATAATATAAAAATGTACAAAATTTGAAATTTAATTCAATAATATAAATAGTAAAAAAAATTTAAAAAAATTAGGGTTTGGGAAGAAATAAAATTTTGGGAAAAAACAAAAGAAAAAAAATTGGGGATTAAAAGTTTTTCGGAAGAAAATAAAAGAAAAAAAAACTTTGAGAGTTTGACGGAAATAAAATTTTCTGGGCAGGAGGTAAAAAGATTTGATATTTTGTTTATTTAAATTAGAAAATTTAATTTGATTTGAACTTAAAATTTAGAAATAAATTCGAGTTAATTCGATTAACTTAATTAATTCAATTCAAATAATTTAAAATTCAATATTTTTTTTCGAATCGAATTGAATTTTAGCCACCCTAACACAAGTTTATACCAAATCTTCTTATTTCAAACTTCCATTTGCTAGTTCCAAATTAACATAATAAAATCATAATAAGCAAGTAAAAGAAAATCTATTACAGCATAAATTAGAAAAAAAGGGCCACGAACGCAGGCAGAAGCATCAAGTAGTGGTGGTGTTTCACAAATTATAGATGTTGTTCAAAGTTTGGAGGTGGCGAGCTTTATGAGATCCTTCCTAAGAATCTTGCCAGATGGATTCTTGGGTATTGAAGCTACAAATGCCACTTTCCGAATTCTTTTATATGGGGCAACCTGTTCATTTCATTTACCCACCAATTTAACAACTTGATAATTCAACAGAGTTAAACAACCCAATTTCATTCACGTGCATACCTGTCTACCCACGAAATCCATCACTCCTGTCTCCGATAAATTGCTTCCGGGTTTTCTTAACACGTATGCCATCGGAAACTGACCAACCTCCCTATCAGGAAACCTGAAACACCCAATCACTAAAATTATACACATGCCCAACCTCCGGTAAGGTCCATATAAGAGGTGACAACTTACGGAATAACCGCAGCATCCAAGATATCCGGATGGGAAAGGAGCAATGCCTCAAGCTCTGCAGGAGGAACCTGCCAAATCAAAACTCTCACTTTGTTTGTTTGTTATATTCCTTGTACAAAAGGCAAGCCAATTTGGGGGGTCATTCACCTGATATCCCTTGTACTTAATCAGCTCCTTCAACCTGTCAACTATAAATATGAAGCCATCCTCATCAATATAGCATAAGTCGCCAGTCCTCAGCCATCCGTCCGAGTCAAGTGTCGACGTCGTTGCTTCTGGATTACTGAAATAACCTACAAAACCCAAGTCAAAGTGTCTGTTTAGGGCAATTTGCACAACCCACCCTCCCTTATTACCCTAATGTTTCCTCAGCAATTTCAAAGCTAATCAGTGGCCAACCCTCAAAAACAATTTTTAATCTAAGTAGTAAAGAAATCATTCCGGCATATATAATTAAACAACCAAATATGCCCAAACACTCATCCGTCACCTACCACGAAAAAGTCAGAATATGGAATAAAAAAAGGCGCATTTTGCTTTTGGTCTAATTTGCCCCCAGTCCCTCTACTATTTGGAGTTTTAAAAATTCAGTTTCTCTGTTTTTCAGGAATTCCTTTTGTCTATTTTCAGTAAAAGTAACATGAAGATCTTTATACTAAGAGTTGAAATGCATTTTGTTCATTCTACATAAAATTTAAGCAAATTAATCCCTGTAGGTTAAATTAAAGAGTAAATTGATCATCCTACTAAAAATTTCATCAATTTCTACCATTAAAAACTAATATACATGAAATCCACCTAACACGCCACATGTTAGTATCTGATTATTTTTATCAGCTACATCAGTTTTTAACTGTATATATAGATGAAAATTTTTACAGAAATGATAAATTTACTCTTTAATCTAATATACATAAATTAATTTATTGTTTTTAAGTAAAAGAACAAAATAATGACTCCGATACAGAGCTTAGGGACTTTCATAATAAATTTACCTCTATTTTTTTATTTTTAAAAATTAAAGTGCGATTCACTACACTGATGATGTTAACTAAAATAAGATTAGTGACTAATTTTGAATATTAAAACATCACGTTTAACAATAATCAAATATTAAAATATTAAAATATTAAAGTTTTAATTCAATTAACATAATTATTATTAATATATGAAGACGATTGAAGACATTATCTTCCTATTCCTTATTCCTTATTCCTATTCATGGTTCATAAAAAACTAAATTAAGTCCACAAAGTATATAGGAAGTAAGAGAATATTCAAACCCTTGGTGTTTTTTAGTGGCTTTAAAGGATATTAATAATTAGGATAATACCTTTCATAACGGAGGGGCCCCTAAGCCAAAGCTCACCTGTCTGGTTCACGTTCAAAGCCTTACCACTATCCGGGTCCACAACCTTAGCCTCCATGCTAGGCGACAACATCCCCGCCGTACCATACTTTCGGCTCTCTTCCAATGAGTCCGTCGACGCACCAATCCCAGTTGACTCAGTCAAGCCGTACCCTTGAAGAATCTTTACATTCGGATACTTCTCCAGAAAACCCTCAATCACTTCTTTACTCAGCGGTGCCCCACCTGACAACGCCGAATGCAACGAACTCAGATCGTACTTCTTCCGTATCTGATCGGCGGCGTTTACCATCGCCACCAGAATTGGTGGCACCAGAGGTAGGTAGGTTGCCCGGTACTTCTCGATGGTTGATAGCATGTCGTGCATCTCGAACTTCGATAAAACTATGACCGTTGATCCAGAGGCCAACAGCCCAGTGGCAAAGGCTACTAAGCCGTAGATGTGAAACATGGGAACCGTGCAGATGAACTTTTCTCCTACTTCTATGCTGAACCTGTTTATAACCGTTTGTACCATGGCTATAAGATTTCTATGAGATGAAACCACTCCCTTGCTAGCACCTGTCGTACCAGAGGAATAAAGCAGAGTCGCCGTGTCATCCTGGTTGACTCGGTCCCTCACTCGACTCCCACTCGGTTCCCTCTTCATCATCTGATGTAAAGTTGTTACAATCTTCGCTTCCCCAGCCTGACTGCTCACGTGATCTTCTAGAAGCACGATCGGGATGGTGGAGCCTGCTAATTTAGGGAGGAGTTGAGGAATAGTGAAGGCGAGAACTGGCTTAGAATCGGCGACTTGTTTCCCGATTTCATTAGCCGTGTTGAGAGGGTTGGTGGTGGTTATGATAGCACCCAGGGACATAACAGAGAGGCAAACAATGGGGAAGAAGATGGAGTTGGGTGAAAGGAGTAGAACCACATGGCCTTTCCGGATTCCCATGTCGGAAAGACACGTGGCGACGGAATCAATAGCCCTCCAAAGCTCCGAGAAGGTGAGATGGCGGCCGGTAGCGGCGTCGATGAAGGCAACTTTACCGTGGTGCGCCCGAGCCGAGATAAATGTGGTGACATCAAGGGAGTCGTTCTTGGGGAGTGGAATGGGTTTGCGCTTGCTGTAGAAGGTAGAATTGGACCGGCAAAAGCCACTCCTTGGATCGATTGCCATGCTCATGTTTTCCGCCATGGATTTGCAGTTGCAATGTTTTATTTTATTTTATTTTTCTACTCTTCAAATAAAGTCGGCTGGTAGAAGAATCAATTTTATACTGTAAGACAGCGAAGTATGGGCAGTCACATACGCGAGTGAGCTAGTTTAGGTCTTTTGAACAGTCCGCGTGGTCGAATCCTTACGTGGCACGATCTTGGTCGTTGGATGGAAACAAAGTTGAACTTTTGTCGTAAGATCAAATTGAGTAATAGGGGAACGTGTTTGATTGTGTTGCCACGTGTGGATTTATCTGTATTTGTCACATATCGCACTTTACATGGTCGGCGCCAGCCAACCTACTCTTCCGTGACCTCTTTTTTCTTTTTAATTTACTTTAAAATATTATTTAATTTGTCACTTTTTTTTTTTATTTGTAGTTTTAAGATTGGTCACTTTTGTAAAGATACTAATGATTAATTTTGCCCAATAACTTTTAAAAAAAATTATTTTATTTATTTATTTTATTTTTTAACATTTAAATTTACATTTCTATGTTAAATCACCCAAAAATAAATAGAAATATTATTATTTGTTAATTTTATTGAAATGACATATATATAGATTGCCACATAGATAATATATCAGTATTTAATTAATTTTTTAAAATTTTAAAAAGTAATAAAAATATTTTTATAATTTTTAATTTTAAAAATAATTTCTATATTTTTGAATTTTTAAAATTTTAAAAAATTAATTAATTACTGGTATATTATTCACGTGAAAATTCACGTGTATACGTCAATAAAGTTTAAAAAATTAATTTTTTTATCTATTTTAAGGTGATTTAAAAAAAAATACAATTTTAAGGACGAAAATTTAAGTAAAAGGCTAAATTGACTTATTATTATTATAAAGTTGGAGAGCGACATAAATAATTATGCCAATATATTACCAACAAAATAATTAATAATAGGTTTTTTTTTATTTGGGTAATATCTATAATAGAACCTTGACACCTTAAAAAGTAAAAGTCTTACAAAACTCTTTTACTATATACCTTGGATTGCATTTTAGTCCATTCATTTAAAAAATAAGCAAATTAACACATTTAAGTTAGATGAGTGAGCAAGCCCATTCGTTAAAATTTGGTGTTTATATATAAGGTATAAGAATAAATTTAGCATTCAACCTTTACACATTTATTCAATTTGACCCTTGCTCTTTTATTAGAAGTAAAATAGAAAAATTTAAAACTAATAAAGCTAAAGAATAAAAGAGGCCTTAACAATAAATTAAAAAAATCATTTAATCTCTTTTAAAATTTAAAAATTATTAAAAGATTATAATTATAATTTTTTTATTAAAAATTAACAATAGTGGGTGTTGAAAATCTTATGAAAATTAAAATTTAATAGTTGGATATTAAAATCTTTTGACCATTAAAATTTAATTGTTAAAATTAACAATACTGTTATGACCATTAAAATTTAAAGGAAGGATATTGTTATTTTTTTTAATTTTTTTTATAATTTTAAATTTTATAATTTTTTTATAAATTTTCTTTATGATTTTTAATAATTTATAAAATTTAAAAGGGTTTAAATGATTTCTTTTTAATTTGTTATTAATGCCTTTTTGACTTTTTTGTCTATTAGTTTTAAAAAATAATTTATTTTCAATAAAAGAGTAGAGGTTAAATTAAATAAATGTATAAAGATTGAGGGTTAAATTTGTCATTATATATTATATATAAACACTAAAACAAGTACTTAACGGATTGTTTTGTCACTAATGTAACCAACAAAAATCAATTTATATATTTTTTTAATAAAAGAAGTAAAATGTAATCTAAAAAATAATACAGCAAACTTTGTCATACTTTTACTCTCTTAATATCACTGTCTATGTAATTCTTTTTTTCTCAATGGTAATTTGACTCAATAGATAGAGAGAATCAATAATAGAGATCCAATCTATTTACATAGATAAAGTATTTAGGATTTGAGGTTTTTTCGTTAACCAGACAAATTCTTTTCAATTTTTTTTTAAAAAAAAGAAGCAAATTATGCTAGCTATTTTATTATATTTTTTTTTGTTATTCAACTATGAAAAGTTATAAAATGATCATCTAATTATTTAATTTTTTCTTTTTTGGTCACTAGACATTAAATGGTTGATAGAAAAATGACATATTAGTTTTTAAAATTTACATAATAGTAACTTTAATCCTCAAATATTTATACATTGTGTCAATTTAATATTTTATTCCAAAAAAAAAAAAACAATAACAATCCGCATCTAAACATTGTGTAATTTAATCTTTTTTTTTGTAGTTTTACTTTTCTTTGTAATCATTTCACCTAAAAAGTTTTTAAAAAATAAAATTATTAGCTAAATTTGATATATATATATATATACACATACACAAAAAAATAGAAACACTCAAAAACCAAATATTATAATTTTCACATTTCTCATTGTGATTAAAATTTCACAAAAAATAGAAACACTTAAAAACCTAATATCAAAAACCCAATATATGTATCATGCCTATTAATTTTTTTCCAAAAAAAAATATGTCGATTTTTTTCCAAAATTTAGAGAAATAGGTCGTTTTTGGAGAGAAATTACAAAATGCCTTTTACAAGAGTACAGGGCATGCTTTTAGCCTCCTTGTTGCCACCTCAACTGAAGACGCTTCTTGCTAGATGCATTTTTGTCCCAGCTAAGTGCGCCCCTTCGACTTGTTTCTTAAAACCGTGACCCAAACCCTAAACATTAACCCTACACCCGGGATTCTCAAGATAAAATTTTAAAAGCCTAGGGATCTCGGGATAAAATTCACACATCCCATCTAATCTTTCCGTGGCAGATAATAATGTTATCTTTAAAAACTTTTCAGAAAAACGCTACTTGTTAGAAGCGTTTTTTTGACTTGTCGTGTCCAATATTTTCCAACATTTTGAAAATATGTTTCATATTCGGTGGTAGAATTTCCTATAAATTGAAGACATTCTGTGTAGAGGTTTCTAAATTTCGAGAAGATTGTTTTCATAATGAGGTTTGCATAAGGAGACCATTGGTGATGATACAAATCTGAAGTTTAAAAATTGACCCAACAAAGCAAATTAGTTCTAGTAAGTGTCGTTGTTTTAATTTGGATGATTAGTACTTATTTTTTGTATAATATTTTTGTTTTAAACATGTGAAACAGGTTATTTGGGCGAAGATGAGTAGACGAATTAGAGACATTATTTATTAGGACGATCAAATTTGTGACACTGATATTGAGGTTGTTTTTGTATCAGCCCAAACTATAGAATTGGTGTTTGTAAACTAAAAAATATATAGAATTTTTCCTATGTAATTTATCACCTTTTTACTTAAATTCGTTGCTAAAGCTAAGTAATTATTTAATAAATTAATGAAATATGTGAAAATATGAACTTAGGACATAGAAATTATTAAAATGTGATTTTATGCTTTATTATATAGTTTTCATGCTTAAAATGACTTATTTTATATTGATTTGAACATATTGCATTTTTTAAGACATAAAATGGGCCATGCATGATTACATTAAATAATAAAATATCAAATTATATTTAATAAATAATTTTAAATATTTCATTAATAATTTGGGTTGTAATTAATTATTTAAATTGAATAAATTTTATTCTTTGGTCCTTTAACTTATTGATTTATTTTGGACAGGTCTGATAACTTTGTTGGATTACAAAAACCGCCCAAATTGAAGACCAAGTCAACCCAAATTCAGCTACACATGGCTGTCTATTTAAACCACTTTTTGGTTTAATTACACAAGGTCCTTATATTGTTGAAGAAATTAGAGATTTGCCCGAATATTTACATTTGATCAAGTCTCAATCCTGAGTTATTATGGCATTTAAATTTCTTAAAAATCAAGCAAAAATCAGCTCAAATTTCACTAATTGTGGCCGGCCACTCATGGAAGATGTAACAGCCCATTTTTTAGTGAAGTCGGAACAGTGGTTTTGGGACCACAAATCCGACCCAAAAATAAGGTTTATTTTTATTTCATTATATGGTCCGTATTATAATATTCATGTCATGTGAAAATTTTGACACGAAAATTTTATCGATTAAGTGCTTAATTACGAGAAGGACTAAATTGCATAAAATGCGAAAGTTGAATTCTAGTAGCTATAAGGATCAAATAGCTATGGAATTCAAAAATTAAGGTCCTTATATGGTAATTAGACCATTAAGAATGTAGATTTTTCTTGATGACTCATCCATGGAAAAATTAGAAAAGGTTAAGGACTAAATTGGAATTAGCAAAATACTTAATTAATTAAAAAGATGATAAAATAAATTATCTTATTTTATGCCATCTTCAACCTAAAACACCTGGAAACCCTAGGAGAGATAAAATAAACTTTGAACGCCTAATTGGGTAAGTTCTCTTGTCCCGTTTTTAGTAATTTTGATATTTTTGAAACCGGGATAACTTAATCTCTCTATTTTGAGGGATTAATTTGAAAAGTTATCAAGGTATGAAAATGGTTCATGAATGTATATGCTAAAAATTAGAAATTTATGGTAGAAAATGAAAGATTATTGGTAGATAAACAACTTTTACAAAGTGATTTTTGATGAAAACATGATTTAGGGAGTAAAATGAAAAGTTGTAAAATTATAAAATTTTATGAATACATGTGCAGGAAAATTTGTAATAGGGCTTTGGTTAGGCTTGGGATAGGGATTAATTTGCACAAGTTTCATTTTTCGGGCTTAGGGACAAAATCGAAATTTATGAAAAAGTAAGGGCAAAATGATAATTTTGCCTAGGATGTAAATTGAGTGAAATTGATGGTTAAATTCATTTATATAGATCCGAACAACACTAATTCGAGGTTAGATCAAGGAAAAGAAAAGGTTTTGGATTAGTAGACTTTATACGCGAACAAGTGTCGAGGTAAGTTCGTGTAACTTAATCGGGTATGTAATTATGTTCATTGAATGTTGTGTTTGTATGTAACGTGATTTATATTGATGTGCTTTACTTGTATGCTATGATGGAAAATTAATACATGCTTGAAATGGTGATAAAGGGTTAAGTCCCGATTGAATGTGAATTCCGATGATTATATGCGCTTTCCCGAAACTAATATGGTCCTGCATTTGTTGCGGCCAGGATTTAGCTCGGACAAGTAATCCCATTGACCTTGTTATAGAAAGGATTTAGCCTAGACGGGTAATCCTAATATAATACCTCTCGAGCATACGTTATGATTAAGGTTTAGCCTGGACTGGTAATCCTAATCGAGCTCTTCTAAACTTACGTTATATAAAGATTTAGCCTGGACTGGTAATCCTGTTATACGATAAATGGCTCGAGAGAGTGTTTCTTGGTTAAGTGCCCTAAGGGGTACCCTTGAATAAGGAATTGACGGATTATTGAATCGTACACTTTGAGTGTACTACTTAAGCATCCATTGGAATTCAATGATTCAACGGACATATAACTGTAGACATGACATGAAAATCTTAAGATGAAATGATAATGACTTGAAGGAATATTGCTTGATGAGCTCATCTATGTTACTTGATTGATATGAAGATTTTGGTGACTAACATGTTTGATTGAATATATGTGTTTAGGCAGTGTTGCTAATGGATAGTAACATGATATTGTATGCTTATATTTAATAACGGGATTGGTAAGTTTAGTTTCCGTTATACGAACTTACTAAGCATGTAATGCTTACTCTGTTTTATTTTCTCTATCTTATAGTGCTCGGAAGCTCGCGAAGGTTGGAGGATCATTGGAGCATCGTCACACTATCAACTAATTATTTTGGGTATACACAGTAAAATCATTTTGGTATAATGGCATGTATATGACAACCTGGTCAACAGTGGCTTGAAATTTTATTTTGTAATCTAGCCATTGGAATGGCTAGTAATGGTTTTGAAACATCTCTTACTCGTATTCGACACCGGAGCAGGGTACGAGGCATTATCAAACTTAAACATAAGAAAACATACAATTCTGAGTCATAAATTCGGCATTAATTTAAAACTTTTCAACAACCAATCATGTCGTCCCTAAATCGAGCTTACGAGGCCCAAAACGTGCTTTGGAAGCAGTTCAAGACTAAACTGAGAACTTTAGAAAATTTTACAACACTTAGAAAATTTTTCATGTTTTAAGGGCCAAATGCCCGTGTGACTTGGGACATACCCGTGTAGGTAGGCCGTGTGGTCACACACGCCCGTGTCCCTAACCCATGTAACTCTCTGTTTGTCATCCAAGAACAAATTGAAGTCATACGACCAAGACACACGCTCGTGTGCTTAGGCCATGTGCTTCACACGACTAAGATACACGACCGTGTCTCATGCCCGTGTGCTCGATACTGAGCATTCTATTTTGCAACAATTTAGGTGTAGGGGACACACGGTCGGATCACACTGACCGTATGTCACACACGACCAAGACACATGCCCGCGTGTCTACCTGTGTGGACAAAAACAAGGCTATTTACCAAGCCATTTGCCACTCTTATTTGCACAAATACTAACACCAATTCAAAGGCACAAAATAATACATACTTAGACAACCAAAACATCCACATTCATGGTTAAAACATATAAACTTTATATCTTTATCTAACATATTCACTACATTTATTAAGCCCTAAATCAATCATACAAATCTCACATTCATTAGGCTTCATTCAATTACTATCTAGTTACCAAATTATACTCAAATTCCTCATCTCTTCAATAGGTCACAATTCCAAACATTACACAATCATACCATAAATCACATTTCCAAATATTTCACATTCACCAAGCATACCATGATCATATCACCAAAGGCATTGACATATATATGAATATACTTATAACCAACATTAACCAACTTCCAAGACTATATATACAAAATGAACCACAAATCTTTACAAACCAATACATATGACCAAAAGACTGAATCTTTATACATGCCATAAACTTAAAATACTTGAATTCATCAAAACCCAAAATGATAGCTTGATAGTGTGATAGGATCTTCGGTGATCTCCAACCCGGGCTAGCTTGACGGCAATATAAAATATGGGAAAGAAGGGGGGTAAGATATATAGCTTAGTAAGTCCGTATGAACATAATAAGCAACTCTTATCAATCATTTATTATATCCAATGATATAAACACAAGATAATATAAATTGCATTAAAACTCACAGTTATAACTTATTCGGTCACATTGTTTGTTCTATTAATTTTCAAGCATAATTTAACATGTCTTGACATTAGCCTAATAACCGAAATCTCTCCATTATAACCGTTTACCACAATTAACCAATCATTTCAAACCTCATAATAAACATGCACATTAATTATGAGTGTTCACTTTTCAAGCATATATTCTAACATTTTTCAATTGATTAAAGCATATATCATCTCGTAATCATTTTAATAGGCAATTATGCCAATCTTTCCTTTTTCTCGTATCCGATAAATCACAATTTGTGTGAACCAAACATGCTAGATCATAACTCAATTTGGCCCGAAAGACAATTACACGATCACCAACTGAATTTACCATATATTTCATACATCACAATTATAGATCAATAATCACAAGGCTTTCGCAAAAACATTCTCATGGAAACTATGAACTCACAATATCATGAAGTCAATGCTTATAAACTTTATGTACATACCTGTACAAATTCGTAATACTTACATGCTCTTTCTCTTCTTTGACATACCCATTAAATTTCCCGTTGAACCACTTGGAATACTAAAGGATACTTGGGTATCTCTTACACGCAGTACTATACCAATGCCATATCCCAGATATGGTCTTACATGTAATCTCGTATCGATGCCAATAGCCCAACTACGATCTTACACGAAGTCTCATATCGATGTCATATCCCAGATATGGTCTTATACGAAGTCTCACATCGATGCCATATCCCAGATATGGTCTTACACGTGATCTCAGTAACCCTAATGTCATGACATTTGTATCCTATCAATTCCTATTGTTCAACTGGGATTTTACGCTTGTCGAAACTTTGTCGAATTCATCCAAAGGTCAATCACAATTCATACAATAATAAATCATTTAAACATGATTAAAACAATGCATTATTTACATATGAACTTACCTCGACATGAGAATGGCGAAAATGGCCTAACCGTCAAGTACTAGTTTTTCCCTCGTTCTAATCCCGAACCTCGTTTTTCTTGATCTATAATATCATGTTTAACTTATTTAATCATTATACTATTCAAATCAGCCCAAAATTACATTATGGAAAAATTATATTTTTGCCCCTAAAGTTTCATATTTTTACATTTTAGTCCCTAGGCTCGTAAAATGAAATGTACTCAATTTCTTCAATATCCATGCCTAGTCGAACCTTATACATGCTTATGGCAGCCCACATTTTTCTTTTATTCACATTTTAATACCCATTTTACAACTTTTTACAAATAAGTCCCTTTTAGGCAGTTTCATTAAAAATTACTTAGCAAAAGTCGTTTATTTAACAAATAACATGCATTTTCTACAATTAAACATAAAAAATACACAACTATCCATCATGGGTAAAATTTTATACCTTGATTATTTCTTAAATTAGTGGTATAAATAGATAGATCATGTTACGAGGATTTCAAAAACATAAAAATCATTAAAAACGAGGCTAGAACGGACTTACAATTGAGTTTGGAAGCTTGAAAAACCCTAGCCATGGTTTCTTCTTGGTACATTCGGCCATGGGGTAGAAGATGAGCAAAAATTGGCTTTTAATTTGGCTTTTTTATTCATTTAATTACTAAATTGCTAAAATGCCCTTAATGAAAAACTTGAGAAACATACCTAACCATGTCCATTTTTGTCCAACAAGTTAACCAATGGTCTAATTACCATTTAAGGACCTCCAATTTAAAATTTCATAGCAATTAGACACCTCTAGCATGTAGAACTCAACTTTTGCACTTTTTACAATTTAATCCTTTTAACTAAATTGAGTGTCCAAACGTCAACATTTTCAAACGAAATTTTTACGAAATCGTTACATAAAATTGTAGACCATAAAAATATAATAAAAACAAATTTTTCTACGTCGGATTCGTGGTCCCAAAACTACTATTTCGACTAGACCCAAAATCGGGCTGTTACAACTCTCCCCCCTTAGGGATTTTCGTCCCTGAAAATCTTACCAGAAAAGAGATTAGGGTAATGTTCTCATATTTTCCTTTATCTCATCAAAGTGTCCTCTTCGATGGCAATACTTTCAGAAACTCTTTATCATCGATCTGGAATCCAATATCTTAAATTTTCAAATCTGTATACCACTTATGTTAGTTTGAAGTTGCTTTCAACTTTCATGAATCACTTTCACCTTTTTTCTCAGAATCACAAGTCAATTTCATCCCGTATATCTCTTTCCAATCACCTTCGAACTCTAAAACACAGTGTTGGAGCATATTGTCAAATATCTGAATTACTTTCTGAATGAACAAACTAGCTACTACTGAATCTCATACAACATTTTCTGCATAAGTTCTGGACAATTCATTTCGCGAATTCTATGTCGGAGTAATAATAACAAATATCAGAATCAAAGGTCGTCTCACACTGTACTCGTTTAGTTTACCACTTACTATCACAGTCCTGAGGTTCTCAATCTTGCAAAGAAAACATCACTTTAGCTTTTTAATTTAGCTAGATTCAGACTTTTATCAAATAAGATTAATCATGTAACCAACACTCATCAAATGAACAAAGGTTTTCCATTCAAGCATTTGCAACTATGTTTACTTCCCCAAAGGTTAATTGTTAACTATTCAAAAATCTGTCAATAGTTCAATCCATCATTGTTGTCTTAATTTTCAGATTTTTCTGTAACATTAGATACTTTAAACTCTTGTAATCAAGAAGCATATGACGTTTTTCGTCAAACAAACGATGTCATCGATTTCTCAACACAGACTTACTAATGGCTGACTCTAAGTTACTCATCAAACAATTCTTTTAATGAGATTTTAATCATCAGAAAGCATAAACTATCACTTCACATTCTTGTATTAAAACACATTCCAATCCGTTCAATAGTGCATTATTGAAAAAATCACGAATTCTTTACTCAATTCAAACAGAACCTAGAACCAGTGCTTCGGTTAATAACACCTTCAACTATTTTCAACTTTATTAACATGCAACGGACCATTCAAACTTTCACAAATGTGATAACTTTATCAATTAGAACATCTTTAACTCATAACAACATCATTCAATTAGAACAAATCTAATAGGTATACCTCTGTATCATACTTTCTAGAATATGAACTCTTCCTTCAAACTGTTCGTCTATTCACCCATAAATGTACAAGATTTTATTTTCTTACCTGAGGATAAACTTAAATACATATAACTCAAATTACCTTTCAACTAGCGAACTTGCTCAGATAAAATCAACTAAGTCAATTTCAACTATCAAATAATAACATATCAAAATACTCCCTTCTTCATGCTGTTAAACGACTCAAACATACAATCTTTTATAATTCCCTTAACATGCTAATCAAAGATCTTTACAATTGCATTAGCTCAAGGAAACAAAATATCCTGATTGACTCATTGACCTTAATCAAACTTACCAGAGAAAAGAAAACCATCATACAATTTGAGCTTGAACTTCCACTATTTATACCTTTGTCGATGTCAATACCTTTCATGGAAATTGTAGAAATCCTGATACCAGAATCACCACGTTCCTATGATCGAACCAGAAATACACTCATAATAGACATATTTATCACAGGCCGAAGAACACACTTTAAAGATGAACCATGATTGATAATTTATGAAATAAGGATGATAAGAAAACTGAGATAAAGAAATCCAAGATACGATACCATACTGGAAGTCCAAGAACATAACTCATAAGAAATAATAAAGATCTTGATGATTCCTTGGAGAAAACTAGAAGAAAAACAATGCTTACACGCTCTGGAATCAATTGTAACAAAGGTAATATATTTTCCAAATACATATATAAAACAAAACAACATCCAGTAGAAACAGAAGAATAGCCTCACATAAATTTTCACCATCAACTTTTATTCCAAACATAATAGAATAGAACCCCAAAGAGAGAGAGATAAGATATGCTGATCATCAACCAACCAGACCAACAGTGCTTTCATCTAACATTGTAATCAACTAGCATTCTCATACGATAAGAATTTCATCAGAAAATGAACATTCACATATATTTTTAAGGATAAGTGAATATATAAAATACCCAGAAGAGATCACTATATTCTATTCAATTACAATTGTTACACTCAGACATCTTTATGATTCAAATATCATTTCTTTGACTAATTCTATCATCACCAATCCCTTATTATTCCATTCACTAATGAAAATCAATCCGGAAGAAATTTTAGCAATACATACTTTAGACATCATACCTAAATGAGTCAATTAGTCGAGATTAACTTTTTTCTTTAATTGTGACATTACGAAATCCGAATGATCTTTAGAATAACCTGGCATCTTTTCCAAAGCTGTATTCACTTGCCAAACTATTCTCAACTTTGACCACATTATTAGTTATTTCACTACTAAACTCTTTAGTCTCTCACTTGTGATCTCATTCAACATAAATCTCATGAAATTTCACTATAAAATACCATATTGATAAGGGGGTGGGGTCGTAAAGCCTCTAACTCGACTCTCATATATGCACACATGTGACTTAACATTCATCATCATCATAATATCATCACAGTTATATAATTCACTTAAATCAAATTAACATTTATATTTATGTTACACGAACTTTCCAAGTATATTACCCAAACAAGTGCACTTATACATACATTCTATAACTTTTGAGTAAATTTACTTATCTCATTCACTTAATCAAACAAGTCAGGCACATAACATCATATGAATGCCAAATAAACATGGATGAGTTTATCACAATATAAACTTTCATTTCATTTCATAAAATTACCAGAATCCATCAAAACATAACATTCAACCGAAACAATGACATTTTACCCATATTTCTCAACTTATGGTTATTTCATTTTGTACATCATCACATACATATCATGAACTCTTATTCATACCTTTTGAATATCTCAGTATCACTTTTAGTGTTTTCTAAAGTAGCTCGGTTGGAAAGCATCTCTGTCTTAACAAAACTGTGACAACCCGATTTTGGGGTTAATCAGAGTAGTGGTTTCAGGACCACGAATCCAATGTAGAAAAAAATGTTTTTATTATATTTTTATGGTCTACGATTTTATGGAATTTTTTTTGTGAAAATCTCGTTTGAAAATTTTGACATTTAAGCACTCAATTTGGTCAAAAGGACTAAATTGTAAAAACTGTAAAAATTGAGTTCTACATGCTAGAGGTGTCTAGTTGTTATAAAATTTTAAGTTGAAGCTCCGTAAATGGTAATTAGACCATTTGTTAAGTTAGTGGAAAAAATGGACTTGAGATAAGAGAAATTGCATGTTTTAAGTTAGGTGTATTTTGGTTATTTGGTAATTAAAATGAATTAAAAATCAAATTAAAAGCCAATTGTCCATCTTCCACCTCTTGGCTGAAATTTGCAAGAGGAAGCCATAACTAAGGTTTTTCCACTTTCCAAGCTCGATTGTAAGTCCGTTCTTACCCCGTTTTAATGCTCTTTACATTTTTGAAGTCGTTATCACTCGATCTATCTATTTCTACCATTAATTTGAGAGATGGTTGAGGTCTAGGGTTTGAACCATGTTATAAATTTGTGTATTTTGATGTTTAATGGTATATTATGCAAGCTTAATGTTAGATAAACGACTTTTGCTAAGTGATTTTCGGTAAAAATGTCAAAGATGGCCTATTTGTAAAAGTTATAAAAATGAGTAGTAAAAGTGTGATTAAATGAAAAATGTGGGCTACTGTAGACATGTATAAGTTTCGGCTAGGCTTGAGTCTTGATGAACTTGAATAGATTTCATTTTACGAGCTTGGGGATTAAAATGTAAATATGTTAAAGTTTAGGGGCAAAAATGTAATTTTTCCATAAGATAATTTTTGGACTAAATTGAGAAATGTGGATAATAAATGAGCTAAATTTTCTATTATAGATAAAGAGAAACGAGGTTCAGACCTAAATCGGGGGAAAATAAGGTGTTTGACGATTAGGTCATTTCTACTATTTTTGTACCGAGGTAAGTTCTTATGTAAATAATGCATTGTTATATTTATGCTTTAATTGCTATAATATTGTATGAACTGTGATTTATTGTAAACTAAAAAATATAGGATTTTTCCTATATAATTTGTCACTTTTTTACTTAAATTTGTTGTTAAAACCAAGTAATTGTTTAATAAGTTAATGAAATATATGAAAATATGAAATTGGGACATAGAAATTATTAAAATATGATTTTATGCTTCATTATATAGTTTTCTTGCAAAAAATGGCTTCTTTTATATTAATTTGAGCATATTATATTTTCAAGCTATAAAGTGGGCCATGCATGATTAAATTAAATAAGAAGATATAAAGTTATATTTAATGATTTATTTTAATATATTTCATTAATAAATTGGGTTTTAATTAATTAAGTAAATGATTAATTAAAGTGGTTAAATTATATTCTTTGGTCCTTTAAATTATCTACTATTGTTGGACAGGTCTGAAAGCTTTATGTTGATTACAAAACCATCCAAATGGAGGACCAAGTCAACCCAAGATTCGGTTGCATGTGGATGCTCATAAATAAAATTTTGGTTTAATTACACAAGGTCCTTGAAGAGTTGAAGAAATCAGAGATTTACCTGGAGATTTGCAATTGACCGAGTCTTGATCTTGATGATGTTGTGGCACTTAAATCAAGCAAAAATCAGTCACACTCCCGCAAATCATGGCTGGCCACTCTTGGATGAAGTTTCAAATGATGGACACTCCTATTTTTAGCAAACTAGCTCCCTTGCCTCACCTATAAGTAAGACCCCATTTCTCACTTATCCATCATCCCTCACTCATTCATCATTCATCATTCTCTCCTCTCTTAACTCTCTTACATTTCTTTCCCCCTCACGCCTGTCATCATCTTTGCATAAGGATTTTTAGCAAATTAGCCTATTAAATAGCCCTTGGTTGGCCACCTCGGAGAGTCGTCAGCAAAGGAGCGAAGCAAAGAAACAAAAGAGCCTCATTAGTCATAGTCTTGGGTGACAGCCACTCTGAATAGGGTTTAACCTTTCTTTTCTTTAATTTAATTTAAAAATGTTTTTTATGTGTTCAGTGTTCTTGTTTACAACAATGATAGCTTAATTTTATTTAAGTTAGGATGATTGCTTTGATTAAATAATAATTATTCGATTCATGCTTATAATGTTTGTGCCTCAATCGATCATGTTTTCCATTAAAATCAAGTCTGTATTTTGTTCATACGTGATTGAAATGCACCTGAATTAGCTGAGCGATCCTAACCAGACGACAGCTAATAGAGACATAATTGAAATGTGCATGCTCAATTTAGATCCTAACGCGATTAAATTACATGTTACATAACAACCCTAACCAGGCTCTGTTATCTACATAGTTTTTATATTTGTGTGATTAAACTGTTTCAAACCTAACACGTCCCTATTACCTCGTACGAATACTACCCTTAGTAAATAAGGATCAGTAAAATGCGTATTTATTAAGTAAAGGATTCCGAAAGGACCTAATGTGGTTTCCAAACTCATGAAAGATTGAGTTGCCATGGAATGTTTTTCCGAATATTATTAAGCATGTTGATAATAATTTGAGTTTAATTAAAGTAATTGGCCTAGCTTATTTATGTTATAATTGTTGCTTATTGTGTTAATTCTGCTAAAATCTATTTCATTTATATAGTTGCATGTTAGGGTAAATCACATTAGGGATTATTGCATCTAGATTAATTTTACATAATTTTAATCAATACTTCCAAATCAAATTGTGTTTTTATTTACCAAGCTGTTAATAATATTTTTATAATTGAGTGACTTAGCACGAATACAATCCTTGTGGAGACAATAACTCGATTCTTATTTATTACTTGATAACGACTGTGTACACTTACATAAACCCGAGCGTTACATTTATTCTTTGAGCATAATTGACAAAGTTTGACAAGCGAGAAATCTCGGTTGAACCTTAGGAATAGATAGGATACAAATGTCATGACATTAAGGTTATTTGAGTTTTCGTGTAAGACCATATCTGGGATATGGCATCGATATGATTTTTCGTGTAAGACCATAGCTTGGCTATTAGCATCCATATGAGATCCCATGAAAGACCATATCCGGGATATGACATTGGTATAGTACCTTATGTGTGTGATTCCCAAGTATCCTTAGTATTCCAAGTGGTTCAATGGGTAATTCATCGAGAATGTCAAGATCATGTCTATGCTACGAAAGTATGTGCGTAAAACTCATGTGTAATGAACTCTATATGTGATGAATCCCTCAGTAAGGTTATGAATGAGTAAGTAAAGATTTGAAGACCTTAATACTAATTATGCCAAGTTCCTCATGATTATTTTTATGTTATATGTGTGGTTACATTGCTTATTATTTGCACGAGAACTTACTAAGCTTTATAGCTTACTCTCTTTTCTTTTCCCTTGTCTTATAGTGTCACCAAGCCAACTCGGGGATTGGAGACTATCAGAGATCTACTCACACTATCAATTATTTATTTTGGGTATTTATGATTTCAACATTTTGAGTTATGGCATGTATAGGGACTTGGTCTTTTTGTTATGCGTCATAATTAATTTGGCCGAAAATGTTGGCTTAAGCTAGTTGATAATTCATTGTGTAAATGGCCATTGAAATTGGATAGTATTGGTTTAAGTATATATATGCATATGATGATGTTGTTTCATGGGTGTGGGAATTTGCATGGTTTGAGTTGATAAGTATATGACGTTATTATGTGATGGATAATGGCATGTGAATGTTGTGTGAATGCCTTGGTTGTGGCTAATTTGGTTGATTGTATAAGCTTGGAATGGTGCTATGTTTTTTGTGTAGGTTTGCGCATAAAAGGGTGACAAAAGGGCTTAGTAAATAACCTTGTTTTTGTCCACATGAGTAGACACACGGGCGTGTGTGACACACGGCTTGCCCCATGGGCATGTGTTTAGGCTGTGTGTCCCTTGCACCTTAATTTTTGCAAAATAGAATGCTCAATATTAAGCACATGGGCAGAGACACGGGTGTGTGTCTCAGCCGTATGGACGGCACGGCCTCGAACACGGGCGTGTGCCCTAGCCATGTGAAGTCTGCACATATTTTATGAAAAAAAAATTGAAATTTAATTTGACTGCACGGCCTAAGCACACGGGTGTGTGCCTTGGATATGTGACTTTATTTTGCCTTTGGATGACAAATAGAGAGTTACAAGGGTTAGGGACACGGGTGTCTGTGACCACACGGCCTGCCCACACGGGCGTGTCCCAAAACCATACGGGTGTGTGACCCTTGTTTTATCAAAATTTTTTTTAAGTGTTGTAAAGTTTTTTTAAGTTCTCGGTTTAGTCCCGAACCACTTCTAATGTAAGTTTTGGGCCTCGTAGGCTCGTAATAGGGATGATCTGAATGTGTTTGAAAAGTTTTAAATTTGGATGGAAATTTACATCTCAGTTTTATATGTTTGCTTGTGTTTAAGCCCAGTAATGCCTCGTACCCTATTCCCGCATCAAATACGGGTAAGGGGTGTTACAGAAACAATTTCATTAGAGTCGGGAGGTATCATACTATCACAGGTTATATATGGCATGTATAGCTAGACTCTCACAATGCTAGGTTAGTCTGAGAATCGACTAAACCGTAGCTCTGATACTACTAAATTTAACACCTCTTACCCGTATTTGACATCGAAACAGGGTATGAGGCATTACCGGACTTAAACATAAGCAAACATACAATTCCGAGTCATAAATTTGGAATCAAATTAAAACTTTTCAAGAACCAAACATGTAGTCCCTAAATCGAGCCTACGAGGCCCAAAACGTACTTTGGAAGTAGTTCGGGACTAACTGAGAACTTCAGAAAACTTTAAAACACTTAGAAAATTTTTCATGTTTTAAGGGCCACACGCCCGTGAAGGTAGGCCGTGCGGTCACACACGCCCGTGTCCCTAACCCGTGTAACTTTCTATTTTCCATCCAAGAACAAATTGAAGTCACAAAGCCAAGACAAACGCCCGTGTGCTTAGGCCGTGCGCTTCACACGGCTGAGATACATGGCCGTGTCTCATGCCCATGTGCTCGATACTGAACATTATGTTTTACAACAATTTAGGTGTAGGGGGCACATGGCCGGATCACACTAATCATGTGTCACACAGGGCCTAGACACACGTCCGTGTGTCTACCTGTGTGGACAAAAACAAGGCTATTTAACAATCCATTTGCCACCCTTATTTGCACAAACACTTACATCAATTCAAAGGCACAAAACAATACATACTTAGGCAACCAAAACATCCACATTCATGGTTAAAACATATCAACTTTATATCTTTCTCTAACATATTCACTACATTTATTAAGCCCTAAATCAAACATACAAATCTCACATTCATTAGGCTTCATTCAATAATTATCTAGTTACCAAATTATACTCAAATTCCTCATCTCATCAATAGATCATAATTCCTAACATTACACAATCATGCCATAAATCACATTTCCAAATATTTCACATTCATCAAGCATTCCATGATCATATCACCAAAGGCATTGACATATATATGAATATACTCATAACCAAAATTAGACAACTTCCAAGACTATATATACAAAATGAACCAAGAATCTTTACAAACCAATACATATGACCAAAAGACTGAGTCCCTATACATGCCATATTCATCAATACTAAAAATGATAGCTTGATAGTGTGATAAGATCTCCATTGATCTCCAACTCGAGCTAGCTTGACAGCACTATAAAATATGGGAAAAGAAGGGGGGTAAGCTATATAGCTTAGTAAGTTCGTATGAACATAATAAGCAAATCTTACCAATCATTTACTAAATCAAATGATATAAACACAAGATAATATAAATTGCATTAAAACTCACAATTATTACTTATTCAATCACATTGTTTGTTCTATCAATTTTGAAGCATAATTTAACATGTCTTGACATTAGCCTAAAAACCGAAATCTCTCTATTACAACCGTTTACCACAATCAACCAATCATTTCAAACCTCATGATAAACATGCACATTAATTATGAGTGTTCATTTTTCAAGCATATATTCTAACATCTTTCAATTGTTTAAAGCATATATCATCTCATAATCATTTTAATAGACAATTATGCCAATCTTTCCTTTTTCTTGTATCTAATAAATCATAATTTGTGTGAATCAAACATGCTGGATCATAACTCAATTTGGCCCAAAAGCCAATTACACGATCGCCAACCAAATTTACCATATATTTCGTACATCACAAATATAGATCAATAATCACAAGGCTTTCGCAAAAACATTCTCATGGAAACCATGAACTCATAATATCATGAAGTCAATGCTTATAAACGTTATGTACATACCTGTATAAATTCGTAGTACTTACATGCTCTTTCTCTTCTTTGACATACCCGTTAAATTTCCCATTGAACCACTTAGAATACTAAAAGATACTCAGGAATCTCGTACACACAGTATTGTACCAATGCCATATCCCAGGTATGGTCTTACATGTAATCTCGTATCAATGCCAATAACCTAGCTATGGTCTTACTCGAAGTCTCATATCGATGCCATATCCCAGATATGGTCTTACACAAAGTCTCATATTGATGCCATATCCCAGACATGGTCTTACATGTAATCTCAATAACCCTAATGTCATGACATTTGTATCCTATCTATTCCTAAGGTTCAACTGAGATTTTACGCTTGTTGAAACTTTGTCGAATACGTCCAAAGGCCAATCACAATTCATATCATAAAACATTTAAACATGATTAAAACAATACATTATTTACATACGAACTTACCTCGACATGAGAATGGCAAAAAGGGCCTAACAGTTAAGTACTTGTTTTTCCCTCGTTCTAATCCCGAACCTCGTTTTTCTTGATCTATAATATCACATTTAACTTATTTAATCATTATACTATTCAAATCAGCTCAAAATTACATTATGGAAAAAATTACATTTTTGCCCCTAAAGTTTCACATTTTTACATTTTAGTCCTTAGGCTCGTAAAATGAAATGTACTCAATTTCTTCAATACCCATGCCTAGCCGAACCTTATACATGCTTATGGAAGCCCAAATTTTTCTTTTATTCACATTTTAATACCCATTTTACAACTTTTTACAAATAAGTCCCTTTTAGGCATTTTTCATCGAAAATCACTTAGCAAAAGTCATTTATCTAACAAGTAACATGCATTTTCTACCATAAACATCAAAATACACAAATATCCATAATGGTTAAAATTTTATACCTTGATTATGTCTTAAATTAGTGGTAGAAATAGATAGATCATGTTACGAGGATTTCAAAAACATAAAAATTATTAAAAACAGGGCTAGAATAGACTTACAATCGAGCTTGGAAGCTTGAAAAACCCTAGACATGGTTTCTTCTTAGTACATTCAGCCATGGAGTAGAAGATGAGCAAAAATTGGCTTTTAATTTGGCCTTTTAATTCATTTAATTACCAGATTACTAAAATACCCTTAATGAAAAATTTTAGAAACATACCTAACCATGTCCATTTTTGTCCAACAACTTAACCAATGGTCTAAGTACCATTTAAGAACCTCAAAGTTAAAATTTCATAGCAATTAAACACCTCTAGCATGTAGAACTCAACTTTTGTTCTTTTTACAATTTAGTCCTTTTGACTAAATTGAGTGCCCAAATGTCAAAATTTTCGGTTGAAATTTTCTCGAAATCATTCCATAAAATTTTAGACCATAAAAATATAATAAAAACAAATTTTTCTACGTTGGATTCGTGGTCCCGAAACCACTGTTCTGACTAGACCCAAAATCGGGTTATTCCAGGTTTATTTTGGTATGATTAAGTGGGTTATGATGATATATTCGTATGTAATATGTTATTTATATGTGATAAAATGATGTTAATGCCTAAGTTATTCTATGGTAAGTTTATAAACACATGCAAGTATTGATATGTCTTGTTGAATGATGGAAATTGCCCAATTTGAATGCTTGAATTGGTTGGTATTTGTTGTGTACTTTAAGTGCAATTCTTGGGTGAAATTTTGGGTGAGAAATGAAGCTAGAAATAGCTTCATTTTATCTACACTGGTAGAGTCACGGACGTGTGTCTAGACTAACATGGGCGTGTGGTTAGGTCGTTTGTCCCCTATACTTAAATTTTGAGAAACATAATGTTTAGAATTGAGCAGATGGGCATATATCTCAGCCGTGTGTGCCACACGGCCTAGAACACGGGCGTGTGTCTTGGCCGTGTGAAACCAGTACCTAATTTTGAATTGAATTAATTGACCACACGGCCAAGGACACAGTTGTGTGGCATGGCCGCGTGTGCAAGTCAGAGAGTTACACGGGGTAGAACACGGCTTCTAACATGAATGTGTCCCAGGGTCACACGGGTGTGTCCCTTGGACCACACAGGCGTGTGAGCCCTGTACCTTGGAAAAATTTTGAAAAGTCGCGAAAAATTCTTAGAGGTCCCAATTAAGTCCCGATTCGATTCTAATGCTCGTATTGGGCCTCGAGGGCCCGATCATGGGACATTATGGATGATCTCGGTAAATAAATAGTAATTTACGTAGTTTAATGGAAAAACATTCTGAATGTTTTGGTAATACTCCAAAACCCTATTCCCGCGACGGATATGGGTTAAGGGTGTTACAAAAAAAGTTTGAAGAGACTAAACCCAACTATTTTTAACAAACTATCCACCTCTCTTCACCTATAAATAAGACCCCTTCATTCCCTCATTCATCATCCCTCATCCATCATCACTCTCTCTTCTCTCTCAATTCTCTTAGCATTTTCCATTTCCTACGCCTAGCATCATCTCTTCATAAAGATTTTAGCAATTAAATTCTCTTAAAGAGCCCTTGGTTAGCCACCTTGGAGAGCCATCAGCAAAGAAGCAAAGTGAAGAAGCGAAGGAGCCTCGTCAGTCAGAGTCTTGGGTGATAGCCACTTTGATTTGGGTTTAATCTTTCTTTTCTTTAATTTAATTTAAAAATGTTTGCTATGTGTTCTTTGTTCTTTTTTACAAAAATGTTAGCTTAATTTTATTTAAGCTAGGATGATTGCTTTGATTAAATAATATTTATTTGATTCATGCTTATAATGTTTGTGCCTCAATCGATCATATTTTCAATTAAAATCAAGTTTGTATTTCGTTCATATGTGATTGAAATGCACCTGAATTAGTTGAGCGATCCTAACCAGATGACGATTAGTGGACACATAATTGAAATGTGCATGCTCAATTTAGATCCTAACCCGATTAAATTGCAGGTTGCATAACAACTCTAACCAAGTTCTGTTATTTGCATAGTTTTTAGATTTGTGAGATTAAACTGTTTCAAACCTAACACGTCCCTGTTACCTCACACAAATGCTAAGAAACCATTAGTAAATAAGGATTAGTAAAATGCGTATTTACTATGTAAAAGATTCCGAAAGGACCTAATATGGTTTCCAAACTCATGAAAGATCGAGTTGCCATGTAATGTTTTTACGAATGTTATTAAGCATGTTGATAATAAATTAAGTTTAATTAAAGTAATTGTCCTAGTCTATTTATGTTATAATTGTTGCAAATTGTGTTTAATTTTGCTAAAATTTATTCCACTCATATAGTTTGCATGCTCAGGGTAATTTAAATTAGGAATAATTGCATTTAGTTTAATATATTTTAATCATCACTTTTCAACCATATTTTGTTTTTATTTACCAAGTTGTTAGTCTAATTTTACAATTAAGTGATTTAACACAAATACAATCCCTATGGAGATGATAACTCGATACTTACTTATTACTTGATAATGGCTGTGTACACTTGCTCAAACCTACGCGTTAGAAGTTTTTGGCGCCGTTGCCAGGGATTGTTAACTGTTGCCATAGTCATTTTTGTTGTGAAATTATTTACTTACGATTTGGTTTATTTCTAACATTACTAACTTATTCTTTTTAATTTTGTGATTTTCTTTTTAGGTGTTTATGAGCATAGATCGAATTATCGATTTACTCCCTGTAGACCCTAAAATTGAGCAAACTTTCAGATAAAAAGACATGAACGAATAGCTCAAATACAAGTCTAGATGGACCTTGGAAATCAGAATCAAGACCAAGGTAATGAAGTCGATCATGTACGAAATCCCATCCTCATTGCTGATGATAGGGATCGATGCATCAGACAATTTGCTGTGCCACTTTTCAGTGAGTTAAATCCAGGAATTAGAAGGCCAGATATTGAGGCAACCCAATTTAAATTGAAACCATTGATGTCTCAAATGCTCCAAATGGTGGGCCAATTCAGTGGTATTGTAACATCCCAAAATAGGACCTAGTTGGAATAGTGGTTTTGAAACCACGAATCCAAGGCTAAGAAAATGTATTTATTAATGTTTTTGGTGTTATGGCATGATTATGTAGATGCATGAAAATTTTGATGAATTGATTTTATCGATTGTGAGCCCAATTGTGAAAAAGGACTAAATCACATAAAGTGCAAAAGTCCAAATTAGATAGAAAAAGAGTGTCAATCTTGGAGGCTTTTAAAGAGCAATTAACCCCTTATAAACAAGGGTGGCCAGCCATAGTAGTATAAGAGACAAAAATTTTAGTTTAGGTGAATTAGGTGGACTTATTTGACTTGAAATATTATAATAAAGAAAAGATGATATCATACTTCATCTTCTCTATTGTTCCACTGAAATATTTAGCAAAGAGAAGGGTTTTTGAAGCTTTAAATTTCAGCAACTCATTACTCACACAAGTAAGTGATTTTCTTGATAATTTTTGTACTTTTGGGATCCCCTTTGCATGGGCTTGCTAATGAGGGGACTATTTTGCAAAATGGTAAAGGTTCTAGGGAGTTGCCATGAAAGGGGTTTATGAGGTTGCTGAGTTTTCATGGAAGAAAATGAGTCTTAATGATTAGATAAACAACTTTTATGAAGGGTGTTACGATGAAAACACCTAATTGAACCATTATGCAAGGTTTGCAAAATTGGTAAGAAATGTATGAAATAGATGGATTTGTAAGATGCCATAAGTATAAAAATTATTAGGCTAGGCTTGAGTGATTAGAAAATGCGATAAAAATAGAATTTTGAGCCGAGGGTAAAATCATAATTTTAGCAAAGTTTGAGGGCAAATTGGTCATTTTACCCTAGGATGAGGTATGGACTAAAAAGAAATAAAATGTGTATTGATAGAGTTATTTTGCTGATATACAGACCCCGAGAGGCCAAATCCGGGGAAACGGAAGGTTTCGAAGTGATCAAAGCCCAAATCCGAAACGATCACCATGTAAGTTCGAATAACTCAAAGTAGACCTTTAAGGTACTTAAAATGTATATACTAGGTTGTATAAATGTTGTAAATGGTTGTTGTATGATAATTTATGAGATTTAATAAAGTAAGTATAAGGTGTATAAGAGTGTCCCAGTTGAATGAATAGGGTTATTCGATGGAATATCTCGAAAATGAATTGACGATAAAAAGGATATAGCCCAGACAGGTGATCCTATAGTGATCTAGCCTCCCGAAGAATTGGAGTGTATTAAGGATTTAGCTCGGACGGGTAAATCCAAAGTAGGATATGAATTTAGCCTGGATTGGCAATTCAGATCCGAGCTCATTAGAGTATATGTCGTTGTTAGGGGATTTAGCCTGGACTAATAATCCCAACATTTACTCTATGAGTTTGTATTACAGGGAATTTGGCCTGATTTGGCAATTCCGTCGTAAGATGTGAAGTTTACGGGAGTGTGCACTCGAAATGATCACTTGTATGAATTGGCAGGAAATGAGATATCCATTGGAAAATCGAGAAATTCAATGGGATTAACATGAGATGCAAATTGGGAATAATGATGTGATGAGCTCATCTAGATATGCTATTATCTTGTCATGCCATGAGACTAACTTAATGGTTGAGTGCATGTGATAGGAAATCTATTCTATACTTGTTGGATTGAGTGTTTATTATGGTTACATGCTATATAACCGGTAAGTTTACTTCCCGTTATCTGAACTTACTAAGCATGTTAATGCTTACCCATTTTGTTTTCCCCTGTTTTACAGCACTCGTGGACTCTTTGAGGATTGGAAGACGGTTGGAGCATTGATCACACTATCGACCTAATTCTGTTTTGGGTATTTGGAAGCTTTTATTTTGTTATAATGGCATGTATAGGACTTTTGATTATTTTGCTTGATATATGTAATTAGTTTAGCCAAAGTAATGGTTCATGAATATATTATTGATTCATTTTGTATAAAGCCATGGTTAATGACTAATACTCATATTGGGTTATGCATTGAAGGTTATTGCCCCTTTTGCAAATTGAAATGTTATCTGTTGTAGTTGCTTGGTCCCATGTTGATTGGGATATCGGTATAGTAAAATACTATGCAGGTTATTGTTGGCAAGAATGGCTTGAAGGCTCGGCAAATAGCCTATTTTTGGCCACACGGCCTGAGCAGACGGGCGTGTGTCTCGGCCGTGCGACTTCATTTAGATTATGACCAATTGGTCAGAGGGATCTACGGGCTGAGGACACGGGCGTGTGCCTTGGTCGTGTGATTTCTTTATTTTATAGCTAAGTTGGCAGTATGCTCTACGGGCAATAAATAGGGGCATGTCATGGCCATGTGAGGAACACAGGCCGGGGACACGGGCGTGTGATCTGGCCGTGTGAAGTCTGCACTTGATTTTTGAGAAATTGTAAAATAAATCGACCACACGGGTGAGGGACACGGGCATGTCCCTAGGTGCTTAGGCCGTGTGAGACACACGGGCCATCAACACGACCGTGTTGAGTGGATCGTACGAGCGTGTGCCCCTGTTTTAGTGAAAATTTTCTTAATTCTTTTAACGACTCGAGTTGTTCCCGAATGAGTTTCTAAGTATGTTTCGGACCTCGTAAGCCCATATCAGGGATATTATGAATGCTTTTATTTGTGAATGAAATTTGATAGCCGTATCTTCTGAACATCTTTGTATGTACTCGGTAATACCCTGAGTACAGGTAAGGGGTGTTACAGGTATGCCCACAGAAGATCCACATCTCCACCTTCGATTATTTATGGAGGTAAGTGATTCATTCAAGATAGCTGGTGTGACTGAAGATGCGCTAAGGTTGAAGTTGTTTCCATACTCGTTGCAAGATTGAGCACGAGCATGGCTCAATTTATTGCTTCCAAGTTCCATATCTACATGGTAAGAATTAGCAGAGAGATTTTTGGTTAAGTATTTCTCGCCAAGCAAAAAGGCTAAGTGGAGGAACGAGATCACAACTTTCCAACAATTGGATGACGAGTCTTTGTATGAGGCTTTGGAGCGATATAAGGAGTTACTTCATAAGTGTCCTCATCATGGGATTCCTCATTGTATCTAGTTGGAGACATTCTATAATGGTCTCAATGTACATATAAGATTGATGGTAGAAGTTTCTGCGAATGGTGCAATTTTGTCTAAGTCTTATGATGAGGCTATGAGATCGTTGAGAGGATCGTGAGTAATAACTATCAATGGCCAACAAATCGAACAACTTCAGGAAGACGTGTAGCCGGAGTTCATGAAGTTGACGCCCTCACTTTGTTATCAGCTCAGGTATTGTCTATTTCCTCTATGTTAAAACAGTTTACCGCTAATAGTGCCAAAAATTTTGCGAGTCCGTTTAAAGTAGTTTCCTGTGTGTACTGTGGGGAAGGTCATTCTTTTGAGAATTGTCCATCAAATCCTGAGTCAGTGTACTATGTGGGGAACCAAAATCAAAATAGGAGTGGAGAAAGACCCTATTCCAACTTCTACAATCCTTCATGGCGTAATCCTCCTAACTTTTCGTGGAGCAAACAAAGAAATGGACCGATTAACAACTTATTGCAGCATAGACCTAACCAATCTCAAGGGTTTAATTAGCAAGCTCCAAAACCACTTCAAGCTGAGGCATCAAATAGTTTGGAGAACTTGTTGAAAGCATACATGACAAAGAATGACGCTTTGATCCAGAGCCAAGCAGCAACATTGAAAAATTTGGAAAACCAAATAGGTTAGTTAGCTACGGAGCTTCGTAATAGACCGCAAGGAACCTTGCTGAGCAATACTGAGAATCCAAAAAATTTGGGTAAAGAACATATCAAGGCAGTGGCATTGCGAAGTGGTAAAATTCTGGAACCCCGATTGATTGGTGTCGAAGATAAGCCCGTTAAGAAGAATCAACCAGTGTTGAAATTCCTATACTAAAAGAGTCAGAATCTGCAAATATTGTGAATTCAGATACCTTAACATCTTTTTTGGATATAGATTTACCTACTCAGAAGAGTTATCCGATTCAACCAAAAGTTTCATCACCTACATATCCGCAAAGATTGCAGCAACACAAGCAAAAACAGGAGGTGCAATTCAAGAAGTTTTTGGATGTTCTGAAGCAGTTACACATCAATATTCCATTGGTGGAGGCTGTAGAACAAATGCCGAATTATGTGAAGTTTATAAACTATTACCAAAACATCCTTGATCTTTTCTTTGGGATATGCTAAAGATCGATCTGCTAGCTGAAGTGTCACAATTGTAGGTCTCACTTTACCTATCCCTAGCATCTTGAAAATAGACTTAGGCATCTTGATCTTTTTTGACCCTAAACCCTAAACCCTAAACCCAAAACCCTAAACCCAGGAAGCTTTACTATACCTTATAACATTGGTGAATCTTACTGTGGTAAAGCTTTATGTGATTTAGGAGCGAATATCAACTTGATGCCTAAGTCTATTTTCAAGATGCTAGGGATAGGTGAAGTAAGACCTACAACTGTGACGCTTCAGCTAGCAGATCGATCTTTAGCATATCCCAAAGAAAAGATCAAGGATGTTTTGGTAAGAGTTGATAAATTTATTTTTCCTGCTGATTTTATTGTCTTAGATTTTAAAGCAGATAAAGAAGTGTTGATCATCCTTGGGAGACCTTTCTTAGCCACAGGAAGAATGTTAATCGATGTGCAGAGAGGTGAACTCACCATGCGAGTTCAAGACGATCAAGTAACCTTTAACATTCTTAAACCGATAAAATTTCCTGATCCGACAGAAGAGTGTTCAGTTATGGAAGAGATAGAAACCTTGGTTTCTATGGAAAGCAATTTCGAAGATCCATTGGAGAATTGACCCTTTGGAGGATGAAGAAGGAGAAGAAAACATTGCTTTGATGGAAGTCAATCCGAGAAATTTATTCAATCCACACGGTTTGAACAGTTAGAGTTAGAAGTCAGAGAATTTGTACAACCCAAGTTGTCAATTAAAGATCCACCTAAACTCGAACTAAAAATACTTCCTTCCCATTTGAAATATGTTTATTTAGGTGACTGTTCCACTTTGCCTATGATTATTTTAGTAGAACTGACGAAAGATCAAGAGGAGCAACTAATTGTTGTTCTAAAGAAATTTAAGAAAGCAATTGGTTGGACCATAGCTGATATTCGAGGTATAAGTCCTTCTTTTTGCATGCATAAAATTATTTTAGAAGAAGGTGAAAGAGCTCAAATTGATGGGAAAAGGAGGCTCAATCCTATTATGAAAGAAGTTGTGAGAAAGGAAGTGATCAAATGGTTAGATGCAAGAATTATCTATCCTATTTCAGATAGTTCGTGGGTAAGTCCGGTGCAGTGTGTGCCGGAGAAAGGTGGAATCACGATTGTTGAAAATGAGTGTAACGAGTTGATTCCAACTAGAACTGTTATTGGTTGGAAAATTTGTATTGACTACAGAAAATTGAATAAAGCCACTCGGAAGGACCATTTTCTGTTGCCTTTTATGGATCAGATGTTAGATCGACTGGCAGGTAATGAATTCTATTATTTTTTAGATGGATCTTCGGGATATAACCAAATAGTTTTAGCTCTAAAGGACCAATAGAAAACAACCTTTACTTGTCCATACGGTACGTTTGCTTTTAGGTGAATGCCTATTGGTTTATGCAATGCACCTGCAACATTTCAATGATGCATGATGGCAATATTCACTGATATGGTTTAAAATTTTGTTGAGGTTTTCATGGATTTTTTTTTGTTTTTGGTAACACTTATGATATTTGTTTGATTAATTTGGCTAAGGTACCGAAGAGATGTGGAGAGACAAATCTTGTCCTTAACTAGGAAAAATGCCATTTTATGCTTAAAGAAGGGATAGTCTTAAGGCATAAAATCTCAAAGAGAGGAATTGAAGTCCATAAAGCAAACGTGGACGTAATTGAAAGATTACTGACCTCAATTAATGTGAAAGGAGTCAGAAGTTTCTTAGGCCATACCGGTTTTTACTAAAGGTTTATCAAAGATTTCTCAAAAATTTCTAAACCGTTGTGTTTGTTGTTAGAGAAAGATGCAGTGTTTGATTTCAAGAAAGCATGTTTGGAAGCTTTTGAAGATCTGAAAAAATGATTAATCTCAGCCCCAGAAATCATTACACCTGATTGGAGCTCATATTTTGAGTTAATGTGCGATGCAAGTTATTATACCGTTGGAGTTGTGATGGGTCAAAGAAGAAACAAAGTGTTTCACCCTATTTACTATGCAAGTAGAACTTTGACAGGAGCCCAACTCAATTGTACGATAATTGGAAAGGAACTCTTTGCTATAGTTTTTACTTTTGACAAATTCCGCTCATATCTTGTAGGTACCAAAGTTACAGTTTTTATTGACCACGTGATCATTAAATACTTGCTTACGAGGAAAGATGCGAAACCAAGGCTAATTCATTGGATACTTTTACTCTAAGAATTTGACCTTGAGATCCAAGATAGAAAAGTTGTCAAAAATCAAATAGCTGATTATCTGTCGAGGTTGGAGCATGATGAGGTAACTCAATCATGTGTGCCTATCAACGAGAATTTCCCAGATGAACACTTATTTGAGGTAAGTCGAATTCATGAAACACCTTGGTTTGCTGATTTTGTCAATTATCTTGTATGTGGAATAATTCCTCGAGAAATGACATACCAACAAAGGAAAAAATTCCTTCATGATAGTAGGTATTATTTTTGGGAGGATCTATTTTTGTTTAAACAGTGTGCAGATAATATAATCCTAAAGTGTGTAGTTGGAAGTGAGATTGCTGAGATCTTGTATCATTGCCATTCATCTCCAAGTGGGGGACACTTTGGTGGTTCACGTACTACAACAAAGATTTTGCAAGCAGGTTTCTTTTGACCGACACTATTTAAAGATGCTTATGCTTATGTGAAGAACTGTGATAAATACTAAAGGACCAGAAATATATCAAGGAGGAATGAGATGCTCTTGACAAACATTTTGGAGATTGAATTGTTCGACGTATGGGGCATTTACTTCTTAGGCCCATTTCCTTCTTCGTATGAGAACAAATACATTTTAGTTGCTGCGGACTATGTATACAAGTGGGTTGAAGCTGAAGCATACCCTATAAATGATGCTAAGGTAGTCATGCGATTCCTACATAAGCATGTGTTTACATGATTTGGGACACCTAGAGCTATTATTAGTGACGAAGGTTCTCACTTTGTGAACAAATGGCTTAAGTGGTTGCTTGAAAAATATGATGTGAAGCACAAGATTGCTACTGCCTATCACCCCCAGTCTAATGGGCAAGTTGAAAGAGTGAATCGTGCAATCAAAGGTATTCTTGAAAGGATAGTACACCCTAGTAAAAAAGATTGGTCTCGAAGGCTCAATGATGCATTATGGGCCTATCAAAAAGCATTTAAGACACCATTAGGAATGACTCCTTATCGGTTAGTTTTTGGAAAGGCATGTCATTTTCTATTAGAGTTGGAGAATAGAGCTCACTGGGCTTTGAAGCAGTTGAACTTTGATCTTAAGCAAGCCGGTGAGAGAAGGATGTTACAACTTGATGAGTTGGAAGAGATGAGGTTGTTTTCCTTTGAGAATCCCAAAATGTGTAAAGAAAGATCAAAGAGATGGCATGATAGTCATATACAACCTCGCGAGTTTAAAGAAGGTTAGAAGGTTTTGTTCTTTAATTCAAGGTTGAAGTTATTTCCTGGGAAGCTTAAATCCCGATGGAAAGGACCCTATACCGTCTACCGAGTTTAACCTTATGGAGCTATTGAATTATACGTCAATTATAGAGGTACATTTAAAGTTAATGGTCAACATCTCAAACACTACTGGGATGGTGAAGTTGAGCGAGTTGAATCCTCGTTCAAATTAACAGACCCTTGATTTTTCATGAACTCGTTTTGTAAATAAATAAATAATTAGACCTTATTTTCATAACTTATTGCATTTAATTAATTCTGTCTAAGGAAATTGAAACTTAAGTGGGACCGCTGTGACCCCTCCAACCTTTCCTCGGAATTAATTTAATGTAATTTGTTAAGAAGAAATTTTCTAATTAAGATTTTAAATTTTTAAGTTTCATTTGTTTTATTTAAATTTTAAATTTTTATGTTAATAAAGGGGGTCAAATTGGTCCCAAGTACTAATCTATTTTTTTGAGTAAGTTTGTAAATACAGTTTGAGTTATAGGCCCAAGACAGCAAAAAGGAGGGAAAAATCCATACTTTGCCGCCACTCCTATTACTTGCCACCCAAGTAACCCTAATGTAGCTAAATTTTCGCTACATGTTGCCTTAATTCTTCCCTATATAAACTCCTCTTCATTCTACTTTTTTTCATATCCCTTAAAGCAATTTGCTTAACCCTAAAAATCCTTTAATCTCTCTCTTATGCCACTAGCCTCAAATCCCAAAAGAAACCCTTGTTCTTTTCCCTTTTTTTTGAAACCATCTACTGCTGCTGCAAGAAGATTGTCGAAGCGCCGCCATTACTGTCGCATGCCATCGTTGCCGCAGCACTATTCTTGTCGTCGCAAGATTTTTGCTGTAGCAAGTGTTTACCACTTTGCCGATTTCTTTTTTCTCCTAATGCAGAAACTTTGCAAATTTTCAAGAAAAGATACCATGTCTCGTAAAAGAACTAGATCTTCAAAGACTACTTCTGAAACCCGATTTTGATCGATGAAGAAGTGAAAGAGAGATTTGATTCAATCTTCAAGCATCAACCTATGATGTCGGAAAAAGGTTTTGACTTGAAGAGTAATGATTTGATGGTTGTTCCTATATCGATTAGAAAGAAAATCAATGCTCGAAAATGGGAACGATTTTGTGATGGTTGTTCACTTCCCAATGATGAACTAGTTCGAGAATTCTATGATAGCTTGACTATGGAAGATGCTACTAAGGTCATCATTTGAAAGAAAAAGGTACCTCTTACTTCTAAGTCCATCAATGATTTGTTTAACTTACCTGATGTTGAAGAAGATGAGTACTACCCTATGATGAACAAAATCAATTGGGATTTTCTTCAACAAGTGCTTGATGTTGTGACAAATTTGGGATCCCAATGTATTATAAGAAAGTATGGGAGCCATTCTTGTCGAAAGGAATACCTAAAACCAGTAGCAAAGGTATGGTTTTATTTCGTTCGCTACAATTTTATGCCTATCTCACATAGTTCCACCATCTCGATAGAACGAATGCTCTTGTTATATGTAATCTTGACAGAAAAGTCCATTAATGTTGGGAAAATTATTCTCAAGGAGATTCATGATTCTGCTAAAAAGAAGACAGGAAGTGCTTATTTCCTATCATTAATCACTTCACTTTGCTTAAGGACACAAGCAAATTTGAAGGGGCGATATGTTCAAGGGTGCATTACAAATCATGATCTTGAAAGGTTAGTAGAGAAGGTGCATGAGCTGAATCAAGGCAAGCAAGAAGAGCCAACTGAGCCAGATACCGAAGAGTCAACAAATGAAATTGAAACTAAAGCTAATTTAGTTACAGATACTGAAGAAGAAGAATCTGACAAGGAACCAAACAGTCTTAAACCAGTTGAAGGATCTGTAACCCCTGAACCAGAGGTTGAGCCAGAAAAAGAAACAGTCAAGGTAAGTGTTGAACTAAATCTACAACTCCTATGCTGACTTCTGCAAGTGCTTCAAAGAAATTGGAGTTTTCAATTTTGATGGATATTTGCAAGTTCATGCACAATCAACAACAAACTTATTGGAAATATGCAAAATTAGAGATGACTCAATTCGAAATACTTCTAAGAATATCTCTAATACTTTTGTTCCTGAGTTCTCAGATGCTATCTTTGAGACATGGACGGAAGGTATTGACTATGCAAGCGGAGATAGAGCTGAAAAAGATAAGGGGAATGAGTCAAAAAAATAAAAGAGGGGATTCTTGTCTTATTATTTATTTAATTATTTTTAGGTCTTTAGGAATTTATTTCTTTCGTAATTAGGATTTAATTTCTGCAGAATAAAACATAACAAGCATGAATATACTTAACACTTCTTTAGAAAGAAAAAGACTAAGTGATGTGGTAATGGGAATGAACATGTCTAGGATTGGGTTATTAGGAAAGACTTGGTATTTAAGCAGTCTTAATGACTCACCTCTCTTTCTTTACAACCCTACCTGGTGTTCATTTTTCATTCACTACATTGTTCTTACAATGAGGACATTGCTTCTTTTTAAAAGAGGGGTAAGGCAAATAAATTGCTCAAGTTTTTAATATTTTCAAGTATGTTTCAATCATTTCTTTCATAAGTATGTTTTAATAAATGAATGTTTAGAGACATTTTTTGTTAATGAGATAGTTTGTATGAAAGTATGAATGATGATTTTATCTAAGTGAAAGTATGTTATCATGAAGAATGGAATGCTTGTATGATCTTAGCCTTAGTAATATTTGCCATGGAAACTTAGTTTCTCTTGAGATTAGACATGGATGAAGGTTTATATCTTTAGAATTGACTTAGTAAATTTCTTAAGGTGAAATCCTAGGGGACATAAAAATCTAAAATGATATAGGCACTATTTCTTTGGATCGTTTGAGCCTTTTCAAGCCAACCCTATGATATTAGACCCTTGAAACTATAATTTTGAGCTTAAAGGCCTGTTTATTGCAGTGAACCTACATTATAAGCCACATTACCATCTTTTAAAGTTATCCTAATTTTGTGCACCCATCTTAACTAAAGTTGTCTTGGTAATCAACATTTGACGAAATTTTTAAAAAGATGTATGTGCTCATGCTTAAAAAAAAAGATGAAGGAAGAGCGAAGAAAAGTTTGCTCAGTCTCCAAAAAGGAAAAATGTATGAGCTTGAGTTCAAAATAAGTTTGGGTTCACTTAAAGAAAAAGGCTATATTTCGAGAAATCCAAGACAAAATTAAAGGTTAAGATTTTAAAACCGAAATGTCTCATCTCTTAAAATCCCTACCTTTAACCGAGCCCCATTACAACCTTATAAAAGACCTATTGATTTGATGATTATGTCACCTACATTAGTGGATAGAAAGTACTAAGTTCAACATATGAAGATCATAAATAAGCCTTATGATTGTTTGCTTGATTGATAAGAAATTATGTTTAATGAAGAATGTTATCTGTGGCTGTGACATACATACAAACTATGATTCATGTTGGCATATTTTGAAACTTCGTATGAAATTCTATAAATTTTTGCATATGAATTACTTGTTAATAAAAAAGATCTATAAACATGAAGTTATTAATGCATGATTATGGGACAAAGATTGATGCTGCTTACACAGTTAGCAATATTGCCTTAGCAAGACCTTTTTGTTGTGCAAAAACATTACTCGGGACAAACAATAATTTAAGTTTGGGGGTGTGTAAACTGAAAAATTTATAGGATTTTTCCTATGTAATTTATCACCTTTTTACTTAAATTCGTTGCTAAAACTAGGTAATTATTTAATAAATTAATGAAATATGTGAAAATACGAAATTGGGACATAGAAATTATTAAAATGTGATTTTATGCTTTATTATATAATTTTCATGCATAAAATGACTTATTTTATATTGATTTGAACATATTACATTTTTTAAGACATAAAATGGGCTATGCATGATTACATTAAATAATAAAATATAAAATTATATTTAACAAATCATTTTAAATATTACATTAATAATTTGGGTTGTAATTAATTATTTATATTGAATAAATTTTATTCTTTGGTCCTTTAACTTATTGATTTATTTTGGACAGGTCTGATAGCTTTGTTGGATTACAAAAATTTTCCAAATTGAAGACCAAGTCAACCCAAATTTGGCTACAGATGGCTGTCCATTTAAATCACTTTTTGGTTTAATTACACAAGGTCCTTGCATTGTTGAAGAAATTAGAGATTTTCCCGAAGATTTACATTTGATCGAGTCTCAGTCCTGAGTTATTATGACATTTAAATTGCTTAAAAATCAAGTAAAAATCAGCTTAAATTCCACTAATTGTGGCCGACCACTCATGGAAGAAGTTTGAATAGACTAAACCCATCTATTTTTAGCAAACTATGCACCTCTCTTCACCTATAAATAAGACCCCTTCATTCCCTCATTCATCATCCCTCATCCATCATCATTCTCTCTTCTCTCTCAATTCTCTTGGCATTTTCCATTTCCCACACCTAGCATTATCTCTTCATAGAGATTTTAGCAATTAAATTCTCTTGAAGAGCTCTTGGTCGACCACCTTGGAGAGCCATTAGCAAAGGAGCAAAGTGAAGAAGAGAAGGAGCCTCGTCAGTCAGAGTCTTGGGTGACAGCCACTTTGATTTGGGTTTAATCTTTCTTTTCTTTAATTTAATAAAAAAATATTTGCTATGTGTTCTTTGTTCTTGTTTACAACAAATTTAGCTTAATTTTATTTAAGTTAGGATGATTGTTTTGATTAAATAATATTTATTTGATTCATGCTTATAATGTTTGTGCCTCAATCGATCATGTTTTCAATTAAAACCAAGTTTGTATTTGGTTCATACGTGGTTGAAATGCACCTGAATTAGTTGAATGATCCTAACCAGACGACTGCTAGTGGATACATAATTGAAATGTGCATAATCAATTTAGATCCTAACCCGATTAAATTGCAGGTTGCATAACAACTCTAACCATGCTCTGTTATCTACATAGTTTTTAGATTTGTGTGATTGAACTGTTTCAAACCTAACATGTCCCTGTTACTTCACACAAATGCTAAGAAACCCTTAGTAAATAAGGATTAATAAAATGCGTATTTAATAAGTAAAGGATTCCGAAAGGACCTAATGTGGTTTCCAAGCTCATGAAAGATTGAGTTGCCATGGAATGTTTTTCCAAATGTTATTAAGCATGTTGATAATAAATTGAGTTTAATTAAAGTAATTGTCCTAGTTTATTTATGTTATAATTGTTGCAAATTGTGTTTAATTTTGCTAAAGTCTATTCCACTCATATAGTTTGCATAGTTAAGGTAATTTATATTAGGGATCATTGCATTTAGTTTAATATATTTTAATCATCACTTCTCAACCATATTGTGTTTTTATTTATCAAGTTGTTAGTCGAATTTTAAAATTAAGTGATTTAACACAAATACAATCCCCGTGAAGACGATAACTCGATACTTACTTATTACTTGATAACGATTGTGTACACTTGCACAAACCTATGCGTTACAACTTTCAACAAGAGTATAAAGTTGAACGAGCTTCGATCAAGAATTAGAAGGAAATTGTCAACTTCAAGACAAAGGAGAATTACGAGCTTGAAAAATAGACATCTAATGTCATTGAACCCTGTTAGATATGATATATTTGAGGTAAAAGGAGACATGGGTGTCGAGGTGATAATTGATAGGCATTGCTTTAGTGGAAATGCTATACTAGAGTTATATGCTCACTTTGTTGATGTTGAGAAAAGTGGTCTGACTTTGATAATAGTTCCAGTAAATTTGTTTCTGAAAGAAGAAGTAGAAAGTCAAACCACAAGGTTTGTGCGGCGGTTTCACAGCATTGTTACAAAGCTCCTACCAAGAAATGTCAAAATCATCACTGGGAAGGCATTCCTTAGTTTCAACACTCAATTTCAACTTTGGCGTACAATCGAGGTTAGTTGGTAAATTAAACTTAAAGACCTTGACACGACATTCTGTGAGTGCTTTCAATTTCAACTTCACAACGCCGATGTTCTATATTGGAAACACTTATGCGGGTATGCCATCAAGTTAAACTGGTAGTCAATTTGAAAGTAATATTGGTTTTCACGTATGGTTTACAAGAACGGATGATGTACTCCCTACAACTTACATTGGCGAAGGGACATTCAATCCTAGATTATGCCATTTACTTTGATTGTATCAAAGAGATATTTAAATGTTCTCAATGTTATAGAAGATTAGCTTAATTGGAAGATAATTGAGGTTTTTATTGAATGTTTTCTATTGATCTTTTGCATGAGTTCATATTGAAGTTGATTAAGAGTGACTTGAAGTGTGGTTGAGGTGTTTTCTACTTGAATTTTTGGTCTCATGCACCCAAGTTTCAGAAATTTGGGTGTTAGTACCAAAACTTTAAAAGTTAGTGGCTAAATTTTAGTTTCAGGGATCCAAGTTTCGGATCCCACACTAAAGGTATCAGACCCTTTGATGAAAATAGCTAAAAAACTACAATGTTTGGCCTAAGTTTCGGTACATGACTTTTAGGTATCGAAACATAGCCGAAGGTATCAGAACATGGGGGTTATGTATAATACCTAGCCCTCTGAATAGTGCCACAACATTTGTTTTGTGAATTTCAAGCCAATCGAAGCTCGTTTTTGGTCTTAGACACTAATAACTCTAGAAAAAAGTTATATTTCACGCCTTTATACCTAGCTAATTTCCTGTACTGAAGCACATTTAGTTGCACTTTAAGACATTTCATTAGTATATTTCCTTAATCATTGCATTAGGAGCTTGGACTGTGTTTAAATGTTATTTGTTACTTTTAATTGCTTGTGGAAGGGCTATGTTTGGTGGATTACATGTACAAAATGAGGAACAAGAAATAAAGAAAAGAAGGTTTACCAAGGTAAAACGATGGGCAATTTGCCAACTTGTACGCTATGGCAATTCGCGATTCTGATAAGATGACCGAGTCAATAGTCAACGCATACTAGTTTTAGCCAACTCTACTTGTTCCAAATAAATCTGCCTAAAAAGAGAAAGAGCTAAATATTGGTTTTATATTAGAGAAAAAAAATTAAAAAGAGGAAAAAGATATTGAGGTAATGAGCTGATAATCACCTACCCAAAAGGAAAAAAAATTTAAACTAAAAAGAATTTAAAAAGAGAAAATATAATCTTGAGCTGTTGGCTAAACCCTAGTACACTTGCTTATAAAAGGCCAATGAAGACCTCAAGAGGACAGAGAAAAACAAGATGGGAAGATCCTAAGGCAAGAGTAAGAGGGTTTGATTGAAAGAGGAAGTCATCCTTTAGGCTAACACAGGGCATTGTTTGCTGAAGTGTGGACTAGCAGAAGCTATTCTCCTGACGTTCTTCTATTATTTCCTTAGTGCTCTCTTGTGAAGTTATTTGGTTGTAAATGATGGTGATGGTTTGGAATTATATTTTCCAACCGATGAGTTAAATCTCATCGGGTTGGGGTTATTTTGATGTTACTTAACTATTTTAAGTTCCCATGGTATAAATTTGATTATTTTACTGCCCATTCAATTGTTTAAGTGTAATCCCTAGGAATAGTCGATGGCATATTATTCTTGTTAAGTTGATTTAATGTGGGAAATATTAGATTAATTTAACTAATATTGAATGGCATGAGCAAGCATTTGAATGATGCTTGCGTCATATAGAAAGAATTACACAGGCTACTATAGTAAGACCCTGTATGAGTAGGGACAGTAACTTGAGGTTTTGGCCCCAAAAGAGACATACTACTTTAGGACTCTTTTACATAGTAAATTAATCAAGATTTTTCCATGGCATTATCGACTATGAAGTTTGATTCTAAATAATCCCAACCTACCGCATAAATATCGTAGAAACTATATCTTTATTCTTTGCCGAAGTATCTTTGCCACAACATATTTAGTAGTTATTTATTTATAAAATATTTGCATATCACTCTCATATTTTCCATTACATTCCTACTATCACCTTTTCCATAACATTTCCAGTTATTTACTAATTCCATATATTACTCATTATATTTACCTAAGTTTTGCCATAACATTTCATTCAATCATTTTGCCATAGCATTAACCTGACTTTATTAAAATAACTTGACCAACTTTGTGCCTCAATTCGATCCTCGTGAGAACGATGCTCACTCATCATTTCATTACTTGAACTAATGTGTATACTTGCACAAAATCGCATATCATTTTACACGTGATAAGTTTTTGGAGCCATTACCGAGGATCAGTAATTTGGTGCAATTTGATTTGGTTATTTTACTCAATAGTTTTTATTTAACTTAGTGTATTTTACTTTTTATAGGTTTGCCATCAGTGCATGAGAAGAGGCATTCCTGCTAACACGTAATACCTTTTGGATCTAGAGATTAACAGAACTTTATGGAGAAAGAGAAAAGAATTGAGAAAAATGGCTAGAAATAGGAATGATCTCAATGGCAATCCAAATGATCACATTGAGAATCCTCACATGGGGCGTGTGATGGATGATTGAGATAGACCAATCAGAGAGCATGTTGTCTCGATGCTAGATGATTTGAATCTAGGGATAGTCAGACCAACCATACAAGCTCAACAATTTGAGTTGAAACTGGTAATGTTCCAAATGTTACAAATTGTAGGGCTATTTGGTGGTTTACCTACTAAAGACCCAAGACTAAATTTAAGACTTTTTCTAGAAGTTTGTGACTCATTCAAACAATAGAGTGTTCTTGCAGACACCTTGAGACTTAAACTATTCCTGTATTCCTTTAGAGATTGTGCCAGGGCATGGTGAAATGTTTTGTCGTCAGGAACAGTGGCATCATGGAATGACCTTTGCCATAATTTTTTGCTACGGTAGAATCCTCGAACTATGAATGCTAAGTTGAGAAACGATATTACATCTTTTCAAAAATTTTAAGATGAGACGTTATATAAAGCTTGGGAGTAATTTAAAGAGTTAACAAGGAAATATTCGATGCATGGATTCCATCATTGGACTCATATGAAGATGTTTTACAATGGGCTAAATGTGCATACATGAATGGTAGTTGATGCATCGGCAAATGGTACCTTGTTGGATAAGACATATAATGAAGCATACGAAATTTTGGAAAAAATTACCAATAATGATTACTAGTATCTGACTACATGAGTTGGGACAGGTAAGAGAGCTACTGGTACCATCAAGCTTGATGTAATCACTTTATTGATGACCCATGTATCTTCTCTAGGTAATATAATTAAAACCATGAAACCTTCAACTACTGTGCAAGAAATAAAAGCACCTGAATCACCATGTGTTTATTGTGGTGAAAGTCACATGTTTGATGAATGTCCATCCAATCCAGTGTCAGTATACTATATGGAGAACTCTAATCGAAACAATAATCCATACTCCAATACCTACAATTCAAGGTGGAGACAACATTTGAATTTTAGTTGGAATAACCAAAGTGCAGGAAATTTTAATATTGCCGCAGGACAGAATGTCAACAATGCACCGCCAAGATACGTTCAACCAATGCCACGACAAAATAATCAATATGGTTAGGCATCATCATCTACTTTTTAGAAGCTTTTTTAAGGAAACATATGGCCAAGAATGATGCTATGATACAGAGTCAGGTTGCATCCTTCCGAGTGCTTGAGAATCAAGTGGTGCAGATAACCAATGCTTTGAACACAAGATCGCATGGAGCATTACCCAGGGACACTAAAAATTTAAGGACACAAGGCAAGAAGCAATGCAAGAAGCAATGCAAGGCTATTATTCTTAGAAGTGGGACTAAGCTAGATGATGTTGTTCAAAATGCCACGACAGAATAGGACGACTCAAGATGTGACTAGGTAAAGATCTTAGAGCCATCTGAAAAACATACAACACTTGAAAAAGGCAAGCAGAAAAATGCTGTAGCAGAACTAGATTAGGTTACCAACCAAAATGCCACATCAAAACAATATCAACAACCTGAAGGACGACCACCTCTACCTTTTTTTCAGCGATTCCCCAATTGTAAACAAGAGGCTTAGTTCAAAAGATTTCTAGATGTCCTTAAACAACTCCTTATCAACATACCACTAGTAAAAGCTTTGGAGAAGATACCCAACTATGGGAAATTTATGAAGGACATATTGTTAAAGAAGTGCAAATTAGGAGAATTTGAGACTATTGCTCTCACTGAAGGGTGCACAACAATGTTGATGAGCAAACTACCTCCAAAGTTGAAGGACCTAGGGAGTTTCACTATCCCATATGCAATTGGAAATCATTATATAGGTAAGGCATTATGTGATTTAGTAGTGAGTATAAATCTAATACCTATGTCTACTTTGAGGAAGTTAGGAATTGGGAAAGCGAGACCTACTATGGTTATATTGCAACTGGCCGATCATCCTATGCTCATCCGGGACGTAAAATTGAAGATGTATTGGTAAGGGTAGATAAATTTATCTTCCCAGCGAATTTCCTCATTTTAGAATTTGAAGTTGATCAAAATGTGCCAGTTATTCTTCAAAGACCTTTTCTTGCTACTGGTAGGACTTTAATTTATGTGCAAAAATGTAAATTAACCATGAGGATGAATGATAAGCAAATTACGTTCAATGTATTCAATGCCTTGAAATGTGCTGATGAGAATAAAGAATGCCAAGCTATTAATCTGATAGAAACAATAATGGAGGAAGAGTTTACAAGATTTTTCCATAATAATTCTGATAGTGATACTGATTTGCTTGAGATAAATAAAAATGAGACTTTTGAAGAATTCAATAAATTCATGGAGGTGAAGAAAATTTTGGATAGGCAAAGGAAAAAGTGTGAATCCTTGGATTTATCAGATCACTTTTTTAAGCTTCCTAAACCTTCTATAGAGGAACCCTCCACAATAGAGTTGAAGCTTTTGTCACTGCATTTAAAGTATGTCTATTTGCAAGAAAATGGCACATTGCTGGAGTAAAATAGACCTTTCAGTTTTGATGAACATTGTTTGGTAGCTCATGTATATCTTCATGAAGTTGTTGATGTCAAAGATATAAAACTAGGATCATATTCAAAGTCAATGGACAACACTTAGAACACTACTGGGGATGAGTGTGTTTTTATCTGTGATGACTGATGAGGAACTTAATTCCTCAATAAACTTAGATAATTGTGTAGTGGATTAGGTGATTTTAGCTTAGGGTAGTTTGCTTGTAAATTGGTCCCTAAAATTAGGATGTCCTAATTCCAATTACAATTGATCTATAGTAAGTTTCTTTTGATAAACTTAGAGACTCTTGAAGCTATATTCGGTAACATGGCAATACTCAAAAATGAATAAAGTGGAAATGTCTAAGAAAATTCTTTAAAAAAGTGCCATAAAATACTCTAATGCTTAGAATTGCCGAGTAAGTTAGCACCACTTTGTTTGCTCCACCGTGCTGTTGACTAGAAATGTGAGTTTGAGTAAGTGTGTGTTATAAAGAAAATTAGGGGCACTCCACTGTAGTAACTGGTTGAGTAGCTAAGGAGGTACTTAATTGTTTCATCCATCTTTTTAGTTAAAAGCTTTAGCTTCATGAGTGAGTGTCCGACAATTTAGTGTATGCTCCATTGTAATTTGCAAGTCAAAGAATCATGTGACAAGCTAAATCCCCTAGTAAAAAAATAGGGATAATAAATAGATATGTATATATTTGAGTACATATAGGGCTAGAAAAAAAGAAGGAAAACTGAGTTAGTTAAAAGATGAACTAAGTAAATTAGGAGGTACTTGCTATTGTGAAAATTGCATGAATACTTAAGATTTTTCTTTCTTTTAGGGCAATATTTTCTACACTGCCTTTGCTAAATAAGCTTATGAAACTTGATCAAATTTTTAGACATAGAAGATTGTTGAGAACTGAAGTACAAAATGCTTTCTTAAGGGTTTCACAATAAAAAGGTGATTATGTTGCTATGGCAATTCTTACATTCATGCATGTATGTATATTTTGCTTGAGGACAAGCAATAACTCAGGTTCAGGGGTGTGATAAATCTTGAAAAGAGTTATATTTCATGCCTTTAGACCTAACTAATTACTTGTACTTAAGCACATTTAGTTGCACTTTAGGACATTTCATTAGTATTTTTCCTTAATCATTGCATTAGGAGCTTGGATTGTGTTTAAATGTTATTTATTACTTTTAATTGCTTGTGGAAGGGTAGTGTTTAGTGGATTTGTAGATGCAAGATGAGGAACAAGAAATAAAGGAGTGAAGGTTTGCTGAGGAAAAACGATGGACAATTTGCCAACTTGTATGCCGTGGTAATTCGTGATTTTGGAAGATGGTCGAGTTAACAGTCAACGCGTACCAGTTTTAGCCAACTCTACTTGTACCAGATAAATCTGCCTTTAAAGAGGAGGAGATAAATCTTGGGCTATTGGTTTTATCTTAGAGAAAAATAATTAAAAAAAGGGAAAAGATCATGAGATAATGAGCTGATAACCACCTACCTAAAAGGAAGAGATTTTTAAACAAAAAAGAATTTAAAAAGAGAAAAGATAATCTTAGGTTGTTAACTAAGCCCTAGTACACTTGCTTGTAAAAGGCCAACGAAGGAGACCTCAAGAGGACAGAGAATAATAAGGCGGGAGGATCCTAAGGCAAGAGTAAGAGGGTTCAATTGAAAGAGGAAGTCATCCTCTCGGCTAACACAGGGCACTGTGCTGCGAAAGTGTGGCCAAGAAGAAGCTGTTCTTTCGACGTTCTTTTGTTATTTCCTTAGTGCTCTCTTGTGAACTTATTTGGTTGTAAATGATGGTGATGGTTTGGAATTATATTTTCCAATCAATGAGTTGAATCCCTAGGAATAGTCGATGGTATATTATTCTTGTTAAGTTGATTTAATGCAGGAAATGTTAGATTAATTTAAATAATATTGGATTGCATGAGCAAGCATCGGAATGATGTTTACGTCATACATAAATAATTACACAGGCTACTGTAGTAAGACCCTGTATGAGCAGGGACATTAACTGTAGTAAGACCCTGTATGAGCAGGGACATTAACATGAGGTTTTGCCCCCAAAAGAGATAGACCACTTTAGAACTCTTCTACACAGTAAGTTAATCAAGATTTTTCCATGGCATTATCAACAGTGAAGGTTGATTCTGAATAATCCCAACTTATTGCTTAAATATTGTAGACACAATATCTTTATTCTTTGCCGAAGTATCTTTGCCACAACATATTTTGTAGTTATTTATTTATAAAATATTTGCATATCACTCTCATATTTTCCATTATATTCCTACTATCACCTTCTCCATAACATTCCCAGTTATTTACTAATTCCATATATTATTGATCATTGCATATTTACCTTAAGTTTGCCATAACATTTCATTCAATTGTTTTGCCATAGCATTAACCCGACTTTATTAAAATAACTTGACCAACTTTATGCCTCAATTTAATCTTCGTGGGAATGATACTCACTCATCACTTTTTTTACTTAAATTGACGTGTATACTTGGACAAAATCACATATCATTTTACATGCGATAGACACCTCTAATCACTTATTAATTACTTTTAAATACTTTCAAAATGATTTAAAAACTTTTCAATTGATTTTTCCATTATAAAATGTTTCGAAGTTTAAAATCTTAAGCACTTCTAAGATTTTTGTTTCGTATGTGCTCCAACAAAATCTACCATATGTATCAAACATTAGGATGGGTGACAAGTGTCACATTTAGTGGTATTAAGCTTAGGTTTAGTCGGTTCTAAAACTAAACCTGACCTTACATTGATTCTAGAAATACATGCCACATAGGGGATATGATAGTGCAATGCGATCCTAACTTGAGCTGGGTTTTATGTTTTCTTTAGATTGCTGATGTCAATCTATTCAAGGGAAGTGGTTGATAAAGAGGTATATAAAAATGCTCCTACCCCTAAATTAGGTGATCATAATCCCAAGCCCCTTAGGGTCTTAGAGGAAAAGTACAAGATGTATTTCTCAATTTTATTATCTAGTGGTTCAATCGCTTTATAGGAGCCGTGCCACCAACTACCAAACCACAAGTGCCACTTTCACCCTCTCCTACACCCCTTGCTCTTCAACCTCAAGCCACCACGCCTGCACCTGTTCACCAACCCTATTTAAGAAGCTTTGTAAGTATGGGCTGAGGAGTTCAAGAGTAAGAAAGGAGTTTATACATATTTAGTTGATTATTGGTTGGAGAATACTCAAAGAGTGCTAGAGGAACTACAATGCATTCCAAAGGACAACTTGCGGTGTGAAGTCTCCTGTTAAAGGAAGAGACATACTAAAGGTGGGTCACCATGACCATTGTTGAACTAGCTTTATTTGTTAAATTATTTTGATATAACAAACATATATTTAAAATATAAATTTGGTTTTTGAACAACGAATCCAAAGCATGAATAATATTTCAAAACTTCTAAACACTTTAGAAAGTGCTTTAAACACTTAGAATATTCTTGACAAAGTTCTAAAAATAAATTTAAACTCTTGAATTTAATCAAAAATATTTCAATCAATTGAAAAACTACTCCCTACAAGAAATATCGATGTTTTCCAAAATGTATCGATACTTGTAAAATTTTATCGATACTTCATATTTTTATATATATCAAATCTGCTTTCTATTTTGAATAAAAAATTAAACACAAACAATAAGTTTCGATACCTTGAAAATTATATTGATACTTATTAAAATTTTTTGATACTAGAAATTAATATCGATAACAATTTTGCATTCTTTTTTTCATGATCTATTAAAAAATGTCAAAAAGTATTGATACCCATAAAATTATATCAATACCTTTTACCAGGTATCGATAAATCATCTTTGGTATCATTGGAGACTAATTTTAATGGTCACTGAATCAAATATTAAATGTCTCCAGTATCGATACTTTTTAAAAAAAATATTAATACTGTTTGTTGTAGGTGAATTTAATGGTCTGCTATTTCCATCCCAGTGGTTTTATTTATTCTCCCAATAACCACAATAGTTGGAAATGAATTATAAGGTATAAGTATAAGCTTTCGATGGTCTTATAACAACTAGAGATATAATCAAGCCTAAAGATCAATCAATTCAACCTTAGTGCTCAATTCTTTTATACTTTTCTTGTACACACTAGTGAGCTTGTAACACCCAAAAATAGGGAGTTTTAGGGGTATTTTAGGAATTTTGGCCTATATGAGCTTAGAATTTCGTAAGGTTGGTACTCGATAGTGTTTTCGTTTATGGTATCTTAACTGTCAAATCAATTTTTGAAAAAGTGTTCAAGAAACCCTTAATTTTGAAAAAATAACTAATTTGTAACAAATTCAAAATAGTGAGCATTTATGTGACATTTAAACCAGTTTTTAAAATTGAAACTAAAAGCCACCCCCACCTATAGTTTTCACGTTTTCTTTATTCCCTTCAAGCTTGTACCGCCCCTTATTTTTCCCTAGATATTTCCATTTATTTTTTATTACCAAATCTCAATACCTTTAATTTCTATCATTCCTAAGTCATTTTCCATCTTAAACCTTTAAGAAAAACACCTAAAAACTCCATAAATTTTATCATCTTCTTCAAACGTGGGGTTTCTAGATTTTCATCAAAACTCATTCGTCCCTTCAACAAAGGTAATCATTCATGTTACCCTAGATTTTTAATGTTATTTAGACTCTAGAATTGAATTATTAGCCCTTGAATTGCATATTTTAAATAAAAGATGAAAATCAAACCATTAATGGTGATTTCAGGATTTTGAGTCAAAACTTTGTTTTAAAGTGTTTTTCAACTTGTTTTAGCATAATTAGAAGGTTTTTAAACTCATTTTGAGGTTTTGTTAATGATTTCCCATGTTCTTATGAATTTTGTGAAAATTGCTTAAAAGATGTCGAAAATATCGATACCATGAGTTGAGTAAATTTGTCTAGTTGAAGGTTACAAATTAGGCATAGGTGATTAAGTAGATGAACGGAACGAATTTTATGCAAAAAGGTTGAGTATAGATCAAGATATTAGTATTTGAAGTTGTTATGTTAATAGTTTAAGTTACATGAGAATTTAGCTTAAAACTTGCGTTTTAGTTGGTTGAGTGAATAGTTGATTGATATTTAACTATGGTTATTGTATGATTTATGTATGTAAAGCTTCGAATTCATTAGAGCTTACTACGAGCTAGAGAAACGTTAGTTGAGCTTTCAGTTTTTGACAAAAGCATAAAATGGTGAGTGTATGAAATTGCTACTCGTAAACACAAGTCATGTGTTATTGGGAATTTAGATGTAGCCTAAACCCCTACTCTAAATTCTGAGTGTAAGTTTTCTTGAACTATACTTGTCTTGTGGTTATATAATATGCATGATATGTGATATGTGGATTTGGTGCTTATTTTGTAAAGAGTAGTTATATACATGTAATAAATGTACATTATATATGTTATATGAATATGCTAGTGTTTTACAAAATATGCTAATATGCAGTGATGGTGCACGGTTAATCGGTAAGTAATATGTGATGTTTTTCGGATAATTTGGCCTTGTGATCTTGGAACCATTAGATATACTTGGCATGCCATAGGATTGTGAGTACTCACTTATATGTATAAAGGTTTTGGGCGTTGAGGCCCTGAGACATGTTTGGAGAGATAAGGGAATGTGAGCTAAGCTCCATTTAACGGGACATGTGAGGGGAAATAAGGAGAGTGTTAGCTATACGCTTCACTTTTGGGACATGTTTGACTTTATGACTCTATGTGGTGTAAAGAGATCCATGTATTCGGTGTGTGATGATAGAGCTAACTACATGTTTCATAATCCAAGTGCCATTATATCTTATCTTATCTTATGCTATATAATTGTATGGAATATGTTCTATGCTTGAATGATTATGTATATGTGCTATGAGAATAACTTTTAGGCTATGCATGATTTAGTACTATGTGATGCTAGACTTAAGAATGTACTACTTGTGAATAAATGTCTGGTTGTGTTACACGATGGTATGTTTATGTTGTGGTCATTCTTGCAATCACTGAGCTTGCAAAAGCTCATTCCCTCATTTCAACATTTGCAGATTAGTGACGTCACGGCGTGGGCGTTGTGGTCTCTAAGGGAGTGATCCAAGGAAGTTTAGTTATTCTTCGTAGGTGCTTCATTATTCTTATTTGTTTTAGGGAATTAGGCAATGTGGTAGAACCTTTTAAGATGTTGATCTTTGGACACTTTGACTTGGCTTATATGAATTTTGTGTTATTTTTATGCCAGAATACTTAAACATTGACAATGGCATGATGATATTGGTTCGGGTTCACTTTTAGTATTTTGTACTGTTGATGAAGTCATATGAACAGTTATTTAATTTAGTACTTGATGTATGTTGATTAGGAACTATTTGCAATGAGTTAATTGCATTCCTATGCTGTATTTTTAGCTCCAGTAGTAGAGGAATTGCTATTGGGCTTTAAAAATCGATAACTCTGTTAATTAAAACGTACAAGAAACATAATAGGGATTTGGTTTCGATACCTTTGCTCGAGTATCGATACTCGAGGGATAAATATTGATACTTTGTCCCATGGTACCGATATTTTCTAATAGATGGGTTTTAAAATCGAGAAATAGAATGCTCAATTGGTATCATTTTTCCAAGTAGTATCAACACCACTTTAAGAAATTATCAATACCTGGATATCAATATCGATACCTATGGACATTTTTGTGGAATCTTGCTAATTAGCCCCTAAGCATAATTCTAAATGAACGCATGATCGTTTAATGAATGAATTGCATGTAATAATAATTAACCATTTGGACGTATTAATACTTGATCGACTTAACAAAAAACGTTCAATTTACTTAAATCTAGCTTTCTGTTTATCGTGAATGAGACGAGACGGTGGTGTGACATTCCATATTCAGGCTTGGCGACCAGGCCAAGTATAAGGTGTTACAGAACTTCTATTGTTATTCTTTAGCTCAAGTGTATTCTTGTTTATTTGTGCTTTATTGGCAAACATTCGGATCTTGTGAGGATTGTTTCTTAGTTTGCTTCTTTGTAATTCTTTGAGAGGGTTTGTCTTAAGATTTCAAATCTTAAGAGAGTTGTAAGGTTAAACCTTGTCTTCAAAGGGTGAACAAATTAGTGAATTTTGGAAATTCCTTAGTTGTGGAAAGTTAAGTTAGTGGAGTAGACAATTGGGACCAAACTAGTCTAAATCTTTGCGTTCATTGTTTCATACTCCTTCTTTGCTTCTACCATATTTTTTAAAGGCCAATTCACCCCCTCTTGGCAATTTTGAGTTGATCGATCAAGCTAACAATTGGTATCAAAGCTAGCCTCTAAAAGACGGTCTAACAATAAAGAAAAGATCCTCAAGGTAGCTCAACTTTCATCTATTCAAACCACATATGATGACGTTTACTTCCGGCTCCATTATTGTTGGTGAGTCTCAATTCATTAATAAACCTCCTTACTTCAATGGTGCCGATTATTCCTATCAGAAAACTAAAATGATGTTATTCATACAAGCCAATGATCTTCTCGTATGAGGCATCATCATGGATGGTCCATCCATACCTCAATAGCAAGATAGAGAGCTCTTAGTTCCAAAAAGCCATTACGAATAGAACGAGGAAGATAGGAGAAGCATACAACTCAACGCCAAGGCCATACACACTCTCTTTTATGGATTTGGTCCGAAAGAATATAATAGAGTATCATCATGTGCCAATGCCAAGGAAATATGAGACAAATTGGAGGTCACTCATGAAGGTACTGATTAGGTCAAGAAATCAAAAGTGGGAATTCTCACCCTCAATCATAAGACGTTGATGATTAAGCCTAAGGAGGACATCAAATCTATGTCCGATAGATTCACTATCATCATCAATGAGCTCAAGTCATATAGGAAGATCTATCCCAATGAAGAAGTAGTGAGAAAAATGCTTAAAAGCTTGCCAATGCCTTGGGATGCCAAAGTTACAGCCATAGAGGAAGCAAAAAATTTGGAGGCTTTCATTAGATGAGCTAATTGGTTCTTTGCTCACTCATGAAATGGGGCTCAAAGGAGTGAATAAATGAGAAGAGAAATTTAAAAAGAAGAAGATAATTCTAGTGATGATGTGGATGAGGATCAATAGATGACAATGTTTGTTAGACAATTCAAGAGATTTATGAGATCCAATAGATGTAAAAAGTCTCAAAAGAAAGAAAGATTCAAACTTGAATCTTCAAAGGAGAAATAACCAATAATATGCCACAAAAGCAAGAAACCGAGACACATCAAATTTGATTATCCCCTATGAATGAAAAAGAGGTCAAGCAAAAAAGAAACTCAAGGCTCATGTTGATACTTGAAGTGATAAGGATTCATCCGATAATGATGATAAAGAAGTAGCCAATCTTTGTCTTATGGCCATCGATGAACCAAAGGTAAATTCTAACTCATCTATTTCAAATTCTTATTCTTTTGATGAGTTGCAAGATACTTATTATGAATTAGGGTTAGAGTTTGAATTCATGGTTTCAAAATATAAAGAAACTATTTCAAAACTAAAAGAGGAAAATAATTGACTCTCCAAAGTCAAGTATGAACTTGAAATTAAAATAAATGATATGCAAGCTAGTATAAATGATTTTGAGAAGAAATAATTTTGACTTGCATAATTTGCTCTCTAAAGTTCATGATGATCATTAAAAGCAACTTGAGTTGCTTAAAAGTGAAAAAGCTCATTCTAACAAAGTTTTACCAAAAAGATCTTTTAGATGAGAAAGCTCGAAACAAAATTTTGTCAAAACTAGCTTTAATTTCTATAAATATAGAGGTCCCGTAATTTTTTATAAAGGAAATATTATTAAAAGTGTATGTTATAATGTTGCCTACATAAGAGTAAGGGGGCTTAGTAAGCAAAGCTAGACATAGAGGTCCTAAATTAATGTAGAGTCACCACTAACCAAGGGCTAGGTTGGTTAGCCACCTATTGCCTAAAAGTCTAGAATTAATACTATGAAAAAATCCTAAAAGTCCAAACTCGATCTCATCACCAAATTTCGGGTTCAGAAGTACAGTTACATGTGGGAAAGGTTATAGCACCCCTACAACGCCTATCCGGGGATAGTCCTACAGGGTCTAGGTTTTTTTATTTAAGCATATTAATGTATTAATCTAGCTAAAATCTTATGGAAATCTTAAATAAAAACTCTAAAGAAAATGCCTCCAGTTTACTTGTAAATTGATTAAGATGTGTTCACCAAACTTATCTAATTTTAAACTTAAGATAGATATTTTTACTTTTAACGGGAACCTTAAAGGTTACCTAAATAATTCTAGTAAAATATCTTCAATTCCTAAAATTAATTCTATTTTAGAATTCTAAAAAAAAACTATAAATTACCAATGAATTAAGAGAAATATTAACATACATCTACAACTTATTTGATCTTTTATTATTATTATCTTAAAAGATTTAATTAATAACGTTGTACCTACCAAGATCTTACGAAAGTATCCTATGCCAGGTTTATGATTTATCTTACTTTAAAATTCTTGATCTAAGGTTTAAATTCGTCAAAATCATAAATTAATAAATCTTAAATAATATTTATTAGTTTTCTTAAAAAAATTCTAAAATAAAATAATTAGAAATACCTACTGATGATTTAAAATTCACCTACAAAAATCTTTAGTTTTAATCTTGAATAAAGTCTTAAAGAATATTTAAATATTAATTTAAGATTCTAAAGAGGAATCATATACGATATTTAGAATTAGTTTAAAACTCTAAAAATATATCCTACATATTATTTAAATTTTTTCTAGGGTAAATGGTAGATAAGATCTTAAAGACTAACCTAAATCCTAATGCAAAAACCTTATGGTTTCATTAAAATGTAAAAACCTTATGGTTTTATTAAAATGTTGTAACATCCTGAATTAGGGTCTGGTCAGAATAGTGGTTTTAAGACCACAGATATGAAATAGAAATAATTATTTTATGATTACTTGGTGATCCATGATATGATTGCATGTTTGTGTGAAATTTTCATGAAGAAATTTTATGTCTAAGATGTCCAATTTGACTTTAGAGACTAAATTGAATAAGTTGTAAAACTTGTATTCTAGAAGCTTAAAGCATGAAATTGCATTAGATTATTAATTAGAGGTCCTTAAATAGCAATTTGACCAAGTTCTAAAATTTTGGACAAAAATGGGCATGAATAGGAAAATTTTGAAAGAAAGGCCTTAAGGGCATTTTTGTCATTTGGTTAATAAAAGAATAAAAAGCGAAAAATCAAGCAAAAATGATGTCCTTCTCTAAGGGTGTCGAAATTTCCAAGGGACTTCATAGCTAGGGTTTTCAACATTTCAAGCTTGATTGTAAGTGCTCTCAAGCCCCGTTTTTAATATTCTTTGCATTTTTTAAGTTGTCATCAACTGATCTAGCTATTTCTACGATTATTTTGAGCTAGGGTTGTAATATCCCGAATTAGAGCCTAATAGGAATAGTGGTTTTGTGACCACAAAATCCGAGATAGAAATAATTATTTTATAATTATTTTGATGTTTATGATATGATTGCATGATTGTGTGAAAATTTCGTGATGAAATCCTATGCCTAAAGTGCTTAAATTGAAATTAGGGACTAAATCGAATAATTTGCAAAACTTGCATTCTAGAAGTTTCTAGTATGAAATTGTTTTGAAATATTAATTAGGAGGTCTTAAATAGAAATTTTACCAATTTCTAAGTTTATGGACAAAAATTGGACATGGATGGAATTTTTGGAAAGTTTAGTAGTAAGGGCATTTTGGTCATTTAGGGGTAAAATGAATTAAAATACAAAATTAAAAGCCAATTTTGCTCATCTTCTTCACCATGGCCGAATATAGCAAGGAGAAACCATGGCTAGGTTTTTTCAAGCTTCCAAGCTCGATTGTAAGTCCATTCTAGCCCTGTTTTTCAACTTCTTTACGTTTTTGGAGTCCCGGTAGCTCGATTTAGCTTATGCTAGCAATAATTTAACCTAGGGTTTATATTTGGAAAAATACCCATAGGTGAAATTTGTGTATTTTGGTGTTTTATGATAGAATATGAGGTTTTAAATTATTTTAGACAACTTGTGCTACTCGGTTTTAAGTGAAAACGAGCAAAAAGGGTTTAATCGGTAAAAATACCTAATAGTCATAAGTACATGTTAGAGTGAGAATTTGATGTTTCCATAGAAGGGAAAAATTATCAGCATGTCATAAAACATAAGAAAATAGGCTGAAGTTTAATTTACGAGCTTTGGGGCAAAAGTGTAAATATGCAAAAGTTTAGGGGCAAAATTATAATTTTTCCAAAATATGATTTTGGGTCAATTTGAATAATGTGAGTCCTAATTAGAATATATTTTAAATGACAGAGCAAGGAAAACTGAAATTCGGGCTAAAATGGGGAAAATACCAAGTTGTGGACGAAATGGTAAAAGTAGCCATTTTCGCATACTAGGTAAGTTCATATGTAAATGTTGGTAACATAGTTATTATTTTAAATGTTTTTATGTTATTTAAATGATATGATAATTATTATGAAATATTATACTCGTGATAATTGTTTGATAATATGTCAAATTATGTGATATACTTGGAAAATGTGAAATACTACTGAGAGTATCGATATCGGTATTCCGTAGAAGATAGTTGAGACACATGATTGGGAAAAAGGTCCCGTTGAACCTTAGGAATGGATTAGGATACAAGTGACATGTCACTAGGATGGTTGGGCATTCGAACTCGTTGAGTTGAGTCCGAGTTCACTTATGGATGCGAATGTCCGAACTCGTTGAGTTGAGTCCGAGTTCGTGAAATGTAACTAGGCATCCGTGCTCGTTGAGTTGAGTCCGAGTTCACTTATGTATGCGAACGCCCGATCTCGTTGAGTTGAGTCCGAGTTCGCTTATGGGCGGGTTACATAGTAGCTTGGCTACATATGTGGCACTTATGTGCAAACTTTCCATGTATCTGAATTATATTCCGATGTGTTCAACGGGTAAAGTTCTACTCAAATGGAGGAATACTCAAGATGAAAGGGACGTATTGGTAAGTGTTGTGAAATGGATACTTTGAACAGGTATGTACTTAACCCTCGGGTTGAAAAATCGATATAACAACAATATGGTGAGATGATAAATGAAAATATGATACGAATGTCTTGGTGATGATTATGCAAATGATGTTTTATGTTTGCTTATATGGTTATGTTACTTGCTATTTGCATGTGAACTTACTAAGCATTTATGCTTACTCCCTCCTTTTCATTCCTTGTAGTGTTGACAAGCCAGCTCGGAAATTGGGAGCGGTCGGGGCACGCTCACACTATCCAGTATACCATCTTGGCATAATGGCTTGTATATTTTGAGTATGGCATGTATAGCATTATAATCATTTTGTATATATGGTCTTATGATATGGTTATTGAGTAGTATAAAAATGTTTGGTAATGATTAGCCATTGGAATGGCTAATTATGATCATATTTGGTGTTATGTATGTCAAATTGCTAGTTAATCCATGGAAACCATGAAATAGCTAAAATTTATCATAAAATAGATTCAGACAGCAGTAGTGACGTGAATTTAAAAAATCACTAAAAATAGTAGAAATGGAATTAAAAAATGAATAAGATATGGAATCGAAGCTTGATGAGTCTATTTTCATATGGAAGAAACAAAACAGGTAAATGAGTTATATTTTATGAGATATTTAAGTTTTGGTAGAATAGGGTCAGAGCGATATCTGAATCCCCTGTTCTGATTTTAAAAATTCACCATAAATTGTACAAAAACAATTAGGATTTTTTCCTTACATATATGAAATCCTTATTGAGTCTAGTTTTATGAGGAACAAATGGTATAGTCATTGAAATTCTGTACAGAGAGATAACTGATTCATAATACACAGAGGTCAGATCAGTCGAACCCTGAAACAGGGAGACTTTAACTAATAAAGCTGTACTAATTGGCCTAGCCAAAAATTCTAGAAAAAATTAGTAATTAGATATATGAGTCTATTTTTAGGGAAAATTAACGGAATTGGATTTTGAGTTTCGTAACTCGAGATATGAATTTTTAAGCGACTATGATGCAGTTAGCCAACTTGTCTGAAATTTTTAAAAATAAATTGTTTGAGCTGTTTAAGTAATGAATTAAGTCTGTTAACACCTTGTGTTCGACTCCGGCAATGGTCTCGGGTACGGGGCGTTACATTTGGTGGTATCAGAGCTGGTTTAGTCGGTTCTCGGACTAACCTAGCATGTGTAAAAGTTTAGCTATACATGCCACTAATCTGTGATAGTGTGATGTCTTCCGACGCGTATGAGTACCGTCTTATTTAGATAGGGTACTCTCCAACCGAGCTGGGCCGACCATGTTCAACGTTATGTGAAGGTATTTGAGTAAAATTATGATTATGATAAGTATCGGTTCAGAAAAGTATAAATAAAGGTTTATGATACATATGTGATAAATATTCATATTTGCTTAATGCTCATATGATGTAGTGTATATGGCTTAGTTGATAAGATGAACGGAATAAATAGAAAGTAGTAGAGGTATGAATAAAAGTCATAATATTATGATACGAATGAAAATGTCCTTGTTTTGATTTGGATGTCAAATATTGATGAATGCTAATGATATATAATTTTTATGAGATAAAGGATTATAATGAAATGAACTTATCTGTGTTAAATTGTTGGACTGAATTATATGATTGTAATGATATGTACATGATGATGCACGAAATGAAAGTTATGATTGTGGTGCAAATATCTATGTTTGTTTGGCCTTATATGATGTCATGAGCATGACTTAATTTAATTAAATGAATGGATAAGTAAATCTATCTAGAAAACATAGAATGTATGCATAAGTATATTGTCTAAATGGGACAATAGGAAAATTGGTGTAAGCCAACATGAATGAATGACATGATTTTGATGGTGTTGTTATGATGATGGAAGTTGTGTCATATGTGTATGTATAAGAAAGTCGAGTCAGAGGTCCTACAACCCCTCCCCCTTACCGAAGTGGTACTTATAATGGAATTTCATGAGATTTGTATTGAATAAGTTTCGGTTGAGAACCCAAAGAGTTCGATGATAGAATAATTATAAGTATGATCAGAGATTGAAAATGAGCTGATAAGTAAAGTCGAGAGCCGATAAAGTATCGGATTGACGTAAAGATTATTGGAATTATGCCTTTGTCCCAGTTAGAAAAGGAATTCTCCTTGGTAAATCGAATTACTCAGTGCAAGGTCGAGAAAAGTGTAAATCGAAATTTATTCAGAATGGCCTTCTTTAGTGAATGGTTTAATATGAAATTTGTGACATGTGAGAACTAGTTGGGGAAATGATATTTGAAATGTGAACTATCTCGAGTGTGATAGTTATGACTGGACAGATTTAGATCTCTTTTGAGATGTTCTATGTGTTTACCGTTCTCGAGAAATATTTCTATGGCTATTGATCTTACGAAGAAATTCTTGTTATATGGGAATGTTTTTAATCCACGGTGTTGGATGAAAGCATTGGTAGTTTGACTGGTTTATAATTTATATTGCTCTATTTCATCGGGTATTCTATTTCATTTAAATCGATAAGAATTGATGAGAGAATACATATGATATTATGATTCTGTTTCTTCTACTTGATGCTTCATCTGATATATATGTATGGGAAGATATATTGTTCTTGTTGTATTTGATTCCAATGGGATTAAATGATGTTTTCTTTTGGACTTTCTTTCTTTGAAGAATTATCGGGGTATTCCGTATTTTCTCTATGAGTTTGGTTTTCGATTCTCAGGCTTGGTTTTCGATTCTCGGCAAGATAGTATCGTATCTTGGATTTCTTTATTACGGATTTCTTTATTCGGATTTCTCTATTTTGGATTTCTTTATTCGGTTTTCTTGTTATCTTTGTTCTATAATTTGTCAATTATGACTCGTGTTTGAAGTGCGTTCTTCAGCTCGTGATAATCATGTCAAATATGACTATACTTCTAATTTGATCTTGATAATGTGGTGATTTTAGTATTGGGTTTTTTCTAATTTACGTGTAAGGATTTGACATCGGTAAAGGCATAAGTGATAAAAGCGGGAGTTTCAGTCGGTATGGTGAATTATCTATTTGAAAGATTTCATGCGACAATTATTTGAGGATTATTTTTCCCAAGTCGATAATAGAATTTCATTTTATACGGATAAAAGAGTAAATAGTGCGAACGAGAAGTGTATATTTATTAGAAAAAGTTTGATATTAGTTAAAGTCGCTACGAATGATAAGGTTTTCATTTTGTGAAAGCTGAAAAGTTTATTACATGTTGACAAAGTTCGGATAGATGAGAATATTGGTAACCGAAGCGTCTGAACTAGACTAGTCTACATTGAGTAAAGACTTCACGACTTTCGGTAATATCTTGTTGTATGAATTGTGATGTGTTTCAAGACGGTGAGGTAATGTGATAGTTTAGAGCATTCGATGTTACATAAAATCGGAGTTGTTAAAAGGGTTAAAGCCGAGCATTGGGATCTATCAAAATTATCTTTGTCAGTGTTGATATTGGGATGGAAATGAGAAGGATTATTCTTGAGGCCATATCAAAATTATTTCCATGGCGAGAAAAGAGGAAAATGTGATGTATCCTATTGTTAAATGTTTGGTGAGATCTATAAATCATATCTGTATTGAATGAATTCCTACTCATCGATTCATTGAAATTCGAGTCTCTTTGATTGTTGGATTTCTTGGAATTTCGGTCTCCATTAATCAAGTTAAGATCGGGTTTTATGTCATGATATCATGAGAAGCGAGAAGGGTTAAAAATTTAAGAACAGATTGAGAGTTGAGATGTAAGCTTTGAGATCATATGAGAAATTAAAGAGATGTATTGGAGGAGCAGTCTAAGTGAAAGTTCTTGACACCGAATATGAGATTAAAAGTGAAGACCACTTTTACGGTAAGATTTTTAGGGACGGAAATCCTAAAAGGGGAGAGTTGTAATATCCCGAATTAGGGCCTAATCGGAATAGTGGTTTCGTGACCACAAAATCCGAGATAGAAATAATTATTTTATAATTATTTTGATGTTTATGATATGATTGCATGATTTTGTGAAAATTTCGTGATGAAATCCTATGCCTAAAGTGCTTAAATTGAAATTAGGGACTAAATCGAATAAATTGCAAAACTTGCATTCTAGAAGTTTCTAGTATGAAATTGTTTTGAAATATTAATTAAGAGGTCTTAAATAGCAATTTTACCAATTGCTAAGTTTATGGACAAAAATTGGACATGGATGGAATTTTTGGAAAGTTTAGTAGTAAGGGCATTTTGGTCATTTAGGGGTAAAATGAATTAAAATACAAAATTAAAAGCCAATTTTGCTCATCTTCTTCACCATGGCCGAATATAGCAAGGAGAAACCATGGCTAGGGTTTTTCAAGCTTCCAAGCTCGATTGTAAGTCCATTCTAGCCCCGTTTTTCAAGTTCTTTACGTTTTTGGAGTCCCTGTGTAGCTCGATTTAGCTTATGCTAGCAATAATTTAACCTAGGGTTTATATTTGGAAAAATACCCATAGGTGAAATTTGTGTATTTTGGTGTTTTATGATAGAATATGAGGTTTTAAATTATTTTAGACAACTTGTGCTACTCGGTTTTAAGTGAAAACGAGCAAAAACGGCTTAATCTGTAAAAATACCTAATAGTCATAAGTACATGTTAGAGTGAGAATTTGATGTTGCCATAGAAGGGAAAAATGATCAGCATGTCATAAAACATAAGAAAATAGGCTGAAGTTTAATTTACGAGCTTTGGGGAAAAAGTGTAAATATGCAAAAGTTTAGGGGCAAAATTGTAATTTTTCCAAAATATGATTTTGGGTCGATTTGAATAATGTGAGTCCTAATTAGAATATATTTTAAATGACAGAGCAAGGAAAACTGAAATTCGGGCTAAAATGGGGAAAATACCAAGTTGTGGACGAAATGGTAAAAGTAGCCATTTTCGCATACTAGGTAAGTTCATATGTAAATGTTGGTAACATAGTTATTATTTTAAATGTTTTTATGTTATTTAAATGATATGATAATTATTATGAAATATTATACTCGTGATAATTGTTTGATAATATGTCAAATTATGTGATATACTTGGAAAATGTGAAATACTACCGAGTATCGATATCGGTATTCCGTAGAAGATAGTTGAGACACATGATTGGGAAAAGGTCCCGTTGAACCTTAGGAATGGATTAGGATACAAGTGACATGTCACTAGGATGGTTGGGCATCCGAACTCGTTGAGTTGAGTCAGGGAGTTCACTTATGGATGCGAATGTCAGAACTCGTTGAGTTGAGTCCGAGTTCGTGAAATGTAACTAGGCATCCGTGCTCGTTGAGTTGAGTCCGAGTTCACTTATGTATGCAAACGCCCGATCTCGTTGAGTTGAGTCCGAGTTCGCTTATGGGCGGGTTACATAGTAGCTTGGCTACATATGTGGCACTTATGTGCAAACTTTCCATGTATCTGAATTATATTCCGATGTGTTCAACGGGTAAAGTTCTACTCAAATGGAGGAATACTCAAGATGAAAGGGACGTATTGGTAAGTGTTGTGAAATGGATACTTTGAACAGGTATGTACTTAACCCTCGGGTTGAAAAATCGATATAACAACAATATGGTGAGATGATAAATGAAAATATGATACGAATGTCTTGGTGATGATTATGCAAATGATGTTTTATGTTTGCTTATATGGTTATGTTACTTGCTATTTGCATGTGAACTTACTAAGCATTTATGCTTACTCCCTCCTTTTCATTCCTTGTAGTGTTGACAAGCCAGCTCGGAAATTGGGAACGGTCGGGGGCACGCTCACACTATCCGTATACCATCTTGGCATAATGGCTTGTATATTTTGAGTATGGCATGTATAGCATTATAATCATTTTGTATATATGGTCTTATGATATGGTTATTGAGTAGTATAAAAATGTTTGGTAATGATTAGCCATTGGAATGGCTAATTATGATCATATTTGGTGTTATGTATGTCAAATTGCTAGTTAATCCATGGAAACCATGAAATAGCTAAAATTTATCATAAAATAGATTCAGACAGCAGTAGTGACGTGAATTTAAAAAATCACTAAAAATAGTAGAAATGGAATTAAAAAATGAATAAGATATGGAATCGAAGCTTGATGAGTCTATTTTCATATGGAAGAAACAAAACAGGTAAATGAGTTATATTTTATGAGATATTTAAGTTTTGGTAGAATAGGGTCAGAGCGATATCTGAATCCCCTGTTCTGATTTTAAAAATTCACCATAAATTGTACAAAAACAATTAGGATTTTTTCCTTACATATATGAAATCCTTATTGAGTCTAGTTTTATGAGGAACAAATGGTATAGTCATTGAAATTCTGTACAGAGAGATAACTGATTCATAATACACAGAGGTCAGATCAGTCGAACCCTGAAACAGGGGAGACTTTAACTAATAAACTGTACTAATTGGCCTAGCCAAAAATTCTAGAAAAAATTAGTAATTAGATATATGAGTCTATTTTTAGGGAAAATTAACGGAATTGGATTTTGAGTTTCGTAACTCGAGATATGAATTTTTAAGCGACTATGATGCAGTTAGCCAACTTGTCTGAAATTTTTAAAAATAAATTGTTTGAGCTGTTTAAGTAATGAATTAAGTCTGTTAACACCTTGTGTTCGACTCCGGCAATGGTCTCGGGTACGGGGCGTTACATTTGGTGGTATCAGAGCTGGTTTAGTCGGTTCTCGGACTAACCTAGCATGTGTAAAAGTTTAGCTATACATGCCACTAATCTGTGATAGTGTGATGTCTTAAGCGCAGCGTATGAGTACCGTCTTATTTAGATAGGGTACTCTCCAACCGAAATTTGGGCGACCATGTTCAACGTTATGTGAAGGTATTTGAGTAAAATTATGATTATGATAAGTATCGGTTCAGAAAAGTATAAATAAAGGTTTATGATACATATGTGATAAATATTCATATTTGCTTAATGCTCATATGATGTAGTGTATATGGCTTAGTTGATAAGATGAACGGAATAAATAGAAAGTAGTAGAGGTATGAATAAAAGTCATAATATTATGATACGAATGAAAATGTCCTTGTTTTGATTTGGATGTCAAATATTGATGAATGCTAATGATATATAATTTTTATGAGATAAAGGATTATAATGAAATGAACTTATCTGTGTTAAATTGTTGGAGTGAATTATATGATTGTAATGATATGTACATGATGATGCACGAAATGAAAGTTATGATTGTGGTGCAAATATCTATGTTTGTTTGGCCTTATATGATGTCATGAGCATGACTTAATTTAATTAAATGAATGGATAAGTAAATCTATCTAGAAAACATAGAATGTATGCATAAGTATATTGTCTAAATGGGACAATAGGAAAATTGGTGTAAGCCAACATGAATGAATGACATGATTTTGATGGTGTTGTTATGATGATGGAAGTTGTGTCATATGTGTATGTATAAGAAAGTCAGTCGAGAGGTCCTACAACCCCCCCCTTACCGAAGTGGTACTTATAATGGAATTTCATGAGATTTGTATTGAATAAGTTTCGGTTGAGAACCCAAAGAGTTGATGATAGAATAATTATAAGTATGATCGAGAGATTGAAAATGAGCTGATAAGTAAAGTCGAGAGCAATGAAAGTATCGGATTGACGTAAAGATTATTGGAATTATGCCTTTGTCCCAGTTAGAAAAGGAATTCTCCTTGGTAAATCGAATTACTCAGTGCAAGGTCGAAAAGTGTAAATCGAAATTTATTGAATCGCCTTCTTTAGTGAATGGTTTAATATGAAATTTGTGATGTGAGAACTAGTTGGGGAAATGATATTTGAAATGTGAACTATCGAGTGTGATAGTTATATTTGGACAGATTTAGCGATCTCTTTTGAGATGTTCTATGTGTTTACCCGTTCTCGAAATATTTCTATGGCTATTGATCTTTCGAAGAAATTCTTGTTATATGGGAATGTTTTTTAATCACGGTGTTGGATGAAAGCATTGGTAGTTTGACTGGTTTATAATTTATATTGCTCTATTTCATCGGGTATTCTATTTCATTTAAATCGATAAGAATTGATGAGAGAATACATATGATATTATGATTCTGTTTCTTCTACTTGATGCTTCATCTGATATATATGTATGGGAAGATATATTGTTCTTGTTGTATTTGATTCCAATGGGATTAAATGATGTTTTCTTTTGGACTTTCTTTCTTTGAAGAATTATCGGGGTATTCCGTATTTTCTCTATGAGTTTGGTTTTGATTCTCGGCTTGGTTTTCGATTCTCGGCATAGTATCGTATCTTGGATTTCTTTATTCTGGATTTCTTTATTCTGGATTTCTCTATTTTGGATTTCTTTATTCGGTTTTCTTGTTATCTTTGTTCTATAATTTGTCAATTATGACTCGTGTTTGAAGTGCGTTCTTCAGCTCGTGATAATCATGTCAAATATGACTATACTTCTAATTTGATCTTGATAATGTGGTGATTTTAGTATTGGGTTTTTTTTTCTAATTTCTGTGTAAGGATTTGACATCAGTAAAGGCATAAGTGATAAAAGCGGGAGTTTCAGTCGGTATGGTGAATTATCTATTTGAAAGATTTCATGCGACAATTATTTGAGGATTATTTTCCCAAGTCGATAATAGAATTTCATTTTATACGGATAAAAGAGTAAATAGTCTGAACGAGAAGTGTATATTTATTAGAAAAAGTTTGATATTAGTTAAAGTCGCTACGAATGATAAGGTTTTCATTTTGTGAAAGCTGAAAAGTTTATTACATGTTGACAAAGTTCGGATAGATGAGAATATTGGTAGCAGAAAGCGTCCCGAACTAGACTAGTCTACATTGAGTAAAACTTCACGACTTTCGATAATATCTTTGTTGTATGAATTGTGATGTGTTTCAAGACGGTGAGGTAATGTGATAGTTTAGAGCATTCGATGTTACATAAAATCGGAGTTGTTAAAAGGGTTAAAGCCGAGCATTGGGATCTATCAAAATTATCTTTGTCAGTGTTGATATTGGGATGGAAATGAGAAGGATTATTCTTGAGGCCATATCAAAATTATTTCCATGGCAAGAAAGAGGAAAATGTGATGTATCCTATTGTTAAATGTTTGGCGAGATCTATAAATCATACTGTATTGAATGAATTCCTACTCATCAGATTCATTGAAATTCGAGTCTCTTTGATTGTTGGATTTCTTGGAATTTGGTCTCCATTAATCAAGTTAAGATCGGGTTTTATGTCATGATATCATGAGAAAGCGAGAAGGGTTAAAAATTTAAGAACAGTTGAGAGTTGAGATGTAAGCTTTCAGATCATATGAGAAATTAAAGAGATGTATTAGAGGAACAGTCTAAGTGAAAGTTCTTCGGCACCGAATATGAGATTAAAAGTGAAGACCACTTTTCTGGTAAGATTTTCGGGGACGGAAATCCCTAAAGGGGGGAGAGTTGTAATATCCCGAATTAGGGCCTAATCGGAATAGTGGTTTCGTGACCACAAAATCCGAGATAGAAATAATTATTTTATAATTATTTTGATGTTTATGATATGATTGCATGATTTTGTGAAAATTTCGTGATGAAATCCTATGCCTAAAGTGCTTAAATTGAAATTAGGGACTAAATCGAATAAATTGCAAAACTTGCATTCTAGAAGTTTCTAGTATGAAATTGTTTTGAAATATTAATTAAGAGGTCTTAAATAGCAATTTTACCAATTGCTAAGTTTATGGACAAAAATTGGACATGGATGGAATTTTTGGAAAGTTTAGTAGTAAGGGCATTTTGGTCATTTAGGGGTAAAATGAATTAAAATACAAAATTAAAAGCCAATTTTGCTCATCTTCTTCACCATGGCCGAATATAGCAAGGAGAAACCATGGCTAGGGTTTTTCAAGCTTCCAAGCTCGATTGTAAGTCCATTCTAGCCCCGTTTTTCAAGTTCTTTACGTTTTTGGAGTCCCTGTAGCTCGATTTAGCTTATGCTAGCAATAATTTAACCTAGGGTTTATATTTGGAAAAATACCCATAGGTGAAATTTGTGTATTTTGGTGTTTTATGATAGAATATGAGGTTTTAAATTATTTTAGACAACTTGTGCTACTCGGTTTTAAGTGAAAACGAGCAAAAACGGCTTAATCTGTAAAAATACCTAATAGTCATAAGTACATGTTAGAGTGAGAATTTGATGTTGCCATAGAAGGGAAAAATGATCAGCATGTCATAAAACATAAGAAAATAGGCTGAAGTTTAATTTACGAGCTTTGGGGAAAAAGTGTAAATATGCAAAAGTTTAGGGGCAAAATTGTAATTTTTCCAAAATATGATTTTGTGTCGATTTGAATAATGTGAGTCCTAATTAGAATATATTTTAAATGACAGAGCAAGGAAAACTGAAATTCGGGCTAAAATGGGGAAAATACCAAGTTGTGGACGAAATGGTAAAAGTAGCCATTTTTTAGCATACTAGGTAAGTTCATATGTAAATGTTGGTAACATAGTTATTATTTTAAATGTTTTTATGTTATTTAAATGATATGATAATTATTATGAAATATTATACTCGTGATAATTGTTTGATAATATGTCAAATTATGTGATATACTTGGAAAATGTGAAATACTATGAGTATCGATATCGGTATTCCGTAGAAGATAGTTGAGACACATGATTGGGAAAAAGGTCCCGTTGAACCTTAGGAATGGATTAGGATACAAGTGACATATCACTAGGATGGTTGGGCATCCGAACTCGTTGAGTTGAGTCCGAGTTCACTTATGGATGTGAATGTCCGAACTCGTTGAGTTGAGTCCGAGTTCGTGAAATGTAACTAGGCATCCGAGCTCGTTGAGTTGAGTCCGAGTTCACTTATGGATGCGAACGCCCGATCTCGTTGAGTTAAGTCCGAGTTAAACATGGGCGGGTTACATAGTAGCTTGGCTACATATGTGGCACTTATGTGCAAACTTTCCATGTATCCAAATTATATTCCGATGTGTTCAACGGGTAAAGTTCTACTCAAATGGAGGAATACTCAAGATGAAAGGGACGTATTGGTAAGTGTTGTGAAATGGATACTTTGAACAGGTATGTACTTAACCCTCGGGTTGAAAAATCGATATAACAACAATATGGTGAGATGATAAATGAAAATATGATACGAATGTCTTGGTGATGATTATGCAAATGATGTTTTATGTTTGCTTATATGGTTATGTTACTTGCTATTTGCATGTGAACTTACTAAGAATTTATGCTTACTCCCTCCTTTTCATTCCTTGTAGTGTTGACAAGCCAGCTCGGAAATCGAGGCAGTCGGAGGCACGCTCACACTATCCAAGTATACCATCTTGGCATAATGGCTTGTATATTTTGAGTATGGCATGTATAACATTATAATCATTTTGTATATATGGTCTTATGATATGGTTATTGAGTAGTATAAAAATGTTTGGTAATGATTAGCCATTGGAATGGCTAATTATGATCATATTTAGTGTTATGTATGTCAAATTGCTAGTTAATCCATGGAAACCATGAAATAGCTAAAATTTATCATAAAATAGATTCAGACAGTAGTAGTGACGTGAATTTGAAAAATCACTAAAAATAGTAGAAATGGAATTAAAAAATGAATAAGTTATGGAATCGAATCTTGATGAGTCTATTTTCATATGGAAGAAATGAAACAGGTAAATGAGTTATATTTTATGAGATATTTAAGTTTTGGTGAAACAGGGTCAGAGCAATCTCTGAATCCCCTGTTCTAATTTTAAAAATTCACCATAAATTGTACAAAAACAATTAGGATTTTTTCCTTACATATATGAAATCCTTATTGAGTCTAGTTTTATGAGAAATAAATGGCATAGTCATTGAAATTCTGTATAGAGAGATAACTGATTCATAATACACAGAGGTCAGATCAGTCGAGCCCTGAAACAGGGGAGACTTTAACTAATAAACTGTACTAATTGGACTAGCCAAAAATTCTAGAAAAAAAATCATTAAATAGATATATGAGTCTATTTTCAGGGAAAATTGACGGAATTGGATTTTGAGTTTTGTAACTCGAGATATGAATTTTTAAGCGACTATGATGCAGTTAGCCAGCTTGTCTGAAATTTTTAAAAATAAATTGTTTGAGCTGTTTAAGTAATGAATTAAGTCTGTTAACACCTCGTGTTCGACTCCGGCAACGGTCTCGGGTACGGGGCGTTACAAGGGTTCATGTATGAAATTTGACCCATGTGTGACATGGTTGTATTTTGATGTTTAATGGAGGAATATGTATGTTTGATGTGTGATAAACATTTTTTGCTAAGTGATTTTTAGTGAAAACACCTAAAAAGGACTTGTTTGTAAAAGGTGTAAAAATGAGTAGTAGAAATGTGAAATAAAGGAAAATGTGGGCTGATATGAGTTAGAATATGAATCATCTAGGCTTAGGTAACCAAGAAATTGGATGCATTTCATTTTACGAGCTTAAGGACTAAAGTGTAAATAAGTGAAAAGTTAGGGGTAAAAAGGTAATTTTACCAAAGTATGTGTTATGGGTCGATATGAGCAATGTATGTATTGAACAAGTTGAATTTGGCATTATAGATCAAGAAAAACATGATTCAGGTCTTGATCGAGGAAAAACAAAGTTTACGAGGATTAAACTCGTTTCTATCATTTTGTATCGAGGTAAGTTCATTTGCAAATATTGCAACATGTGCCATACTTTAAATGCTTTCATATTGCATGTAAGGTAAGTTCATATGAGATGTTATGTCATATTTCTATTGCTTTGATATCAAGTGAATTTTAATACTTTATTACTATTATGAGTATGCTTGATTATTCCATGAGTATGTGAGTGGTGCTGTGGATATTGAAATCAACATTACAAGTAAGCTCAATGGAAATGTGGTATCGAAGAATCCCATTTGAACCTTAGGAATAGTTTAGGATACAAGTGACATGTATCTAGGAATTATGTGGTCTGAACTCATTGAGTTGTGGTCTGAGTTCATGATATATGTGACATCTGAACTCATTGAGTTGTGGTCTGAGTTCATGATGTATGCGACACATGTTTTGGCGTCCGGGTACTGGCCTCGCATATTCTACTAGTGGCTGGGTAGTCCGGCATATGTTGCGGATACCTGACAGCCTATGTGAGCAGACCTGTGAGTAGCTCAAAAGCGAGCAACATGTGATATGTGATATGAAGTAGCATTGGCTACATATGAGGCACTTAGGTGCAAGATTTCGATGTATCCAATAGTATTCCGAGTGTTCAATGGGTAGTTCTAAAGGAAGTTCAATGAGTAATCTTGATGAATATGTCAAAGACGAGATAGTAAGTTATTATGTGCAAGTGGGCACAGGTATGTACATCGAACTCATGAGAATGACATGAGACATGATAAACTTGTGATATGAATATGAATATGAATATGTATATATATATATATGATGAGTAAGTTTAGGAGACTTGATAAAATGCATGATTATGATCATTATATTAAATGTATGGTTAATGCTTGTGTAAGTTGCATTTTATTTGCATGTGAACTTACTAAGCTTTAATGCTTATTCCCTTTCCTTTCCATTTCTTATAGGGTCGCCAAGCTAGCTCAGGGATCGGAGGACGTCGGAGACTCGAACACACTATCAATTGAATATTTGGGTATAGCTAGTCTTATCATTTTGAGTATGACACGTTTAGGGACTCAGTCTTTTTGTTTCGTGTCATATTGATTAGCCTAATGAGTTGGCTCATGAAAGTATTATGATTATTTTTTATATGGCCATGAGAGGTGGCTCATATAGATTATTTGGGATGTAACCCTAATTATTGGTGCATGCATGCAAATGTGCTTATGTTTAATGTGGTTATGGTTATTTACGGTTAATGAGTGTGATGGATGGCATGTATGTTTGGTGTATGAAATATGATTAATGTGTAAGGCAATCAATGTGGTGCAAATGTGTAACTTGAAAGTAGGTTAGCAAAGATGATGAAAAATATGAAATTGATGTGGAATGCCATATGAAAGCATGATAGTTTGAATAGGTGACATGTTGACATTACCAAGTCATAATTTAACCATGAATGTGAATGCTTGAGTAATCAAATGTGCTACGTTGCATGCCATGAAGTGAGTGTAAGTATGTGAGTGTTTAAGGGTGGCAAATGGCTTGGAAAATATCCTAGAAATTTTCCACATGGTTAGACACACGGGCATGTGTCTAGGCCGTGTGTGACACACGGTCTGCCCCATGGGCATGTAACCCGGTCATGTTTCCCCTACACCCCAATTATGCAAAACAGAATGCCTAGTAGTAAACACACGGGCAGAGACACGACCGTGTGTCTCAATCGTGTGAAGGACACGACCTTAGGACATGGGCATGTGCCCACGCTATGTGAAGTCTGCACATAATATTTAGAATTTAATTCGCCATACGGCCAACGCACACGGGCGTGTGACTTGGCCATGTGACCTTATTTGGTTGATGATGTCATAGTTAGAGAGTTACATGGGCTAAGGACACGAGAGTGTCCCAAGCCACATGGGCGTGTGTGACCACACGGCCTACCCACACGGGTGTGTGACTCTCCAAAGTAGGAAATTTTTCTAAGTTATCCTAAAGTTTTCAAAAGTTCTCGGTTTAGTCCCGAACTGTAACAACTCGGTTTAGACCCTATTCAAAATAGTAGTTTTGGGACTGCAAATCCGAGTCAAAAAAATATTTTAATATTATTTTTTATGTTTATAGTATGTGAATTGACATGTGTGAAAATTTTATTGTTTGTGTGCCCGATTTAAGAAAAAGGACTTAATCGCGTAAAATGCAAAAGTTAGCTATTAAATGTGTAAGTGCCGAATTGCTATTGTTTTTATAATGTGGGGTCTTGAAAAGGAAATTAGGCCATTAAAGGGTAGCATGGATGATTTTGGGCATGAATTATATGGTTTACTAATTAAATTTATAAGGTTAAAATGGTAATTTATATATTAATATGTATTAAATAAAATAAAACAAAAATAAAACATGTTGTTCATCCTTTTGCATGGCTGAAAGTTAAAAGAAAGAAACCATAGTTGAGGTTTGAGCATTCAACACATTTAGGGCTTGATTTAGGGAAGTTTTAAGCTTGGTTTTTGATAAATTTTATGTTTTTGAGATCGTTGCTTCATGTTTTAGCTAGCCCATGCCTTGATTTTCGGATTTGATGATGATTTTGTGTTTTGCAATTGTTGAAAGATTTATGATTTTTGTGTTTGATAATGAAAAATAAGTATGTGTCAATAGATTTTCATGTTTAATTAAGTGATTTTTAATAAAAATGCTTATTTGGGATTAAATTGTAAATTTGTAAATTGAGGGGTCAAAATGTGAAATAAATGAAAGAAATGGGCTGATATGAACCTTAGTATAATCCGGCTATACTAGAGTTTAGTGAAATTATGTGTATTTTGTGTTTTGTGAAATATGGACTAAATTGTGAAAAATGTGAAATGTTAGGGGCATAAGTGTAAATTGCCCTTTTATGTGTTTTTGAGTGAATTTGAGTATTTGTGTGATTAAATAAGTTTAATTTATATTAATTTAGATCAAGAAAAGAGGAAATTAGGTTTGAATCGGGAAAAATCTAAAGTTGTTGAATAGTCGTCCCGATTAGTTCGTCTTTGTCCGAGGTAAGTTCATAAGGAAATAAATGTCGTGAAATTTGATTGTATATATTTTAATAGTGCTGAATTGAATTATTACTTGTGTACATGTATATGCCGAATTGAATTAAGCATGAGAGTAATATTTACGAGCTTGAATCGATCGAGTTACGACGTCCGAAAGCCCCATACGAACCTTAGGAATAGTTAGGATACATATGTCATGACATAGGATTCCGATATGTAATTTCGTGTAAGACCACGTCTGGAATGTTGGCATCGATTTGTAATTTACGTGTAAGACCATGTTTGGGACATTGGCATTGTATATGAGTACGTGTAAAACCCTGTCTGGGACAATAGCATCAATATGTGATTACATGTAAGACCACGTCTGGAACGTTAGCGTTGTACGAGCTTTTCGACTATCTGAGTATCCTTATAATTCCATATGGTTCAACGGGTAATATCGAGTAATGATTGAATGTGATATTGAGCTAAAAGATCAGGTATGTGCTAAGTTAAATGATTAGGAAAATAAGGTAAATGTGTACTTGTGATATATATATATATATATGAAATATGCATTATAAAAGTGAGAATTATATATGTTCATAAGTATATGTATATTCGGCCATTGATATTAAAATGTTAATGATTATGAGATATGTATGATTTTGTTAGTATGATACATGTACATTTGGTTAAGATTTGTTTAGTTTGATCTAATTAAATTGAATTATGGATGTTAGTAAAATGAATTATTTACTTATGACTTACTAAGCTATTTAAGCTTATTGTGTGAGTATTTGTTCTTTGTTTTATAGATTCTTGAAAACTGGCTACGGGCTCAGGGATCGTCAAGGAAATTCGTCACACTACGATCGCTTTTCGGTATTCTATAAGTTTGAAATTTGAACTTATGGCATGTATCGACTAGATAGTATGTTTGAACTTGAAGTATGTATATATATTTAGCCATACGAAAATGGCTTGAGCATAATGCCAATGTTTGTGTTTACTTGGTTGTGTTTTCAACTCGTTGTGGAGGTATGTTTTATGGTAAATATGCTTGTGATGTTTGGTTTTGTGATTTGATAATGAGAAATGCTAGGTATAATATACAATCGACATTATGGTTAGTCCATTTAAAAAAAAAAGGATAGTAGTATAGATTAAGTGTGGATGATTGTATTATTCGGCTTGACTAAATAAGTAATGTAATCAGTTTAATGTATTGATGTGTTTTGTATTTGTGATAGTTGTTAGTTGATTTGGTAAAGGAGTAATGCACATTAAATGTATATTTGGCCATGATGGTAAGTTGTTTTAAAAGTGTTTTATGGTATGAATTACTTGAGTATAGGAGTTTGAAATAGCCCAACTAGACATGGTCTTATATGCATAAAGTTGAAATAAGAAAAGATATATATTTGGTTTAGTTTTAAAGTCCCTTTTATGTGTATCATATATGTATAAATGTATATTTTTATTGTATGTCGTGTATGTTAAAATAATATGCTAGTAAATTAAGTATACTATGAACTTATTAATTAAGATCGAAAATGGTGATTGGTATAATATAGTAAAATGGATGTGAATTAATAGATAAGTTGATGGTTACTTTGGTACATAGTTAATGGCTAATGTTGGACGAGAATTATGGTTAAAATTTGGTTGGTGTTTTTGTTATACTTTTGTAATTTAGGTATGGTAAATTGGCATGTGAATTGAGTGTACTCTTAGTTGTTATTTGTTCTCAAAATGGTTTAAATTAATTTGGTCATATGCGCATGGTTTTGTGACTAGAAAAGAGATATGTTTAGTCTTAAATCTTATTTTTTTAAATGAATTATATGTAAATGTATGAGCATTACCAATGCCTTATATGATATTGGACATAAAGTTTTGTGATATGATCTGTTTGGTCTATTAAGTGCATGTGTATAATTATGAAGTAAAATGTTTGATTATTTATTAAGTATTCAAATACCATTTTAACAATGAGCATATGATTTGTGTGTATATATATTTTTAAAACTGGTTATGTATGGCTTTGAGGAATGCTTATTAATGTGTGAATATGATTATATGTTTGATAGGGATTTAGACAGATTTGGGTTATGATTTATAATTGCAATATGATTAATAATGTACATTTAATATTCAATTAGTCTTATGCTTTATATATGCAGATAAGCCCTGTATGAATATGTTATGTTCGGTAATGCCTCTAATCCTTAGTCTGGCGACGGATATGGGTTAGGGGTGTTACATTTGATTGGTATAAGAGCTACGGTTTAGTCGATTCTAGGACTAACGTAGTGCGTATGAATCTAGCTATGCATGCCATATTTATAAACTACGATAGTGTGATGATTCCTGACAATTAAAATATGTTTTCGTATAGTAAGTGGATCTCGATCGAGCCATAGCTGATGATGTGGAAAGTAATGCGCCCGCTCCTGCTCAAGGGGCAGCACCGACTAACTCTAAGCCGATTTCGAGTAGTCATGAGGTAGTGGCTAAACAAGCATTCTATTAGATGATGAACGATTGGTTCACACAGTATATTCTTACAAATTCGGCTGTTCAACAACCTCCACCCCCGCCTAATCCTCCTGAGACACTTGTAATACCTCAAGTCATTGATCCGATGAGATTAAATAAGCCCTCGATTGATAAAATCAGAAAACACGGGGCTGAAGAATTTAGAGCTACTGTTGATGACGATGTTGAGCGAGCTAAATTCTAGCTCGATTATACTATCTGTGTGTTTGATGAGCTATCATGTACCTCTGACGAGTGTATTAAATGTGTATCCTTGCTTCGAGATTTTACGTATCATTGGTGGAATACACTAGTATCGGTGGTTCCGAAAGAGTGGGTTACCTGGGAGTTCTTTCAGACTAAATTCCGTAAGAAATACATCAGTCAGAGATTCATTCATCAAAAACACAAAGAATTCCTTGAGTTTAAACAGGGTCGTATGACTGTAACAGAATATGAACGGGAATTTGTGAGACTCAACAGATATGCCTGGGAATGTGTTTTGACTGAAACTATAATGTGTAAAAGATTTGAAGATGGGTTGAATGAAGACATTAATCTGTTAGTCAGGATACTTGAAATAAAAGAGTTCGTTGTACTAGTCGAGTGAGCATGAAAAGCTGAAGAGCTCGAGAAAGAGAAAAGAAAAGCTGACTTTGAAGCTAGAGATTCACGAAAAAGATCGTCGGGTAAAACATTTCAGTCGGCATCAAAGAAATTCTGAGATGACTTTAGCTGTTTAAAGGCTACCGCGGGCTATTTTAGACGTGATAGAGACAGACCACCCATGAGTTCGAGAGCTACCTCAGTAGCTAGTGTTGGTAACATCTGATTGAACCAACCTGAGTGCAAACATTGCGATAAACGGCATCCTGATAGTTGTAGATTGAATGATCTGGCTCGTTTTAAATGTGGATCGATGGATCACTTCATTCGTGAATGCCCTAAGTTGGTTGAGCAAGACATGAAGCAGAATACAAGGCTGATTAACATGTCAGTTCGAGGTAGACCACCCAAAAACATGGGTAATGTGAGTGGCAGCCAGAGGGGAACTAAAGACACAACAATTAGATCTGAGGCTCGCACACCTGCTAGGGCTTATGCTATTTGCACTCGCGAAGAGGCTTCATCCCCAGATGTTATTACTGGTACTTTCACTCTCTATGATACTAGTGTTGTTGCATTGATTGATCTTGGATTGACTCATTCTTATATGTGTGAAACTTTAGTATCCAATAATACTTTACCTGTAGAGTCTACTGAGTTTGTGATTAGAGTATTGAACCCCTTAGTTCGGTGTATCTTGGTTGATAAAGTATGTAAGAATTGTCCGTTGATGATTCGAGATTCATGTTTTCTGGTCGATTTGATGTTGTTGCCATTTGATGAATTTGATATAATTCTAGGTATGGATTGGCTAACGTTGCATGATGCTATTGTGAACTGCAAACGGAAGACTATTGATTTGCGATGCCAAAATGATGAGATTATTCAGATTGAGTCTAATGATTTGAATGGTTTATCGGCAGTGATATCTTCGATGTTAGCTCAGAAATATGTGAGAAAAGGTTGTGAAGCTTGCTTTGCCTATGTGTTTGATTCTAAAGTGACTGAAAAGAAGATTGAATCAGTACCAGTTGTGTGTGAGTATCCGGATGTGTTTCCTGAAGAATTACTGGGTTTGCCATTGATCCGAGATGTAGAGTTTGGCATTGAGTTAGTGCCAAGGACAATTCCTATATCTATAGCTCCGTACAGAATGGTGCCGACTGAATTAAAAGAATTGAAAGCTCAGTTGCAAGAATTGACAGATAGAGATTTCGCGCGACCGAGTTTTTCTCCCTGGGGTGCATTGGTTTTGTTTGTGGAAAAGAAATATGGAACTATGAGAATGTGCATCGATTACCGACTGCTCAATAAGGTGACTATAAAGAATAAATATCCTTTGCCACGGATTGACGACTTGTTTGATCAGTTGAAAAGGGCTACAGTGTTTTCAAAAATAGATTTGAGATCGAGATACTATCAGGTGTGAGTTAAAGACTCTGATGTGTCGAAAACTACTTTCTGAACAAGGTACAGACACTATGAGTTTTTGGTTATGCCTTTCGGACTCACTACTGCACCTGCTACTTTTATGGATTTAGTGAATCAGATTTTTAGACCGTATTTGGATCGATTTATGGTTGTGTTTATAGATGACATCGTAATTTATTCCCATGATGAATCCGAGCATGCCGAGCATTTGAAAATAGTGTTACAAACTTTGCATGATAAGCAGTTGTATACGAAATTCAGTAAATGTGAGTTCTGGTTACGAGAAGTTAGTTTTCTGGGACATGTTGTGTCAGCATCGGGTATTCGAGTGGATCCAAGCAAGATATCGACAATTCTAGATTGAAAGCCTCCGAGAAATGTATCTAAAGTCTGAAGTTTTCTGGGACTCGCTGGTTATTACAGACAATTCGTATAAGGTTTCTCTATGATTGCAACCTCGATGACGCGACTACTTCAGAAAGATGTTAAGTTTGAATGGTTAGAAAAGTGCCAGAAAAGTTTTGATCAGTTGAAAGCTTTGTTGACCGAGGTTCGATGCTAGTTCAGCCCAAATCGGGTAAAGAATTTGTAATCTATAGTGATGCATCTTTGAACGGTCTAGGGTGTGTTTTGATGCAAGAAGGCAAAGTTATAGCTTAGACCTCAAGACAGCTAAAGCCGCACGAAAAGAACTATCCGACACACGGCCTGGAATTGGCAGCTATTGTGTTTGCGTTGAAAATTTGGCGCCACTATCTGTTCGGTGAGAAATGTCACATCTATTCTGATAAAAAAAGCTTAAAATATTTGATGACTCAGAAATATCTAAATTTGCGGCAACGATGATGGTTAGAATTACTAAACGACTACGAGCTTGTGATTGACTACCATCTGGGAGAGGTTAATGTTGTTGCTGATGCTTTAAGTCAAAAATCTTTGTTTGCTCTGCGTGCGATGAATACTCATATGGCTCTACCTGATGATGGTTTGATTGTAGCTGAGTTAAAAGTAAGACCGTTATTTATACAACAAATTTGAAAAGCTCAAAAAGTCAATAACGATTTGTTAGTAAAGCGGGCCCAATGTAATTTGAATACTGATTTAGAGTTTCGAGTTGATGCCGAGGGTTGTTTGAGGATAAGAAATCGAATATTTGTTCCGAGAAATTTAGAGTTATTAGGATGATTTTGAATGAAGCCTATAGCAGTCGGTTATCTGTTCATCCGAGTAGCACAAAAATGTATAATGATTTGAAAAAAATTTACTGGTGGCATGGTATGAAACGAGACATCTCTGACTTTGTTTCAAAATGTTTAATCTGTCAACAAGTCAAAGCCGAGCAACAGGTATCGTCTGGGTTACTTCAACCGATTATGATACCCGAGTGGAAATGGGACAGAGCCACGATGGATATTGTATCTGGTTTACCATTGTCACCAGGCAAGAAAGATGCAATCTGGGTTGTTGTGGATAGATTGACTAAACCGACTCATTTCATTCTGATTTGTACAGATTACTTGCTTGATAAGCTTGCTGAGTTGTACATTTCTCAGATTGTAAGATTGCACGGAGTACCTATCTCTATTGTTTTGGATAGAGATTCGAGGTTTACATCGCAGTTTTGGAAGAAACTGCAAGATGCATTAGGTACAAAATTACATTTTAACACTGCTTTCCATCCGCGGACAAATGGTCAGTCCGAACGAGTTATTCAAATACTCGAAGATATGTTGAGATGTTGCATTCTTGAGTTTGAAGGTACGTGGGAACGATACCTACCATTGATTGAATTTGTGTACAATAATAGTTTTCAATCGAGTATCAAAATGGCACCTTACGAGGCTTTGTACGGTCGCAAATGTCGAACACCTTTGTATTGGATTCAGCTTAGTGAGAATAAGATACACAGGGTTGATTTGATTAAAGAGACTGAATAGAAAGTGAAAGTAATTTGCGATAGTTTGAAAGTAGCGCCAGATCGTCAGAAGTCGTATGCAGACTTGAAATGTAAAGATATTGAATTTTAGATCGGGGATAAAGTGTTTTTGAAAGTCTCACTGTGGAAGAAGATACTTTGATTCAGTCGTAAAGGCAAATTGAGTCTGAGATTTATTGGGCCGTATGAGATTATCGAGCGTATTAGGCCAGTTGCTTACAGACTGTTGTTGCCACCTAAGTTAGAAAAGATTCATAATGGATTTCATGTCTCGATGCTTCGAAAATACCGATCCGATCCTTCGCATGTGATTTCTCCGTCTGAGATTGAGATTAAGCTTAACATGACTCATGAGGAAGAATCGATCCGGATTTTAGATTGCAAAGTGAAAAAATTGAGAAATAAGAAAATTTCTTTAGTAAAAGTCTTATGGCATCGACACGGGATTGAAGAAGCTACATGGGAGCTCGAGGGTGCTATGAGAGAATGTTATCCAAACCTATTTGCCAGTAAGATTTTCAGGGACGAAAATCCCTAAGAGGGGGAGAGTTGTAACAGCCCGATTTAGACCCTATTCAGAAAAGTGGTTTCAGGACCATAAATCTGAGTCAGAAAAATATTTTAATATTATTTTTTATGTTTATAGTATGTGAATTGATATGTGTGAAAATTTCGTGTGAAAATTTTATTGTTTGTGTGCTCGATTTAAGAAAAAAGGACTTAATCGTGTAAGTGTCGAATTGCTATTATTTTTATAGTGTGGGTTCTTAAAAGGAAATTAGGCCATTAAAGGGTAGCATGGACAATTTTGGGCTTGAATTATATGGTTTACTAATTAAATTTATAAGGGTAAAATGGTAATTAATATATTAATATGTATTAAATAAAATAAAACAAAAATAAAACATGTTGTTCATCCTTTTGCATGGCCGAAAGTTAAAAGAAAGAAACCATAGTTGAGATTTGAGCATTCGACACATTTGGAGCTTGATTTAGGTCAGTTTTAAGCTTGGTTTTTGATAACTTTTATGTTTTTGAGATCGTTGCTTCGTGTTTTAGCTAGCCCATGCCTTGATTTTCGAATTTGATGATGATTTTGTGTTTTTCCATTGTTGAAAGCTTGATGAATTTTGTGTTTGATGATGAAAAATAAGTATGTGTTAATAGATTTTCATGTTTTAATTAAGTGATTTTTAGTAAAAATGCTTATTTGAGATTAAATTGTAAATTTTGTAAATTGAGGGGTGAAAATGTGAAATAAATGAAAGAAATGGGCTGATATGAACCTTAATAAAATTCGGCTATACTAGAGTTTAGTGAAATTATGTGTATTTTGTGTTTTGTGAAATATGGACTAAATTGTGAGAAATGTGAAATGTTAGGGGGCTAAGTGCAAATTACCCTTTTATGTTTTTTTGGGTGAATTTGAGTATGTGTGTGATTAAATAAGTTTAATTTATATTAATTTAGATCAAGAAAAGAGGAAATCGAGTTTGGATCGGTGGAAATCTAAAGTTGTTGAATAGTCGTCCTGGTTCGTTCTTTTTTGTCCGAGGTAAGTTCATAAGTAAATAAATGTCGTTAAATTCAATTGTATATATTTTAATAGTGCCAAATTGAATTATTACTTGTGTATATGTATATGCCAAATTGAATTAAGCATGAGAACAATATTTACGAGCTTGAATCGATCGAGTTACGACGTCCGAAAGCCCCATACGAACCTTAGGAATAGTTAGGATACATATGTCATGACATAGGATTTTGATATGTGATTTCGTGTAAGACCACGTCTGGGACGTTGGCATCGGTTTACGATTTACGTGTAAGACCATGTCGGGTACATTAGCATCGTATATGAGTTCGTGTAAGACCCTGTTTGGGAGAGTGGCATCGATATGTGATTACATGTAAGACCACGTCTGGGATGTTGGCGTTGTACGAGCTTTTCGACTATTCGAGTATCCCTATTAATTCCAAATGGTTCAACGGACAATATCGAGTAATGATTGAATGTGAAATCGAGCTAAGAGATCAGGTATGTGCTAAGTTAAATGATTAGGAAAATAAGGGAAGTGTGTACTTGTGATATATATATGAAATATGCATTATAAAAGTGAGAATTATATATGTTTATGAGTATATGTATATTCGGCCATTGATATTAAAATGTTAATGGTTATGAGATATGTATGATTTTGTAAGTATGATACATGGACATTTGGTTAAGATTTGTTTAGTTCGATCTAATTAAATTGAATTATGGATGTCAGTAAAATGAATTATTTGCTTATGACTTACTAAGCTATTTAAGCTTATTGTGTGAGTATTTGTAGATTCTTGAAAGCTGGTTATGAGCTCGGAGATTGTCAAGGAAATTGGTCACACTATCGATCGCTTTTCGGTATTCTATAAGTTTGAACTTCGAACTTATGGAATGTATAGACTAGATAGTATATTTGAACTTGAAGTATGTATATATATTTAGCCATGCGAAAATGGCTTGAGCATAATGCCAATGTTTGTGTTTACTTGGTTGTGTTTTCAACTCGTTATGAAGGTATGTTTTATGGTAAATATGCTTGTGATGTTTGGTTCTATGATTTGGTAATGAGAAATGCTAGGTATAATATACAATCGAAATTATGGTTAGTCCATTTAAAAAAAAATGGATAGTGGTATAGATTAAGTGTGGATGATTGTATTATTCAGCTTGACTAAATAACTAATGTAATGAGTTTAACGTATTGATGTGTTTTGTATTTGTGATAGTTGTTAGCTGATTTTGTAAAGGAGTAATGCACATTAAATGTATATTTGGCCATGATGGTAAGTTGTTTTAAAAGTATTTTATGGCATGAATTACTTGAGTATAGGAGTTTGAAATGGCCCAAATAGATATGGTCTTATATGTATGAAGTTGAAATAAGAAAAGATATATATTTGGTTTAGTTTTAAAGTCCCTTTTATGTGTATCATATATGTATAAATGTATATGTCTTGTATGTCGTGTATGTTAAAATAATATGCTAGTAAATTAAGTATACTATGAACTTATTAATTGTGATCGAAAATGGTGATTGGTATAATATTGTAAAATGGATGTGAATTAATGGATAAGTTGATGGTTACTTTGGTACATAGTTAATGGCTAATGTTGGACGAGAATTATGGTTAAAATTTGGTTGGTGTTTTGGTTATACGTTTGTAATTTAGGTATGGTAAATTGGCATGTAAATTGAGTGTACTCTTAGTTGTTATTTGTTCTCAAAATGGTTTAAATTAATTTGGTCATATGCGCATGGTTTTGTAACTAGAAAAGAGATATGTTTAGTCTTAAATCATATTTGTTTAAATGAATTATATGTAAATGTGTGACCATTTCCAATGCCGCATATGATATTGGACATAAAGTTTTGTGATATGATCTATTTGGTCTATTAAGTGCATGTGTATAATTATGAAGTAAAATGTTTGATTATTTAAGTATTAAAATACCATTTTTATAATGAGCATATGATTTGTGTATATATATATTAAAACATGGTATGTATGGCTTTGAGGCATGCTTATTAATGCGTGAATATGATTATATGTTTGATAGGGATTCAGACAGATTTGAGTTATGATTCATAATTGCAATATGATTAATAATGTACATTTAATATTCAATTAGTCTTATGCTTTATATATGCGAATAAGACCTATGTGAATATGTTATGTTCGGTAATGCCTCTAATCCTTAGTCCGGTGACGGATATGGGTTAGGTGTAGCACCCCTTACCCGTATTCGATGCCGAAATAGGGTACAAGGCATTATCAGAACACATACGCTTGTAAACATATTAAACCAAGTCATAAAATTTCATTCAATTTAAAATCATTCATACACATGCATATTGTCCCGTATATGGGAATACGGGGCCCAATATATAACTTGGAAGTGGTCCGGGACTAAACCGTAAACTTTGGAAAACATTAGAAAATTTCTTGAAAATAGGGGTATGCGCCCGTGTCCAAGGCCGTGTTCTTCATACAACCATTCACATGCTTCACTTTCCATAATTAATCATCATACACTCATTCAACCAAGTCATGCAAGCTTGCACATCCACAAAATACAACATCATAAACATATAACTTAACTAATATTAGCCATTCTCAATGGCAACTATCAAATATTATAGGCCAACATTTTAGGCCAACTCATAATAACATATACACACATAATCAAGTCCCTATACATGCCATATACTTAAAAATACTTGAATATCATTGATACTATACCAATCAATAACTTGTTAGTGTGATAGAATCTCCGACGACCTCCAACTCGAGCTAGCATCTGTAACACTATAGGAAAAAAGAAAGGAAAGGGGGTAAGCATTATCGCTTAGTAAGTAGGTATGTAAATAATAAGTGATTTATTAATAGACTTTTATAAATCTTCACAATATGTTCTCAAGATAATACAATCATAATTTTAAGTAGGTATGTAAATAATAAGTGATTTATTAATAGACTTTTATAAATCTTCACAATATGTTCTCAAGATAATACAATCATAATTTTACATAGTTCCACTATTTATTCATGTTCATCTCAAGCTATCTACTCGAGAAATAGGCACTAAATTATTTATATCTTAAGCTACGGAGCTCCAAATTAAGATCTGCTAATTTTAGCTGAAACTAGACTCACATATATTCTTACCATAAAATTTTCAAAATTTTTGGTCTGGCCAATAAGTATAGTTTATTCAATAAATTCTCCCCTATTTCACTGATTGACAGTTCTAACCCCTCTTCACTTAAAATTAATTATATCCTCATACGAGATTCAAATGATGTTATCGTTTATTTCTTTTGAAAATAGACTCATTAAGGATTTTAAAATTATAATTTATAACCCATAATTTTTCTTGTATAAAATTTAATGATTTTTCAAAGTTAGAACAGGGGATTCCAAAATCATTCTGACTCTGTCTCACAAAAATTCAAATATCACATAATACAAATTTATTTTACTTTCACCGTTTCTTTTATGTGAAAATATATTAAATAAGATTTTATTTCATATCTTATCCAACTTCTAATTCTATTTCCACCATTTTTGGTGATTTTTCAAATTCAAATAACTACTGCTGTCCAAAACTGTTTTGTTGCAAATTTCACTCTTACATAATCTCACTTACTCCATTCCATCTTTCCAAAAGTTCGCTCAACTATTGAGCACATTGCCCATAAATTTTCACACACATATACCTGCACTTATTAATCACATAGTTATATTCAATTACACTATTCTTTACCTGATCACATGTATTTTCACTTAGTCAATTTCCTGTTGAACTCATCGAAATAATAATAGATACTCGGTGGCTTGCACATATTACCACCCTTGTAACCGAAGCTATTTGGTGCACATAGTAGCCTGCACTTAGTACTACATCTATGACCAAAACCATCTCTTACACATAGTGGCCTGCACTTAGTACCACACATGTGATTGAACTTATCGGGAACACAAAGTAGCCTGCACTTAGTACTACACATGCGACTTAACCATTTGGTACACGTAGTAGCCTGCACTTAGTACTACACTTGACTTAAAACCGTCATAGACATATAGTAGCCTGCACATAGTAGCCTAGACATAGTAGCCTACACATAGTACCACACATGTGTTCTCACATGTGTTCTCACAACAGATCATTCGTATCTTTTCTATTCCGAAGGTCTAACCGGGAAATTCCTCACTTTTCAACATTTTACCAATTCATCCATAATCAACTTCAATTCATAATTTACATAAAGTGATCATTCAATATGCAACCACCTTTCATATAATAACAAAATATTATAACATAAGTAAAAACGATATATTATTTACATAGAGACTTGCCAAGGTAGCACAATCGGTGAAAAGGACTTATTCGTCATATTCTTTGTTTTCCTCCCGTTCTAAATCCGAATCTTGTTTTCCTTAATCTATAACAACACATTTAACTCATTTATTCATCTTGCTACTCAAATTAGCCTAAATTCACATTTTGGAAAATTTTACATTTTTGCTCTTGAACTTTGTCATATTTACAATTTTGCCCCTAGGCTCGTAAAATGATTTTATTCAATTTCCTTGCATTTTAAGCCTAGATGAACCATTTTCATAACTATAGCAGTCCACAATTTCCATTTATTCACACACTTACACACATTTATAACTTTTTACAGACTAGTCCTTTTTGACAATTTCACCGAAAATCACTTAGTAAAAGTCATTTATTGCACATCGAGCATTCATATTCTACCATTAAACATCAAAAAACATGCATGTCATCCATGGGTAAATTTTTAAACACAAAACCTAGCTCAAAATAATGGTGGAAATAACTAAACCGTGCTACAAGGATCTAAAAAATGTAAAGAACATTAAAAACGAGGCTAGAACAGACCTACAATTGAGCTTGGAAGCTTGAAAAACCCTAGCCATGATTTCCCCTAGTGAAATTCGGCCATAGCTTGAAGATGGACATAATTTTGCTTTGATTTTGGCTTTTTAATTCTTTTAATTACTAAATGACCAAAATGCCCCTAACTTAAAAATATTCTATTTCACCTATTTCATGTACGTTTTTGTCCAAAAAATTATCAAATGGTCTAATTACCATTTAAGGACTTTCAATTTAAAATTTCATAACTCTTGGACACCTCTAGCATGTAGAACTCAACTTTTTCATATTTTATAATTTAGTCCTTTTGACTAAATTGAGTGGCCAAACGTTAAAATATTCGAACGAAATTTTCACGAAATAATTTTGTGAATTCGTAGACCATAAAAATATAATAAAAAATAAATTTTATTACGTTAAATTTGTGGTCCCGAAACCACTGTTCCGACTAGGCCTAAAATCGGGCTGTTACAACTCTTCCCCCTTTAGGGATTTTCGTCCCCGAAAATCTTACCAGAAGAAATTGCTTTCAACTCTCATGACTCACTTCCACTAATTTCTCAGAATCACAAATCAAATCAACCTCGTATCTCTTTCTAGTCACCTTTAAACTTTAACACATCGTGTCAGAGTATATCGTCAAAGTTTTGAATTACTCTCTCAGACTTACCACTGATTTACAGGTGTATTACCGTGCTAAGATGCAACTACGTATTCATAGTTTCCTATAGCTCTTTCCATAATTGGGATTTAGCCCTCAGATCTCAATCCGAAATAATGGAGACTAATACTTTGCATAATCGAATAATCCCAGAAAAATCTTACTTGGCTGGTTTGTTAAACAAGAAATCTGTACACGAACGATCAATCACAATCCGATAACATCTGTGACTGTATCTGCTTTCCCAAAGATTAATCAATAACTACTCGCGATCTTTCAATAGCTCAAGTCTTTAACACTATCTTAACTTCAGATCTTTCTATGACATTCGATACTTTAATTATTGAAATCAGAGAACATGTGACATTAACCGTATGAAAACATGAACCATCACTTTACATTCTAGTAATAAAACACATTCCAATCCGTTCAATAGTACATCACTGAAAAATCATGAATTCATTACTCAATTCAAACTGAACTCAAAACAAGAGCTTCGGCTAATAGTATCTTCAATTGTTTTCAACTTTGCTAACATGCATAGACCATCCAATTTTTCATAAATGTGATAACCATATCATTCAGAACAACTTTAACTCATAATAACATCATCAGATTAGAACAAATCTAATAGGTGTATCTCGGTATCATACTTTCTAGAATATTAATCCTTCATTCGACTGTCCATCGATATACTCATAAATGCACAAAATTTATTACCATAACTGAGGATGCTTTAACTACATGTAACTCAAATCACATTTCAACTGACCAATTCACTTTGATAAAAACAACCAAGTCGATTTCGATTATCAACTAAATAACATAACAAAATGCTCTTTTCTTCATGTTGTTAGGACAGTTTAAACATGCAATCTTTCATAGTTCTTTCAACATGCCAGTCACAGATATTTACTAATTGTATTAACTCAGATGAAACATAACATCCTACTTGAACTCACTAATAATAATCAAAATTACCCGAGGAAAGAAAATCAATATAGAATTTGAACTTGACTGTCATAATCCACACTTTTGCCGATATCAACTTCAAAGATAAGCCATACTTGATAAGTTAAACAATAAGGATGATAAAAAAACTAAGATAATGAAATCTGAGATACAAGACTATACTGAATGTCCAAGAATACTACACATATGAAATAATAAAGATCCTGAGGATTCCTCAGAGAAAACCAAAAGGAAAAGAAAAACTGTTCATACATTCGTCAACTCTTTATCTCTGACGTAACGGAATAGGATACCAATAGAAGAGAGAAGAATACCAATCATAAATTAGTCAAACCAACAATGCTTTCATCAGAAAATAAACAACCACAAATACCTCTAAGAATGTAAGAATACATAGAATACCCAAAAGAGATAGAGATAGTCATAAATTACTTAGCTGTAGCTGTCATACTAAAGTATCTTTACAATTCAAACATCATTCCTCAGACTAATTATATCATTATTAATCCCATAATGTTTCATTCATTAACAAAAATCAATTCAGAAGAATTCCCAGTAAGTACAGTCTTTAGACATCATACCTGAATGAGTCGATTAGTCAAGATTAACTTCTTCTCTAACCGTGGCATTGTGCATTGCAAATAATCTTTAGAATAATCTGATATCTCTCTCATAACCGTTTTTACTTGCTAAGTCATTCCCATCTCTGATCACATTATTAATTATTCCACCACTGAACTCTTTAATTCCCCACTTGTGAGCTTATTCAATGTAAATCTTGTGAACTTCATCATATGACACTATACCGTAAGGGCGTGAAGATTGTAAAGCCTTTAAATTTTTGACTCTCATACATACACAAATACAATATAGCATTTAACATCAACATAATATCATATACTCTGATTCATACATCTCTAGGTTTCTACTAATCATGAACACATTTTCAAATATCTTAGTAACACACTTAGCATTATCACATATAAATATCAACCAATCGTAATAAGCTCATCTCAAAATAAAATTTTCATGTTATTCACTGCAAAAAGTCACTTTGATTTATCGAAATACAATGTTCAATCGGAACGGCAACATTTTATTCATATTCCTCAACTTTTGGTTAATCCATTGTATTGTATCCATTAACACATACATATCATTACAAATCACAAAGATCAATTCAAGCAGATCAATATATTCACTAAGTTATACGAACTTACTTATCCTGTTTCAGCATTATTGATGGTAGCTTGGTTGGAAAACATCCCTGCTTTAACCAAAACAAATCTCATCGGAGTCGGGAGATATCACACTATCACAGTTTACTTATGGCATGTATAGCTAGACTCGCATACGCTATGTTATTCTGAAAAATAACTAAACTATAGCTCTGATACCACTAAATGTAACACCCCTTACCAGTATTCGATGTCGGCATAGGGTACGAGGCATTACCGAAACACATACGCTTATAAACGTATTAAACCAAGTCATAAAATTTCATTCAATTTAAAATCATTCATACACATGCATATCATTCCTTATACGAGCCTACGAGGCCCAATACATACTTTGGAAGTGGTCCAGGAATAAACCGTAAACTTTGGAAAACATTAGAAAATTTCTTGAAAATAGGGGTATACGCCCGTGTCCAAGGCCGTGTTCTTCACACAACCATTCACATGCTTCACTTTCTATAATTAATCATCACACACTCATTCAACCAAGTCATGCAAGCTTGCACATCCACAAAATACAACATCATAAACATATAACTTAACTAATATTAGCCATCCTTAATGGCAACTATCAAATATTATAGGCCAACATTTTAGGCCAACTCATAATAACATATACACACATAATCAAGTCCCTATACATGCCATAGACTTAAAAATACTTGAAGATCATTGATACTATATCAATCAACAACTTGTTAGTCTGATAGAATCTCCGACGACCTCCAACTCGAGCTAGCATCTGTAACACTATAGGAAAAAGGAAAGGAAGGGGGTAAGCATTATCGCTTAGTAAGTAGGTATGTAAATAATAAGTGATTTATTAACAAAATTTTATAAATATTCACAATATGTTCTCAAGATAATACAATCATAATTGTTCATAGTTCCACTATTTATTCATGTTCATCTCAAGCTGTCTACTCGAGAAACAGTTACAAATTATTTATATCTTGAGCTATGGAACTCTAAACTAAGATCTGCTAATTTTCCCTGAAACTAGACTCATATATCTTCTTACCATAAAATTTTCAGAATTTTTGGTCTAACCAATAAGTACAGTTTATTCTTTAAAGTCTCCCATTGTTTCGCTGTCTGGCAGTTTCAACCCTTCTTCACTAAAAATTAATTATCTCCTCATATAGGATTCGGATGATGTTCCCGTTTGGTTCTTTTGAAAATAGACTCATTGAGGACTTTAGAAATATAAATTATAACCCATAATTATTATTTTATAATATTTAATTATTTTTCCAAGTCAGTACAGGGGATTCCAAAATCATTCTGACTCTATCTCACAAAAATTCAAATATCACGGAATACAAAATTCTTTTGCTTTCACCGTTTCTTTTATGTGAAAACAGACTCAAAAAGTTTTTATTTCATATCTTATTCAACTTCTAATTCCATTTCCACCATTTTTGGTGATTTGTAAAAGTCACAGAACTACTGTTGTCCAAAACTGTTTTGTTACAAATTTCACTCTTACATAATCTCACTTACTCCATTCCATCTTTCTGAAAGTTCGCTCAACTATCGAGCATATTGCTCGTAAATTTTCACACACATATACCTGCACTTATTCATCACATAGTCATATTCAATTACACTATTCATTACGTGATCACATGTATTTTCACTTAGTCAATTTCTCGTTGAACTCATCAGAATAATAATAGATACTCGGTGGCCTGCACATATTACCACCCTTGTAACCGAAGCAATTTGGTGCACATAGTAGCCTGCACTTAGTAATACATCTGTGACCAAAATCGTCTCTTACACATAGTGGCCTACACTTAGTACCACACATGTGATCGAACCTATTGGGTACGCATAGTAGCTTGCACTTAGTACTACACATGCGACCTAACCATCTGGTACACATAGTAGCCTGTACTTAGTACTACACACGTGACCTAAAACCATCATACACACATAGTAGCCTGCACATAGTACTACACATGTGTTCTCACAACGGATCATTCGTATCTTTTCTATTCCGAAGGTCCAACCGGGAAATTCCTCACTTTTCAACATTTTACCAATTCATCCATAATCAACTTCAATTCATAATTTACATAAAGTGATCATTCAATATGCAACCACCTTTCATATAATAACAAAATATTATAACATAAGTAAAAACGATATATTATTTACATACAAACTTACCTCGGTAGCACAATTGGTGAAAAGGACTTATTCGTCATATTCTTTGTTTTCCTCCCATTCTAAGTCCGAATCTTGTTTTCCTTGCTCTATAACAACACATTTAACTCATTTATTCATCCTTCTACTCAAATTAGCCTAAAATCACATTTTGGCAAAATTTACATTTTCCCCCTAAACTTTGTCATATTTACACTTTTTCCCCTAGGCTTGTAAAATGATTTTTATTCAATTTCCTTGAATTTTAAGCCTAGCCAAACCATTTTCATAACTATAGCAATCCAAATTTTCCATTTATTTATACACTTACACACATGTTACAACTTTTTACAAACTAGTCCTTTTTGACAATTTTACCGAAAATCACTTAGTAAAAGTCATTTATTACACACCGAGAATTCATATTCTACCATTAAACATCAAAAAACATGCATGCCATCCATGGATAAATTTTTAAACCCAAACCCTAGCTCAAAATAATGGTGGAAATAACTAAATTGAGCTACGAGGATCTCAAAAATGTAAAGAACATTTAAAACGGGGCTAGAACGAACTTACAATCGAGCTTGGAAGCTTGAAAAACCCTAGCCATGGTTTCCCCTTGTGAAATTCGGCAATATCTTGAAGATGGACACAATTTTGCTTTGATTTTGGCTTTTTAATTCTTTTAATTACTAAATGACCAAAATGCCCTTAACATTAAAATATTCTATTTCACCTATTTCATATCCATTTTTGTCCAACAAATTATCCAATGGTCTAATTACCATTTAGGGACCTCCAATTTAAAATTTCATAACTATTGGACACCTCTAGCATGTAGAACTCAACTTTTTCACTTTTTACAATTTAGTCCTTTTGACTAAATTGAGTGGCGAAAAGTTAAAATTTTCGAACAAAATTTTCACGAAATCATTTCGTGAAATCATAGACCATAAAAATATAATAAAAAATAAATTTTCTCACGTCGAATTTGTGGTCCCGAAACTACTGTTCCGACTAGGCCTAAAATCGGGCTGTTACATTAGGGGTGTTACACAAACCACCTTTGATGTATGTTTTGGGCCTTGTAGGCCCATATAAGGGACAATTTGCATATATATGAATGAAATTGATTTGAACGAAAATTTTATGGCCTAGTTTTGTATGTGTGCTTGTGTTAAAGTTTAGTAACCCCTCGAACCCTATCCCGGCTTTGGATACGGGTAAGGGGTGTTACAAATGTAACAGCTACTTAACTAACCTCATGTCAAAAATTATAGGATAGAAAAATGACCTAAATTTCACTCTTTTAAAATGAATAGTAATAAAATAGGAAAATTAATTAAATTGGCTAAAGTTAATGAAAAGATAAAAAAAAGGCAATAATAAAAAGAAAACTTAAATAAATGAAATAAATAAGACCTTGACATGATGATGATGATAACAACAACAGTAATACACCTTATTCATAATATAATAAAAGAATCAAAGTAATATAAATATAAATAAACATGAAAATAAATAAAGACAAAATAAGAAAAAATGAAAATTATACAAGTGTGAATAACTATAAAACATTAAAATAAAGTGCATAATTGACATTAAATATATAAGGTATAAATGTAAATGAAAGGGAAGGGAAGATATAAGTGTAAATAATTTATTAAAGATGGAAACAAAATGACATAGCTTGATTTTGGGACTAAAAGATAAAAAATGTGGAAGACAGAGGACTGATGGAGCAATTAATTTCCTTTTAGTTTTTAAATTTTGGATTAAATCAAAGATTTGAAAAAACAAAAGGGTTACAAAAAAATCGGGTATTTTTTTATAAATTTAAAATGTAAGGGGGTGGAAATAAATTACCCATTTTTGGCACCTATAAATGGGAAAAAAAATTATATATTTTTTCATTCTTAACCTCATTTAAAAAAAAAAAAACTCTTCCTCCTATGTTGGCCATGGCTCCACCACCGGAGAGCCCAACGACTCTTTGGCCTCCGGTGGTGGAGTTATCGCATACGGTGGCAGGATTTTTTTTTTTTTTTGTAAAATCAAAATTTTCTTTAAAAAATTCACAACTTTTCTTAAAAATCAAAGCTTTATTTCGAAATAATTGAAAAAGGTCAAAACTTTGTTTTAAAAATTTAAAATTTTCCTTTAAAATGGCTAAAATTTTATTTTATTTTTAAAAATCTAAACTTTCTCTTTTTTTTTTTTAAAAAAATCACTATTTTTTCTTAAAATTCAAAGCTTTATTTCAAAATAGTTGAAAAAATATCGAAACTTTGTTTTAAAAAATTTAAAGTTTTCCTTTAAAATAACTAAAATTTTTTTATTTGAAAAATTTGAACTTTCTCTTTTTTTTTTATTAAAAAAACACTATTTTTTTTAAAAAAAATCAAAGTTTTATTACGAAATTGTTGAAAAAGATCAAAACTTTGTTTTAAAAATTTAAACTTTTCCTTTAATACAGCTAAAAACATATTTTTATTTTAAAAATCTAAACTCTCTTTTTAAAAAAAAATTTAAAACTTTTCCCAAGATTAAGCCTTTTTTTTAAAAAAAAAAAACTTTATTTTAGAAAGGGGAAGGGAAAAGAAACATGATTTTTGGGGCTCCTAGGGGTGGAGAACTGATGGTCCGATGACGTCTCCTTCATCGGAGCTCAAAACCCAATCCTTCATGGTATGTATATGAAAAAAAAAAAGAAAAAAAGAAAAAAAGAAGAAAAAAGAAATAGAATGCTTGTTGTTGTGGTTGTTGTTGTTGTTGTTGTTGTTTACCTTTTTTTTTTAAGAACAAAATATGAAAAGCCTCCTTTTTTTTTCTTTCGTTTCATGTCATGTATATATACTACTTTTCAATCTTGTTTATTCGTACAAAAAAAGATAATAATAACATTTAATAATAATAGTAGTAGTAATGATAATAATAATTTGGGCCCTTGGTAGGCCCAAAAAGGAAATAAAAAGAAAGGAAAAACAAAGGCCTCCAATTGGGCTTTGAACAAAAATGGGTGTCTACAGCTGCCCCTTTTTGTTTATCGCTTGCGTAGAAAGGAACATACAAAGACGTAGACACCTAACCACTATCAAATCCCACTTAACATCGCAGTAGAAGGAATAAAATTTTTTTACAATTACCAAAACCAAAACAGATCAAAACATGTTACGTTATCCAAAATTAGAAAAGTAGATACCAAGCCATCAAAACATGAAGAGTGAAACAAGATAAACTCAAACCTCATAACAAAATATTTGAAATGAGAATGCAAAAGAATGTAAATAGTCCTTAGACCTATGTCTTCATATACAATGCAATGAAAAGCAAATGGACCTCCATACTTGGGCCTCTATGTAACAGCCCGTTTTTAGTGAATTTGGAATAGTATTTTTAGGACAAAAAATTTGAAGTAAAAATATTTATGTTATTATTATTTTAATGTCTACACCATACTAGTATTACCATATAAAAATTTTGTTAAAAAATTTTACTGTTTGTATGTTTAATTTGATGAAAAGGAGTAAATCGCATAAAGTGCAAAAGTGGAGTTCTAGTAGTAAGGTATTAAATGACTCTGGAACTTTAAAGTATGAGTCATTATGTTAAAATTAGACCAAATAAATTGCTAGTGGACTTTTATGGTCATTAAAAAATGATATTATAAAGGTTAATTAATAAGGCTAATGTTGTAATTTGATAATTAAGAAATATTAAAATATAGAAAACAAAAGACAAAGCATGCATGTTCATCTTTTTCAACCGAATATTGAAAGAGGAGAAGCCATGAAAGCTTGAAACTTTCGGCCATCACTCTTTTGCTTGCATGTGAGTAGATTTTGTCCCGTTTTTAATGATTTTTATGTTTTTGGGATCGTTGTAGCTTAATCTAGCTAGCCCAAGGACTAATTTGTGAAAATTTCAAACTGTTAAGGTTTTCCCAGTAATGAATGTGCAAGAGTTTTGATGTTTTATGGAAGAAAATGGTTAATTGTTGATAGTTAAACAAATTTTGTTAAGTGATTTTTGATGAAATTGTCAAATAAGGATTGAATTGAAAAATAGAAAATTATACATGGTGAAATTGTGAAACAAAGGAAATATAAAGCTTGCTAGGGACCTAATTGATATTTGACTATGATAGATTGGGGTTGAATTGCATGAATTTCCATTTTTGTGAACTTGGGACTTAATTGAAAAGAAACCAAAAGTACAAGGGCAAAAGTGTAAATTTTACAAATATGTGAATTTGGATTGAATTGAATAGAATAGTTGTAATAACCCGATTTAGGGCCTAGTCAGAACACTGGTCTCGGGACCATCAATTCGAAGATAGAAAAATTATTTTTATTATTTTTATGAGGTTATGGTACTATTATATTAGTGCATGAAAAATTTGGTGAGTTGATTTTAATGTTTTAAAGCCCGATTGCGAAAAAGGACTAAATCGCATAAAAGACAAAAGTTGCATTTTAGTACCCAAATGTGTTAAATAGCTAGAGAATCAAAACTGACGGCTTTTAAAGGGCAATTACACCCTTTTTCATTGTGTTGACCGGCCATGTGATGGATTTTAAACAAATAGTCAATGTATTAGGTTGATGATGTCATATTAGGTGATAAAATGGTACCCTAAGGAATTAGCTTCAACTTTTTCATTTTCTTCCTTCTTCTTTGACTGAAAATACCAGAAATAAAAGGGTTTTGAAGCTTTGAACTTTCAGCAAAGAAACTTCCTTGAAAGTAAGTGATTTTAATGCTTTTTCTTGAAGATTTTTATATTTTTGAGACCCTTGAAGCATGAGCTTTCAAATGAGGGTGATATCTTACAAAATGGTTAAGAGTTTAGGATTTTGCCATGAATGTATTTATAATGTTTGCTAAGTTTTTATGGAAGAATATGAGTCCTAGTTGTGTTATAAACAATTTTTGTGAAAGATGTTAGCATGAAAACACCTAAAGGGACTATTTTGCATAAGTTGCAAAATAGGTGGTAAGTCTGTGAAATAGTGAGAATTTGGGATTGCTCTAGTAGTAAAAAGAGTTTAAATAGGTGTGAAATACGAAGAAATTCGATAAAAATTGATTTTTGGGCATAGGGGTAAAATGGTCATTTTGCCAAGGCCTAGGGGAAAAATGGTCATTTTACCAAAGTTGTGAATTTATGAATGCCTAATTGTCTTTAGTGACTAAATGGATGTATATTGTTATTATAGATCAAGATTTACCAAAACTGAGCTTAGACCGGGGAAAAGCCAAACAATCCGAATAAGCCGACTAGTCAAGTACTTTTTGTAAACCGAGGTAAGTTGTATGTAAATAATACAACTACACTGTTAATACTTGTATTCATATTGTCATTGAATTGATATTGTACAAGTTGTTAAGTTATAAATTGAGAATGCCTTGTAATATTGAGATAGTAGAAATATCCCGTTGAAACCTTAGGATATAAACTGGATATTTGTGCCACGACATTAGATGATTTGTGCGCCAGTGCAAGACATGTCTGGGACATGCTTCGGTCACATTATGAGAGTCAGTGCAAGACCATGTCTGGGACATGGCATCGGCACAGAGGTGAGCGCCAGAGTAAGACATGTCTGGGACACGAATCGGCCTTGACAGAGATAGCCAGTGTAAGACGGGTCTGGGACACTCATCGGCTAGGAGTTGTGCTAGTGTAAGACATGTTTGGGACATGCATCAATACACATATTTGAGAGCCAGTGTAAGACCATGTCTAGGACATGGCATCGGCAAATTATCCCATGTTGAAGGTTCATAGAATATCTAGTAGTATTCCAAACGGTTCAATGGTGAAAGTTATAGTTAAATTTTGATAAAGAAAGGATAATCATGTTGTGAGTGTTACAGGTACCGATATGATAAGCATGAGTAATGAGCTTAATTTAGAAAATGAGACTCGAGTAGATGATAATGAGTAAGTTAAGTTAGGTTTACTTTTGAGCTATAAGCATGATGGTAAATGGTGAGAATGTTATATATTTATTTATATGAAACTTTTTAAGCTTTATGCTTACTTCCTTTTCTTTTCCTCTTATTTCAGTATCTCCAGGCTAGCTTAAGGGTCCCATAAAGTCAGAGATATGGATCACACTATCAGCCGTAGCACTTGGTATAGTTTGATTTATATTTTTGAAGGTGGCATGTATAGGGCTAGACTAGGGTGTTGTAGTAAGAGAATTATTCATGTATTTTGGCTCAAGTCAAAAGCCCTTCACTTTGTATCAAGCCTGGAATAATGGCTATTATTCATTTTGATGAATGCATATAATGTTATTTCTATGGACGAATTGGTGTCCATTATGATGAAATTTGTATATTGAAATGATCTTGTATAGGTGGTGCAAAATGGGTGACAAAATAGCTTGGAAGATAGCCTAGTTTGTCCACACGGGTAAGACACACGTGCGTGTGTCTAGGCCGTGTGTGACACACAGCTCACGGCCATGGGTGTGTGTTATGGCCGTGCGTCCCCTGCACTTAAAACTTTAAAGTCATTTTAGTACACGGGCAAGCCACACGGGCGTGTGCATAGGCCGTGCCATAAAGTCGGTATGCATGCTAGTAGTACACGAGCAAGAGACACGGTCGTGTAAACGACACGATTATAGGGCACGGGTGTGTGCTTGGGCCGTGTGGTTTTGGCAAAATTCCCAGGTTTTCAGACAAGGGTTCGAGACATGGGTGTGTCTCTAGCACACGACCGCGTGCTCTATATCCACATGGACGTGTGGTGCCTTAATGCATGAAATTTTCTAAGTCGTTCATGAGTTCTCGGTTGGGTTTCGAACCACTCCGGATGTATGTTTTGGGCCTCGTAAGCTCTTATACGAGTCAAATTGCATGTGAAAAGAAAAAGTTTTAGATTGTTTGAAATTTCGCATCCTAATTTTATATAATCGGTTGAGTTGAGTCAGGTAACACCACAAACTCTATCCCGACGTCGGATACAGGTGAGGGGTGTTACATTTAATGGTATCAGGGCATGGTTTAGTCGACTCTAGGACTGAACTAGCCAGAGTACGAGTCTAGCTATACATGCCACTTATATGCATATTGATAGTGTAATGATTCCTGACGATTATAAATTGTTTTTATTATAGTAATGGATCCTGATAGAACCACAACGAATGACGTGGAAACTAATGCGCCGGCTCCCACAGAAGGAACCACACCAATAGAGAGTGAGCCCGTGAGTATGGGCCAAGGCGGAGGGGCTAGGGAGGCCTACCTCCGAATGATGGATGCTTGGTATATGGAGTTCGTTCGTGCAAACCCGAACACTCCACCACCCTCACCTCCTCCGATTCCTCAATACTCCCCAATGGCTCCTCAAGGTGTGGATGTGTTTAGACGAGAGAAGCCTCCGGTAGACAAGATCCGAAAGCAAGGGGCCGAGGAATTTCAGGCTAGTGTAGATGATGACCCGGAGAGAGCGGAGTTTTTGCTAGAAAATACCATGAGGGTATTCGATGAGTTGTCATGCATGCCTAAAGAGTGCGTGAAGTGTACCGTTTCACTTCTACGAGACTCGGCTTATCAGTGGTGGAACAATCTCGTGTCTGTAGTACCGAGAGAAAGAGTGACTTGGGAATTCTTCCAAGGAGAGTTTTGAAAGAAGTATATTAGCCAGAGGTTTATGGACAAAAAAGGAAATGAGTTTTTAGAGTTGAAGCAATATGATAAGACTGTGAGATAGTATGAGCGGGAGTTTGTGAAATTCAGCAAGTATGTACGAGAATGCGTATCTACTGAAGCTACCGTGTGTAAGAGGTTTGAGGATGGCCTCAACGAAGACATTTGAGTGTTTGTGGGAATCCTAGGGCTAAAAGAATTTGTGGTGATCGTTAAGAGAGCATGTAAAGCAGAAGAGCCAGTGAAGGAGAGAAGGAAGGCGGCCATTGATTCACGAGATTTAAAGAGAAGACAGATGGGGAAGACACATCAGTCCTCCTCCAAGAGGTCAAAAGAGTTTACTTTCCAATAAAATACTTTGGTTGGATATTCGAAGAGAAAAAAGAATCGACAAAACATGGCATCTAAAGCCCAAACTACCTCGGTGGCAAGTGTTGGTAGTGCTCAGCCAAATAGGCCGGAGTGTTTGTAATGTGGAAGACGTCACTTGGGCGAATGTCGAATAAGCGAGAGGGGCTGTTTCAAGTGTGGGTCACTTGACCACTTTATCCGTGAGTGCCCTGAGATGGACGAGAGAGAGAGAGAAAATAAGAGGTGAAAGCAAGCAGTGCTCCATTGAGGGGTAGGCCTCAAAGGAACCCCGAGAGTGGGAATAGTAGTAGAGGTGCACTAAGAGAGGTCGCAATAAAATCAGAAGGCAAAGCGCCAGCTAGGACCTATGCTATACGAGCCCGAGAAGAGGCAGAGTCTCTAGACGTGATCATGGGTACCTTTTCTATTCACGATATAACTGTTGTTGCTTTAATTGACCTGGGATCTACCCACTCTTACATGTGTATGGAATTAATACCTCGTATAAACATGCTAGTAGAGTCCACTAAGTTTGTAATAGAAGTGTCTAACGCGTTAGGCAAGCATGTATTAGTGGATCGAGTATGTAGAAATTGTCCTTTGGCGATTAGAGGCCATTGTTTTCTGGCAACTTGATGTTGTTGCTGTTTAATGAATTTGATGTAATTCTTGGGATGGATTGGTTGACCTCCCATGGCGTTGTAGTAGACTGTGGGAGAAAAGTAATTCAGTTAAGACGTGAGGATGTAAATGTTCTTTGAGTTGGGCCAGATAAGTCGGATAACTTGTCTGTGATAGTATCGTCTTTTACAGCCGAAAGATATTTGAGAAAAGGTTATGAAGCTTATCTAGCTTTTGTGCTGAATACCCAAGAGTTCGAGCTGAAGATTGAGTCAGTATCAGTGGTTTGTGAGTTTATAGATGTCTTTCCGGAGGAGTTATCAGGGTTATCCCCAGAGAGAGGTTGAGTTTGGTATGGAGTTGGCTCCTGGTACGACACCAATCTCGATTACACCTTATAGGATGGCCCCCACCGAGTTAAAGGAGTTGAAAGTGCAGTTGCAAGAGCTAACAGACAAAGGTTTTTCTAGATCGATTTTTTCACCATGGGGTGCTCCAGTGCTTTTTGTGAAAAAGAAGGATGGGTCGATGAGGTTATGTATCGACTACAGACAACTTAACAAAGTAACAGTGAAGAACAAGTATCCCTTGCCGAGGATCAATGATCTTTTCGATCAATTGAGAGGAGTCACTGTGTTCTCTAAGATAGACTTAAGATCGGGCTACTACCAGTTAAGAGTCAAGGAACATGATGTACCGAAGACTGCTTTTCAGACAAGATATGGGCATTATGAGTTTCTTGTTATGCCTTTTGGATTGAAAAATGCCCCAGTAGTATTTATGGACTTGATGAACTATATCTTCCAACCGTATTTGGATAGGTTCGTCGTCATTTTTATTGATGACATCTTAGTTTATTCGCGTAACGAGAATGAGCACGCGGAGCATTTGAGAACTGTGTTGCAGATCTTAAGGGATAAGAATCTTTTTGCCAAGTTTAGTAAAAGTGAGTTTTGGCTCAAAGAGGTCGGGTTTCTAGGACATATTGTGTTGGGTGACGGGATCAGAGTTGACCTAAGTAAGATCTCAGCTATTGTGGAATGGAAACCGCCAAGGAATGTGACAGAGGTTCGCAGTTTTCTGGGGCTAGTGGGATACTATAGAAGATTTGTAAATGGATTCTCCATGATAGCTATACCGATAATGAGGCTATTGCAGAAAGATGTCAAGTTCGAATGGACAGAAAAGTGCCAACAGAGCTTCGAGAAGTTAAAAGTTTTGTTGACGGAAGCCCCAATTTTAGTGCAACCAGAGTCAGGTAAAGAACTTGTAATTTATAGTGACGCCTCCCTAAATGGTTTGGGGTGTGTCCTCATGAAAGAAGGCAAAGTTATAGCCTATGCCTTAAGACAGCTAAAACCTCACGAGAGAAATTATCCGACCCATGACTTAGAGCTAGCAGCTGTAGTGTTCGCCCTGAATATTTGGCGACACCATTTGTATGGGAAAAAATGTAGAGTATTTACCGATCACAAGAGTCTAAAGTATTTAATGACTCATAAAGAATTGAATTTGAGGCAACGACGATGGTTAGAGCTAATAAAAGATTATGAGTTGATCATTGACTACCATCCAAGAAAGGCGAACGTAGTCGCCGGTGCTTTGAGTAGAAAGTCGTTGTTTGCTATGAAAATCTTGAACACTCAGTTGACTATATCTAGTGATGGATTAGCTTTAACAGAGTTAAGAGCCAGACTGACTTTTCTTCATGAAATTTGTGAAGCTCAGAAAAATGATGAGAAACTACAAGCTAAGAGAACTCAATGTGAATCATAGATTGAGTCAGATTTTCGTGTTAGTACTGATGGGTGTATAATGTTCAAAAATAGAGTTTGTGTACCCAAAGATAGTGAGCTCATTCAGAAGATTTTACGAGAGGCACACAGTGGTTGTTCGTTAATTCACCCGGGTAGCGTGAAAATGTACAACGACCTTAAAAAAATGTATTGGTGGTCGGGTATGAAAAGAGACATTTCTGAGTTCGTATCCAACTGTCTAGTGTGTCAACAAGTAAAGGCTGAACATCAAGTGCCTTCGGGTTTACTTCAGCCTATTATGATTCCCGAGTGGAAATGGGATCGTATCACCATGGACTTCGTGACTAGTTTGCCTCTAACCCCAAAAAATAAAGATGCAGTATGGGCTATTGTTGATAGACTCACTAAGTCAGCACACTTCATACTGGTGTGTGCCGACTACTCCCTTGAAAAGTTGGTTAACTTGTATGTTTCTGAGATTGTGAGGCTTCATGGTGTACTGTTATCGACTGTATCTGATCGAGACCCGAGGTTCACCTTGAGGTTTTGGAAGAAGTTACAAGAAGCTTTAGGAACCAAGTTGAGTTTCAGTACGGCGTTTCATCCGCAAACTAACGGACAGTCTGAAAGAGTAATACAAATCTTAGAGGACATGTTGAGGTGCTGTGTTCTCGAGTTCCAAGGAAGTTGGGAAAAACACTTACCATTGGTTGAATTCGCCTACAAAAACAGCTATCAGTCGAGTCTAAAAATGGTGCCTTATGAGGCTTTGTACAGGCGAAAGTGTTGAACGCCCTTATACTGGATTGAGTGTAGAGAGAGTCAGATTCACGGGATTGATTTGATTAAAGAGGCTGAGGAAAAAGTTAAAGTGATTCGTGACTGTTTGAAAGCTGCCTCGGATAGACAAAAATCCTACGCAGATTTGGAACGAAGGGAGATTGAGTTTGAAATCGAGGATAAGGTATTTTTGAAAGTTTCCCTGTGGAGGAAAGTCCTAAGAGTTGGTAGAAAAGGCAAGTTGAGTCCTTGTTTTATAAGACCTTATAAGGTTACCAAGAGAGTAGGGTCCGTTGCCTACTGTTTGAGTTTGCTGCCAGAGTTAGAAAATATTCACAACGTATTTCATGTATCCATGCTACGCCGATCTGCATCGGACTCTTTCGTGATATAATTGCACCAATCGAAGTTGTGATTCTCCCGAGATATGACGTATGGAGAGGAACCGGTCAAGATATTAGCTCGAGAGGTCAAACAGTTAAGAAATAAGAGTATACCGCTTGTGAAGGTTTTGTGGCATAGACATGGGGTTGAGAAAGCCACATGGGAACCTGAGGAGTCTTTGAGAGAGCAGTATCCAAACTTATTCACCGGTAAGATTTTTGAGGACGAAAATTCCTAAGGGGGAGAAATGTAATAACCTGATTTAGGGCCTAGTTGGAAAAGTGGTCTCGAGACCACAAATTCGAAGATAGAAAAATTATTTTTATTATTTTTATGGGGTTATGGTACTATTATATTAGTGCATGAAAAATTTGGTGAGTTAATTTTAATGTTTTCAAGCCCGATTGCGAAAAAGGACTAAATCGCATAAAAGGAAAAAGTTGCATTTTAGTACCCAAATGTGTTAAATAGCTAGAAAATAAAAATTGAAGGCTTTTAAAGGGCAATTACACCCTTTTTAATAGTGTTGGCCAGCCATGTGATGGATTTTAAACAAATAGTCAATGTATTAGGTTGATGATGTCATATTAGGTGATAAAATGGTACCCTAAGGAATTAGCTTCAAATTTTTCATTTTCTTCCTTCTTCTTTGACCGAAAATACTAGTAAAGAAAAGGGTTTTGAATCTTTGAACTTGCAGCAAAGAAACTTCCTTGAAAGTCAGTGATTTTAATGCTTTTTCTTGAAGATTTTTATATTTTTGGGACCTTTGAAGCATGAGCTTTCAAATGAGGGTGATATCTTACAAAATGGTCAAGAGTTTAGGATTTTTCCATGAATGTATTTGTAATGTTTGCTGAGTTTTTATGGAAGAATATGAGTCCTAGTTGTGTTATAAATAACTTTTGTGAAAGGTGTTAGCACGAAAGCACCTAAAAGGACAATTTTGCGTAAGTTGCAAAATAGGTGTTAAGTGTGTGAAATAGTGAGATTTTGGGATTTCTATAGTATTAAAAAGAGTTTAACTAGGTGTGAAATATGAAGAAATTTGATAAAAATCAATTTTTGGGTATAGGGGTAAAATGGTCATTTTGCCAAGGCCTAGGGGCAAAATGGTCATTTTACCGAATTTGTGAATTTATGAATGCCTAATTGTGTTTAGTGACTAAATGGATGTATATTGTTATTAAAGATCAAGATTTACCAAAACCGAGCCTAGACCGGGGAAAGGCCAAGCAATTCGAATAAGCCGACTAGTCAAGTATTTTTAGTAAACCGAGGTAAGTTGCATGTAAATAATACAACTACACTGTTAATACTTGTATTCATATTGTCATTGAATTGATATTGTACAAGTTGTTAAGTTATAAATTGAGAATGCCTTGTAATATTGAGATAGTAGAAATATCCCGTTGAAACCTTAGGATATAAACTGGATATTTGTGCCACGAAATTGGATGATTTGTGCGACAGTGTAAGACATGTGTGGGACATGCTTCGGCCATATTATGAGAGCCAGTGTAAGACCGTGTCTGGGACATGGCATTGGCACAGAGATGAGCGCCAGAGTAAGACATGTCTGGGACATGCATCGGCCTTGATAGAGATAGCTAGTGTAAGATGTGTCTGAGACACACAGCGACTAGGAGTTGTGCTAGTGTAAGACATGTCTGGGACATGCATCAGCATGCGTATATGAGAGCCAGTGTAAGATCATGTCTGGGACATGGCATCGGGAAATTATCCCATGTTGAAGGTTCATAGAATATCTAGTAGTATTCCAAACGATTCAATGGTGAAAGTTATAGTTAAATTTTGATAAAGAAAGGATGATCATGTTGTGAGTGTTACAGGTACCTATATGATAAGCATGAGTAACGAGATTAATTTAGAAAATGAGACTCGAGTAGATGATAATGAGTAAGTTAAGTTAGGTTTACTTTTGAGCTATAAGCATGATGGTAAATGGTGAGATTGTTATATATTTATTTATATGTAACTTGCTAAGCTTTATGCTTTCTCCCTTTTCTTTTCCTCTTATTTCAGTATCGCCAGGCTAGCTTAAGGGTCCCATAAAGTCAGAGATATCGATCACACTATCAGTCGCAGCACTCGGTATAGTTTGATTTATATTTTTGAAGGTGGCATGTATAAGGCTAGACTAGGATGTTGTATTAAGATAATTATTCATGTATTTTGACTCAATTCAAAAGCCCTTCACTTTGTATCATGCCTGGAATAATGGCTATTATTCATTTTGATGAATGCATATAATGTTCGTTCTATAGTTGAATTGGTGTCCATTATGATGAAATTTGTATATTGAAATGATCTTGTATAGGTGGTGCAAAATGGGTGACAAAATGGCTTGGAAGATAGCCTAGTTTGTCCACACATGTAAGACACACGGGCGTGTGTGACACACGGCTCACGGCCATGGGTGTGTGTTGTGGTCGTGCGTCCCCTGCACTTAAAACTTTAAAGTCATTTTAGTACACAGGCAAGCCACATGGGTGTGTGCCTAGGCCGTGCCATAAAGTCAGTATGCATGCTAGTAGTACACGGGCAAGAGACACGGCCGTGTGTCTCGGTCGTGTAAAGGACACTGTTATAGGGCACGGGTGTGTGCTTGGGCCGTGTGGTTTTGACAGAATGCCCAGGTTTTCAGACACAGATTCGGGACATGGGCGTGTCTCTAGCACACGGCCGTGTGTTCTATATCCACACGGGCGTGTGGAGCCTTGATGCATGAAATTTTCTAAGTCTTTCATGGGTTCTTGGTTGGGTTCCGAACCACTCCGGATGTATGTTTTGGGCCTCATAAACTCATATACGGGTCAAAGTGCATGTGAAAAGAAAAGTTTTAGATTGTTTGAAATTTCACTGCCCAGTTTTATATAATCGGTTGAGTTGAGTCAGGTAACACCACAAACCCTGTCCCGGCGTCGGATATGGGCAAGGGGTGTTACAATAGTTATTAAATTGGTTGATTTTATTTATTTAGATCAAGATATAGCTCAACCGGATTTAAATTGAGGAAAAATGAAAGTCGTAGATTAGCCTATCGTACTCCTTCGTGTTGGTTTCGATGTAAGTTCATAGTAGCAAATTGCTTAATTAAATTTCTTTATGTATTTGTACTTCATAATTTAGTAGATAACTATTGTACTTCGGTATCCCTTACCGCTCTTACGTGCCACTGTTGTATTTTGGTACCCGTGATCGCACTTACGTGCCCCTGTTGTATTTCGGTACCCCTGATTGCACTTACGTGCCCCTGTTGTACTTTGGTACCCCTGATTGTACATAAGTGCCTCTGTTGTACTTCGGTACCCCTGACTGCACTTACGTGCCCCTATTGTACTTCGGAACCCCTGTTTACACTTACGTTCCCCTGTTGTATTTTGGTACTCTTGATAGCACTTTCGTGCCATGTTTATGTTTCGGTAATATCAATCAAGTAATATAAGAGCTTCATTCATTTAATGTTGAGTTAAATAAATTGCTATATACTTACTAAGCTTTATAAGCTTATACGTATTTGTGTGTCATTTTATAGATTACTTTTTTTGACTTAGGATAGATTGAAACTTCGGCTCATATTATCCATCATTGTTAGTAGTTTTTGAACTCTTTTGGGATTGTGGCATGTACATGTGGCTATATAAGTATATATGTATATGTGTGTCTAGTTAATTTTTGTATAATAATGAACTACTAAGTTATGTGTTTGAACACTTTGTTTTCTAGGTTGTATATATGTATCTTTTGACTTGATAAAATTATATGGATAAATCACTTATGAATGGTTTAATGTTGATGAATTAAGTTTTATGCTAGCATTTATATCTTGGATAGGTGTTTGAATAAATAGAGATGAAAGCCTAGTTTAAAAATGCATCTTATAAATGTTCTATGATATGTTTGAAATGTGGTGATTTTGGTATCTTTCCTATTAATGGCATAAAAGTCTATTGGTGCTAGTAGTGGAATGATACAATTGGTACCTTTTTGGTATTTGGTTGTTAGGTAATTTAAATGGCTTATGTTGATGCAAACTTATTTTTGAAGTTAGTGAACAGTATGGCAAATTTAAGCATATGTTTGTACATGTATTGATGTTGTAATTGAGGTGCCCTTTGGGCATATTGGTTGGATGTATATATACCATATTGAAATTGCCTATTTATGCTTGGTTTTAATGCATTTTGAATGCTAGTCCATATGTATAAAAGTGATTGTAGGTTCATGCTTGAATGGGTGAGAAAAATGGCTTGAGAATGACCTATTTTTTGTCCACACGAGTAGAGACACGGACATGTGTCTTAGCCGTTTGTCCCCTGTAACTTTAAAAGGGTTGCAAGTCAGGCTGTTACACGGCCTAGCACACGACCTGACACACGGGCGTGTGGGGTTATTTCGAAGGGTACACGGCTTGGCACATGGGCATGTGGCTTGGCCGTGACCCAAGTCAAAGATTTACACAGGTATAGACATGGGTTGGGACACGACCGTATGTCTCTATTTCGATTGCCCACACGGCCTAAGACACGGGCGTGTCTCTTGGCTGTGTGATCGCTGTAATTTGAAAATTTTTGCCTTCTTTCAAAAAATTTCATATGTTTTCGATTTAGTCCAGATTCATTTCCAATGTCTTTTTAGGGCCTCGAGGGCTCGTAAAAGGGATCGTATGTATGATTTTGGTTGATGTTTCTATGATTTACGATGTGATTTGTTTATTATAATAAAATGATCAGTATACGATGTTATGCTCCGGTAATACTCCGTAGCCCAAATTTGGCGACAGATACGGGCTAGGGTTGTTACACTCTAAATGAAATGAATGCTTTCCTTTCTTCCTTTCTTGAATTGTCATAAAAGGTCATCATTTTGAGAATCATGTTTTTAGGTTGAAAAAGATCAAATCCCTATCCACACACAACAGCTCATGAAAATCAAATTCCATGAGATATCACCTTAACAAATTTCAAAATGATTTTATGATTCGTAAATTAAGTTATCAGATGATAATTCACTTAACAAACTTGGTACTACAGATTTCATAAATCCACCCTTGAAACATAAATTTCTTGCATAGAGAGTCAACTCGTTAATTCTTGTGAAGTCAAATTTCCTATTCCTAACTTTGGACCATTCCAACTGTGAACCTTGTACCATGCTCTTTTGCAAAATTGGGTCTTAAAATAGATATTCTTCAATATAATTCCTTTATCTTGCTCTCTCTCTATTTTCTTTTCTTTTTTTTATTTCTTTTTTTTGTTTTTTTGTTTTGTTGTTTTTTTTTCTTGATTTAAGCAAATACTTCTTTCTATAGAATCTTACATTCTCCAAGTAGATTAATTCCCTAATTTAAACCAGCCATGAACAATCAGAGATGGACTTGTTCCAAGGTTATAGTGTAGGTTTGAGTTTTGGTGCCAAAAAAAGGGCTAAAATAGGCTCAAATAAATGACTTCAAGGCTCATACCGAAAGATCAATTTCTTCTGAAAATCTTCATTATCCTCCAGGGTATCTCATATATTTTTTAGAAATCTCTCTAGGCTGCTCATTTTTGAGTTTTCAGCCTAGAGTTCATCTCCCTCTTTTATGCTCTTGAAGACGACATAATTTTCCAAGGATTAACTTCTTGATTTGCCTAAACATATTTGATCAAAATGGTCTTTTAAGGGTAGTAACGTAGTCTAAGGATTAAGGGTCAACCAGAGAAAGGTTTTCCAAGCTAAAATATACATATTATCTAAAAGAGTATAAAAACCATGAGGAGTTATTTTGAATTTTTGATTGCTGCTTTCATCTCCCAATCACTTCTTTTTGTTCTTACTCCTTCCTATTTCCTTTTTTTTCTTATCTGTTTTCCCTATTTTTCTTTTTTCCTTTTTTTTAGAATGAGATCAAGAATTTAGAATTTTGTTTTCATTCTTCATGATCTTTCTTATCAATCCATGATGTTCAATGGATAACTTTAATTAGGGTTCAGAAAGAAAATACATCAGGCTCAAAATGGGGTAGCAAGGGATATAATTTTCTCCAAGTGATGGGGAGAACAAAAGGATTCCATTTATCATTTCAAAATATGGTTAATCTCATCACAAAGGTCATTCTTGGGAATGCGCCCATCTTTTCAATTTGAATTGCGCATAATCTCAAGGCAATGTTGTAAACTCATCGATCCATACCCAAAACCTCACAAATTGTCCTCCAACGTGGAGGGTGATCCTTCGGCAAGGGTCAATTTTGAACAAACAAGATGGCCCAAAGTGGTTAACAGAGGATGAAATTTTCTTCAAGTGAAGGATATTTCAAAAATGTCATTCGTCACTTTAAACATGGCCAACTTATTAAGTAATTAACCTTAAGGAGAATGCAAGATTACAAAGTAAAACATAACCTCAAGCATGATGCACAAAGAAAAACATAATAGAAAAAGCCAATATTACTTAATGTGAATAACTCTTTAAGAACAATCAAGCTTAGTTTTTAAGAAAAGTATTTTTTCACTGCATAAGAATTTACAAGGTTCAGCATCTTGTCTCCATCCATTTCAGCGAGAATCAATGCTCCACTAGAGAAAGCTTTTTTCACCACATACAGTCCCTCCCATTGTGGCATCCATTTTCCTTGATGATCATGAACATATGGAAGAATCTTCTCCAGTACCAAATCCCCTTCTCTAAATTGCCTTGGTCGCACCTTTTTGTTATAGGCCTTCATCATTCTCTGCTGATACAATTGGCCATGACATAAAGCTGCTAATCTCTTTTCCTCAATTAAATTCAACTACTCATATCTCTCTTGCACCCATTCAGCCTCCTCCAGTTGCCCCTTAACACTCATAGAGATGGGATTTGCACCTTGATAGGTAAAACAGCTTCCATGCCATATACTAATGAAAATGGAGTAGCTCCAGTCAAAGTTCTCACCGATGTACAGTATGTGTGGAGAGCAAAAGGGAATTTCTCATGCCAATCCTTATACATTTCTGTTGTCTTGGAAATGATCTTCTTGATATTCTTATTTGCAGCCTCGACTACCCCATTCATTTTTGGACGATATGGCACAGAATTGTGATGCTTGATCTTAAATTGTATGCAAACCTCTTCTATCAAGTCATTGTTCAAGTTCTTGACATTGTTTGAGATGATTCTTTCTGGTAAATCGTATCGACAAATGACCTCTTTTTTAAAATATTTGCAGTTCTCTGATTGAGTTACATTGACATATGAAGTGACTTTGACCCACTTGGTGAAATAATCAATCATTACAAAGATGAAGTGATGCCCATTTGATGTTTTCGGTGTGATGGGGCCAATGACATCCATGCCCCACATTGAGAATGACTAAGGAGGTGCCAAGACATGAAGATTGGTAGGAGGAGTGTTAGTATTATCTGCATAAATCTAGCATTTATGAAATTTTCGAGCACAATTTAAACAATCTCGTTCCAACCTCAACCAAAAATATCCAGCCCTCATGATTTTGCCTTGCCATCATATGTCCGTTACTATGTGCTCTACATATTCCATCATGGATTTCCATCATTATCTAAATTGCCTCTTCTGTGTCGACACATCCCAACTGGGTTTGGTCACATCCTCTTTTGTACAAAAACTCATTGTCCAAGAAGAAACCCATAGCCAGCCTCCTAATTATTCATTTATCATTTTCTGAGGCACAATCCGGGTATTGCTGGTATTGCAAATATCGCTTAAGGTCAACATACCATGGTTTCTCATATGTTTCTGATTCTACTCCCATACAGTAGGCCTACGAGTCCTTGACCCTTAGCTATATAGGTTGCACTTTTGTTTCAAATCCTACTTTAAACATGGTGGCTAGATTGTTCGTACAAGTGAACATTGTTTGTATAGCTACATTGTTCGTACATGTGAACATTAGTTCAGTTGTAGTGGGAAAATACTGGCCACTCGAGGAGATTAGTACTCGTAACGCGTAGGTTTGTGTAAGTGTACATATTCGTTTTCAAGTAATAAGTAAGTATTGAGTTATCGTCTCCACAGGGATTGTATTTGTGTTTAACCACTTAATTGTAAAATTATATTAACAACTTGATAAATAAAAAACACAATATGGTTGAGAAGAGAAAATTGAATATATTAAACTAAATGCAATGATCCCTAATGCAAATTATCCTAAGTATGCAAACTATATGAATGAAATAGATTTTAGCAAAATTAAACACAATTTGCAACAATTATAACATAAATAAACTAGGACAATTACTTTAATTAAACTCAATTTATTATCAACATGCTTAATAACAATTGAAAAAACATGGCAACTCAATCTTTCATGAGTTTGGAAACCACATTAGGTCCTTTCGGAATCCTTTACTTAGTAAATACGCATTTTATTGATTCTTATTTACTAAGGGTTTCTTAGCATTCGTGTGAGGTAACAGGGACGTGTTAGGTTTGAAATAGTTTAATCACACAAATCTAAAAACTATGCAGATAACAGAGCTAGGTTAGAGTTATTATGCAACCTACAATTTAATCAAGTTAGGATCTAAATTGAGCATGCACATTTCAATTATGTGTCCACTAGCTGTCATCTGGTTAGGATCGCTTAGCTAATTCAATTTCATTTCAATCACGTATGAACGAAATACAGACTTGATTTTATTTGAAAACTTGATCGATTAAGGCACAAACATCATAAGCATGAATCAAATAAATATTATTTAATCAAAGCAATCATCCTGGCTTAAATAAAATTAAGCTAACATTGTTGTAAACAAGAACAAAGAACACATAGCAAACATTTTTAGATTAAATTAAAGAAAAGAAAGATTAAACCCAAATTAGAGTGGCTGTCACCCAAGACTCTAATCGACGAGACTCCTTCACTCCTTCGCTTTTCTCCTTTGTTGATGGCTCTCCAAGGTGGCTGACCAAGGGCTCTTTAAGAAGCTTAATTGCTAAAATCTCTATGAAGAGATGATGCTAGGCGTGGGGAATGGAAAATGCTAAAGAGAATTGAGAAAGAAGAGAATGATGAGGGATGGGGGCTGATGAATGAGGGAATGAAGGGGTCTTATTTATAGGTGAAGAGAGGTGGGTAGTTTGCTAAAAATAGCTTGGTTTATTCTCTTCAAAATTCTTCCATGAGTGGCCGGCCATAATTAGTAGAATTTGAGCTGATTTTTGCTTGATTTTTAAGGAATTTAAATGGCATAATAACTTAGGACTGAGACTCGGTCAAATGAAAATCTTCAGGCAAACCTCTAATTTCTTCAACAGTGCAAGGACCTTGTGTAATTAAACCAAAAAATGGTTTAAATGGATAGCCATGTGTAGCCGAAATTGGGTTAACTTGGTCTTCAATTTGGATGGTTTTTGTAATCCAACAAAGCTATTAGACTTGTCCAAAATAAATCAATAAGTTAAAGGACCAAAGAACAAAATTTATACAATTTAAATAATTAATTACAACCCAAATTATTAATGAAATATTTAAAATGATTTATTAAATATAATTTTATATTTTATTATTTAATTTAATCATGGATGGCCAATTTTATGTCTTAAAAATATAATATGTTCAAATAAATATAAAATAAGCCGTTTTATGCATGAAAACTATATAATAAAGCATAAAATCACATTTTAATAATTTCTATGTCCTAATTTCATAGTTTCACATGTTTCATTAATTTATTAAACAATTACTTAGTTTTAAAAACGAATTTAAGTAAAAAGGTAATAAATTACATAGGAAAAATCCTATATATTTTTCAATTTATAGTACTGCCCCAATCCTATGCACAATCATGTTGGATGCTCCATTGAAATACACCCTCAAAATTTCTTCTTCGTGCTTCGAAATTGACATGATCTATTCATTTGGGAAATCAAAACTCATGGGTTTGTATTCCTCTTTCACACGATCCACTAGAAATTCTGTGACTATGCTTTCTTTTATAGCCTTTTAGGACACATAGACGATGTCATATTCGGACAATACCACTTGTCAATGAAGAACTCTCCTTGACAATGATGGCTTCTTGTACTTCAAAGGGTCCAACTTTGCGATAAGGAAGGTGGTGCGATACAACATGTATTGCCTTAGTCGACGAACAGTCCATGCTAAAGCGTAACACATCTTTTCCATATGGGAATACTTGGCTTCATATTCCGTGAACTTCTTGCTCAAATAATAGATTGCATGCTCTTTCTTATTTGAACCATCTCGTTGCCCCAGAACACAACCTATATAATTATCTAGCACTACCAAATGCAAAATCAAAGGTTTTCCTAGCATCGACAGAATCAAAATTGGTGGCTTGCCAAATACTTTTTAACTTTCTTGAACACTTTTTAACAATCTTCAGTCCATTCACCATCAATATCCTTACTTAAGAGCTTGAGGATGGGATCACATTTATCCGTCAACTGTGAGATGAAACGAGACACGTAATTTAACTGTCTAAAAAAACTCTTACCTCTTTTTGAGTTTTAAGGGGTATCAAATCTTGAATTGCTCGAACCTTGTCCGGATCTATTTTAATTCCTCGTTCACTCATTACGAAACCCAACAGCTTCCCCAAATTTACCCCAAAAGTACATTTTGCTGGATTCAATCTGAATTTATATTTTCTTAATCTTTCAAATAGTTTGTGGAGGTTTTCCACATGACTTTCCTCCCTAGCGGACTTTGCTATCATATTGTCAACATAAACTTCAATCTCTTTATGCATCATGTCATGAAAGAATGTCACCATTACTCGTTGATACCTGGCCCCAACATTTTTTTAGACCAAACGACATGACCCTGTAACAAAAAGTTCCCCAGGTCATGATTAATATGGTCTTTTCCATGTCTTCCCTCGCCATTTTGATTTGATTATACCCTGAGAATCCATCCATGAAAGAGAAAACAAAATGTTTAGCATTGTTATCCACTAGTGTGTCTATATGAGGTAACGAAAAATTGTCATTGGGGCTGGCTCTGTTCAAAACTCTATAATCGAAGCACATTTTGACTTTCCCATCCTTTTTAGGCACTGTTACAATATTCGCTACCTACTCTTGGTATTTAGCTACTTCCAGAAATCTCGCATCGAATTGTTTCTTGACCTCTTCTTTAATCTTCAATAGCATCTCAGGTTTTATCCTTCTCAACTTCTAGTAGACGAGCTTGCAATCTGATTTCAAAGGTAGCCTGTGTTCTACAATATTGGTGTCCAAACCCAGCATTTGTTGGTATGACCATGCAAACACATCTAAGAACTCAATGAGTAGATCCTTCAGCAATTGACTTTGCTCTAGCATGAGAGTGTTTCAAATCCTAATTTCCTTTCTTACCTCATCATCACCCATATTGATTAAATTTGTTCCCTCAAAATGGGGTTTTATAAGCTTATTTTCTTATTCAACTAGCCTCAAAAACTCATCTGGTACAACTTCCTCCTCTTTCATCTCATTAGCACTATAATGAACATAATTATGAGAATTTGATTCAAAGATTTCATTTGGATAATTTATCAATTTATGAGGTATATCCTTAAAATAATTACGAGTATGTATATTGGTATATGAATGAAAATGATTGATGAATAAAAGTGACTAGGGAAATGATCCAAATCTGATTTAATTAAAGAGAAAAAAAGTTTTACATGGATTTTTGAAGGAAATTAAATTAACTAAATGATATTAAAATTTGATATAAAAACTCTTAAAAATGATTGTATCTCAGAGGACTCAAGGATAGCAGGTAATGGTATGAGCTACCAGTTGTCTAAGGTAGAAGGGTCAGTAAACCCTTCTCTTGACATCGGCACCCTACTGCCAATCATGTTTAGATCCACTGCATCTCCATTAATCATTAACTTGATTGGGTCCTTTCCTGGTGCTTGAATTCCACTGAGTAAAAGATCTTAGATAGTGGAGGACAAATCAAAAGAGGTTCCACGACTTTCTTTCCAGCCATATGGGCCAACCTCTTTGCTCTTCGCTCTTTACACATCTTCTCAACATCCTTCCTCGTGGGCTTATATCCCAACCCTTTTGTATCTATCTAAGTGGGAACAAAAATGGGTTCTCAGATACCTTGTAGATCTTTTCCCAAACCTAACTAGATTTTCCAACCCTTCCTTATCGTCTCTACCGTCTAGGCAAATAACATGTTTGCTGTTTGTGGCACATGAGGCTTAGGGGCTCACATTCCCTCTGCCACGTAATATGTAGTGACCAGCTCAAAGGTCTAGAAAGAACTCTCTATTGCATTATCATCCACTTCTATGAAAGGAGAATTTGGCAAGCCAGCTACCAATAGGTCTTTTTCACCTCGCATGATGCATAAATTTTGATCGACTACAAATTTCAATCTTTGGTGCAACGATGATGGTACCACTCCAGCTGAATGAATCTAAGGGCGTCCCAACAACATACTGTAAGAAGGCATTATATCCATCACCTGAAAGTGTTAAGGAAATTAATGGCTCCTACCAACAAGAGAATCTTTATTTTGCCAATCACGCTTCTTTTGGTGCCATCAAAAGGTCGCACCACTAAAGGGTTCAATACCATGTACGAGGTGTCCACAGGCAACTTGGACAATGTTGACAAAAGGCAGAAAGTTGATTGATGACCCATTTTCAATCAGGACCCTAGCCATGAAATAGGCTTTACACTTTACTGATATGTGTTGTGCCTTGGTACTTCCTCTTCTATCCAGGGGTATTTCATCATCATTGAAAGATATGTAATTTGTGGCCAAAATGCTCCCTTCTAAGTGACTGACATTATCTACTAACATGTTGTGAACGACATAAGCTTGTTTTCGAACTCGTACAAGAGCCTCACGGTGTGGCTCCGAGTTCAAAAGTAGTGAGAACAAAGAAATTCTTGCTGGTGTTTTATTCAACTGCTCGACCACTCTATACTCGTTAACTTCATCATTCTCGACTTCTCCCTTTTGGTCCTCCCTCGTTTCTTTATTAGCTTCTTTATCGTCAATTTTTAGTTGATTTTTTGATATCACTTCCTTACCACGAGGTTCTTTCCCCACCATGTTTTGCTTGTAACAACGCTCGCTTCGAGTTATGCCACTAAGTCTTGAGATGTTGGAGGCATCAGATGCAACCACCTTATAATCATATCTCTAAGGAACTCGTTGGTCATTTCTATATTTATAAGGGCCGGGAACCCTAATAACCAACATATCATCTTGTACGACCCTTAGGGTAGACTATTTTCCAATAGGGTTTTCTTTCCATATACAATGGTGACAGGTTTAGCATCTAATGTGTTTATCTCTTTGGTCTTAACACCCTCCCGTATCTCTGGCTAGAAAGAATCCAAGAGACACTGTATATGTTTCCTAAACGTTGGGCAAACTTGGATAGAGTATCCTCAAGCTCCTTGGTAGAATTTATAGATTTGATCCATATCATTTCCCATTACAGACCTAAGTGGCTCTACATGAATTAGATTTGACTTTCTTAAGTTGTGGAAGAGTCGTTCGAGTGGGGTTGTGATTTCTTCCATTTTTCTCCTTTGAATGCTCCTTTTTTTAGTTATAGCATTAACTATTCAATTTTGGTTTAGTAACGAATTCGTGTTAACATCTGGTGTATTCTCTAACTTGAAATTTATCTTTCCTGCCCTTATAAGATATTGCACCTTATATTTTAATACTAAGCAGTTCTCGATGGTATGACTTGGATTGCTAGAGTGATACTTTCATCGAGCATTAACATCATACCACTTTGGAAATGGTGGTTGCATTCGTTCCTTGTGTGTAAGTACAAGGAGGTGCTTCTCCACTAGAATCGAGAAAAGTTTCGTGTAGGAGATCAGAATTTGATCAAACACAAGCCTCTCCCATGGTGGCCTTAATGGAGCTTGGGTCCGTGGGGACCAGGTTGGCATAGTTAACATGGGGGTTTGTAACGGGTAAAGGTGGATGATACATAAATGGTGAAGTATTGGTAGCATTTACAGCTGGGTTTTGAGGGCGTGGAGGATTGGGCTTGGGTAAGGAAAGTAAGAGTATGGGTATCTACCTGGTGCGATTGTTTGCGTTTCTGCTTCATTTTTCTTTCCAACGACACCTCTCTTTGCGCTTAAAGGGTCATCTATTTTGCCCAAATTCTGTTCATTCTTTATTATTTCTCTGGATAATACCATATCCAGGAAGGTCTTAGAGGCATTTCCTACCATCCTATCATAGTATATGCCTTTTAGCATACCAACAAATAGAATAGTAGTCTCTTTTTTCGTGAGCGGGGCTGTACTTGCAATGCCAGGTCCCTCTACCATTGTGCATATTCCTTAAAACTTTCATTCGACTTGTTTTCCATGTTCTGTAGAGTCAGGCGGTTTGGGGACATGGCTACAATATGTTTGTATTGGGCAATAAATGCCTGTGCAAGCTCTCCCCAAGTTCGAATCTAGCTCCTGTCCAACTTTACATACCAGTGAGTTGCAGATCCGATCAGACTGTCTTGAAATATGTGCATTAGCAGTTTCTCATCTTTGGAGTAAGCAACTATTTTCCTACAGTACATGGCGATATGAGTAATGGGGCAATTGCTACCATTGAATTTTTCAAAGTTAGGAACTTTGAATTTTGGTGGCACGACCACATCGGGTACTAGACATAGGCCTTCTGCTTCTATAAATCTGAAAGTGTCTAATCCTTCGATGGCTTTCAAATGTTCCTCAATTAGGCTGAATTTATGAGCTTCTTCATCCATAATCGAATTTCCCTTATCCACTTCTCTTGGCTCTTCGCTTGTAGGCAACTCGTTTACTCTTGGGATCTGAGTGGTCACACCTGGCACTTAAAGCGGTAAATCTTCCGATATACCCCTGTATCACTATAAAGAGGGATTGGATTGTCCAATACCTACTTATGATTTACAATTTACCTACAAAAATATTTAGTTTTAATCTTGAATAAAGTCTTAAAGAATATTTACATATTAATTTAAGATTCTAAAGAGGAATCCTATATGATATTTAAAATTAATTTAAAACCCTAAAAAAATATCCTACATATTATTTATAATTTTCCTATGGTAAATGGTAGATAAGATCTTAAAGACTAACTTAAATCCAAATGTAAAAACCTTATGGTTTCATTAAAATGTAAAAACCTTATGGTTTAATTAAAATGTAAAAACCTTATGGTTTCATTAAAATGTAACACCTACTTAACTAACTTCATGTCAACAATTATAGGATGGAAAAATGACCTAAAGTTCCCTCTTTTTAAAACGAATAGTGATAAAATAGGAAAATTAATTAAATTGGCTAAAGTTAATGAACAATTAAAATTCTTTAAAAAATGGCAATAATAAAAAGAAAACTTAAATAAATGAAATAAATAAGACCTTGACATGATGATGATAATAATAACAATAATACACCTTATTCATAATACAATAAAAGAATCAAAGTAACATAAATATAAATAGACATGAAAATAAATAAAGAGGAAATAAGAATAAATACAAATTATACAAGTGTGAATAAATATAAAACATTAAAATAAAGTGTATAATTGACATTAAATATATAAGGTATAAATGCAAATGAAATAGAAGATATAAGTGTAAATGATTTATTAAAGATGAAAACAAAATGATATGGCTTGATTTTGGCACTAAAAGATAAAAAATGTGGAAGACAGAGGACTGATGTTGTAACACCCCTAACCCGTATCAGTCGCCGGATTAGAGTTACGAGGTATTACCAGTCAAAAACACAAATTCAAACGATCACATACACACACTTGCATTAACTTTTTTAAAAAAACAATCATTTATTAATTTCAATAGTCAATTTAATTACTAATACCACACAACTGAATATTCTTTTAATTCAAACTCATAATACATGCAGATATACAAACTTCATTACACTTTAGTCGCATACTGTAACCATACACAAATGGATTACACAAAATGTACTACTTATAATCATTTGATAAAAATCATATCATATTCGACATTCATTTAATATTAAGTTAAACACTTATACATCACATAAAACACATATAATTATCATAATTTATTATTGCACATGCCATTATTCACCTAGTCATTGTTCCATGCATTTAGCAAAAGACAAGTTCGTTTTAACTATTACTCACTTACAATTCAATTCAATTAACTTACAATTCTATACACTTCAAATGTTTAAATCATTATACATATTATATAACATAATTTCCCAACATTTAATATGCTATAGTTGGATACAAACATACTATAATTACCTATGTTAATCACATTTACCGAACTACATTATAATATAAATTAATAAGTCCAAATAACATATTCAACTTGTCACTACTGGATCAAAACATTAATTAGCTATCACAATCGAATTTAAACAGCTAGAACCCATCCAAAAACATGCATGCAATCATAATTCAACTAGTTGACCGAAAATACTTATCAACTAAAGGAGATTATTTCTATCATTTCAAAACATTAACCACAGATAGGCATATACAGAACATAAATATTACATACTATGTATAAAAAATATTAAGTCAAATTATCATATGCAAAAATATTTATATAAGCAATGCCAAATCACAAATTAATCATAACCATCTTATTCAATTCCATCTTATAACCGAATATACCAATACATTATTGAAATAGTTTTCAAACTAATTCATATATGTTTTACCTATTCAAAACCTTAACCGAATCAATTTAACATGCTATGAAAATGTATACACACAATGATCATTACATCATCCATTTCCAAATTTACCAACCACTATCAAATCATTTCTAAAACATATAGCATCTACCACATAAATCATTCATGCATAGTATATAGCATTATAACCAAAAGTGAGCTCAAAGCATAACATAAAACACAACCGAAATTATCAAAACCAAGATCACAAAACATTATAACTAAGCACACATAAAATCAAACCTAAACATAAATAGCAAGCCATTTTCGCATGGCTTTAAATACATAACCAAGATCAACATTTTAAAGTATGTCCCAACTTATACATGCCATAATTTGAGTTCGATTATTTAAATACCACAACAGTAGATAGTGTGATGAACTTTGCTGATAGTTCCCGAGCTCGTAGCTTGACTCCAAAATCTATAAAATAGAGGTAAACATAAATACACAAAGTAAGCTAACTTAGCTTAGTAAGTCATAAGCAAATTAACCATTCAAAGGTATAATCAAACATTTAAAACAAACCAAATTATAAAATTATTACTGTACTTGGTCTCAAACATATCATTTCATTTATTTATAACTTATACTTTTACACAAATAAATTACCTTGGCCGAATGCTCATGTATCTCATTTAGCATATTTCCATCTAACTTTCAAATAAAAAATGACATTATACCAAGTATACTTACATTCATATACACAAACTCATTAATCAAAACTCAACATCATATATATACTTATATATATAGCCGGACATACTCTTCATATCTACTCACATTCTTCACTTATATCTTACATAACTTATAATAAATATCAAGAAACTTACCTAACTTGTTTCAATTAAGCAATAAGCTAAATTCATACTTGGTCGTTTTAGCTCATTTTACACATTTGTACACAATTTACCTTTGCCCGATGAACCATTCGGAATTGGGTAGGACACTCTGATAATCACACATATATCATATAATGCCAGTGTCCCAGACGTGGTCTTACATGTAATCACATTTCGGTGCCACTGTCCCAGACATGGTCTTACTCGCATACAAATATCTGAGTCACATATCGATGCCATGGTCTTACTCACACATCACATATTGGAATCCTATGTCATGACATATGTATCCTAACTATTCCTAAGGTTCATACTGGGCTTTCAGACGTCGTAACTCGGTCTAAACGAACTCGAAAATGTCGTAGCCAAGCTTATTCATATTCGACCATAACATGTATAATTTCATACATTTCATACCAGCATATATATTTACCATTTAACTACAATTTAGCTCGTCTATTTGCTTATAAACTTACCTCGGACGTTATAAAACGGAATAGGGCATCTAGTCGACGACTTTCGTTTTCCCCTAATCCAAATTCGATTTCTTTGGTTCTTGATCTAAACATATTCAAATTAAGCTCATTCAAATATTTTTCATTGAATTTAGTCCAAAAACGCATAATTACGTAAATTATCATTTTACCCCTAACATTTACAATTTTTACAATTTAGTCCCTATTGCACAAAACACAAAATATGCAAAATCTCAAGATACCCATGTTTGGCCGAATGTTCCTAGTGTTCATACAAGTCCATATATTTCATTTATTTCACATTTTAGTCCCTCAAATTATTATTTTTTCAATTTAGTCCTAATTACTCAAAATCATCAAAAACTCCAATACAGAACATGTTAATCTAAAATATATCTTTCATATTTCATCATCAAACAACAAAAAACACAAGATCTCAACAATGGCATAACTCAGAATATTCACCAAAATAAAAAATTCAAGCATGGGTTTTGTAGTACTCGAAGCAACGATCTCAAAAACGTAAAAATTATCAAAAATTGAGCTGAACTCTTACCTTGATTAAGCTTTAAAGATGGCCGAACCCTAGCTTTTGTTATTTATTTTTCTTTTTGTTTAGTTTCAGTCAAGAGAGAATGATAAAAACATGGCTTATTTTATGTTATTATAACATATATTAATATTTTTATCTAATTACATTTTTAACCTTAAATAAATTATAACAAAACCATATAATATATGCTTATTACCATCCACCTTTTCTTTCAATGGGCTAATTGCAACATAAAGGCTTCCATTTAGAAAGCCACTAACAATTTGGCCCTTATGCTTTTAACTATAAAATTTTCAATTTACGCGATTAAGTCATTTTATTTAATCGGATACCTAAATGACAAAATTAAATCACAAAAATTTCACAGATATAAATTCACAAAAAATAAATACAGAAAATAATTTTTAAATATTTTTCTGACTTGGATTCGTGGTCCCAAAACTATCGTTCCGATTAGGGTCTAAATCAGGCTATTACAGATGTAACAATTAATTTGCTTTTAAATTTTAAATTTTGGATTAAATCGCAAGTTTGAATAAACAAATGGGTTACGGGTGTAAATAGGCCAGAGAGTAAAGGCGATGCTGCAAAAAAAGGATATTTTTTGTAAATTTAAAAAGTAATAGGTGAGAATAAATTACTCATTTTTGGCACCTATAAACGGGAAAAAAAATTCATTCTTTCATTTTTAACCTCATTTAAAAAAAAAACTCTTCCTCCTTCTATGTTGGCCATGGCTTTACCACCGGAGAGCCTAGTAGTTCTCTGGCCTCCGGTGGTAGAGTCGAGGCATACGACGGTCAATTTTTTTTTTTTTTTTGCAAAATCAAAGTTTTCTTCAAAAAAATCACAACTTTTCTTAAAAATCAAAGCTTTATTTCAAAATAATTGAAAAAAATCAAAACTTTGTTTTAAAAATTTAATGTTTTCCTTTAAAATGACTCATTTTTTTATTTTTAAAAATCAAAACTCTCTTTTTTTTAAAAAAATCACTATTTTTCTTAAAAATCAAAGCTTTATTCCGAAATAGTCGAGAAAGATCAAAACTATGTTTTAAAAATTTTAAACTTTTCCTTTAAAATGACTAAAAAATAGATTTTTAATTTAAAAATCTAAACTTTCTTTTTCTTCTTCTTTTTTTTTTTTCTAAAATCACTATTTTTATTAAAAATCAAAGTTTTATTTCGAAATAGTTGAAAAAGATCAAAACTTTGTTTTAAAATTTTAAACTTTTCCTTTAATATGACTAAAAAACATATTTTTATTTTAAAAATCTAAACTTTATTTTTTTTAAATCAAAACTTTTCCCAAGATGAAACATTTTTTTTAAAAAAAAGCCTTTATTTTAGAAATGGCAAGAAAAAAAATGGGATTTTTGGAGCTCCTAAGGGCAAAGGACCGACGGTCCAGTGATGTCCCCTTCATCGAAGCACAAAATCCGATCCCTCATGATATATATATGACAAAAAAAGAAAAAGAAAAAAAGAAATAGAATGTTTGTTGTTGTTTTTCTTTTTACCTTTTTTTTTTAAGAACAAAATATGAATAGCCTCTTGTTTTCTTTCATTTTATTTCATGTATATATACTACTTTTCACTCTTGTTTATTTGTAAAAAAAACATTTAATAATAATAGTAGTAGTAATGATAATAATAATTTGAGCCCTTGGTAGGCCCAAAAAGGAAAGAAAAAGAAAGGAAAAACAAAGGCCTACAATTGGGCTTGGACAAATATGGGTGTCTACAGTGTATGAACCCCTAAAGGACTTATAAATACTCAAGATACCTAAAAGGACTAAAATTATATGAACAAATACTTTTGAACCCAAAAGAATTTGGGTACCAAAAATCAAAGTTTAGTTCTATGTTTGTAAGAAGAAGAGAATTGCTTCAAAGTGGAGGATTCATTCAAAAACTCATGATACCTTGATAGTCGATGCTCAAAGGACATGACCAGTGAAAGAGCCACTTTATCAATTTTAAGCTAAAAAATGGATGAGTAGTTACAGTTGGTGTCAACTCTAATGGACAAGTAGAAGGAATCGACTCTATTGGTACAATCTCTTCAATTCTTATTGAAAATGTTCTTTAGGTCAAGGGTCTAAAACATAATCTACTTAGTATTAGCCAGTTGTGTGATAGTGGTCTCAATGTCTTTTTTGAGTCTAATGGATGTAAAATGGTTGGCATTGTGTCTAATAAGATTATACTTGTAGGACATAGGATAAGAAATATATATATATATGGTGCATTTAGATGATTTACATGATTCACTCATATGCTTTGTTGCTAAAAATGAAAATAATTCTTATTATAACGTAGAAAACTAGGACATATTAGCATGAGCATATTGCATAAACTAGCTAAAAATGATTTAGTAAGATGATTGCCTGATATTACTTTTGAATTAGATAAAGCTTGTGATGCATGTCTTAAGGGTAAAAATAAAAGAGTTTCCTTTAAACCTATTAATGATGTATCAAATAGTAGAGTTCTCCAACTAATTCACATAGATTTATTTGGTCGTATTAAGACAACTAGCTTGGGTGGAAAATAATACGCTTTTGTGCTTGTTGACGACTATTTTAGGTTTACTTAGGTTCTTTATTAAGTACTAAAGATGAAGCTTTAGAAAAATTCATCACATTTTCAAAAATGAATCAAAATGAAAAAGGTTACTCTTCACTAGTGTTAGGAGTGACCACGGAACTGAATTCAAAATCTTGGTTTTTAAAATTTTTGAAACTCAAATGAAATTAGCCATAATTTTTCTGTACCTAGAACCCCTCAACAAAATGGAGTTGTTCAGAGTAAAAATAAAACTTTAGAAGAAATGGCTAGAACCATGCTTTGTGAAAATAATTTACCAAAATATTTTTGGGTAGAAGCCATAAACATTGCTTGTTACATTGTTAACAGAGTGATGATTAGACCTGTTTTAAAGAAAACTCTATATGAACTTTTAAAAAATAAAAAGCCTAACATTAGCTACTTTCATCTTTTTGGATGCAAGTGTTTTGTCTTAAACAATGGAAAAGATAATCTTGGTAAATTTGATGCAAAAAGTGATGAAGGAATTTTTCTTGGTTACTCTTTAAATTCTAAAGCTTTTCGAGTGTTTAACAAAATAAGCTATAGTAGTAGAAGATTCTATACATGTTATTTTTTATGACTCTAACCTTCCTCCTAGAAAGGATTCATGTATTGATGATGATGATGCAAAATTTTTTAATAATAATGATAAAGTGGATCAATCATCAAGTGAGAAGATTCATGAACAAACACAGATGCTCTAGAGGAACTTACAATAGAGGAAAGGGAAGTCACTCATCTAAGAGAGTTCAACTATGTGAAGGATGGAAGCCATTAGAATGCTTTTATCTTTTTCATGTTTTAATGAGTTCAAATTATATCAAATGGATGTTAAAATGCTTTTCTAAATGGTTATATAAATGAAGAAGTGTATGTTGAACAACCACTCAGTTTTGAAAATTCAAAATTTCCAAATAATATTTTCAAACTTTCAAAAGCCTTATATAGTTCAAAACAAGCTCCTAGAGCTTTGTATGATAGGTTATCAAATTTTCTTATTGAATAAGGTTTTTGTAAAGGGAAGGTTGATGTAACAACTCACTTTTTAGTTGTTTTGGAAATAGTGGTTTTAGGACCACAACTTCGACGTGTCAGCCCATAAATATTAATTACCTAATATTTACAAGGTCATTAGTGTCGTATTAAATTTTCATTAAGAAATTTTATCGATTAGATAGTTTATTAAGAAAAAGGACTAGATCATAAAGTTGCAAAAGTTAACTTCTATTCGTTAAGGAGTTAAATAATTATAGTATAAGGAAGTATGGACCATTTTGGTAATTGAACCCTTATAGAAATTAGTGGATATTAGTGGGCTTATAAATTGTTAAAGTTTGAATATAATTAAAAGGGTAAAGGAGTAAATTAGTAAATAAGTATATTAAAGTAAAACATGTAAAATTCAATATCATCTCCTTCATTCATCTTTTCAACCTAAGGAATCTTGGAGAACATTCGGTCAATCTTGAGTCTCTCAATAGGTAAGTGTAGTCTCACCTGTTTTTAAGGATTTTTATGTTTCCAAGCTCGTGTTAGTTTAATCTAGCTAAATCAGGGACTAATTTGTAAAACTGTCAAACGTTATGGATTTTACCATTTAAGAGTTTGAGTTGTTCTTGAAGTTTTATGTTAGATTACTAAGCTTGGTTGAGAAATAGGATTATTTTTTAAAATGGTTTTTGATGATTTTAATGTTGAAGGACTAAATTGTTAAAAGTGATACATTACAAGGACTAGATGTAAATTAACTATAAATATAGCCTGTTATGAAGTCCTATAGGATTCAACTAGGCTAGGTTTTAAATAATATTGGTTAAATTGCATGTTTTCTTTGGACTAAAACGATAACACTGTTTTTTGTGGATAAATCCTGAGTAGGATAAACATAAGATAGAGTACGATTGATATGCCAATAGGTAATTCTGAGTGCGATATGGATTGATATGAGAAGTGACGATTATTTCTGTATATCCTCTGTTCACTAAATATACCGAGGTCGTACATTTGTTACAGACTATTGGTTATATTATAGTGTTTCTTGTGTGTTACGGGGGCGGATGTTGGCATATGGGCTAGGCACTTGGTGCCAAGGTGTGTTATCGGTTGGTTTGGCTCATAGAGCACCTGGTATGTTTGGATGGTTAACCATGTAATCGTATCCGTATATCATTCGTTGGCATCATTTTATTGATCTCTAAATGTTATTGAAATATAGATAAATGATTTGTACTATTCTTGAGCATTACTCACCTATTGTGAGCTGTGATTGACAAGAATTCTATAATAACCTTGTTAACAAGAACTCTATTCATTAATATTTTTATTTGAATTATTATGTTAGATTTGGTAAGTTTTATTGTTAATCAACGAATGTGTCCTTGTCTTTTTCTTTACAGATAATGTTTTTTTTTTTTATGGAAATCGGGAGATCAGATCAACTTGAAGAATCACACTATCCAAGAACCTCTTTGGTAGATTTTGAATTTAACTTGGCTTATATGGCATGTAATAGAACCATTTGGTCATGACTGTAATGGTTCATAAGTATTCTGTAATGTGTATGTGTTATATTTTTTATGTTGTGGAATGAGTAACTAATGTGGTAAGCATACTAAGTTCCAAGTTTAAGCATGACGGGTCAAGCATGGAATGGTAAGTTTGATATGAATTAAGCAAGGTGTGTTAGAATTGAATGCAAGTTATTTGAGAGAGTTGAAACTTGTGTAATGTAATTCTAGCTAGGTGAAATGTTAAGTGTTTGAAATGTGGTGTCATTGATGACACAATGGTTAAGCTTTAGGATGACACATTGATGACATATTGGTTAAACATTTGGATATGAAATGGGCATGTTTTGGGTCATTTTTAAGCACACAAGGCCTGGGACACGGGCTGTCAGACGACCATGTCTCACACACGGGCAACCTACACGAGTGTGTGCCCCAGGTTTGTTAGGTACAGGGTTCGCACGGGCTGGCACACGGCTTGTGAAACGGCATTGTGACCCAAGTTAACGAGTTACACGGGTGGAGATACGAGAGTGTAAGCCAAGTTAGTGGGTTACACAGGTGGACACATAGGTGAGCACACGGGCGTGAGGAGTAGCCAGGCGGGAGTGTGGAAGAGCTACACGGCCATGTCTTGAGCCACACGGTCTGGGCTCTATCTCACAGCTTGGACACCCAACTGTGTGACCCATGTTTTGAAAATTTTGAGTTTTTCCCTGTACATTCTGTTTTACTTTAAATTGGTCCCTGATTGTTTCTAAACTATTTTTTAAAACCACGTAGGCTCGATTTAAGGTCCATAACCGTATGTTTTACTCAAATATGATTATTTATGAATTTGTTAATTAAAATTTTTATACTTGATGTTTATCTGTTATTAATTATTCTAACTTGTATGGTAATACTCCATAACCCTAATCTGGCGATGGGTACGGGTTATGGGTGTTACATTTAGTGGTATTAGAGGTACAGTTTAGTCGATTCTCGGACTGAACGTAACGTGAATAAAGTCTAGAAATTACATGCCATATAAACTTGTGATAGTGTGATATTATTAGTCCAATCTAACCTCTATTTTCTTGTAGATTTTAAAGATGTCATTTGATTTTGATCGTGACTAAACTAATGAAGTAAATAGTAATATTTTGACTACTGATTCTAGTGCAAGTCATAGTATAACAATTCCACAAATGTCTGAAAATGAAGTTAAAAACATGTTCTTCGGTTTATATCTAGTGGCTCAGCATCCTCTAACCCCTACTGTACCCCCTGTTATACCTCTTGTGGTACCTCCACCCCCTCCAACAGCGGAAATGAGTCGATGGGTCCCAGCTGACAAAGTTAGGAAGTATGGGGATGAAGAATTTTGAGCTAGATTTGATGATGATTCTGCAGAAGCTGAGTATTGGCTTGAGAATATTCAGCGAGTCTTCGATGAAATAGCCTGTTCTCCTGATGATTATCTTAGATGTGTCGTATCATTACTGAAAGATGAAGCTTATAGTTCGTGGTCAACATTAACGGTAGTGGTACCGAGAGACAATATCAATTGGGAATTCTTCAAAACATAATTTAAAAAGAAATACGTCAGCAAAAGATACTTGGACCGAAAAAAGAAAGAATTTCTGGAATTAAAGTAGGGAAACAAATCAATAGCTGAGTATGAGAGAGAGTTTGTGCATCTCAGTATGTATGCTTGTAAAATTGTGTGAATAAGGATGAAATGTGTATCCATTTTGAAGATGAGTTAAATGATGAAATCAAGATGATGATTGGCAGACTGAATGACGACAGTTTGTGGTTTTATATGATTAGGCATAGAAGATGGAAGAAATTTATAATTATAAGAAGCAAAGAGAAAAGAAGGCCCACGAATTTAGCAAAAGAAAATTTCCTAGGTCATTTTCTGCACCACCACCGAAGAAAGCAAAAGAAGATGACAATTGGATCACTGCATTGTTTGATTTTTTGAGCAAAAGTAAACTAAGATAGCATGATTCCAAATTCTAGAATAAACCTACTGACAGTGTGGCCAGTGTCCGTAACGTCCCAAGATCGGTGTGTGAACACTGTAGTGAACCACATACTGGTGAGTATAGGGCCAAAATGGGTGCATGTTTTAGATGCGGGTCAACTGATTATTTGGTACACAATTGTTCGAAAATGGTTGGACAAAATGATGAATGGAGTGAAAAAATTGTGCCTACACTGTAGAAGAGCAAACATCCTGGTAAAAGTAGTAATATGGATATGAACCATTATGATACGAAAGATACAGCTGCTAGATCTGAAGTTAGAGCACCTGCATGGACTTATGCTATCTGAGCCAGAGAAGAGGCTACCGTGCCTGATGTCGTTACTAGTATATTCTATCTCTTTGATGTTACTGTATATGCATTGATTGACCTTGGGTTGACTCATCCGTATATTTGCATTACATTGGCAACTGATAAAAATTTACCTGTTGAGTCAACTATGTTTGATGTTCAAGTTACAAATGCATTGGGTCAAAGTGTAATAGTTAATTTAATACGTCGTAAGTGTCCACTGAGAGTTCAGGGCTTGATTTTCCTACCGATTTGATGTTATTACCCTTTTACGAGTTTGATATAATTCTCGCAATGGACTGGTTATCGCTAGATGATGCTACGGTAAACTTTAGATAGAAACAGATTGATTTGAGATGTCTAACAGGTGAATTGATTATAGTTGAGCCTGACAGATTAAACAATGTTACCAGATTTGTTTTAGCTATTTCTACAAAGAAAATGATTCGTAAGGGCTGTGAGGTATTATTGGCTTACATATTGGATACTCGAGATTTTAGGTCAAAGTTGGATCAGGTACCCGTTGTTAAAGAATTTACAAATGTGCTTCCTGAAGAATTATTGGGATTGTCACCATAACATGAGGTTGAATTTGTTATTGATATGGTATCTAAGATTGCACCAATATCCATTCACCGTATAGGATGACACCAACTGAATTGAAAAAACTTAAAGCACAGTTGCAAGAATTATTAAACAGTGGTTTCATCCGACCGAGTGTATCTCCTTAGGGTGCACCAATGTTGTTTGTGAAAAAGAAAGACAGTTCGTTGAGATTATGCATTGATTATAGACAGCTGAATAAGGTGACAATAAAGAATTAATATCCTTTGCATCATATTGATGAGTTGTTTGATCAGTTGAAAGATGCAACTATGTTTTCTAAGATAGATCTCAGATCGAGATATTAACAGATGTGAGTAAAAGACTGTGATGTGCCGAAAATAGCTTTCCTAATCCGATACGGTCACTATGAATTTTTGGTGATGCCTTTTGAATTAACTGAATTAACTAATATTTCTGCTGCTTTCATGGATATGATTAATCAGGTTTTTTAGCCTCTATTGGATAGATTTGTGGTTGTATTTATTAATGATATACTGATCTATTCAAAAAAAATTCGAGCATGTTCATCATTTTAGAACTGTATTACAGATTTTGCATGAAAAAAGTTATATGCAAAATTCAACAAATGTGATTTATGGCTTTGAAAGGTTGGATTTCTTGGACACGTGGTTTCTGCTGATGGGATACGTGTTGATCCAAGTAAGATCTCTGCCCTTGTTAACTGGAAAGCTCTAAAAAATGTTTTAAAGGTACGACGTTTTCTGGGATTAGCAAGTATTGTTGTTTTGTTAAAAACTTCTCTATAATAGCCTGATCGATGGCTAAGTTGATTTGTTTGGCCAGATGAGTGTCATCAGAGTTTTGATCAGTTAAAAAGAATTTTAACAGAAGCTCCAATACTGACACAGCCTGAATCTGGGAAAGAATTTGTTGTTTATAGTGATGCATCACTTAGTGGATTGGGTTGTATATTAATGCAAGTCGGGAAAGTAATAGCACATGCTTCTCGGTAGGTAAGGCGACATGAGGGGAATATCTGACTCACGACTTAGAGTTAGCCGCTATTGTTTTTGCTTTGAAGATTTAGTGTTACTATATCTACGGTGAAAATTCCACATATTTATAGACCATAAAAGTTTAAAGTATTTGATGACTCAAAAGAAGCTGAATTTGAGGCAGCGACAGTGGCTAGAACTACTAAAAGATTATGAGATAATGATTGACTATCATCCCAAGAAAGCTAATGTTGTTACAGATGCATTAAGTCAAAAATCGTTATTGACTTGAAAGCATTGAATGCTCATTTGTCACTGTAAGGTGATGGTTCTGTTTTAGCGGAATTGAGGGCTAGACCATTATTTCTTCAGCGGATTTGAGAGTTGCAAGATGACAACCCTATAACTGCCTAATTTTTAGTGATGTCAGAAATAGTGATTTGAGATCACTAAATCCGACGAGTAAGTTCAAAAATTTAATAAATTAATATTTATGAGTCAAGTGTGATTTTAGAAATATTTTTGAATTAGTGAATTTTGTGATTTAAAAGAATTTATTATGCAAATTGGGTCAAAAATGAGGAAATGAGACCTTGATTTCATAAACTGAGTCGTAAATATTTTTATAAATATTTACAGAGTATTAATGAGTTAGTAGTAAAGTTTCGCTAGAAAATTTTAACGTTTTGATAGTCAATTAATTAAAAAGGACTAAAGTGAAAAAGGTGTAAAACTTGCTAATTAAAGAAATAGAGATTAAATAGCTTAAGAAGTAATTAAGGGAGGACCAAATGGGCAATTAGACAAATGGGCAATAGGTTAGACGGTAAGTGTGTAGAAGAAAACAACAAAACTAGTGTGAACAAGGGGCAAATTTGGTAAATAAATAAAATTTAATAGTTAAAATTGGACTAAATTGAATTTCTAGACATTTCTTCATTTTTCTTCAGCCAAAAACACCATTGAAGAGTCTCTCTAAGATGGTTTTTCATATTCTTGCCACAAGTGAGTTCAATTCTTGTTTATTTCTAGTAGTTTTTGTGATTTTGATATTTTTTACAACTAGGTCTAACTAATGAATTCATTAGTTTTTGATTTTATGAGTGATTTTGAAAGTTACTATGAATAAGTGCTGGAAGTTTATGATGAATTAACATGGATTTGAAGCTCTAATTTTGTTATGTGATGATTTTATCAAGTGATTGAGCTCTAATTTAGTTATGTGATGATTTTATGTAGTGATTTCAATAGAAGTTGATTTTTAGGACCTAATTATGAAAAGTTAAGAATTAGGGTTTAGTGTTAAAATTTTGATTATCAAATGTTGTGTTTAGAGTTTTCTTTTTTCGTCAAGATTGGGTTGGTCATCAGTGTACTTTCTTGCTTGATGTAGTTGTAAAAACTGTAAAATTTGGGGTAAATGTGAAATTTTAGAAAATTGAAGGGTATAAATTGTGAAGTGAATCAGAATTGAATTAGATACTAATGAACGAAAAATTTTTATATTACAGATCAAGAAACCAAAGATAAATGTGGAAAAGAGAAATTAACAGAATAGTGCCCGAATTGTTACAACTTTTACAATCTACCCTAGGTAAGTTCATATGGTTGAATTTTTATGATTAATTGTTAAATTAGTGATGATATAATGTATTATTTTATATCTTTGTTACTGAATTATGAATATCGTAATGATATGAAAATGTAATTAAAAGTTCAAATTGAGTAGAATGCAGGATTGAGGATGATCATTCAGTGATGAAAGGCGAATTGATGGATAAGACCATGGTTGGATCATGACAATGTTTAAATGTAAGTCCATAGCTGGGCTATGACATTTTAGTGAAAAGACCATAACTGGGTTATGTCACCATGTACGTAAAACCATGGTTAGACCATGGCAGTAAATATATGTGAAAGACCATAGTTGGGCTATGGCATCCGGATGATAAGACCATAACTGGGTTATGGCACTACAAGTGTAAGACCATGGCAGGGCAATGGCAATAATCATTTAAGACCATAGTTGGACTATAGCATCAAGAAAATGATGTACTCAAATTCGTAAGGCGTTCTCTAAATTGACGAGTAATTGGTAAGTGACATGTAGATTATTTGTGGAATAATCTAAGAAATTATTAATATTTAGCTCAATCAAGTGAATTTTGTTAATTAAAGTTGTGATTGGCAGACAATGTTAGTGTAATGCTCTTTTTAATGTTTATTATAGTTTGTTCGGTAAGATTTATTTTTAAAGCCTATGAACTTACTAAGCTTCTACAAGCTTACTCTTGTGTGTTTATTGTTCTTATAGACTAATGTGAAATCGGAGGATTGAATCAACACATCAAGCCACACTATCCAGTTTACTCCGATAGATTTTAGTATGTATCTTAAGGTTTATATGGCATGTATAGGGTTGAATTGAAAGGAAGTAAACTTGTAATATGGTTGTGAGTAGCACATATACATATATTATGTTTGTATACATGTATTTATTAGTATCTTATAGAAATCAAAGAGTGGAGTTATTGTGGTAAGTTATGCAAATGAGTTATGTGATGACATTTTAGGTCTAAAACTTGATTTTTGACTTGTATTGGCTGTTTGATTGGATTATATTGGAATATGAGAGTGTTGTGTGCAGGTTGATCATGAACAGGGTGAGAAAAGTGACCTTCAAATGGCCTATTTTCATTACACGAGCAAAGACACTGGCATGTGTCTCAGTCGTGCGTGACATACGAGCATGCACATGAGCGTGTAGTCTGGCCGAGTGTCCCCTGCATCTTAAAATTAAGAAACAGAATGCTCATAATTGAGCACACGGGTAGAGACACAAGCATGTGTCTCAGCCATGTGAGACACATGGCCTAGCACACGGGAGTGTGGCCTGGCGGTATGAAAACTGTACTTAATTTTTGAAAAAAAATAAATTGATCACACGGCCTAGTACACGGGAGAGTGGCTGGCCGTGTGACCCTAGTTAGGGAGTTACAGAGGTTAGGACTTGGCCTGAAGCACAGGCATGTCATAGGGCCACACGGGTGTATGTGCCTTGCACCAAGGAAAAATTTTGGAATTTCGTGAAAAATTCTCAGAGTTCCTGATTTAGTCCTGAATTGTGTCTAATGCTTCAATTAGGCCTCGAAGGTCCATTCAAGGGACGATATGATTAGTTTCTATTATGAATAATAAGTGGTATGAATTATCTATGATTGTTCTATAAACTTCGATAATGTTTCATAACCCTGTTCTGACGACGAATATGGGTTAGGGGTGTTACATTTATTAGTATCACAGCTTCGGTTTAGCCTATTCTCATAACGAATGTAACATGTAAAGTGTCTAGAAATACATGCCATATAAATTTGTGATAGTGTGATGTGTATGATCCGATCTAATCCTTGATTTTCTTATAGATTGTAAGGATGTCTGATAGATCTGAACATGTTGAACATGATGAAGCTAATAGCAGAATACAAATATCTGAACATAGGACAAGTAGTAGTGTTGCAATTTCTCCAATGCAAGAATAGGAACTCAAAAATATGTTCTATGGATTTATGAACAAGTGGTTTAACGAGACGATGCAAGAAAGAAATTAGGCTCAACAATCTTCTCCCTCTACTACAGCATCTGTAGCACCCCCGGTTGCTTCTCCACCTCCTCTGGTAACTGAATCTAGTAAGCATTCTCCGATAGAAAAACTTAGAAAATTTGGGGCTGTGGAATTTTGAGGTAGACCAGATGATGATCCCGTTAAAGCTGAACATTGGCTTTAGAATATAGTAAGAGTTTTTAGAGAAGTGGCGTGTTCCCTTGATGATTATTTGAGATGTGTTGTTTCTTTATTAAAAGAAAAAGCTTATAGTTGGTGGAAGACTATAGAGGCTGTGGTACCAGAAGAGAAAATCAATTGGGAATTTTTCCAGAGTGAGTTTAAAAAGAAATATGTCGGTAAGAGGTATCTGGATCAAAAGAAAAGGAAATCCCTCGATTTGCGACAAGGAAATCGGTCAGTAGCTGAATATGAAAGGGAGTTTGTATACCTCAGCAAATATGCTCGAGATATTGTACCAACTGAGGGGGAAATGTGTATTCAATTTGAGGAAGGGCTAAATGATGAGATCGGAATAATGATTGGGGGCACAGAGATACGGGAATTTGTTGTTCTGTTAGATCGTGCTCAGAAAATAGAAGAGGTGTACAATAGAAAAATGCAACGAGAAAGAAGAAATAAAGAATCGTATAAGAAAATATCCTCCAAGTCATTTTTAGCATTTCCGACTAAAAAGTTTAGAGATGATTCTAGCCGATCCACTTCAATGCCGGAATGATCAAATAGGAACAAAGTAACTTAGCAAGAATTTTGGGTAACTGTTAAACCTGCAGCTAGTGTTGGTAGTGTATAGAATGCTCCCAGGCTTAGATGCAGATTTTGTGGAAAAAATCATTTGGGTGAATGTAGAGGCAAGACAAGAGCTTGTTACAGGTGTGAGGCTACTGATCATTTCATTCAAGATTGTCCTTAACTGTTAAAAGATGAAGGAGAACAAAAAGAAAAGCAAATAGCCACTTCTCAAAGAAGTAGACGATCAAGTCAAAGCAGTGCAACTGGGACTACTCGTTAGGATATGAGAGATTCTGATGCCCGATCAGAAGTTAGAGCACCTGCACGTACTTATGCTATCCAAGTGAGAGAGGAAGCTACAGCTCTAGATGTAATTGCTGGTACATTCTATCTCTTCGATGTTACTGTGTATGCATTAATTGACCCAGGGTTTACATATTTTTATGTTTGAACTACATTAGCATCAGAAAATAAATTGTCTGTTGAACCTACTGATTATGATGTTCAAGTCACTAATCCATTAGGAAAAAGTGTGATAGTTAATCTAGTGTGTCCTGACCGTCCACTGAAAATAAAAGGTTGTGAGTCCCCTGCTGATTTGATGCTATTACCTTTTCAAGAATTTGATGTTATTCAGAGAATGGATTGGCTAACGAAGCATGATGCTGTAGTAAATTGTTGAGAAAAATGGATTGATCTGAAATGTCAGATAGATGAAATGATTATTGTTAAGTCTGAAAATTCGAAAGGAACTGTTAGAATTATTTCAGCTTTTTCAGCTTAGAGGTTAATGCAGAAAGGTAATGGGGCATTTTTAGCCTACATTCTTGATACTTAGAGTTTTGAATCAAAGCTAGAACAATTACTAGTTGTTAATGAGTTTACTGATGTGTTTTCTGAAGAATTGTTGGGTTTACCACCAGACCGTAAAGTCGAGTTTGTAATTGATGTGATTCCAGGAATAGCTCCGATATCCATAACACCATACAGAACGACACCGACTGAGTTAAAGGAGTTGAAGACACAATTGTAAGAGTTATTAGACAAAGGGTTCATCAGACCGAGTATGTCACCTTGGGGTGCGCCTATCTTATTTGTGAAAAAAGAAAGATGGATCTTTGAGATTGTGCATTGACTACAGACAGCTGAACAAAGTCACAATTAAGAACAAATATCCATTGCCACATATTGATGATTTTTTTGATTAGCTGAAAGGTGATGCAGTATTCTCAAAGATAGATCTCAGATTTGGATATTATCAGTTGAAAGTGAAAAGTTGTGATATGCCAAAGACTACTTTCAGAACTCGGTATGGTCATTTTGAGTTTTTGGTAATGCCTTTTGGTTTGACTAATGCTCTAGCTGCTCTTATGGATTTAATGAATTAGATTTTTCAGCCTTATTTGGATAGATTTGTAGTTGTATTTAGTAATGATATACTGATCTATTCCAAGACAGAATCTGAACATGCACAACATTTGAGAACATGGCACTACGAGTGTAAGACCATGGCAGGGCCATGACAATAATCGTGTAAGACCATAGTTGGACTATGGCATCAAGAAAATGATGTACTCAAATCCGTAAGACGTTCTCTGATTTGATTAGTAATTGGTGAGTGACATATAGATTATTTGTGGAATAATCTAAGAAATTATTAATATTTAGCTCAATCAAGTGAATTTTATTAATTGAAGTTGTGATTGGCAGGCAATGTTAGTGTAATGCTCTTTTTAATGTTTATTATAGTTTGTTTGGTAAGATTTATTTTTAAAGCCTATGAACTTACTAACCTTCTACAAGCTTATTCTTGTGTGTTATTTGTTCTTGTAGACTAACGTGAAATCGGAGGATCGGATCAACACATCAAGCCATACTATCCAGTTTACTCCGGTAGATTTTGTTATGCATCTTAAGGTTTATATGGCATGTATAGGGTTGAATAGAAAGGAAGTAAACTTGTAATATGGTTGTGAGTAGCACATATACATATATTATGTCGGTATAGATGTATTTAGTCGTATCTTATAGAAATCAAAGAGTGGAGTTATTGTGGTAAGTTATGCAAATGAGTTATGTGATGACATTTTAGGTCTAAACTTTATTTTTGGCTTGTATTGTTGTTTGATTAGATTATATTGGAATATGAGAGTGTTGTGTGTAGGTTGATCATGATAAGGGTGAGAAAAGTGGCCTTAAAATGGCCTGTTTTTGTCCACACGAGTAGAGACACGGGCGTGTATCTCAGCCGTGTGTGACACACGGCCATGCATACAGGCATGTAGTCTGGCCGAGTGTCCCCTGAATCTTAAAATTAAGAAACAAAATACTCAGAATTGAGCACACGGCCAGAGACACGAGCGTGTGTCATAGCCATGTGAGGCACATGGCCTAGCACACGGGTGCGTGGCTGGCTGTGTGACCCAATTCAGGGAGTTACACGGGTTAGGACATGACCTGAAGCACGAGCATGTCATAGGGCCACACGGGCGTGTCCCTTAGCCACACGGCCGTATATGCCCTGCACCAAGGAAAAATTTTGGAATTTCACGAAAAATTCTCAGAGTTCCTGATTTAGTCCCGACTTGTTTCTAATGCTTAAATTGGACCTCGAGGGTCCATTCAAGGGATGGTATAATTAGTTTGAATTATGAATAATAAGTGGTCTGAATTATCTATGATTGTTCTATAAACTCTGGTAATGCTTCATAACCCTGTTCCAGAGACGTATTTGGGTTAGGGGTGTTAGAAACTTGAAGTTGTTAGCTAAATGTGAGCAAATCCAAAATTATTAGTCTACAGCATTTACTACAGATACTGATGGAATGATGTATTTTCGTAACAGGTTGTATATTCCGAACAATCTAGAGCTAAATCGAGACATTTTATCAAAGGCTCACAATAGTAAATTGTAACGTGTAGGTTTGTGTAAGTGTACATAGTCGTTATCAAGTAATAAGTAAGTATCGAGTTATCGTCTCCACAGGGATTGTATTTGTGCTAAGTCACTTAATTTGTAAAATTATATTAACAATTTGGTAAATAAAAACGCAATGTAGTTGAAAAGTGATGATTAAAATATATTAAACTAAATGCAATGATCCCTAATGCAAATTATCCTAAGTATACAAACTATATGAATGAAATAGATTTTATCAAAATTGAACACAATTTGCAACAATTATAACATAAATAAACTAGTACAATTACTTTAATTAAACTCAATTTATTATCAGCATGCTTAACAATATTCGGAAAAACATTCCATGGCAACTCGATCTTTCATGAGTTTGGAAACCATATTATGTCCTTTCGGAATCCTTTACTTAGTAAATATGCATTTTACCAATCCTTATTTACTAAGGGCTTCTTAGCATTTGTGCGAGGTAACAGGGACGTGTTAGGTTTGAAACAGTTTAATCACACAAATCTAAAAACTATGCAGATAATAGAGCCTGGTTAGGGTTGTTATGCAACCTGCAATTTAATCGGGTTAGGATCTAAATTGAGCATGCACATTTCAATTATGCATCCACTAGCCGTCATCTGGTTAGGATCGCTCAGCTAATTCAGGTGCATTTTAATCACGTATGAACGAAATATAGACTTGATTTTAATTGGAAACATGATCGATTGTGGCCCAAACAATATAAGCATGAATCTAATAAATATTATTTAATCAAAGCAATCATCCTAGCTTAAATAAAATTAAGCTATCATTGTTGTAAACAAGAACATTGAACACATAAAAAACATTTTTAATTTAAATTAAAGGAAAGAAAGATTAAACCCAATTCAGAGTGGCTGTCACCCAAGACTCTAATTGACGAGGCTCCTTCGTTCCTTTATTTCGCTCCTTTGCTGATGGCTCTCCAAGGTGGGCGACCAAGGGTTCTTTAAGAGGCTTAAATGCTAAAATCTTTATGAAAAGATGATGATAGGCGTGGGGAGAAAAGAAAAATGCTAAGAGAATTTAGGGAGGAGATAATGATGAATGATGAGGGATGAGGGATAATTAGAAATGTGAGAATGAGGTCTTTTGAAGCATCGGAGTTTCATCTTTTGAAGCATCTTCCATGGGTCGCCGGCCATAAATTGAGGAAGTTGAGCTGATTTTTGCTTGATTTTTTGTCAATTTGAGTGCCACAACAACTCAAGACTGAGACTCGGTCAAGTGCAAATCTTTAGGTAAATCTCTAATTTCGTCAACTCTTCAAGGTCCTTGTGCAATTAAACCAAAAAGGGGTTTATGGACAGCCATTTGCAGCCGAATTTTGGGTTGACTTGGTCCCCAATTTGGCTGGTTTTGTAATCTAGTAAAGCTATCAAACCTGTCCAGAATAAATCAACAAGTTAAAGGACCAAAGAATAAAATTTATCCAATTATTTAATTAATTTAAAACCCAAATTATTAATGAAATATTTTAAAATGAATTATTAAATATAATTTTATATTTTATTATTTAATTTAATAATGCATGGCCCACTTATCTTAAAAATATTATATGTTCAAATTAATATAAAATAAGCCATTTATTGCATGAAAACTATATAATAAAGCATAAAATTACATTTTAATAATTTCTATGATTTCATATTTTCACATATTTCATTAATTTATTAAACAATTACTTAGTTTTAACAACGGATTTAAGTAAAAAGGTGATAAATCACATAGGAAAAATCCTATATATTTTTCTGTTTACACACCCCCAAACTTAAATCATTGCTTGTCCCGAGTAATGTTTATGCACAATAAAAGGCCTTGCTAAGGCAGAAATTGCTAATTGTGTAAGTAGCATCAATCTTTATTCCATAATCATGCATTAATAACTTCATGCTCTTCGATCTTCTTTATTAACAAGTAATTCATATGCAAACATTCCTTAAGATTACACTAATCTTCAAAATATGCCAACATGAATCATAGTTTGCATGTACGTCATAGCCATAGACAACATTCTTCATTCAACATAATTTCCTATCAATCAAGCATACAATCACAAGGCTTATTTATGATCTCCATATGTTGAACTTAGGACTTCCTCTTCACTAATGTAGGTGACATAATCATCAAATCAATAGGTCTTTTATAAGGTTGTAATGGGGCTCGGTTAAAGGTAGGGATTTTAAGAGATAGGACATTTCGATTTTAAAAATCTTAACCTTTAACTTTGTCTTGGTTTTCTCGTAATACAACATTTTTCTTTAAGTGAACCTTTGGAACACCCCCAAACTTGTTTTGAACTCAAGCTCATACATTTTTCCTTTTTGGAGACTGAGCAAACTTTTGTTCTCTCTCGTTTTTTTTTTAGGCATGAGCACATACATCTTTATGAAAACTTCCTCAAATGTTCATTACCAAGACAACTTTAGTTAAGATAGGTGCACAAAATTAGGATAACTTTAAAATATGGTAATGTGGCTTATAATGTAGGTTCATTGCAATAAACAGGCCTTTAAGCTCAAAATTTCAGTTTTAAGGGTCTAATATCATAGGGTTGGCTTGAAAAGGCTCAAACAGTCCAAAGAAATAGTGCCTATATCATTTTAGATTTTTATGTCCCCTAGGATTTCGCCTCAAGAAAGTTACTAAATCAATTCTAAAGATATAAACCTTCATGCATGTCTAATCTCAAAAGAAACTAAGTTTTCATGGCAAACATTACTAAGGCTAAGACCATACAAGCATTCCACTTTTCATGATAACATAGTTTCACTCAGATAAAATCATCATTCGTACTTGCATACAAATTATCTCATTAACAAAAAAATATCTCTAAACATTCATTTATTAAAACATACTTATGAAAGAAATGATTGAAACATACTTGAAAAAAAATTTAAAAGTTTGAGCAATTTATTTGCCTTACCCGCTTTTAAAAAGAAGCAATGTCCTCATTGCAAGAACAAAGTAATGAATGAAATCTGAACACCAGGTAGGGTTGTAAAGAAAGAGAGGTGAGTCATTAAGACTACTTAAATACCAAGTCTTTCCTAATAACCCAATCCTAGACATGTTCAGTCCCATTACCACATCACTTAGTCTTTTTATTTCTAAAGAAGTGTTAAGTTTATTCATGCTTGCTATGTTTTATTCTGCAGAAACTAAAGCCTAATTATGGAAGAAATAAATTCCTAAGGACCTAAAAATAAATAAATAATAAGACAACAAACCCTCCTTTTATTTTCTTGACTAATTCCCCTTGTCTTTTTCAGCTCCATCTCTACTTGCATCGTTAGTATCTTCCATCCATGTCTCAAAGATAGCATCTAAGAACTCAAGAACAAAAGTATTAGAGATATTCTTAAAATAATTTTGAATTGAGTCATCTCTAATTTTTGCATATTTCCAGTAAGTTTGTTGTTGATGGTGCATGAACTTGCAAATATCCATCAAAATTGACAACTCCGATTTCCTTTAAGTACTTGCAGAAGTCGGCATGTGAGTTGTATATTTAGGTTCAACCCTTAGCTTGACTGGTTCTTCTTCTGGCTCAACCCTTGGTTCAGGGTTTTCAAATCCTTCAACTGGTTTAGGACTATTTAGTTCCATACCAGATTCTTCCTCTTTAGTGTCTGTAACTGAATTAGCTTTAGCCTCAGTTCCATCTGTTGATTCCTCGGTATCCGACTCAGTTGGCTCTTCTTGCTCACCTTGATTTAGCTCATGCACCCTCTCTAATAACCTTTCAAGATCATAATTTGAAATGCACCCTTGAATAAATTACCCCTTCAGATTTGCTTGTGTTTTAACACGGGCCCTTAAGCAAAGTGAAGTGATTAATGATGGGAAATAAACACTTCTTGCCTTCTTGTTAGCACAATCGTGAATCTCCTTGAGAATAATTTTCTCAACATTAATGGACTTTTCTGTCAAGATTGCATATAACAAGAGCATCCGTTCCATCGAGATGGTGGAACTATGAGAGATAGGCATAAAACTATAGCGAACAAAATAAAACCATACCTTTGCTACTGGTTTTAGGTATTCCCTTCAGTAAGAATGGCTCCCACACTTCCTTGTAATCCATTAGGATCCCGGATTTGTCACAACATCAGGCCTGTCCAGAATAAATCAACAAGTTAAAAGACCAAAGAATAAAATTTATCCAATTTAATTAATTAATTTAAAACCCAAATTATTAATGAAATATTTTAAAATAAATTATTAAATATAATTTTATATTTTATTATTTAATTTAATCATGCATGGCCCAATTTATGTCTTAAAAATATAATATGTTCAAATTAATATAAAATAAGCCATTTATTGCATGAAAACTATATAATAAAGTATAAAATCACATTTTAATAATTTCTATGTCCTAATTTCATATTTTCACATATTTCATTAATTTATTAAACAATTACATAGTTTTAAGAACAGATTTAAGTAAAAAGGTGATATATTACATAGGAAAAATCCTATATATTTTTCCGTTTACATAAATACTCGATCCATCTAGGTAGTACTAAGATGTTTAATGACTTGAAGTGGATGTATTGGTGGCTAGGTATGAAATTTGAGATTTATGAATTTATAACTAAATGTTTGGTTTGCCAGTAGGTAAAAGCTGAACATCAAGTACTGTCAAGATTATTAGAGCCTGTTATTATCCCTGAGTGGAAATGGGAGCGAGTTATGATGGATTTTGTATCAGGATTTCCTATGAGACTGAGGAAGAAAGACTCGATCTAGGTTATTGTTGACAGATTAACAAAGTCAACTCATTTCATTCCTATAAGAACTGATTATTCGCTCGAGAAGTTAGCAAAGCTACATGTATTATAGATTTTTAGACTGCACGGAGTGCCGTTATCTATTATTTCTAATAGAAATTCGAGATTCACCTAAAGATTTTAGGGGTAAACTTAACAAGGCTCTAGGTACTAAACTTAATTTTAGCACAACATATCATCCACAGATAGACGAGCAATCAGAATGGGTAATACAGATTTTGGAGGATATGTTACGACGTTGTATTCTAGAGTTTGAAGGTAGCTGAAAAAAGCATTTACTGTTGGAAAAATTTGCATATAATAACATTTATCAATCTAACATTAAAATGGCACCGTTTGAAGCTTTATACGGAAGGAAATGTAGGACACCATTATACTGGTCAGAGTTGAGTAAATCTTAGTTAGTTGTTACAGACTTAATTCGTGAGACTAAAAACAAGGTCTGTATAATTTTGGATTGCTTGAAAGCAGTGTCAGGTCGTTAGAAATCATATGCTGACTTGAAAAGAAAAGATATAAAATTTGCAGTTGGTGATAAAGTGTTCTTGAATGTCTCACCGTGGAAGAAAGTACTACGGTTCGGTAGAAAAGGGAAGCTAAGTTTAAAGTTCATCGGGCCATATGAGATTATAGAAAGAATTAGTTCTGTAGCTTATAAATTAGCCCTACATCCGAAACTTGAAAAAATTCATAATGTTTTTCATATTTTGATGCTAAGACGGTACATGTAAAATCCTTCACATGTAATTACTCTTTGTAAGGTTGAGATACAACCAGATTTGTTGGATTCTGAAGAACCGATCAGAATCTTGGCTTGGGAAGTAAAAGAACTTCAAAATAAAATGGTACTGTTAGTAAAAGTCTTATGGAATCGGAATGGGGTCGAGGAAGCTACATGGAAAACTAAAGACTCGAGGAAATCACAGTACCCGAACTTATTCACTGGTAAGAAATTTCGAGGACGAAATTTCCTATGGGGAGAGAGTTGTAACAACCCATTTTTCAGTGATGTCAAAAATAGTGGTTTTGGGACCACAACTTTAATGTTTCAATTCATAAATATTAATTATCTAATATTTACGAGGTTGTTAGTGTCATATTAAATTTTGGTCAAGAAATTTTGTCGTTTAGATAATTAATTAAGAAAAAAGATTAAATTGTAAAGCTAAAAAAGTTAACTTCTATTAGTTAAGGAGTTAAATAATTATACTATAAGGATGTAGTAGACCATTTTGGTAATTGAACACTTATAGAAATTAGTGGACATTAGTAGGCTTATAAAATGTTAAAGTTTGAATATAATTAAAAGGGTAAAAGAGTAAATTAGTAAATAGGTCTATTAAAGTAAAACACGTAAAATTCATTATCATCTCCTTCATTCATCTTTTCAACTAAAACCTAAGGAAGCTTGGAGAATATTCGATCAAGCTTGAGTCTCTCACTAGGTAAGTGTAATCTCACCCGTTTTTAGGGATTTTTATGTTTTCGAGCTCGTATTAGCGTAATCTAGCTAAGCCGGGGACTAATTTGTAAAATTGTCAAACGTTATGGATTTTTCCATTTAAGAGTTTGAATTGTTCTTGAAGTTTTAGGTTAGACTATTAAGCTTGGTTGAGAAATAAGATTATTTTGTAAAGTGGTTTTTGATGATTTTAATGTTTAAGGACTAAATTGTTAAAAGTGATAGATTACACGGACTAGATGTGAATTAACTGTAAATATAGGTTGTAATTAAGTCCTATAAGATTCAAATAGATTGGGTTTTAAATAATATTTGTTAAATTACATGTTTGGGGCCTAGGGACTAAATTGCATAAAAGTAAAATATCGAGGGTAAATTTTTAAAAATGCCTAAAAGGACTTAATTGCATAGAATGAGTTAGTTTTTTCTGTTGGAATTAGTAATTGAATGAAATTATTATTCTAGATCAAGAACGAGCTTATAATCGTGGAAAAGAAAAAATTATGGAATAGTCCTTGTACCTTGTCGTGCTGCAATTTAGTTAGGCAATTGGTTTAATTCTAATACATTTTTAAATGCATATTAGATGAAATTTAAGTGTTGAATGTTGATTGATACAAATAATGTCTTGTAAATGAGAACTGATGTAATGAAACGATATCACTGTTTTTTGTTGATAAATCCTGAGTTGGATGAACGTAGGATTGAGTACGATTGGCATGTCAATAGGTTATTTTGCACGCAGTACGGGATTGATATGAGAAGTGATGATTATTTCTATATATCCTCTGTTCATTGAATATACTGAGGTTCTGCATTTGTTGTGGACTATTGGGTTATATTACAATGTTTCTAGTGTGTTACGGGGGCAAATGTTGGCCTACGGGCTAAACACCTGGTGCCAAGGTGTGTTATCGATTTGTCTAACTCGTATGAGCACCTAGTGTGTTTGTATGGTTAACTGTGTACTCGTATCTGTATATCATTCATCGGCATCATTTTCTTGATCTCTGAATGCTATTCAAATATAAATAAATTAATTGTACTATTGTTGAGCATTACTCACCTATTGTGAGTTGTGATTGATAGGAATTCTGTAATAACCTTGTTGACAGGAACTCTGTCCATTAATATTGTTATTTGACGCATTATGTTTGATTCGGTAAGTTTTATCATTAATCGACGAACTTACTATGCTTTATCTAAGCTTACTTGTGTCCTTGTCTTTTTTTTTGTAGAAATCGGGAGATCGGATCAACTCAAAGAATCACACTATCTGAGGACTGCTTAGGTAGATTTTGAATTTAACTTGGCTTATATGGCATGTAATAGGACCATTTGGTCATGACTATAATGGTTCATAAGTATTTTGTAAGATGTATATGTTATGTTTTTGATGTTTTGGAATGAGTAACTAATGTGGTAAGCATATTAAGTTCCAAGTTTAAGCATGAGGGGTCAAGCATGGAATGGTAAGTTTGATATGAATTAAGCAAGGTATGTTAGAATTGAATGCTAGTTGTTTCAGTGAGTTGAGACTTGTGTAATGTAATTCTAGGTAGGTGAAATGTTAAGTGTTTGAAATGTGGTGTTATTGATGACACATTGGTTAGGCTTTAGGATGATTGGTTTAGCAAGTTTTGGGTGTCATTAAAATTCATTTTGAAGTCTTACAATCATGTGTTGAGAATTAGTTTAAGTACTTAAGCATTTGGATATGAAATGGGCATGTTTTGGGTCATTTGTAGGCACGCACGACCTGAGACACGGGCTGCCACACGACTGTGTGTCACACATGGGAAACTCACACGGGTGTATGCCCCGGGCGTGTTAGGTACAGGGTTCACATCAGCTAGCACATTGCCTATGAGATGGCTGTGTGACCCAAGCCGGTGAGTTACATGTGCAGAGACACAGGCGTGTGAGCCAAGTCAGTGAGTAAAACGGGTGGACACACGGGTAAGCACATGAGTGTGTGGAGTAGCCACATAGGCATGTGGGATAGCCACATGGCCATGTCTGGTGCCATACGATCTGGGCTCTGTCACACTGCCTGGACACACGGCCGTGTGACCCCTTTTTTGAAAATTTTTAGTTTTTCCCTTAATGTTCTATTTTATTTCGAATTGGTCCCTGATTGTTTCTAAACTATTTTCTTAAGCCATGTAGGCTTGATTTAAGGTCCATAACTGTATGCTTTACTCCAGTTTGATTATTTATGAATTTGTTAATTAAATTTGTTAAACTTGATGTTATTTGTTATTAATTGTTCTGATTTGTACGGTAATACGTCGTAACCTTAATCCGGCGAGGGGTACGGGTTATGGGTGTTACAGTTGACACAATATTTTTTATAGAAGAAAAAAAAAAGTTATTAGTTGTACAAATTTATGTTGATGACATCATTTATTGTAACACCCCTAACCCGTATCCATTGTCAGAATGGGGTTACGAGGTATTACCGAATGAGACACAACTTCCAGACATTCATGGATACATATAGGAATTAATCATTTAAATTCACCACATATGAACGTATACTAAACCAAATCAAAACATTACAGGTTACACGTAAATCAATAAACATTCAACCATAAATCATTATCAATTGGCCGAATATAAGCATATGAATTAAATAACTCATTGCTCATTATTCAAGACCAAATATACCTGCAACCTTATTATAAGTTTTGACTAAACCAAGCTTATTTATTTGATATTCCATTAATACACACAAAATGTCATATAACATTTACTTAATAATTAAAGCACAAAAACAAAGCCACATACTAAACTTACATCAAACCATCTTGTTTATTAAAAGTATAAGTTACTATTACATCAAACCATCTTGTTTATTAAAAGTATAAGTTACTATTCATATGGTCAATTTCTAAAGCTTTAGCCGAATATTAAACATGCTAAATACTTATGTTTTATTTAATGTCTACTTCCATTATACTCTATTATTTCACATGCATGAAACATTTCAAAGAAACAAAACCAATAAATCAAACATATTTTACCTTTCACATCAACGCATCAATAATTTATATTTATGCATAATACATAGCAAATATTTGTCTAACATTTTAACATACAAAAACCAAATTTTAACATGCTAATATTACTTATCATGCAAAGTAACAAAGGTCATATTCAAGACTAAATCAACGATCACATATTCAGCTAAGTACATAAATATACATATAGCCAAAATTTATGTCATGTCAAACATATTACAAATATATCTCAACTAATGTATATTTATTAAATCAATACATAACCGAATACACAAAAACATATATGTATGATGATTTAATCTTATAAGCCAAAACAACCCATTTTCAAATCACAAATACATGTTACCCCAATTATCTAACATTAACCAAAAGCTAATTCACCTTGTTCGCCAAATCAAAACATGATCATTTCACAAGTTATTAATTATACTTAAAGTCCCATTTACAATCAAAGATAAAAAAACATATAAATGTTATCCATATCTACTTCATCACATAATCGAATACCAATACTTCAAATCATAGCCATTTACCTAATACATCCCACTTATATATCATGCATATCACTCAACAAAAATATCCAACCACAATTTCACATCATACTAAATATACCATACACATATACTTTGACATAACTTCATCACCATTAGCAAATATATCAACCATAATTCACATATAAATATATATATTGGCTGAAACATCAAAACCACAACCAAACATAACCATGATTTGTTCAAACCTTGAAACCGAACTTAACAAAATAAACAAGCCATTTTGTCATGGCTTATATATATATACACATACCAAAATCGAACATATCCAAAAATAATCTAGCCTATACATGCCATAGGTTCGAAATTTAGCTTATAGAGTACCCAAAACATTGATAGTGTGAAAAACTTCACTGACGATTCCCAAGCTCGTAACTTGACTCCAAAATCTATAAAATGGAGGCAAACATACACACACAGTAAGCTATCATAGCTTAGTAAGTCATAAGCAAATAAATAACTCAATGACAATATCAACTCAATTTAACCAAACCAATTTATGCTATCACAATCACATTTAATTTCAAGCTTACAATTTCATATACAACATATACTTTCATATATAAATTTTACCTTGGTCGAGTATGCATATATCTATCATCAAAATAACATTAAATTTCAAAACCATGGTACCATTATATAACCGAATATATATACACTCATAAGCATATACTTTTGAATCAAACTTATTATCACATACCTATACATAACATGTGGCCGAATATATTTCACAAATACACATATATTTACATTAGCATCATGTATAATTTGCATAACATGTCAAATACCTAACTTACCTTATTTTCAAATAAGTAATCAACTATCTCATACCTGATCACTTTAGCTCGATTTACATATTCGATCACAACATATCATTGCCTGTTGAACCATTCGGAATTGAATAGGATACTCGGATAATCACACATATTGTACAATGCCAACGTCCCAGACATGGTCTTACATGTAATCACATATCGATGCTAATGTACTAGATGTGGTCTTACTCGCACACATATATCGAAATCACATATCGATGCCAACGTATTAAACGTGGTCTTACTCGCACACATATATCGGAATCACATATCGATGGCATCGTATTAAATGTGGTCTTACTTGCACACATATATCGATGCCATGGTCTTACTCACACATCACATATCAGAATCCTATGCCATGGTCTTACCCAGATGTGGTCTTACATGTAATCACATATCAGTGCCAACGTACTAGGCGTGGTCTTACTCGCACACATATATCGGAATCACATATCGATGCCAACGTACTAAACGTGGTCTTACTCACACACGTATATATTAATCACATATCGATGCCAACGTATTAAACGTGGTCTTACTCGCACATATATATCGATGCCATGGTCTTACTTGCACATCACATATCGGAATCCTATGTCATGACATATATATCCTATCTATTCCTAAGGCTCAGGCGGGGCTTTCGGATGTCATAACTCGATCGAATCGAACTCGTAACCATTGCTCTCAAACATATATCATTTCAACATATTCTCAAACAACTATAACAATTCAATTCAGCATTTATAATATACATATATTGAAATTTACATCTTTTTGCCTATAGACTTACCTCGGACAACAGTAAACGGAACGGAACGACTATTCGACAACTTTGATTTTCCCCCGATCCAAATCTGATTTCTTTAGTTCTTGATCTAAACATATTAAAATTAAACTCATTCAAACATAATTATATTCAATTTAATCCAAAAACACATAAATGTGCAAATTACCATTTTATCCCTCTTATTTTACACTTTTTACAATTTAGTCTAAATTGCACAAAATACAAAACATGCAAAATTTGCACACACCATGCTTAGGCCGAATCTTCCTTATGCTCATACAATTCCATACATTTCATTTATTTCATATTTTAGTCCCTCAATTTATTATTTTTGCAATATAGCCCTAATTACTCAAAATCATCAAAAATTCCAATACAAAACATATTAATCCAAAACATATCTTTCATAATTCATCATTTAACATCACAAAGCTCAATTATTCATCAATGGCATAACTCAAAATATTCATCAAAATCAGAAATTCAAGCATGGGCTTTGTACATTACACTGCAATGATCTCAAAAATGTAAAAATTATCAAAAACCGAACAAAAACTAACCTTGAATCAAGCTTGGACAAGGCCGAATACCCTGAAGCTTATTTCTTTTCTTTCTTTCTCAATTTTCAGTCAAAATTATGAACAAAATGCATGGCTTTTAATTTTATGTTTTATTATAACATATATTGTTTATCATTTTACAAATTTAACCTTTATAATAAAATATAAAACCTTAAAATTCATGTTTATAATCGTCCATCACATGCTTTCATGGAAAAATTGCATTATAAATATTTCAAATTATAAATACACATTCAATTCGGTCCTTACACATTAAACCATCAAATTTTCATTTTACGCGATTAAGCCCTTTTATTAAATCAGGCACTCAAACGACAAAATTAAAACACGAAAATTTCACACATATAAATTCACACATTATAAACATAGAAAATAATATGAAAATATTTTTCTAACTTGAATTTGTGGTCCTGAAACCACTGTTCTAAATAGGGTCAAAATCGAGCTGTTACAACTCTCCCTCTTAGGGATTTTCGTCCCCGAAAATCTTACTGGTGAATAGGTTCAGATAACGTTCTTTCATTATATCCTATGGCTCCCATGTTGCCTCTTCAACTCCATTTCTATGCCACAATACTTTCACTAACAGAATTTTCTTATTTTGCAATTTTTTAACTTCACGAACCAGAATACAAATCGGTTCTTCCTCATATGTCATATCAGACTTAATCTCAATCTCTGACGAATTAATCACATGTGAGGGATCAGATCTGTATCTTCAAAGCATTGAAACATGAAATACATTATGGATCTTTTCTAACTCTGGTGGCAACAACAGTCTGTACGCAACCGGTCCGGTATGCTCTAAAATCTCATACGGTTCAATAAATCTCAAACTCAATTTGCCTTTACGACCGAATCTGAGTATTTTCTTCCACGGCGAGACTTTCAAAAAGAATTTGTCCCCTATCTGAAACTCTATATCTTTTTGTTTCAAGTCCGCATACGATTTCTGACGATCTGACGTTGTTTTCAGACTTTCACGAATCACTTTTACTTTCTGTTCAGTCTCTCTGATTAAATCGACCCCGTGTAACTTATTTTCACTGAGCTAAGTCCAATATAATGGTGTACGAAATTTACGGCCATAGAAAGCCTCGTAGGGTGCCATTTTGATACTCGATTGAAAGCTATTATTGTACACAAATTCAATCAGAGGTAAGTATCATTCCCACGTACCTTCAAACTCAAAAATGCAACATCTCAACATATGCTCAAGTATCTGAATGATTCGTTCAGATTGACCATCTATTTGCAGATGGAAAGCAGTGCTGAAATGTAGTTTTATACCTAGAGCATCTTGCAGTTTCTTCCAAAACTGCGTTGTAAATCTCAAATCTCTATCCGAAACAATAGAAATAGGTACTCCGTGCAATCTCTCAATTTGAGAAACATATAATTCAGCTAGCTTATCAAGTGAGTAATCTGTGCGAGCCTGAACAAAATGAGTCGATTTAGTCAATCTATCCACAATAACCCAAATAACATCTTTCTTGGTCGGTGTCAATGGTAAACCGAATACAAAATCCATCGTGACTCTGTCCCATTTCCACTCAGGTATCATGATCGGCTGAAGCAATCCAGAAGGTACCTGATGCTCGACTTTTACTTGCTAACAGACTAAACATTTCAAAACAAAGTCAGAAATGTCTCGTTTCATACCTTGCCACCAGTAAAGCTATTTTAGATCATTATACATCTTCATACTACCTGGGTGAACAGATAATCGACTATTATGACCTTTATTCAAAATCATCTAAATCAACTCTGGATTTCTTAGAACACATATTCGATTTCTGAACCTCAGACAACCCTCAGCATCCACTTGAAACTATGAATCAACATTCGAATCATATTGGCCCTGCTTTGCTAACAAATCATTATCAACTTTTTGAGCATCACAAATCTGTTGAATATATAACGGTCTTGCTTTTAACTCAGCTATAATCGAACCATCATCAGACATAGCCATATGTGCATTCATTGCACGCAGAGCAAACAATGATTTTCGGCTTAGAACATCAGCAACAACATTAGCCTTTCTCGAATGGTAGTCAATCATAAGCTCATAGTCTTTTAACAACTCTAACCATTGACACTGTCTCAAATTGAAATCTTTCTGAGTCATCAAATATTTCAGGCTTTTGTGATCAGAATAAACATGACATTTTTCACCAAACAAATAGTGACGCCATATCTTCAATGCAAACATACTTCACGTAACCAGAACTCGTATTTACTGAACTTTGCATACAATTGTTTATCTCGTAAAGTCAGTAACACAAGTCTCAGATGTTTAGCATGCTCAATTTCATCACGGGAATAGATCAGAATGTCATTTATGAACATAACCACAAATCGATCCAGATACTGTCTAAAGATTCGGTTCATCAAATCCATGAAAACAGCAGGTATATTAGTGAGTCCGAAAGGCATAACCAAAAACTCATAGTTCCGTCTTTCTTTTTCACAAATAAAACTGGTGCACCCTAGGGAGAGAAAGTCGATCGCGCGAAACCTCTATCTGTCAACTCTTGCAACTGAGCTTTCAATTCTTTTAATTCAGTAGGTGCCATTCTGTATAGAGCTATCGATATCAGAGTCGTCCTCGGCACTAACTCAATACCAAACTCTACTTCTCGGATAGGTGGCAAACCCAAAAATTCTTCAAGAAACACATCCGGATACTCTCACACTACTGGTACTGCTTCAATCTTTCTTTTGGTCACTTTACTATCAAGCACATATGCAAAGTAAGCTTCACAACCCTTTCTCACATACTTTTGAGCTAACATCAAAGATATCACTACCGGTAAACCATTCATATTATTAGATTCAATTCGAATAATCTCATCATTCTGGAACCGTAAATCAATAGTCTTTCTTTTGCAGTTTACTACAGCATCATGCAAAGTTAATCAGTCTATACCCTGAATTATATCGAACTCGTCTAATGGTAACAATATCAAATCAACTGAAAAACACGAATCTCAAATGATCAAAGGACAATTCTTACACATTTTGTCAACCAGAACACACCGGCCCAAGGGGTTCGATATTCTAATGACAAACTCAGCAGACTCTACAGGCAAAGTCTTACTGGATACTAAGGTCTCACATACATAAGAATGAGTTAAACTAGGATCAATCAATGCAATTACACTAGTATCATAGAGAGTGAATATACCAGTAATAACATCTGAGGTTGAAGCCTCCTCGTGAGCGTGGATAGCATAAGCTTTGACAGGTGCACGAGCCTCAAATCAAACTACTGTGTCTTTAATTCCTCTCTGACTGCTACTCACATTTCTCGTATTTCTAGGAGATCTACCCTTGGCTGAAGTGTTACTCGATCTCAGATTTGGCACAATCTCTTGCTCAACTGACTCGGGACAATCTCGGATAAAGTGATCTAAGGATCCACATTTGAAACAAGCTTGATTGTTCAATCTACAAATACCCAAATGTCTTTTAGCACAACGTTTGCACTCAGGTTGATTAGATCTGAAATTTTCAACACTGGCCATCGAAGTAGTCAGAGCTCTGAAGCTCGAATGTGATCTAACATGATCTCTACTCGAGTGTCCCACATTAGCCTTTGAACGACTATAATCATCTTGGAATTTCTTTGATGCAGACTGAAATTATTTACCTGATGATCTCTCACGGTAATCTCTAGCTTCAAAATCAGCTTTTCTTTTCTTTTCTTTTCCTATAACTTGGGAAGTTACAGGAACTTGACGGGGTAGAGGTTGTTGAGTAGCTGGATTCGTTCAAACGGACTCAATGAACCACTCATTCATTAACTGGAAGAAGGCTTGCTTAGCCTCTCCCTCTATACTACTTGAAATCGACCTAGAATTAGTCGGCGCTGCCCCTTGATCAGGAGCAGGCATATTATCTGTTACATCATCCATTACAGCTCGATCGGGATTCATTTCTATAAGAAAACGCATTTTTAACTATTAGGAATCATCACACTATCGCAATTTATAATTATAGTATGTATAGCTAGACTCACACGTGCTATGTCAGTCCTAGAACCAACTAAATTGTAGCTCTGATACCAATAAAATGTAACACCCCTAACCCGTATTCGTCGCCAAAATGGGGTTACAAGGTATTACTGAATGAGACACAACTTTCGAACATTTATGGATACACATAGGAATTAATCATCTAAATTCACCATATATGAACGTATACTAAACCAAATCAAAACATTATAGGTTACACATAAATCAATAAACATTCAACCATAAATCATTATCAACTGGTCGAATATGAGCATATGAATTAAATAACTCATTGCTCATTATGCAAGACCAAATATACCTGTAACCTTATTATAAGTTTAAACCAAGCTTATTTATTTGATATTCCATTAATACACGTAAAATGTCATATAACATTTACTTAATAATTAAAGCACAATAACAAAGCCACATACTAAACTGACATCAAACCATCTTGTTTATTAAAAGTATAACTTACTATTCATATGGTCAATTTCTAAAGCTTTAGCTGAATATTAAACAGGCTAAATACTTATGTTTTATTTAATGTCTACTTCTAGTATACTCTATTACTTCACATGCATGAAACATTTCAAAAAAAACAAAACCAAAAAATCAAACATATTTTACATTTCACATCAATGCATAAATAATATATATTTATGCATAATACATAGCAACTATTTGTCTAACACTTTAACATACCAAAACCGAATTTTAACATGCTAATATTACTTATCATGCAAAGTAACAAAGGTCATATTCAAGACTAATTCAACGATCACATAATCGGCTAAGTACATAAATATACATATAGCCAAAATTTATGTCATGTCAAACATATTACAAATATATCTCAACTAATGTATATTTATTAAATCAATACATAACCGAATACACAGAAACATATATGTATGATGATTTAATCTTATAAGCCAAAACAGCCCACTTTCAAATCAAATATACATGTTACCCCAATTATCTAACATTAACTGAAAGCTAATTCACCTTATTTGTTGAATCAAAACATGATCATTTCACAAGTTATTCATTATACTTAAAGTTTCATTTACATCCAAAGATAAAAAAACATATAAATATTATCCATATCTACTTCATCACATAACCTAATACCAATACTTCAAATCATAGCCATCTACCTAATACATCCCACTTAACAAAAATATCAAACCATAATTTCACATCATACTAAATATACCATACACATATACTTTGACATAACTTCATCACCATTAGCAAATATATCAACCATAATTCACATATAAA